>OZ038517.1:67624675-67762175 GCA_964036315.1 Acanthosepion esculentum | reverse complement strand
ATATATATACATACATATATACATATATATATATGCATACATACATACATATATATATATATATATACATACATACATATATATATATATATACATACATATATATATATATATACATACATACATATATATATATACATACATATATATATATATATACATACATATATATATATATATACATACATACATACATACATACATACATATATATATATATATATATAAATATAAAAGTGAAAATAGAAGTCAACACTTAGAGGCGACAGTCTGTATCATGCTAGAAGGCCATGTCAGCCTGACGATTGTGTCTAGCATGAAACAGAATGTCGGATTAGTGTATTTCATAATATATGTTGTCATTTGTTTACATTAAGATACGTTTTGATCAGAGGATCGTTTAAGAGAAATCATGGGAAATTTTTTGTTTAAAAACAGTAAGTTTACTTTGCTTCCTCTGTAAGTAAATGATATAGCACATCATGCCAAATGACCATTCCATGTAGGATACAGGTTCAATTCCTGTTGGAGGACTTCCACATATTTTCTATGAAATTTCTCGAACGTTCAGGCCAGTAAATGTTGTTTAATACTGCTTATTATAAACAGAGCATTTACTTATATATTTGTATCTATAAAAATAACGTATAAACAAAATATATTAAAATAATTGTCAGACTTCGTCCATTTCATTTATATATATATATATATATATATATATATATATATATATATACTATTTACATTATTCAGACTATTGTCCTCATCTTTGTTGCCATATTTATTACAACGTTTCAGCCATTGTACGCTTCAGACTTCGTCAGGTGGTTGGAATGTCAAACTGGGGTAGACTGTTCCACGTGCCGTGTTTAAGGACACATGGCACAGTGGATAAAGGCGTTGGTTAGATCCAGTGACAGGACCCAAAGAGTGTGAGTTCAATACCTGGTTAAGGCAGTGGAGAATATTCAGAGGGAAATTAGCAGGAGATAACTGATAACTGACATCCATTAAACACGGCAAGTGGAACTAGAACAGTCTCCCCCAGCGAGTGAAATAAAGGGTTCAGTTTGACATTCCAACTACCTGAAGAAGGCTGGAGCATACAACGCTCGAAACGTTGTAATAAATATGGCAACAAAGATGAGAACAATAGTCCGAATAATGTAAATAGTGTACATAATACCTCATCTCAGAAATATAGACAGATACTGAAAGACCGAAACGTTGTGATAAATATGGCAACAAAGATGAGGACAATAGTCTGAATAATGTAAATAATGTACATAATACCTCATCTCAGAAATATAGACAGATACTGAATGGCCGAAACGTTGTAATAAATATGGTGACAAAGATGAGGACAATAGTCCGAATAATGTAAATAATGTACATAATACCTCATCTCAGAAATATAGACAGATACTGAAAGACCGAAACGTTGTAATAAATATGGTGACAAAGATGAGGACAATAGTCCGAATAATGTAAATAGTGTACATAATACCTCATCTCAGAAATATAGACAGTTACTTCTTTTATTTGTTTAATATAATATATGCAACTGTAATTAATTTTTATTTTGTTTTGTATTTGGAAGATGTTTTGCACATCTTGCTTTAAATTCTTTCCCATTTGCTCCACTATAAATCGTCTCCGTCTCCTCTGGGTTTTCTTTTGTTATCATTATTGCCTTATATATTTTCTTCCCTGCAGTTTTTCTCTGCATAGGACATTCTGTTATATAGGAATAAAGTGTCGCTACCGACACTTGGGTTTGAACACGGATCGTCAGAGAGCAAACACAGTCGACCTCATCTTGAAATAATTAGATCACATGAAGAGTAAAAGAAAAATAATTATATGGGAATTAGTGGTGTCTGACCAAGTAAGGTTTAGCATTCATTGACCATCAGTTTGTACTACTTTGGGTTGAAGTTTATAAAAGGAAGTTGTGGAGAGATATGATCAACCTGCCTAACAAACTTGTGTAAATGGGTGACACAAAAAGGAGTAATAGATATAGCAAAAAGACAAACTTCACTAAGGGATACGAAGAACAGGAGGTTGTGGAGAGCCATGATCACCCATGTCCTGAAGGGACATGGCACATAGGAGAAGAAGCTTTATCAGCAAGCGAAAAATCCTAAGATGTTGGCTATGAGCTAGAGTCACCAAATAAGTAAGTACAGAAGTTTAAATACCTGGGAAGTGTTTTAATGGAAATCCAAGGGCACACAATATTAGCTGCTTCCTTATAAGGAAACATTTGGCCTTCATTGAGCAGCTAGTACTACTTTCAGCTGAAATTTATAAAATGTTTCTCTTAAAACAATTTTTCAGGAAAATAGGTTTCTCAAGTCCAGTGTTATTTATCTTTCCAGTATTGATGGGAGGTTTCCTTCCTAACTTTTTGTTTGAAGTAGTGTGGAATGTCAACATCTTCCTTAGGTCATTATTTTCTCTTCAAGTTACATTTTTTTTTTTTAATTATTTTACTCCAAGCAAGAGAGAAATTCCACTAGAACGCAGGGGGGGGGGGGGGTTACAGGGAATGAAAGTGAAAGAAAATGTGAATGAAAAAACTGAGGAGGACTGAGGAAAGGAAAAATAGGAACAGGGTTCAAGAAAACAGAAGACGACGATTGATATTGCATTTAAATTTCCAAAGATTGTTGTTATCAGGGAAGCAAGAAATCAGAGAAGTGCAAGAAACAAAAATGCTAGAGTAGCAGTTGCATCTAGCTAGTTCAACAGTAAAATGGTGAGACCTAACTGCCAATCAAGTAGCATGCTTAAATCAGGGCACCAGGTGAAAAAAGCTCATCTGAGCAATTGTCATGGAAATATTTGTGCAGCAGACAGAGCAAAGCTACATTATGTCGGTGAGATGCTACATTATGATGTTGAGATGCCAGGTCAGCACTGATTGCATTGCAGACATGTGATATCCATGTAACTTGTAAGTAGAGAAAAACCTATTTACATGTGAACAATTGTCCTCATCCTTGTTGTTGTTATCACAACATTTCAACCATTGTGCCCTCCAGCCTTCATCAGGTGTATATTGATCTGGATAGCCTACAGGGAATTCCAAACAAAATCCTTTATTTGATCTACAGAGACAGAATGTTCTAATTCCACTACCCATGTCTTGGTGCCATGGGACAATGGCCTAGTTGATTAAAGTGTTGAATATTTGGTGACATAATGGTTCTCAGTTAAGTCTCTGGGCCGAGCAGTGTGGACTTGACCTCAGTGGAAACAGGGCAAGCAATAACTACAAGGTAACCAAAAAAATTCTGTCTGGTTTTTGATTAGTCATTGAATGAAGTTGAAATATATACAAAATGCATGTAGCAATTGTTTTCAAATTCGGACAGCTAGAAGTAGGAACATCAGACGTTATAAAAAACATGCGCATCGTGCCCGGCCATCAGTTATAAGCCGGACAGCGGTAAGAAGGATGGAAGTGTCTAGAGATCTCGTTCGGGGCTGTTTGCTTTACGACTTAAGCAGCAGCTGCATCAAGTCGCCGCATATGTCAAGCGTTTGGGGATAGTGCTGTGGATGAACATACTGCAAGGCGTTGGTTTCGAAAATTCAAGTTGGGAGATTTGTCTATCCATGATGAGCCTCGCAGTGGACAACCATAGGTCTTGAATGACGGAGTCCTGAAGGCGGCCATTGAAGAGGACAGTAGTCTAACGTGTGGTGAACTTGCAAGACAGTTCAACATTTCCGATGAAACAGTTAGACTTCACCTGCACCACCTAGGTAAGACATACAAACTGAGCAAGTGGGTTCCACAAACGCTGTTGGAGGTCCACAAGGGACAACGAGTGGCAGCCTGCGTATCGCTGCTTTCTCGCCACCGTACCGCATCCTTATTCAATCGAGTGCTTACCAGTGATGAAAAGTTGGTTCTGTGCGAAACTCCCAAGCGTTGGAGACATTGGTTGTCTCCTCAGGATGCTGTCCCTCACACCGCAAGACTGCCTATGCACCCACGCTAGATTATGCTTTGTGTCTGGTGGACAGGTCGTCAAGTGGTTCATTATGAACTGCTACCAATGGGCCAAATAGTCACTGGAGACCTATACTTGCAGCAGTTGAAACATGTGCAACAGGCATTGTGCCAGAAGGAGCCAGCAGTTGTGAATCGCAAAGGTGTGCTTTTCCTCCATGACAACGCCAGGGCGCATGTCATGCGAGTGGTCAGGGATACCATACAGCAACTTGGGTGGGAGACTTTGTGCCATCCACCTTATTCACCTGACCTTGCGCCATCCGATTTCCACCTCTTCTACTCCCTGGATAATCATCTTCATGGGAAATCCTTCACCAATGAAGCAGACTTGTGCAAAGCCCTCACGTACTTCTTTGCGTCAAAACCCCCACAAGGGCATCGAACAGCTGGAGACACGTTGGCAGAAGGTGCTGGATGCCGATGGCGATTACTTCGAAGAGTAAATATAAGTTACACATACTGTGAAGCGTTTTATTTTTTTCCTTTAAAAATGGACAGCACTTTTTTGGTTACCTTGTAATAAGTACTAAAAATAAGAACTAGATGAGATATCCCTAGACATGGGCAGCAGAATTTGAATAGTTTACTTGCCTAGATTTAAATAAAAGGTTTAGTTCAGAATTCCCTGGAGGTTACCTGGATTGACATACATCTGATGAAGGCTTGAGTGTACAATGACTGGAGTGTTGTGATAACAACAATAAGGATGAAGGCAATAGTCCACATCGAAACAATGTAAATAATGATAATTTCATCTTAGAAATTCAGATAGAAATTAGAGAAATGTTTGCCAAAAATGGAGTATTACCACTATGTCTGGAACTGCCAAATACAGAGTTTTGAAGCGAGAGGCCTTATTTCCCACTCTACAACCTCTTTCCCCACAGGTGCAAAGTTGCAAGTCTATCACTACTTTATTGATACTTCTATGGTAAATATACAAATGAATTTTGCTCATTCCTTCCACCATTTTAGAACGTTACAGCTCGGACCTGCCATGTTATGCCCACAGTCTCATCATCCATATTTCATCTGGAACAAGGAAATTCAACTCAGACAGCTTTTTCCTGAGAACTGCTACTTTCTGGAATAAGCATTCAGTAACCCTCTACCATAAGTGGCTCTTTAGCCCTGTATTGGGTGAACCTTAATATAAAAAAATATAAAAACACTACTTGCATTAATTGCATTACACATGGCCCAGTGAGTAAAGACATTGGTTAGATCCAGTGATTCAACCCAAAGAGTTGTGAGTTCAATATCAGGCCACAGAAGTGGTGAACCAAAACTTGGAGAGTTGAGTTAAAGGGAAATAAATGAGACTTCTGTAAGAGGCGTGGCACGTGGAACTAGAACAATCTACCCCCTGGTAGATGAAATAAAGGGTTCGGTTCAGCATTCCAATAACCTGAAGAAGGGTGGAGTGTATAACAGCGGAAACGTTGTAAATATGGCAATGAAGATGAGAATAACAGTCCAGATAATATAATAATGCAAGTAATCATGATACCTCATCTCAGAGATATAGACATATATCAAAAACGCAACTATTTTAAAGTCAAGGGTCAATTGCTATCCATCTACTTTATCTTCATAATCATCTTTTCCTTTTATCTCATCATACATTCAGTAATCCTCTACCATGAGTGGCTCTTGAGCCTTGTTTTGGTAGAACCAATATATTAGTTGAAATCTAAGGACATTATTTTTTCTTCATCTTTTTCAGAAACTGCTGTTCTTTATGAGGGAAAAGAATTTAGTGTCGGACAGAGACAAGTAAGTACCACAAATTTTCATCCATGATGGAAAATTCACACATCTGACACTTTCAGCAGAGGGGGGGGGGCTGCGTATTCAACATTTGATAATTTTGCAGCAATACGTGCTTAAAGGTTTTAGACAGTTTTGATCAACATCTCTTTTTATGGTTAGCCGTAAGGAATTGTAAATATAGGACTACCTTACACTTTAGTAAAATAATAACAATAATAATATTTATTTAGAATTTATTACAGGAAATATCAAGTTTTATTGTTGACAATTATGTATTTAGTTACATAAGAAATAAATAAAAAGAATATAAATTTTGATATTGTATTTCATTTTCTCCTTTCTTATTGGCAGCATTTTAGAATACTTTGGCTGCAATGCTAAGTTTCCTAAGTTGAACAAACTGGAGCTATTTCGTTTACGCTTTGTTACCTCTTTTCCATTCTTTTTAGATAGTTTTCTTCCAGTCATTTTGATGGGCAATAGCGAAATTCTGAAATTTAGAATGATCTTATTCCATTTTAAAAATAAAGCCTGTAAAAAGGAATATTTTAAATTAATATATGACCAAAAATAAAATGCTTTTGACAAAAAATCTTTAAGATTTCCCTATAATTATGTAACAATAATGTAATGACATTCTGCATACAAATCTACGGTTTATGTTACCTCATCTCATTGCATGTTACGAACCTGAATTGAGCTTGAAATATTAAGTAATTGGGTCTAATTTTTTTCAAATACTTGGATTGAAAATTAATACTTCTTTGTCAAATTTTTCAGTAATGCTAAATAAAATTAATACTGTTTGTTTATAATACTTCATCAGGGAATTTTCATTCACACAAAAAAATTCTAAACTCAGACGTAAAAAATAAACATAAGTAACAAATATCCTATACCTACATATATATATATATATATATATATATATATATATATATATATATATATATAAATGTAAACAGAACGAAAACAGATAATTGTTGAATCAGTTTTTTTATTTTTTTATCCTTTACTGGCAATAGTGAAAAGACGTAAGGAAAATCAAGACAAAATGTTCTGAGAACCAATAAATGGGCTAAGAAAATGTTACTTTCGGAGTCATTTGATAAAGTGAAATATGCTTCTTTAATGTGTAGCCTTGTGTCTGTCATTGGGTGATTAGGTATTTCTGTAAAAATAAAGAAAAAGCAAAGAAAGAAGTACAGGTCCTGTTCGCTGAGTGGGCACTGACTAGTGAAGGTGGTTTCATACTAGTGCCGTACAGACATCACTAAATACATTCCCAATGAGTGTTATACTTTTTAATAACCTAATAGGTTAGACAGGATGATGTCTATATTATAATATTAGAATAACCAAGAATATATTGTGTGTGTTTAGTAATATCACTTATGAAATTAAATAAAAAGTCAAAAGTGCATTAGCTTATCTCAGCTGTTCTTGCAGAACCCTTGGGGCCTTTTGCAGAAATTTAGGGTTGAGAAACGCTGCTCTAGACCCTCACACATACAGAGGTATCTGAACAGGATCCATCATGGCAAAAGTATTAATGAACATTATATTAACTATGCTATCATTGTTTTATCAAAGTCAACTCCTCACGATGCATCTCCTGCTAAGAGATGCATCGATGACATATATGTCACCAAACAACTCCAAGAAATTGCTTACCACTTTAATAGGAAACTGTATACCTGTTTTGTCGAATGAACAACAGCATATGACCACATTAATGGAGAATTCCTCTTCTCATCCATTAGAAATCTAACAGAAGAACTGTATTGATTTACAGACTCTTACATGTCTGGTGAGCCACCCAATACAGAAGCATTTTAAGTACAGGTCATGTTCGCTGAGTGGGAACTGACTGGTGATTTCACACTGGTGCCATACGGACATCACTAAATACATTCCCAATAATTGTTATATTTTTTAATAACCTAATAGGTTAGACAGGATGATGTCTATATTATAGTATTACAATAACCAAGAATATATTGTGTGTGTTTAGTAATATTACTTATATGAAATTGAATAAAAAGTCAAAAGTGCATTAGCTTATCTCAGCTGTTCTTGCAGAACCCTTGGGGCCTTTTGCAGAATCTTAGGGTTCTGGGGACCCCGGTTGAGAAACGCTGTCCTATTTCTGTCCCATAAGGTTTGATACACTTACATACATATTTTATACACTAAGTGTATTAACTACAGAAGTAAAATGCAATTTGAGTTCAAAAATCTTCCATACGCGTCTAAATGATGACATTTGCTTTCCCGCTTTATGTTTCAGCTCTTCTGTTTTGCCCGGGCCTACATGCGGGACAGTAAAATTGTGATTGTGGAACAGGAACATACAAACGACGATGCTTTGATGGAAGAGACCAT
This sequence comes from Acanthosepion esculentum, assembly GCA_964036315.1. Lineage (NCBI taxonomy): Eukaryota > Metazoa > Mollusca > Cephalopoda > Sepiida > Sepiidae > Acanthosepion > Acanthosepion esculentum. The sequence goes on along the minus strand of OZ038517.1, from coordinate 67,753,987 downwards.
CCAGGAATTGATACAAACTGTCTTCCGAGACTCCACAGTCCTCGTCACTTTGGTACGTGTAACGTTAATTATTGCAGCGAATGTTCACTACTGGGCAGTCGTCAATCACTTGCTTTCCTCTTTGCTAACCCATACTTTATACTTGAATCCTTACTCGACACCTTTTTTTAAACTAGCTGCCTTCACAGAAAGGAACTACAATGGGAGGTAGTAAAGGAAAGGAAGAAGAAAGGACTAAATGTCAACTGTAAGAAGACAGAATGCGTGATTGTTAGCAAAGGAAACAGCTCAAAGTACAAATTATAAATGGAAGATAGCAGAATCAAACAAGTGGAGAAACGTAAATATGTGGGAAGTGTTTTAACAGAGGATAGGAAGTGCGACAGGGTTTGGCATGCAGGTTTTTTCCACAAGCTGAAAAGTTACGTCTCCAGACAAATTTTTGAACTGATCCAGTCTTTTCTATCAAATCAAGAAATGAAAGCTCTCCTGAATGGGCGCTCTGTGTCTTAGTGGCTTTATTGCCTTGCAGTGGGTAAAAAATTTTTAAAAAAAATTAAAGCTCTTTAAACGATATCAAGCAATGCCAGTGCATGAAATTTTTAAAGTGGAGAAAGGCGTTTCATTGGACGAATCCTGCTCTTTGAGCTAGGACAACATGTACCCCAAAAAGAAGAACCCGTTAAAATCATTAGATACTGCCAATCCAGAGTTAGTTTTCCGTCCCCTACTTGGATACCTTAACAAAGGCTAAGGGGTTCAACACTCCCAGGTTCATCTGGATACCAAAGCAGGTCATGCACAGAGAAAACAAAACTGATATTATGAAGTTTGAAAGCTTCCTCTCTTGTCGAACTCTCTGCCTCTGGGTGGAGGGGAACCCAGATGAAGCTATGACAAAGAGCAGTGTCTTGTTTGGGGAGGTAGAAAAACCCAACCCCATGTATACAGTGTCTACGGTCAATTTTTGCATGAGACTACAGGCTTGGAATGCCCCGCGTGAAAAACTGGCCTTGTGCCACATCTTGCCTTGTGGAGTGGTTGGTAAATAGAGAGGCTTTTATTAATGATGTTATCTATGTTAATTGCTGAATTAAAACAACAATGGTGAGGAGACTAGTCTGAATAATGACAAAAGTTCATCTCAGAGCTTCAAACAAGGCTGAAATATTGGCTGAAATATAGTGATCAAAATAACAAAGATAAGGAAATTATTTTCACTATTTACATTATTCGGACTATTGTTCTCATCTTTGTCGCCATATTTATTACAACGTTTCGGCTGTTGTATGCTCCGGCCTTCTTCAGGTGGTTGGAATGTTGAACTGAACCCTTTATTTTGCTCACTGGGGTAGACTGTACTAGTTCCACGTGCCATGTTTAAGGACACATGGCACAGTGGATAAAGGCATTGGTTAGATCCAGTGACAGGACCCAAAGTGTGTGAGTTCAATACCCGGTTAAGACAGTGGTGAACTTGGAGAGGGGAATTAACAGGAGATAATTGATAACTGACATTCATTAAACATGAGGACAATAGTCTGAATAATGTAAATAGTGTACATAATACCTTATCTCAGAAATATAGACAGATACTGAAGGGCCGAAATGTTGTAATAAATATGGCAACAAAGATGAGGACAATAGTCCGAATAATGTAAATAGTGTACATAATACCTCATCACAGAAATATAGACAGATACTGAAGGGCCAAAACGTTGTAATAAATATGGCGACAAAGATGAGGACAATAGTTCAAATAATGTAAATAGTGTACATAATACCTCATCTCAGAAATATAGACAGATACTGAAAGGCCGAAACGTTGTAATAAATATGGCAACAAAGATGAGGACAATAGTCCGAATAATGTAAATAGTGTACATAATACCTCATCTCAGAAATATTGACAGAAATTATTTTCTTTTTGTTTTTTCCATGAATTACTCAATACTGAACGAAAGAGTTTTACAATTTGTAAACTTTAATATTTTTCTAACTCATAATTTTGTTTTGTTTTTTTGTCTTTTTAACAGCACCACTTAACCCACCTGCATAATTACCATCGTGTCATGGTTTTAGATCAAGGGAAAATTATCGAATTTGACACGGCTGAACATCTTTTGGCTAATGAGAACAGCATGCTATCCGCTCTTGTCAGGGAAGGTCAACAAAGACGATCAAATAAAGTGCTCATCACTGTCTCTTGAGCCAGACTTGGCATGTCTAGGCATTGGATGTCCTTTTAGATTGTATCACTCAAATAACCTACAAAGGAAGTCCTTGGCATGTCAACACCAGTGAAAAATTTCATTTAAAACAAAATTACATGATTTTTCTTCCACTCCATTTCAAGTAAAAACAAAAAAAAAGAGAGAGAAAAAAAGAAATTCAAAGTAAATATAAACAAATTATTTTATAAATATAAAAAAAATGTTCTGCCATAAGAAAAAGCTTTCAAATTTAAAACAAATAAAAAATTAAAAAATTGTTCAAAACATAAAACTTTTTAAAAATTATTTATACCAATTAAAAAAAAAAAAAATCTGTCAAAAACCAAAAGTATTTTTTTTCTGTCTTAACATTGAGAAATTTTCAGGTAAAACTTTTCAAGATCTTTTTTTATTTTTGTTAATTTACAGACGGTTTGTCAAAATAAAATAAAAACGCAAAACAAAAAACAACTCATTTTCCCCATATATATACATATACATATATATATATATATCTATATATATATATATATATATATGTATATATATGTGTGTGTGTGTGTGTGTGTGTGATTGCAAAATGAATGCTGGTGGTAATAAAAATAAGTCCTTGAGGTAAAATAACAGAGCTAAAAATTATACTATTAATAATTAATATACGTTTTTTTTACAGTTTGCTGCATGCATGAAACTCAGTTTTATCAAATGGTGATATATATATATATATATATATATATATATATATATATATATATATATATATGCAAATGAGAGAATGAACAGATGAAGTAAAATTCCACTGTTTGTAGAATTTTATTTTTAAATAAGTACTCAATAAAAAGTCGAGCAATATATTATTATTATTTTGTTTTAGATATTAGAGCAAAAACATGTTGAAATCGCCATTGCAATTTCAACGTTTTTGTTGTAATATCTAAATATATATATATATATATATATATGTATATATAAAATATAAAAGGCTCAAACACTAATATTCCATGGTTATAATTTATTTCAATGGAATCGTAATCAAGACCCAATTCATCAGATCTACAAATTCATTTTGAATTTTTGAATTTGTAGGTCTGATGAATTGGATCCTGATTTCGATTCCAATGTAATAAATTATAACCATGGAATATTATTGTTTGAGCCTTTTATATTTTATTCTTACTCTGTCCTGGACATTGAGTTCTACCTGGATTTTATCCTCTTGAGAATTTATTTATTTTTATATATATATATATATATATATATATATATATATATACCCGATTCGATGAGAACGAAAGTAATATATAAATTCCAATGTTTGCAGAGTTAATTCAAAAAAGAGCTCGATACAGGTAGTAGAGCGATAATTATTTATTTATTATAATTTCATCATATAGACAAAACCATTTTACTCACTACAAAGATGGAACTTGGTTTCAGTGCATTTTAACGGCACATCGACGGGTGAGGGTCTAAAATGGTTATGAACGTTATGAAAGCTGTGCAGTTAAAATGCACTGAAACCCAGTTGCATCTTTGTTGTGAGTAAAATGGTTTTGTCTATATGATAAAATTATAATAAATAAATAAATATATATATATATTGACCACTGATATTATTTATCTATCTATCTATCTATGTGTGTGTGTATATATATATATATATATATATATCTCAGAGTGGTTAGAGTATTAGTGTTCAGACCATGAGACCCCGGTTCTAATCTCACCCTGGTTGATTGTCAAGGAGGTGACTTCTTGAGAGTCTTGGCTTGAGGAGAAAATCTACAATTCAGGCAACTGTTGGGGAAATGCATGTAAACTCTACCACAGGTTGGTCCGATCCTTGTGCATGAAAATGGATAGACAGAACTGTTTGGAAACTGTGTTGATAATTGTCTTAGCACAAAGTCACAAGTCATCATGACCGAGATTTTGAACCTACTGGTCTTGTTGATGATGTCATTTTATGTACACTTTATCGAAAAACTGTAACTAAAAGTCCTCACAGCATAGTTGCAGTATAAACCATAAGCAATGTCTGTTGAAGAAACCGATGTGCCTCAGCAGGCGTCTTCAACAGGGAATACTCAGAAACAAGCACCAGGCCATCATTATGACACAGACACAATTAAAAAAAAAAGAAGTCACTAATTCCTATTTTGATGTCTATTTTACAATCGCCAGCATTATGAACAAATATTGAAAAAAGAAGTGTGGGTTTATAGTTTCTCTTTGTTTACTGGGAACTGAGGGGCTATCCATGTAAACCTTATTCAAGTCTTTCACATCTCAACATAAAACATTTCTATGCCTTTTTATAATCCTGATGGTCTTCGTTCTAACTCCTTTACTCTCCTCAACAAAATTCAACCTCAAAGTCAGGTCAGTCATCTTTTAACCTTAAGCCAGGTCAGTCATCTTTTAACCTCAAAGTAAGGTCAGTCATCTTTTAACTTCGAAGTAAGGTCAGTCATCTTTTAACCTCAAAGTCAGATCAGTCATCTTTTAACCTTAAGCCAGGTCAGTCATCTTTTAACCTCGAAGTAAGGTCAGTCATCTTTTAACCTCAAAGTCAGATCAGTCATCTTTTAACCTCAAAGTCAGATCAGTCATCTTTTAACTTCGAAGTAAGGTCAGTCATCTTTTAACCTTAAGCCAGGTCAGTCATCTTTTAACCTTAAGCCAGGTCAGTCATCTTTTAACCTCAAAGTAAGGTCAGTCATCTTTTAACTTCGAAGTAAGGTCAGTCATCTTTTAACCTTAAGCCAGGTCAGTCATCTTTTAACCTCAAAGTAAGGTCAGTCATCTTTTAACCTCGAAGTAAGGTCAGTCATCTTTTAACCTCAAAGTCAGATCAGTCATCTTTTAACCTCAAAGTCAGATCAGTCATCTTTTAACTTCGAAGTAAGGTCAGTCATCTTTTAACCTTAAGCCAGGTCAGTCATCTTTTAACCTTAAGCCAGGTCAGTCATCTTTTAACCTCAAAGTAAGGTCAGTCATCTTTTAACTTCGAAGTAAGGTCAGTCATCTTTTAACCTTAAGCCAGGTCAGTCATCTTTTAACCTCAAAGTAAGGTCAGTCATCTTTTAACCTCGAAGTAAGGTCAGTCATCTTTTAACCTCAAAGTCAGATCAGTCATTTTTTAACCTTGAAGTAAGGTCAGTCATCTTTTAACTTCGAAGTAAGGTCAGTCATCTTTTAAACTTGAAATAAGCTCGGTCATCTTTTAACCTTGAAGTAAGATCAATCATCTTTTGACAACAGAAAAGATTTTAAAAAAAAATGTGCTGATGATCCTACCTCCATTTTGCTAGTTTGAATAAATTATTAACCCAAATATCGACCCGTAAGCACTTGAGATTTAGAAGGTAGACTAACCATTCTGATCTGGGGCTATTTCATTTTGCTTCACGAAATAACAAAAGTCACCTTACCAAATTATCTGTACCAGGAAGAGAGGAAACAAGCCACTGTATACCCCCAACCCACCGTGATATCTTTTTACAGCCATGGTCTACAAGGAAGAGCCTGTCAGACGTTACGACTTTCGGGTCTTTCACAGCTTTTGTCTACCTGCCAGATTAATAAATAAAACATCCATTACTTTAGAAATTGCTTTGTTTACGTTTGGATATGAAACTGAGTTGATATAAAATGATGAAAAGACTTTTAAAGGCACTTTTCAGTCTTGCTGGATTGGCAAAAATTCTTTGTGGTTGAGTTGATCTAATGATGGTTCCTCTTGACCAGGTTCGAATCCCGACAGCACATATTTTTCTTGAATATTCAGAATGGTGCATGAAAATAAATATAGTGTTTAAAAATAAAAACGAAATGTCTACTCAAATATGGGTGTCCACTAAAAAAGCATTCAAGTAATAAAAATCTGTTGAAGTAATAAATGAAACTCCATTACATCTTTAGAAATTGCTTTGTTTACGTTTGGATATGAATCTGAGCAGATATGAAATTTTGAGGACCTATGATACAAATGATTTTGCTTAAAAGCACTATTCAACCCTGACTGATCAGCAATGTCGTTTGTGGTATAAGATAGACTGTGCAAGCAACCCGCAATAAGTGCAGACCCCACCACTTTGGTTTCATTTCCAATATTTCTTTAATGAGTAAGAGTCTGTAAACATACAACTCATGATCCTATAAAACAAAACAAAAAATCACAAATCATTTTAATGACACAAAATGTTTTTTCTCTCCATGTTCCACAGAAGCAAACATGGAAAACAAATCAGGCAAAAAGGCTCAGGCATTTTGCAGTTACAGATATATATGTAAAAATTCTTCAGTATCTGTCTATATTTCTGAGATGAGGTATTATGTACATTATTTACATTATTCGGACTATTGTCCTCATCTTTGTCGCCATATTTATTACAACGTTTCGGTCGTTGTATGCTTCGGCCTTCTTCAGGTGGTTCTCCTCAAGGAAACATGGCACAGTGGATAAAGACATCAGTTAGATCCAGTGACAGGACCCAAAGAGTGTGAGTTCAATACCCAGTTAAGGCAGTGGAGAACTTTCAGAGGGAAATTAACAAGGATATAACTGATAACTGACATCCATTAATCATGGCACGTGGAACTAGAACAATCTACCCCAGTGAGCGAAATAAAGGGTTCAGTTTGATATTCCAACCACCTGAAGAAGGATGGAGTGTACAACGGCCGAAACGTTGTAATAAATATGGTGGCGAAGATGAGGACAATAGTCCGAATAATTTAAATAATGTAAAGATGAATCTGCAATGTTATTGGTCTTGACTTGGCATCTCAACTTCAGTCATTTTTCTAACTGCCATAAGGTCACTCTCCTGTGCCTTTTTCTATAAATACTTTCATAATAACTTTTCTTTATGGTACCTAGACTTTAAGAATTTAAGTGCAGTACTTGATTGGCGGCAAGGTCTTATCATTTTACCATTGAAATGGCTGCTAGGTGTAACCTTAAGTTCCATACTAACAGTTTCTTCTACTAAACTTCTCATTTGTGGAACTCTTTTCCGGCTTCTTGCTTCCCAAAAGTTTAAATGCAATGTCAATCATTATCTTCTGTCTTCTTAATTCTTGTTCTTTTATTGTTCTCTTTCCATAATGGTGTTTTTTTTCTCATATTCTCTAACACTCAGTAACCCCCTTGCGTTTTAGTGGCTTTATTGCCTTGCTTGGGGTGAAATGATAAAAAAAACATATATATATATATATATATATATATATATATATAATGAATTAAAATTCACAATAGAAAAAGCTTTTTTTTCCACTAGAAATGTCAAAAATAAAGATCATTTTTTTTTTTAATGTTTATTTTTTCATATTGTAATTTATTCTACATTGGGACGCAATCGTTTCCTTTATTTTACTGAAACAAGCACACGGGGAAAAGGGACACATTTTTATATAATAACTGTTCTCATATTGAATCATCAACAAAACATTTCTTAGATTTAAGTAATTGCATTTAATAAAGTAAAGAAGAAAAAATATCCCCTTAATGCACAAATTAACCTAAATGGCTATTAATTTTTATTACCTCCCTTGGTACTGACTTGAAAGTTATTAACCAATGGGATTGAAGAAAACAGGGTGAGCTGAAAAAGGTGCTCAAAAACAATTTGTTAGTATTGATGTTCTAATCTGCCAGCAACAAAATTTAGTATCACTAACAATAAAAAGTCTTTGACAGCAATTTGTATGACCTTCATTAAAAAAGGGTCTTGTCTTATTCTATTCCAAAAGTTTACCTGAGACAAAAAAGGAGGGTGGGATAAATCCATTTCCTGTATTTATTATCTCTTGTGTGTTGTGTCTTAAATACAAAAAAATAAAAACATTTTCAAAAATTTGTTTGATTTTTGTAGTTCTATTTGCATCTGTGGGAAATAAAGAGACAAGCAATGAAAAGAGTTTGGAGAAAAAGTCGAGGACAGTGATAAGAAAGGAAAAGAATATAAGAGGTTGGAATAGATAAACAGATAGGCAATCAGGTGCAAGGGCAAGAATCCGGGATGACAGAGACAGAAACAGAAAGACAAAAAGTGAGACATCAAAGAGAGAGAGAGACAGAAGGAAAGAATCTGGGGCATCAAAGACAGAGAGAGACGGAAAGAAGGTGGGGCATCAAAGACAGAAAGAGAGAGAGAGACGGAAAGAAGCTGGGGCATCAAAGACAAAGAGACAGAAGGAAAGAAGCTGGGACATCGAAGACAGAAAGAAAGAAGCTGGGGCATCAAAGACAGAAAGAGGGAGAGACATAAAGAAAGAAGCTGGGGCATCAAAGACAGAAAGAGAGAGAGAGAAGGAAAGAAGCTGGGACATCGAAGACAGAAAGAAAGAAGCTGGGGCATCAAAGACAGAAAGAGAGAGAGATAAGGAAAGAAGCTGGGACATCGAAGACAGAAAGAAAGAAGCTGGGGCATCAAAGACAGAAAGAGGGAGAGACATAAAGAAAGAAGCTGGGGCATCAAAGAGAGAGAGAGAAGGAAAGAAGCTGGGACATCGAAGACAGAAAGAAAGAAGCTGGGGCATCAAAGACAGAAAGAGAGAGAGAGAAGGAAAGAAGCTGGGACATCGAGGACAGAAAGAAAGAAGCTGGGGCATCAAAGACAGAAAGAGGGAGAGACATAAAGAAAGAAGCTGGGGCATCAAAGACAGAAAGAGAGAGAGAGAAGGAAAGAAGCTGGGACATCGAAGACAGAAAGAAAGAAGCTGGGGCATCAAAGACAGAAAGAGGGAGAGATAGAAGGAAAGAAGCTGGGGCATCAAAGACAGAAAGAGGGAGAGACATAAAGAAAGAAGCTGGGACATCAAAGACAGAAAGAGAGAGAGACGGAAAGAAGCTGGGGCATCAAAGACAAAGAGACAGAAGGAAAGAAGCTGGGGCATCAAAGACAGAAAGAGAGAGAGAGAGAAGGAAAGAAGCTGGGACATCGAAGACAGAAAGAAAGAAGCTGGGGCATCAAAGACAGAAAGAGGGAGAGACATAAAGAAAGAAGCTGGGGCATCAAAGACAGAAAGAGGGAGAGACATAAAGAAAGAAGCTGGGTCATCAAAGACAGAAAGAGGGAGAGACAGAAAGAAAGAAGCTGGGGCATCAAAGACAGAAAGAGGGAGAGACATAAAGAAAGAAGCTGGGTCATCAAAGACAGAAAGAGGGAGAGACAGAAAGAAAGAAGCTGGGGCATCAAAGACAGAAAGAGGGAGAGACAGAAAGAAGCTGGGGCATCAAAGACAGAAAGAGGGAGAGACATAAAGAAAGAAGCTGGGTCATCAAAGACAGAAAGAGGGAGAGACAGAAAGAAAGAAGCTGGGGCATCAAAGACAGAAAGAGGGAGAGACATAAAGAAAGAAGCTGGGGCATCAAAGACAGAAAGAGGGAGAGACATAAAGAAAGAAGCTGGGTCATCAAAGACAGAAAGAGGGAGAGACAGAAAGAAAGAAGCTGGGGCATCAAAGACAGAAAGAGGGAGAGACAGAAAGAAGCTGGGGCATCAAAGACAGAAAGAGGGAGAGACATAAAGAAAGAAGCTGGGGCATCAAAGACAGAAAGAGGGAGAGACAGAAAGAAAGAAGCTGGGGCATCAAAGACAGAAAGAGGGAGAGACAGAAAGAAAGAAGCTGGGGCATCAAAGACAGAAAGAGGGAGAGACATAAAGAAAGAAGCTGGGTCATCAAAGACAGAAAGAGGGAGAGACAGAAAGAAAGAAGCTGGGGCATCAAAGACAGAAAGAGGGAGAGACAGAAAGAAAGAAGCTGGGGCATCAAAGACAGAAAGAGCGAGAGACAGAAAGAAAGAAGCTGGGGCATCAAAGACAGAAAGAGGGAGAGAAAGAAAGAAGCTGGGGCATCAAAGACAGAAAGAGGGAGAGACAGAAAGAAAGAAGCTGGGGCATCAAAGACAGAAAGAGGGAGAGACAGAAAGAAAGAAGCTGGGGCATCAAAGACAGAAAGAGGGAGAGACAGAAAGAAAGAAGCTGGGGCATCAAAGACAGAAAGAGGGAGAGACAGAAAGAAAGAAGCTGGGGCATCAAAGACAGAAAGAACGAGAGACATAAAGAAAGAAGCTGGGGCATCAAAGACAGAAAGAGAGAGAGAAAGAAAGAAAGAAGCTGGGGCATCAAAGACAGAAAGAGTGAGAGACAGATAGAAAGAAGCTGGGGCATCAAAGACAGAAAGAGGGAGAGAAAGAAAGAAGTTGGGGCATCAAAGACAGAAAGAGGGAGAGAAAGAAAGAAGCTGGGGCATCAAAGACAGAAAGAGGGAGAGAAAGAAAGAAGCTGGGGCATCAAAGACAGAAAGAGGGAGAGACAGAAAGAAAGAAGCTGGGGCATCAAAGACAGAAAGAGGGAGAGACAGAAAGAAAGAAGCTGGGGCATCAAAGACAGAAAGAGGGAGAGACAGAAAGAAAGAAGCTGGGGCATCAAAGACAGAAAGAGGGAGAGAAAGAAAGAAGCTGGGGCATCAAAGACAGAAAGAGGGAGAGAAAGAAAGAAGCTGGGGCATCAAAGACAGAAAGAGGGAGAGACAGAAAGAAAGAAGCTGGGGCATCAAAGACAGAAAGAGGGAGAGACAGAAAGAAAGAAGCTGGGGCATCAAAGACAGAAAGAGGGAGAGACAGAAAGAAAGAAGCTGGGGCATCAAAGACAGAAAGAACGAGAGACATAAAGAAAGAAGCTGGGGCATCAAAGACAGAAAGAGAGAGAGAAAGAAAGAAAGAAGCTGGGGCATCAAAGACAGAAAGAGTGAGAGACAGATAGAAAGAAGCTGGGGCATCAAAGACAGAAAGAGGGAGAGAAAGAAAGAAGTTGGGGCATCAAAGACAGAAAGAGTGAGAGACAGAAAGAATGAAGCTGGGGCATCAAAGACAGAAAGAGGGAGAGAAAGAAAGAAGCTGGGGCATCAAAGACAGAAAGAGGGAGAGACAGAAAGAAAGAAGCTGGGGCATCAAAGACAGAAAGAGCGAGAGACATAAAGAAAGAAGCTGGGGCATCAAAGACAGAAAGAGCGAGAGACAGAAAGAAAGAAGCTGAGGCATCAAAGACAGAAAGAGAGAGAGAGAAGGAAAGAAGCTGGGACATCGAAGACAGAAAGAAAGAAGCTGTGGCATCAAAGACAGAAAGAGGGAGAGACATAAAGAAAGAAGCTGGGGCATCAAAGACAGAAAGAGAGAGAGACGGAAAGAAGCTGGGGCATCAAAGACAAAGAGACAGAAGGAAAGAAGCTGGGGCATCAAAGACAGAAAGAGAGAGAGAGAAGGAAAGAAGCTGGGACATCGAAGTCAGAAAGAAAGAAGCTGGGGCATCAAAGACAGAAAGAGCGAGAGACATAAACAAAAGAAGCTGGGGCATCAAAGACAGAAAGAGGGAGAGACAGAAAGAAAGAAGCTGGGGCATCAAAGACAGAAAGAGGGAGAGACATAAAGAAAGAAGCTGGGGCATCAAAGACAGAAAGAGAGAGAGAGAAGGAAAGAAGCTGGGACATCGAAGACAGAATGAAAGAAGCTGGGGCATCAAAGACAGAAAGAGGGAGAGACATAAAGAAAGAAGCTGGGGCATCAGAGACAGAAAGAGGGAGAGACATAAAGAAAGAAGCTGGGGCATCAAAGACAGAAAGAGAGAGAGAGACGGAAAGAAGCTGGGGCATCAAAGACAAACAGACAGAAGGAAAGAAGCTGGGGCATCAAAGACAGAAAGAGAGAGAGAGAAGGAAAGAAGCTGGGACATCGAAGACAGAAAGAAAGAAGCTGGGGCATCAAAGACAGAAAGAGGGAGAGACATAAAGAAAGAAGCTGGGGCATCAAAGACAGAAAGAGGGAGAGACATAAAGAAAGAACCTGGGGCATCAAAGACAGAAAGAGAGAGAGAGACGGAAAGAAGCTGGGGCATCAAAGACAAAGAGACAGAAGGAAAGAAGCTGGGGCATCAAAGACAGAAAAAGAGAGAGAGAAGGAAAGAAGCTGGGACATCCAAGACAGAAAGAAAGAAGCTGGGGCATCAAAGACAAAGAGACAGAAGGAAAGATGCTGGGGCATCAAAGACAGAAAAAGAGAGAGAGAAGGAAAGAAGCTGGGACATCGAAGACAGAAAGAAAGAAGCTGGGGCATCAAAGACAGAAAGAGGGAGAGACATAAAGAAAGAAGCTGGGGCATCAAAGACAGAAAGAGCGAGAGACATAAAGAAAGAAGCTGGGGCATCAAAGACAGAAAGAGGGAGAGACAGAAAGAAAGAAGCTGGGGCATCAAAGACAGAAAGAGGGAGAGACATAAAGAAAGAAGCTGGCGCATCAAAGACAGAAAGAGAGAGAGAGAAGGAAAGAAGCTGGGACATCGAAGACAGAAAGAAAGAAGCTGGGGCATCAAAGACAGAAAGAGGGAGAGACATAAAGAAAAAAGCTGGGGCATCAAAGACAGAAAGAGGGAGAGACATATTTTAAAGAAGCTGGGGCATCAAAGACAGAAAGTGAGAGAGAGACGGAAAGAAGCTGGGGCATCAAAGACAAAGAGACAGAAGGAAAGAAGCTGGGGCATCAAAGACAGAAAAAGAGAGAGAGAAGGAAAGAAGCTGGGACATCGAAGACAGAAAGAAAGAAGCTGGGGCATCAAAGACAGAAAGAGGGAGAGACATAAAGAAAGAAGCTGGGGCATCAAAGACAGAAAGAGGGAGAGACAGAAAGAAAGAAGCTGGGGCATCAAAGACAAAGAGACAGAAGGAAAGAAGCTGGGGCATCAAAGACAGAAAAAGAGAGAGAGAAGGAAAGAAGCTGGGACAACGAAGACAGAAAGAAAGAAGCTGGGGCATCAAAGACAGAAAGAGGGAGAGACATAAAGAAAGAAGCTGGGGCATCAAAGACAGAAAGAGCGAGAGACATAAAGAAAGAAGCTGGGGCATCAAAGACAGAAAGAGGGAGAGACAGAAAGAAAGAAGCTGGGGCATCAAAGACAGAAAGAGGGAGAGACATAAAGAAAGAAGCTGGGGCATCAAAGACAGAAAGAGAGAGAGAGAAGGAAAGAAGCTGGGACATCGAAGACAGAATGAAAGAAGCTGGGGCATCAAAGACAGAAAGAGGGAGAGACATAAAGAAAGAAGCTGGGGCATCAGAGACAGAAAGAGGGAGAGACATAAAGAAAGAAGCTGGGGCATCAAAGACAGAAAGAGAGAGAGAGACGGAAAGAAGCTGGGGCATCAAAGACAAAGAGACAGAAGGAAAGAAGCTGGGGCATCAAAGACAGAAAGAGAGAGAGAGAAGGAAAGAAGCTGGGACATCGAAGACAGAAAGAAAGAAGCTGGGGCATCAAAGACAGAAAGAGGGAGAGACATAAAGAAAGAAGCTGGGGCATCAAAGACAGAAAGAGGGAGAGACATAAAGAAAGAACCTGGGGCATCAAAGACAGAAAGAGAGAGAGAGACGGAAAGAAGCTGGGGCATCAAAGACAAAGAGACAGAAGGAAAGAAGCTGGCGCATCAAAGACAGAAAAAGAGAGAGAGAAGGAAAGAAGCTGGGACATCGAAGACAGAAAGAAAGAAGCTGGGGCATCAAAGACAGAAAGAGGGAGAGACATAAAGAAAGAAGCTGGGGCATCAAAGACAGAAAGAGCGAGAGACATAAAGAAAGAAGCTGGGGCAACAAAGACAGAAAGAGGGAGAGACAGAAAGAAAGAAGCTGGGGCATCAAAGACAGAAAGAGGGAGAGACAGAAAGAAAGAAGCTGTGGCATCAAAGACAGAAAGACAGAGAGAGAAGGAAAGAAGCTGGGACATCGAAGACAGAAAGAAAGAAGCTGGGGCATCAAAGACAGAAAGAGGGAGAGACATAAAGAAAGAAGCTGGGGCATCAAAGACAGAAAGAGGGAGAGACATAAAGAAAGAAGCTGGGGCATCAAAGACAGAAAGAGAGAGAGAGACGGAAAGAAGCTGGGGCATCAAAGACAAAGAGACAGAAGGAAAGAAGCTGGGGCATCAAAGACAGAAAAAGAGAGAGAGAAGGAAAGAAGCTGGGACATCGAAGACAGAAAGAAAGAAGCTGGGGCATCAAAGACAGAAAGAGGGAGAGACATAAAGAAAGAAGCTGGGGCATCAAAGACAGAAAGAGGGAGAGACAGAAAGAAAGAAGCTGGGGCATCAAAGACAGAAAGAGCGAGAGACATAAAGAAAGAAGCTGGGGCATCAAAGACAGAAAGAGCGAGAGACAGAAAGAAAGAAGCTGGGGCATCAAAGACAGAAAGAGAGAGAGAGAAGGAAAGAAGCTGGGACATCGAAGACAGAAAGAAAGAAGCTGGGGCATCAAAGACAGAAAGAGGGAGAGACATAAAGAAAGAAGCTGGGGCATCAAAGACAGAAAGAGAGAGAGACGGAAAGAAGCTGGGGCATCAAAGACAAAGAGACAGAAGGAAAGAAGCTGGGGCATCAAAGACAAAAAGAGAGAGAGAGAAGGAAAGAAGCTGGGACATCGAAGACAGAAAGAAAGAAGCTGGGGCATCAAAGACAGAAAGAGGGAGAGACATAAAGAAAGAAGCTGGGGCATCAAAGACAGAAAGAGAGAGAGAGACGGAAAGAAGCTGGGGCATCAAAGACAAAGAGACAGAAGGAAAGAAGCTGGGGCATCAAAGACAGAAAAAGAGAGAGAGAAGGAAAGAAGCTGGGACATCGAAGACAGAAAGAAAGAAGCTGGGGCATCAAAGACAGAAAGAGAGAGAGAGAAGGAAAGAAGCTGGGACATCGAAGACATAAAGAAAGAAGCTGGGGCATCAAAGACAGAAAGAGGGAGAGACATAAAGAAAGAAGCTGGGGCATCAAAGACAGAAAGAGCGAGAGACATAAAGAAAGAAGCTGGGGCATCAAAGACAGAAAGAGAGAGAGAGAAGGAAAGAAGCTGGGACATCGAAGACAGAAAGAAAGAAGCTGGGGCATCAAAGACAGAAAGAGCGAGAGACATAAAGAAAGAAGCTGGGGCATCAAAGACAGAAAGAGAGAGAGACGGAAAGAAGCTGGGGCATCATAGACAAAGAGACAGAAGGAAAGAAGCTGGGGCATCAAAGACAGAAAGAGAGAGAGAGAAGGAAAGAAGCTGGGACATCGAAGACAGAAAGAAAGAAGCTGGGGCATCAAAGACAGAAAGAGGGAGAGACATAAAGAAAGAAGCTGGGGCATCAAAGACAGAAAGAGAGAGAGAGACGGAAAGAAGCTGGGGCATCAAAGACAAAGAGACAGAAGGAAAGAAGCTGGGGCATCAAAGACAGAAAAAGAGAGAGAGAAGGAAAGAAGCTGGGACATCGAAGATAGAAAGAAAGAAGCTGGGGCATCAAAGACAGAAAGAGGGAGAGACATAAAGAAAGAAGCTGGGGCATCAAAGACAGAAAGAGCGAGAGACATAAAGAAAGAAGCTGGGGCATCAAAGACAGAAAGAGGGAGAGACAGAAAGAAAGAAGCTGGGGCATCAAAGACAGAAAGAGGGAGAGACATAAAGAAAGAAGCTGGGGCATCAAAGACAGAAAGAGAGAGAGAGAAGGAAAGAAGCTGGGACATCGAAGACAGAAAGAAAGAAGCTGGGGCATCAAAGACAGAAAGAGGGAGAGACATAAAGAAAGAAGCTGGGGCATCAAAGACAGAAAGAGGGAGAGACATAAAGAAAGAAGCTGGGGCATCAAAGACAGAAAGAGAGAGAGAGACGGAAAGAAGCTGGGGCATCAAAGACAAAGAGACAGAAGGAAAGAAGCTGGGGCATCAAAGACAGAAAAAGAGAGAGAGAAGGAAAGAAGCTGGGACATCGAAGACAGAAAGAAAGAAGCTGGGGCATCAAAGACAGAAAGAGGGAGAGACATAAAGAAAGAAGCTGGGGCATCAAAGACAGAAAGAGGGAGAGACAGAAAGAAAGAAGCTGGGGCATCAAAGACAGAAAGAGGGAGAGACAGAGAGAAAGAAGCTGGGGCATCAAAGACAGAAAGAGAGAGAGAGACGGAAAGAAGCTGGGGCATCAAAGACAAAGAGACAGAAAGAAAGAAGCTGGGGCATCAAAGACAGAAAAAGAGAGAGAGAAGGAAAGAAGCTGGGACATCGAAGACAGAAAGAAAGAAGCTGGGGCATCAAAGACAGAAAGAGGGAGAGACAGAAAGAAAGAAGCTGGGGCATCAAAGACAGAAAGAGGGAGAGACAGAAAGAAAGAAGCTGGGGCATCAAAGACAGAAAGAGGGAGAGACAGAGAGAAAGAAGCTGGGGCATCAAAGACAGAAAGAGTGAGAGACAGAAAGAAAGAAGCTGGGGCATCAAAGACAGAAAGAGGGAGAGACAGAAAGAAAGAAGCTGGGGCATCAAAGACAGAAAGAGGGAGAGACAGAAAGAAAGAAGCAGGGGCATCAAAGACAGAAAGAGGGAGAGACAGAAAGAAAGAAGCTGGGGCATCAAAGACAGAAAGAGGGAGAGACAGAAAGAAAGAAGCTGGGGCATCAAAGACAGAAAGAGGGAGAGACAGAAAGAAAGAAGCTGGGGCATCAAAGACAGAAAGAGCGAGAGACATAAAGAAAGAAGCTGGGGCATCAAAGACAGAAAGAGTGAGAGACAGAAAGAAAGAAGCTGGGGCATCAAAGACAGAAAGAGAGAGAGAGAATGAAAGAAGCTGGGGCATCAGAGACAGAGACAGAAAGAAAGAAGCTGGGGCATCAAAGACAGAAAGAGGCAGAGACAGAAAGAAAGAAGCTGGGGCATCAAAGACAGAAAGAGAGAGAGACAGAAAGAAAGAAGCTGGGGCATCAAAGACAGAAAGAGGGAGAGACAGAAAGAAAGAAGCTGGGGCATCAAAGACAGAAAGAGAGAGAGAGAATGAAAGAAGCTGGGGCATCAGAGACAGAGACAGAAAGAAAGAAGCTGGGGCATCAAAGACAGAAAGAGGCAGAGACAGAAAGAAAGAAGCTGGGGCATCAAAGACAGAAAGAGAGAGAGACAGAAAGAAAGAAGCTGGGGCATCAAAGACAGAAATAGGCAGAGACAGAAAGAAAGAAGCTGGGGCATCAAAGACAGAAAGAGAGAGAGAGAATGAAAGAAGCTGGGGCATCAGAGACAGAGACAGAAAGAAAGAAGCTGGGGCATCAAAGACAGAAAGAGGCAGAGACAGAAAGAAAGAAGCTGGGGCATCAAAGACAGAAAGAGAGAGAGACAGAAAGAAAGAAGCTGGGGCATCAGAGACAGAAAGAGGGAGAGACAGAAAGAAAGAAGCTGGGGCATCAAAGACAGAAATAGGCAGAGACATAAAGAAAGAAGCTGGGGCATCAAAGACAGAAAGAGAGAGAGAGAATGAAAGAAGCTGGGGCATCAGAGACAGAAAGAAAGAAGCTGGGGCATCAAAGACAGAAAGAGGCAGAGACAGAAAGAAAGAAGCTGGGGCATCAAAGACAGAAAGAGAGAGAGACAGAAAGAAAGAAGCTGGGGCATCAGAGACAGAAAGAGGGAGAGACAGAAAGAAAGAAGCTGGGGCATCAAAGACAGAAAGAGGGAGAGACAGAAAGAAAGAAGCTGGGGCATCAAAGACAGAAATAGGCAGAGACAGAAAGAAAGAAGCTGGGGCATCAAAGACAGAAATAGGCAGAGACAGAAAGAAAGAAGCTGGGGCATCAAAGACAGAAAGAGAGAGAGAGAATGAAAGAAGCTGGGGCATCAGAGACAGAGACAGAAAGAAAGAAGCTGGGGCATCAAAGACAGAAAGAGGGAGAGACAGAAAGAAAGAAGCTGGGGCATCAAAGACAGAAAGAGAGAGAGAGAATGAAAGAAGCTGGGGCATCAGAGACAGAGACAGAAAGAAAGAAGCTGGGGCATCAAAGACAGAAAGAGGGAGAGACAGAAAGAAAGAAGCTGGGGCAACAAAGACAGAAAGAGGCAGAGACAGAAAGAAAGAAGCTGGGGCATCAAAGACAGAAAGAGAGAGAGACAGAAAGAAAGAAGCTGGGGCATCAGAGACAGAAAGAGGGAGAGACAGAAAGAAAGAAGCTGGGGCATCAAAGACAGAAATAGGCAGAGACAGAAAGAAAGAAGCTGGGGCATCAAAGACAGAAAGAGAGAGAGAGAATGAAAGAAGCTGGGGCATCAGAGACAGAGACAGAAAGAAAGAAGCTGGGGCATCAAAGACAGAAAGAGGCAGAGACAGAAAGAAAGAAGCTGGGGCATCAAAGACAGAAAGAGGGAGAGACAGAAAGAAAGAAGCTGGGGCATCAAAGACAGAAAGAGGCAGAGACAGAAAGAAAGAAGCTGGGGCATCAGAGACAGAAAGAGGGAGAGACAGAAAGAAAGAAGCTGGGGCATCAAAGACAGAAATAGGCAGAGACAGAAAGAAAGAAGCTGGGGCATCAAAGACAGAAAGAGAGAGAGAGAATGAAAGAAGCTCGGGCATCAGAGACAGAGACAGAAAGAAAGAAGCTGGGGCATCAAAGACAGAAAGAGGCAGAGACAGAAAGAAAGAAGCTGGGGCATCAAAGACAGAAATAGGCAGAGACAGAAAGAAAGAAGCTGGGGCATCAAAGACAGAAAGAGAGAGAGAGAATGAAAGAAGCTGGGGCATCAGAGACAGAGACAGAAAGAAAGAAGCTGGGGCATCAAAGACAGAAAGAGGCAGAGACAGAAAGAAAGAAGCTGGGGCATCAGAGACAGAAAGAGGGAGAGACAGAAAGAAAGAAGCTGGGGCATCAAAGACAGAAAGAGAGAGAGAGAATGAAAGAAGCTGGGGCATCAGAGACAGAGACAGAAAGAAAGAAGCTGGGGCATCAAAGACAGAAAGAGGCAGAGACAGAAAGAAAGAAGCTGGGGCATCAAAGACAGAAATAGGCAGAGACAGAAAGAAAGAAGCTGGGGCATCAAAGACAGAAAGAGGCAGAGACAGAAAGAAAGAAGCTGGGGCATCAGAGACAGAAAGAGGGAGAGACAGAAAGAAAGAAGCTGGGGCATCAAAGACAGAAAGAGGCAGAGACAGAAAGAAAGAAGCTGGGGCATCAAAGACAGAAATAGGCAGAGACATAAAGAAAGAAGCTGGGGCATCAAAGACAGAAATAGGCAGAGACAGAAAGAAAGAAGCTGGGGCATCAAAGACAGAAATAGGCAGAGACAGAAAGAAAGAAGCTGGGGCATCAAAGACAGAAAGAGGCAGAGACAGAAAGAAAGAAGCTGGGGCATCAAAGACAGAAAGAGGCAGAGACAGAAAGAAAGAAGCTGGGGCATCAAAGACAGAAAGAGGCAGAGACAGAAAGAAAGAAGCTGGGGCATCAAAGACAGAAATAGGCAGAGACAGAAAGAAAGAAGCTGGGGCATCAAAGACAGAAAGAGGCAGAGACAGAAAGAAAGAAGCTGGGGCATCAAAGACAGAAATAGGCAGAGACAGAAAGAAAGAAGCTGGGGCATCAAAGACAGACAGAGGCAGAGACAGAAAGAAAGAAGCTGGGGCATCAAAGACAAAAAGAGGCAGAGACAGAAAGAAAGAAGCTGGGGCATCAAAGACAGAAAGAGGCAGAGACAGAAAGAAAGAAGCTGGGGCATCAAAGACAGAAATAGGCAGAGACAGAAAGAAAGAAGCTGGGGCATCAAAGACAGAAATAGGCAGAGACAGAAAGAAAGAAGCTGGGGCATCAAAGACAGAAAGAGGCAGAGACAGAAAGAAAGAAGCTGGGGCATCAAAGACAGAAAGAGGCAGAGACAGAAAGAAAGAAGCTGGGGCATCAAAGACAGAAAGAGGCAGAGACAGAAAGAAAGAAGCTGGGGCATCAAAGACAGAAATAGGCAGAGACATAAAGAAAGAAGCTGGGGCATCAAAGACAGAAATAGGCAGAGACAGAAAGAAAGAAGCTGGGGCATCAAAGACAGAAAGAGGGAGAGACAGAAAGAAAGAAGCTGGGGCATCAAAGACAGAAATAGGCAGAGACAGAAAGAAAGAAGCTGGGGCATCAAAGACAGAAAGAGGCAGAGACAGAAAGAAAGAAGCTGGGGCATCAAAGACAGAAATAGGCAGAGACAGAAAGAAAGAAGCTGGGGCATCAAAGACAGAAAGAGGGAGTGACAGAAAGAAAGAAGCTGGGGCATCAAAGACAGAAATAGGCAGAGACAGAAAGAAAGAAGCTGGGGCATCAAAGACAGAAAGAGGCAGAGACAGAAAGAAAGAAGCTGGGGCATCAAAGACAGAAAGAGGGAGAGACAGAAAGAAAGAAGCTGGGGCATCAAAGACAGAAATAGGCAGAGACAGAAAGAAAGAAGCTGGGGCATCAAAGACAGAAAGAGGCAGAGACAGAAAGAAAGAAGCTGGGGCATCAAAGACAGAAATAGGCAGAGACAGAAAGAAAGAAGCTGGGGCATCAAAGACAGAAAGAGGGAGAGACAGAAAGAAAGAAGCTGGGGCATCAAAGACAGAAATAGGCAGAGACATAAAGAAAGAAGCTGGGGCATCAAAGACAGAAATAGGCAGAGACAGAAAGAAAGAAGCTGGGGCATCAAAGACAGAAAGAGGGAGAGACAGAAAGAAAGAAGCTGGGGCATCAAAGACAGAAATAGGCAGAGACAGAAAGAAAGAAGCTGGGGCATCAAAGACAGAAAGAGGCAGAGACAGAAAGAAAGAAGCTGGGGCATCAAAGACAGAAATAGGCAGAGACAGAAAGAAAGAAGCTGGGGCATCAAAGACAGAAAGAGGGAGTGACAGAAAGAAAGAAGCTGGGGCATCAAAGACAGAAATAGGCAGAGACAGAAAGAAAGAAGCTGGGGCATCAAAGACAGAAAGAGGCAGAGACAGAAAGAAAGAAGCTGGGGCATCAAAGACAGAAAGAGGGAGAGACAGAAAGAAAGAAGCTGGGGCATCAAAGACAGAAATAGGCAGAGACAGAAAGAAAGAAGCTGGGGCATCAAAGACAGAAAGAGGCAGAGACAGAAAGAAAGAAGCTGGGGCATCAAAGACAGAAATAGGCAGAGACAGAAAGAAAGAAGCTGGGGCATCAAAGACAGAAAGAGGGAGAGACAGAAAGAAAGAAGCTGGGGCATCAAAGACAGAAATAGGCAGAGACATAAAGAAAGAAGCTGGGGCATCAAAGACAGAAAGAGGCAGAGACAGAAAGAAAGAAGCTGGGGCATCAAAGACAGAAAGAGGGAGAGACAGAAAGAAAGAAGCTGGGGCATCAAAGACAGAAAGAGGGAGAGACAGAAAGAAAGAAGCTGGGGCATCAAAGACAGAAATAGGCAGAGACAGAAAGAAAGAAGCTGGGGCATCAAAGACAGAAAGAGGCAGAGACAGAAAGAAAGAAGCTGGGGCATCAAAGACAGAAATAGGCAGAGACAGAAAGAAAGAAGCTGGGGCATCAAAGACAGAAAGAGGCAGAGACAGAAAGAAAGAAGCTGGGGCATCAAAGACAGAAATAGGCAGAGACAGAAAGAAAGAAGCTGGGGCATCAAAGACAGAAAGAGGGAGAGACAGAAAGAAAGAAGCTGGGGCATCAAAGACAGAAATAGGCAGAGACAGAAAGAAAGAAGCTGGGGCATCAAAGACAGAAAGAGGCAGAGACAGAAAGAAAGAAGCTGGGGCATCAAAGACAGAAATAGGCAGAGACATAAAGAAAGAAGCTGGGGCATCAAAGACAGAAATAGGCAGAGACAGAAAGAAAGAAGCTGGGGCATCAAAGACAGAAATAGGCAGAGACATAAAGAAAGAAGCTGGGGCATCAAAGACAGAAAGAGGCAGAGACAGAAAGAAAGAAGCTGGGGCATCAAAGACAGAAATAGGCAGAGACAGAAAGAAAGAAGCTGGGGCATCAAAGACAGAAATAGGCAGAGACAGAAAGAAAGAAGCTGGGGCATCAAAGACAGAAAGAGGCAGAGACAGAAAGAAAGAAGCTGGGGCATCAAAGACAGAAATAGGCAGAGACAGAAAGAAAGAAGCTGGGGCATCAAAGACAGAAAGAGGGAGAGACAGAAAGAAAGAAGCTGGGGCATCAGAGACAGAAAGAGGCAGAGACAGAAAGAAAGAAGCTGGGGCATCAAAGACAGAAAGAGGCAGAGACAGAAAGAAAGAAGCTGGGGCATCAAAGACAGAAAGAGGGAGAGACAGAAAGAAAGAAGCTGGGGCATCAAAGACAGAAAGAGGCAGAGACAGAAAGAAAGAAGCTGGGGCATCAAAGACAGAAATAGGCAGAGACAGAAAGAAAGAAGCTGGGGCATCAAAGACAGAAAGAGGCAGAGACAGAAAGAAAGAAGCTGGGGCATCAAAGACAGAAAGAGGCAGAGACAGAAAGAAAGAAGCTGGGGCATCAAAGACAGAAATAGGCAGAGACAGAAAGAAAGAAGCTGGGGCATCAAAGACAGAAAGAGGCAGAGACAGAAAGAAAGAAGCTGGGGCATCAAAGACAGAAATAGGCAGAGACAGAAAGAAAGAAGCTGGGGCATCAAAGACAGAAAGAGGCAGAGACAGAAAGAAAGAAGCTGGGGCATCAAAGACAGAAAGAGGCAGAGACAGAAAGAAAGAAGCTGGGGCATCAAAGACAGAAAGAGGCAGAGACAGAAAGAAAGAAGCTGGGGCATCAAAGACAGAAATAGGCAGAGACAGAAAGAAAGAAGCTGGGGCATCAAAGACAGAAATAGGCAGAGACAGAAAGAAAGAAGCTGGGGCATCAAAGACAGAAAGAGGCAGAGACAGAAAGAAAGAAGCTGGGGCATCAGAGACAGAAAGAGGGAGAGACAGAAAGAAAGAAGCTGGGGCATCAGAGACAGAAAGAGGCAGAGACAGAAAGAAAGAAGCTGGGGCATCAAAGACAGAAAGAGGCAGAGACAGAAAGAAAGAAGCTGGGGCATCAGAGACAGAAAGAGGGAGAGACAGAAAGAAAGAAGCTGGGGCATCAAAGACAGAAAGAGGCAGAGACAGAAAGAAAGAAGCTGGGGCATCAAAGACAGAAAGAGGCAGAGACAGAAAGAAAGAAGCTGGGGCATCAAAGACAGAAAGAGGCAGAGACAGAAAGAAAGAAGCTGGGGCATCAAAGACAGAAAGAGGCAGAGACAGAAAGAAAGAAGCTGGGGCATCAAAGACAGAAATAGGCAGAGACAGAAAGAAAGAAGCTGGGGCATCAAAGACAGAAAGAGGCAGAGACAGAAAGAAAGAAGCTGGGGCATCAGAGACAGAAAGAGGGAGAGACAGAAAGAAAGAAGCTGGGGCATCAGAGACAGAAAGAGGCAGAGACAGAAAGAAAGAAGCTGGGGCATCAAAGACAGAAAGAGGCAGAGACAGAAAGAAAGAAGCTGGGGCATCAGAGACAGAAAGAGGGAGAGACAGAAAGAAAGAAGCTGGGGCATCAAAGACAGAAAGAGGCAGAGACAGAAAGAAAGAAGCTGGGGCATCAAAGACAGAAAGAGGCAGAGACAGAAAGAAAGAAGCTGGGGCATCAAAGACAGAAATAGGCAGAGACAGAAAGAAAGAAGCTGGGGCATCAAAGACAGAAAGAGGCAGAGACAGAAAGAAAGAAGCTGGGGCATCAGAGACAGAAAGAGGGAGAGACAGAAAGAAAGAAGCTGGGGCATCAAAGACAGAAAGAGGGAGAGACAGAAAGAAAGAAGCTGGGGCATCAGAGACAGAAAGAGGCAGAGACAGAAAGAAAGAAGCTGGGGCATCAAAGACAGAAAGAGGGAGAGACAGAAAGAAAGAAGCTGGGGCATCAGAGACAGAAAGAGGCAGAGACAGAAAGAAAGAAGCTGGGGCATCAAAGACAGAAAGAGGCAGAGACAGAAAGAAAGAAGCTGGGGCATCAAAGACAGAAAGAGGCAGAGACAGAAAGAAAGAAGCTGGGGCATCAAAGACAGAAAGAGGCAGAGACAGCAAGAAAGAAGCTGGGGCATCAAAGACAGAAAGAGGCAGAGACAGAAAGAAAGAAGCTGGGGCATCAAAGACAGAAAGAGGCAGAGACATAAAGAAAGAAGCTGGGGCATCAAAGACAGAAATAGGCAGAGACAGAAAGAAAGAAGCTGGGGCATCAAAGACAGAAAGAGGGAGAGACAGAAAGAAAGAAGCTGGGGCATCAGAGACAGAAAGAGGCAGAGACAGAAAGAAAGAAGCTGGGGCATCAAAGACAGAAAGAGGCAGAGACAGAAAGAAAGAAGCTGGGGCATCAAAGACAGAAAGAGGCAGAGACAGAAAGAAAGAAGCTGGGGCATCAAAGACAGAAAGAGGCAGAGACATAAAGAAAGAAGCTGTGGCATCAAAGACAGAAAGAGGCAGAGACAGAAAGAAAGAAGCTGGGGCATCAAAGACAGAAAGAGGCAGAGACAGAAAGAAAGAAGCTGGGGCATCAAAGACAGAAAGAGGCAGAGACATAAAGAAAGAAGCTGGGGCATCAAAGACAGAAAGAGGCAGAGACAGAAAGAAAGAAGCTGGGGCATCAAAGACAGAAAGAGGCAGAGACATAAAGAAAGAAGCTGGGGCATCAAAGACAGAAAGAGGCAGAGACAGAAAGAAAGAAGCTGGGGCATCAAAGACAGAAAGAGGCAGAGACAGAAAGAAAGAAGCTGGGGCATCAAAGACAGAAAGAGGCAGAGACATAAAGAAAGAAGCTGGGGCATCAAAGACAGAAAGAGGCAGAGACAGAAAGAAAGAAGCTGGGGCATCAGAGACAGAAAGAGGCAGAGACAGAAAGAAAGAAGCTGGGGCATCAAAGACAGAAAGAGGCAGAGACAGAAAGAAAGAAGCTGGGGCATCAAAGACAGAAAGAGGCAGAGACAGAAAGAAAGAAGCTGGGGCATCAAAGACAGAAAGAGGCAGAGACATAAAGAAAGAAGCTGGGGCATCAAAGACAGAAAGAGGCAGAGACAGAAAGAAAGAAGCTGGGGCATCAAAGACAGAAAGAGGCAGAGACAGAAAGAAAGAAGCTGGGGCATCAAAGACAGAAAGAGGCAGAGACATAAAGAAAGAAGCTGGGGCATCAAAGACAGAAAGAGGCAGAGACAGAAAGAAAGAAGCTGGGGCATCAAAGACAGAAAGAGGCAGAGACAGAAAGAAAGAAGCTGGGGCATCAAAGACAGAAAGAGGCAGAGACATAAAGAAAGAAGCTGGGGCATCAAAGACAGAAAGAGGCAGAGACAGAAAGAAAGAAGCTGGGGCATCAAAGACAGAAAGAGGCAGAGACAGAAAGAAAGAAGCTGGGGCATCAGAGACAGAAAGAGGCAGAGACAGAAAGAAAGAAGCTGGGGCATCAGAGACAGAAAGAGGCAGAGACAGAAAGAAAGAAGCTGGGGCATCAAAGACAGAAAGAGGCAGAGACAGAAAGAAAGAAGCTGGGGCATCAAAGACAGAAAGAGGGAGAGACAGAAAGAAAGAAGCTGGGGCATCAAAGACAGAAAGAGGCAGAGACAGAAAGAAAGAAGCTGGGGCATCAAAGACAGAAAGAGGCAGAGACAGAAAGAAAGAAGCTGGGGCATCAAAGACAGAAAGAGGCAGAGACAGAAAGAAAGAAGCTGGGGCATCAAAGACAGAAAGAGGCAGAGACAGAAAGAAAGAAGCTGGGGCATCAAAGACAGAAAGAGGCAGAGACATAAAGAAAGAAGCTGGGGCATCAAAGACAGAAATAGGCAGAGACAGAAAGAAAGAAGCTGGGGCATCAAAGACAGAAAGAGGGAGAGACAGAAAGAAAGAAGCTGGGGCATCAGAGACAGAAAGAGGCAGAGGCAGAAAGAAAGAAGCTGGGGCATCAAAGACAGAAAGAGGCAGAGACAGAAAGAAAGAAGCTGGGGCATCAAAGACAGAAAGAGGCAGAGACAGAAAGAAAGAAGCTGGGGCATCAGAGACAGAAAGAGGGAGAGACAGAAAGAAAGAAGCTGGGGCATCAAAGACAGAAAGAGGCAGAGACAGAAAGAAAGAAGCTGGGGCATCAAAGACAGAAAGAGGCAGAGACAGAAAGAAAGAAGCTGGGGCATCAAAGACAGAAAGAGGCAGAGACAGAAAGAAAGAAGCTGGGGCATCAGAGACAGAAAGAGGGAGAGACAGAAAGAAAGAAGCTGGGGCATCAAAGACAGAAAGAGGCAGAGACAGAAAGAAAGAAGCTGGGGCATCAAAGACAGAAATAGGCAGAGACATAAAGAAAGAAGCTGGGGCATCAAAGACAGAAAGAGGCAGAGACAGAAAGAAAGAAGCTGGGGCATCAAAGACAGAAAGAGGCAGAGACAGAAAGAAAGAAGCTGGGGCATCAGAGACAGAAAGAGGGAGAGACAGAAAGAAAGAAGCTGGGGCATCAAAGACAGAAAGAGGCAGAGACAGAAAGAAAGAAGCTGGGGCATCAAAGACAGAAATAGGCAGAGACATAAAGAAAGAAGCTGGGGCATCAAAGACAGAAAGAGGCAGAGACAGAAAGAAAGAAGCTGGGGCATCAGAGACAGAAAGAGGGAGAGACAGAAAGAAAGAAGCTGGGGCATCAAAGACAGAAAGAGAGAGAGAGAATGAAAGAAGCTGGGGCATCAGAGACAGAGACAGAAAGAAAGAAGCTGGGGCATCAAAGACAGAAAGAGGCAGAGACAGAAAGAAAGAAGCTGGGGCATCAAAGACAGAAAGAGGCAGAGACAGAAAGAAAGAAGCTGGGGCATCAGAGACAGAAAGAGGGAGAGACAGAAAGAAAGAAGCTGGGGCATCAAAGACAGAAAGAGGCAGAGACAGAAAGAAAGAAGCTGGGGCATCAAAGACAGAAAGAGGCAGAGACAGAAAGAAAGAAGCTGGGGCATCAGAGACAGAAAGAGACAGAGACAGAAAGAAAGAAGCTAGGGCATCAAAGACAGAAAGAGGCAGAGACAGAAAGAAAGAAGCTGGGGCATCAAAGACAGAAAGAGGCAGAGACAGAAAGAAAGAAGCTGGGGCATCAGAGACAGAAAGAGGGAGAGACAGAAAGAAAGAAGCTGGGGCATCAAAGACAGAAAGAGGCAGAGACAGAAAGAAAGAAGCTGGGGCATCAAAGACAGAAATAGGCAGAGACAGAAAGAAAGAAGCTGGGGCATCAAAGACAGAAAGAGGCAGAGACAGAAAGAAAGAAGCTGGGGCATCAGAGACAGAAAGAGGGAGAGACAGAAAGAAAGAAGCTGGGGCATCAAAGAAAGAAAGAGGGAGAGACAGAAAGAAAGAAGCTGGGGCATCAAAGACAGAAATAGGCAGAGACAGAAAGAAAGAAGCTGGGGCATCAAAGACAGAAAGAGGCAGAGACAGAAAGAAAGAAGCTGGGGCATCAGAGACAGAAAGAGGGAGAGACAGAAAGAAAGAAGCTGGGGCATCAAAGACAGAAAGAGGGAGAGACAGAAAGAAAGAAGCTGGGGCATCAAAGACAGAAATAGGCAGAGACAGAAAGAAAGAAGCTGGGGCATCAAAGACAGAAAGAGGCAGAGACAGAAAGAAAGAAGCTGGGGCATCAGAGACAGAAAGAGGGAGAGACAGAAAGAAAGAAGCTGGGGCATCAAAGACAGAAAGAGGCAGAGACAGAAAGAAAGAAGCTGGGGCATCAAAGACAGAAATAGGCAGAGACAGAAAGAAAGAAGCTGGGGCATCAAAGACAGAAAGAGAGAGAGAGAATGAAAGAAGCTGGGGCATCAGAGACAGAGACAGAAAGAAAGAAGCTGGGGCATCAAAGACAGAAAGAGAGAGAGAGAATGAAAGAAGCTGGGGCATCAGAGACAGAGACAGAAAGAAAGAAGCTGGGGCATCAAAGACAGAAAGAGGCAGAGACAGAAAGAAAGAAGCTGGGGCATCAAAGACAGAAAGAGAGAGAGACAGAAAGAAAGAAGCTGGGGCATCAAAGACAGAAAGAGGCAGAGATAGAAAGAAAGAAGCTGGGGCATCAAAGACAGAAAGAGAGAGAGACAGAAAGAAAGAAGCTGGGGCATCAAAGACAGAAAGAGGCAGAGACAGAAAGAAAGAAGCTGGGGCATCAAAGACAGAAAGAGGCAGAGACAGAAAGAAAGAAGCTGGGGCATCAAAGACAGAAATAGGCAGAGACAGAAAGAAAGAAGCTGGGGCATCAAAGACAGAAAGAGGGAGAGACAGAAAGAAAGAAGCTGGGGCATCAGAGACAGAAAGAGGCAGAGACAGAAAGAAAGAAGCTGGGGCATCAGAGACAGAAAGAGGCAGAGATAGAAAGAAGCTGGGGCATCAGAGACAGAAAGAGGCAGAGATAGAAAGAAAGAAGCTGGGGCATCAAAGACAGAAAGAGGCAGAGACAGAAAGAAAGAAGCTGGGGCATCAAAGACAGAAATAGGCAGAGACAGAAAGAAAGAAGCTGGGGCATCAAAGACAGAAAGAGAGAGAGAGACAGAAAGAAAGAAGCTGGGGCATCAAAGACAGAAAGAGGCAGAGACAGAAAGAAAGAAGCTGGGGCATCAAAGACAGAAAGAGGCAGAGACAGAAAGAAAGAAGCTGGGGCATCAAAGACAGAAATAGGCAGAGACAGAAAGAAAGAAGCTGGGGCATCAAAGACAGAAAGAGGGAGAGACAGAAAGAAAGAAGCTGGGGCATCAGAGACAGAAAGAGGCAGAGACAGAAAGAAAGAAGCTGGGGCATCAGAGACAGAAAGAGGCAGAGATAGAAAGAAAGAAGCTGGGGCATCAGAGACAGAAAGAGGCAGAGATAGAAAGAAAGAAGCTGGGGCATCAGAGACAGAAAGAGGCAGAGATAGAAAGAAAGAAGCTGGGGCATCAAAGACAGAAAGAGAGAGAGACAGAAAGAAAGAAGCTGGGGCATCAAAGACAGAAAGAGGCAGAGACAGAAAGAAAGAAGCTGGGGCATCAAAGACAGAAATAGGCAGAGACAGAAAGAAAGAAGCTGGGGCATCAAAGACAGAAAGAGGCAGAGACAGAAAGAAAGAAGCTGGGGCATCAGAGACAGAAAGAGGCAGAGATAGAAAGAAAGAAGCTGGGGCATCAGAGACAGAAAGAGAGAGAGACAGAAAGAAAGAAGCTGGGGCATCAAAGACAGAAAGAGGGAGAGACAGAAAGAAAGAAGCTGGGGCATCAGAGACAGAAAGAGGGAGAGACAGAAAGAAAGAAGCTGGGGCATCAAAGACAGAAAGAGGCAGAGACAGAAAGAAAGAAGCTGGGGCATCAAAGACAGAAATAGGCAGAGACAGAAAGAAAGAAGCTGGGGCATCAAAGACAGAAAGAGGCAGAGACAGAAAGAAAGAAGCTGGGGCATCAGAGACAGAAAGAGGGAGAGACAGAAAGAAAGAAGCTGGGGCATCAGAGACAGAAAGAGGCAGAGACAGAAAGAAAGAAGCTGGGGCATCAAAGACAGAAAGAGGCAGAGACAGAAAGAAAGAAGCTGGGGCATCAAAGACAGAAAGAGGCAGAGACAGAAAGAAAGAAGCTGGGGCATCAAAGACAGAAATAGGCAGAGACAGAAAGAAAGAAGCTGGGGCATCAAAGACAGAAAGAGGGAGAGACAGAAAGAAAGAAGCTGGGGCATCAGAGACAGAAAGAGGGAGAGACAGAAAGAAAGAAGCTGGGGCATCAAAGACAGAAAGAGGCAGAGACAGAAAGAAAGAAGCTGGGGCATCAAAGACAGAAATAGGCAGAGACATAAAGAAAGAAGCTGGGGCATCAAAGACAGAAAGAGGCAGAGACAGAAAGAAAGAAGCTGGGGCATCTAAGACAGAAAGAGGCAGAGACAGAAAGAAAGAAGCTGGGGCATCAGAGACAGAAAGAGGGAGAGACAGAAAGAAAGAAGCTGGGGCATCAAAGACAGAAAGAGGCAGAGACAGAAAGAAAGAAGCTGGGGCATCAAAGACAGAAATAGGCAGAGACATAAAGAAAGAAGCTGGGGCATCAAAGACAGAAAGAGGCAGAGACAGAAAGAAAGAAGCTGGGGCATCAGAGACAGAAAGAGGGAGAGACAGAAAGAAAGAAGCTGGGGCATCAAAGACAGAAAGAGAGAGAGAGAATGAAAGAAGCTGGGGCATCAGAGACAGAGACAGAAAGAAAGAAGCTGGGGCATCAAAGACAGAAAGAGGCAGAGACAGAAAGAAAGAAGCTGGGGCATCAAAGACAGAAATAGGCAGAGACAGAAAGAAAGAAGCTGGGGCATCAAAGACAGAAAGAGGCAGAGACAGAAAGAAAGAAGCTGGGGCATCAGAGACAGAAAGAGGGAGAGACAGAAAGAAAGAAGCTGGGGCATCAAAGACAGAAAGAGGGAGAGACAGAAAGAAAGAAGCTGGGGCATCAAAGACAGAAATAGGCAGAGACAGAAAGAAAGAAGCTGGGGCATCAAAGACAGAAAGAGGCAGAGACAGAAAGAAAGAAGCTGGGGCATCAGAGACAGAAAGAGGGAGAGACAGAAAGAAAGAAGCTGGGGCATCAAAGACAGAAAGAGGGAGAGACAGAAAGAAAGAAGCTGGGGCATCAAAGACAGAAATAGGCAGAGACAGAAAGAAAGAAGCTGGGGCATCAAAGACAGAAAGAGGCAGAGACAGAAAGAAAGAAGCTGGGGCATCAGAGACAGAAAGAGGGAGAGACAGAAAGAAAGAAGCTGGGGCATCAAAGACAGAAAGAGGCAGAGACAGAAAGAAAGAAGCTGGGGCATCAAAGACAGAAATAGGCAGAGACAGAAAGAAAGAAGCTGGGGCATCAAAGACAGAAAGAGAGAGAGAGAATGAAAGAAGCTGGGGCATCAGAGACAGAGACAGAAAGAAAGAAGCTGGGGCATCAAAGACAGAAAGAGAGAGAGAGAATGAAAGAAGCTAAGGCATCAGAGACAGAGACAGAAAGAAAGAAGCTGGGGCATCAAAGACAGAAAGAGGCAGAGACAGAAAGAAAGAAGCTGGGGCATCAAAGACAGAAAGAGAGAGAGACAGAAAGAAAGAAGCTGGGGCATCAGAGACAGAAAGAGGGAGAGACAGAAAGAAAGAAGCTGGGGCATCAAAGACAGAAATAGGCAGAGACAGAAAGAAAGAAGCTGGGGCATCAAAGACAGAAATAGGCAGAGACAGAAAGAAAGAAGCTGGGGCATCAAAGACAGAAATAGGCAGAGACAGAAAGAAAGAAGCTGGGGCATCAAAGACAGAAAGAGAGAGAGAGAATGAAAGAAGCTGGGGCATCAGAGACAGAGACAGAAAGAAAGAAGCTGGGGCATCAAAGACAGAAAGAGAGAGAGACAGAAAGAAAGAAGCTGGGGCATCAAAGACAGAAAGAGAGAGAGAGAATGAAAGAAGCTGGGGCATCAGAGACAGAGACAGAAAGAAAGAAGCTGGGGCATCAAAGACAGAAAGAGAGAGAGACAGAAAGAAAGAAGCTGGGGCATCAAAGACAGAAAGAGGCAGAGATAGAAAGAAAGAAGCTGGGGCATCAAAGACAGAAAGAGAGAGAGACAGAAAGAAAGAAGCTGGGGCATCAAAGACAGAAAGAGGCAGAGACAGAAAGAAAGAAGCTGGGGCATCAAAGACAGAAAGAGAGAGAGAGACAGAAAGAAAGAAGCTGGGGCATCAAAGACAGAAAGAGGGAGAGACAGAAAGAAAGAAGCTGGGGCATCAAAGACAGAAAGAGAGAGAGAGAATGAAAGAAGCTGGGGCATCAGAGACAGAGACAGAAAGAAAGAAGCTGGGGCATCAAAGACAGAAAGAGGCAGAGACAGAAAGAAAGAAGCTGGGGCATCAAAGACAGAAAGAGAGAGAGACAGAAAGAAAGAAGCTGGGGCATCAGAGACAGAAAGAGGGAGAGACAGAAAGAAAGAAGCTGGGGCATCAAAGACAGAAATAGGCAGAGACAGAAAGAAAGAAGCTGGGGCATCAAAGACAGAAAGAGAGAGAGAGAATGAAAGAAGCTGGGGCATCAGAGACAGAGACAGAAAGAAAGAAGCTGGGGCATCAAAGACAGAAAGAGGCAGAGACAGAAAGAAAGAAGCTGGGGCATCAAAGACAGAAAGAGAGAGAGACAGAAAGAAAGAAGCTGGGGCATCAAAGACAGAAAGAGGCAGAGACAGAAAGAAAGAAGCTGGGGCATCAAAGACAGAAAGAGAGAGAGACAGAAAGAAAGAAGCTGGGGCATCAGAGACAGAAAGAGGGAGAGACAGAAAGAAAGAAGCTGGGGCATCAAAGACAGAAAGAGGGAGAGACAGAAAGAAAGAAGCTGGGGCATCAAAGACAGAAATAGGCAGAGACAGAAAGAAAGAAGCTGGGGCATCAAAGACAGAAATAGGCAGAGACAGAAAGAAAGAAGCTGGGGCATCAAAGACAGAAAGAGGGAGAGACAGAAAGAAAGAAGCTGGGGCATCAAAGACAGAAAGAGAGAGAGAGAATGAAAGAAGCTGGGGCATCAGAGACAGAGACAGAAAGAAAGAAGCTGGGGCATCAAAGACAGAAAGAGGGAGAGACAGAAAGAAAGAAGCTGGGGCAACAAAGACAGAAAGAGGCAGAGACAGAAAGAA
This sequence comes from Acanthosepion esculentum, assembly GCA_964036315.1. Taxonomy (NCBI): domain Eukaryota; kingdom Metazoa; phylum Mollusca; class Cephalopoda; order Sepiida; family Sepiidae; genus Acanthosepion; species Acanthosepion esculentum. The sequence goes on along the minus strand of OZ038517.1, from coordinate 67,721,391 downwards.
AGAAGCTGGGGCATCAAAGACAGAAAGAGAGAGAGACAGAAAGAAAGAAGCTGGGGCATCAGAGACAGAAAGAGGGAGAGACAGAAAGAAAGAAGCTGGGGCATCAAAGACAGAAAGAGAGAGAGAGAATGAAAGATGCTGGGGCATCAGAGACAGAGACAGAAAGAAAGAAGCTGGGGCATCAAAGACAGAAAGAGGCAGAGACAGAAAGAAAGAAGCTGGGGCATCAAAGACAGAAAGAGAGAGAGACAGAAAGAAAGAAGCTGGGGCATCAGAGACAGAAAGAGGGAGAGACAGAAAGAAAGAAGCTGGGGCATCAAAGACAGAAAGAGGCAGAGACAGAAAGAAAGAAGCTGGGGCATCAAAGACAGAAAGAGAGAGAGACAGAAAGAAAGAAGCTGGGGCATCAGAGACAGAAAGAGGGAGAGACAGAAAGAAAGAAGCTGGGGCATCAAAGACAGAAAGAGGCAGAGACAGAAAGAAAGAAGCTGGGGCATCAAAGACAGAAAGAGAGAGAGACAGAAAGAAAGAAGCTGGGGCATCAGAGACAGAAAGAGGGAGAGACAGAAAGAAAGAAGCTGGGGCATCAAAGACAGAAAGAGGCAGAGACAGAAAGAAAGAAGCTGGGGCATCAAAGACAGAAAGAGAGAGAGACAGAAAGAAAGAAGCTGGGGCATCAAAGACAAAAAGAGGCAGAGACAGAAAGAAAGAAGCTGGGGCATCAAAGACAGAAAGAGGCAGAGACAGAAAGAAAGAAGCTGGGTCATCAAAGACAGAAAGAGAGAGAGACAGAAAGAAAGAAGCTGGGGCATCAGAGACAGAAAGAGGGAGAGACAGAAAGAAAGAAGCTGGGGCATCAAAGACAGAAAGAGGCAGAGACAGAAAGAAAGAAGCTGGGGCATCAAAGACAGAAAGAGAGAGAGACAGAAAGAAAGAAGCTGGGGCATCAGAGACAGAAAGAGGGAGAGACAGAAAGAAAGAAGCTGGGGCATCAAAGACAGAAAGAGGCAGAGACAGAAAGAAAGAAGCTGGGGCATCAAAGACAGAAAGAGAGAGAGACAGAAAGAAAGAAGCTGGGGCATCAAAGACAGAAAGAGGGAGAGACAGAAAGAAAGAAGCTGGGGCATCAAAGACAGAAAGAGAGAGAGAGAATGAAAGAAGCTGGGGCATCAGAGACAGAGACAGAAAGAAAGAAGCTGGGGCATCAAAGACAGAAAGAGGCAGAGACAGAAAGAAAGAAGCTGGGGCATCAAAGACAGAAAGAGAGAGAGACAGAAAGAAAGAAGCTGGGGCATCAGAGACAGAAAGAGGGAGAGACAGAAAGAAAGAAGCTGGGGCATCAAAGACAGAAATAGGCAGAGACAGAAAGAAAGAAGCTGGGGCATCAAAGACAGAAAGAGAGAGAGAGAATGAAAGAAGCTGGGGCATCAGAGACAGAGACAGAAAGAAAGAAGCTGGGGCATCAAAGACAGAAAGAGGCAGAGACAGAAAGAAAGAAGCTGGGGCATCAAAGACAGAAAGAGAGAGAGACAGAAAGAAAGAAGCTGGGGCATCAGAGACAGAAAGAGGGAGAGACAGAAAGAAAGAAGCTGGGGCATCAAAGACAGAAATAGGCAGAGACAGAAAGAAAGAAGCTGGGGCATCAAAGACAGAAAGAGAGAGAGAGAATGAAAGAAGCTGGGGCATCAGAGACAGAGACAGAAAGAAAGAAGCTGGGGCATCAAAGACAGAAAGAGGCAGAGACAGAAAGAAAGAAGCTGGGGCATCAAAGACAGAAAGAGAGAGAGACAGAAAGAAAGAAGCTGGGGCATCAGAGACAGAAAGAGGGAGAGACAGAAAGAAAGAAGCTGGGGCATCAAAGACAGAAATAGGCAGAGACAGAAAGAAAGAAGCTGGGGCATCAAAGACAGAAAGAGAGAGAGAATGAAAGAAGCTGGGGCATCAGAGACAGAGACAGAAAGAAAGAAGCTGGGGCATCAAAGACAGAAATAGGCAGAGACAGAAAGAAAGAAGCTGGGGCATCAAAGACAGAAAGAGAGAGAGAGAATGAAAGAAGCTTGGGCATCAGAGACAGAAAGAGGGAGAGACAGAAAGAAAGAAGCTGGGGCATCAAAGACAGAAAGAGGGAGAGACAGAAAGAAAGAAGCTGGGGCATCAAAGACAGAAAGAGGCAGAGACAGAAAGAAAGAAGCTGGGGCATCAAAGACAGAAAGAGGCAGAGACAGAAAGAAAGAAGCTGGGGCATCAAAGACAGAAAGAGAGAGAGACAGAAAGAAAGAAGCTGGGGCATCAGAGACAGAAAGAGAGAGAGACAGAAAGAAAGAAGCTGGGGCATCAAAGACAGAAAGAGAGAGAGAGAATGAAAGAAGCTGGGGCATCAGAGACAGAGACAGAAAGAAAGAAGCTGGGGCATCAAAGACAGAAAGAGAGAGAGAGAATGAAAGAAGCTGGGGCATCAGAGACAGAGACAGAAAGAAAGAAGCTGGGGCATCAAAGACAGAAAGAGAGAGAGAGAATGAAAGAAGCTGGGGCATCAGAGACAGAGACAGAAAGAAAGAAGCTGGGGCATCAAAGACAGAAAGAGGCAGAGACAGAAAGAAAGAAGCTGGGGCATCAAAGACAGAAAGAGAGAGAGACAGAAAGAAAGAAGCTGGGGCATCAGAGACAGAAAGAGGGAGAGACAGAAAGAAAGAAGCTGGGGCATCAAAGACAGAAATAGGCAGAGACAGAAAGAAAGAAGCTGGGGCATCAAAGACAGAAAGAGAGAGAGAGAATGAAAGAAGCTGGGGCATCAGAGACAGAGACAGAAAGAAAGAAGCTGGGGCATCAAAGACAGAAAGAGGCAGAGACAGAAAGAAAGAAGCTGGGGCATCAAAGACAGAAAGAGAGAGAGACAGAAAGAAAGAAACTGGGGCATCAAAGACAGAAAGAGGCAGAGACAGAAAGAAAGAAGCTGGGGCATCAAAGACAGAAAGAGAGAGAGACAGAAAGAAAGAAGCTGGGGCATCAGAGACAGAAAGAGGGAGAGACAGAAAGAAAGAAGCTGGGGCATCAAAGACAGAAAGAGGGAGAGACAGAAAGAAAGAAGCTGGGGCATCAAAGACAGAAATAGGCAGAGACAGAAAGAAAGAAGCTGGGGCATCAAAGACAGAAATAGGCAGAGACAGAAAGAAAGAAGCTGGGGCATCAAAGACAGAAAGAGGGAGAGACAGAAAGAAAGAAGCTGGGGCATCAAAGACAGAAAGAGAGAGAGAGAATGAAAGAAGCTGGGGCATCAGAGACAGAGACAGAAAGAAAGAAGCTGGGGCATCAAAGACAGAAAGAGGGAGAGACAGAAAGAAAGAAGCTGGGGCAACAAAGACAGAAAGAGGCAGAGACAGAAAGAAAGAAGCTGGGGCATCAAAGACAGAAAGAGAGAGAGACAGAAAGAAAGAAGCTGGGGCATCAGAGACAGAAAGAGGGAGAGACAGAAAGAAAGAAGCTGGGGCATCAAAGACAGAAAGAGAGAGAGAGAATGAAAGATGCTGGGGCATCAGAGACAGAGACAGAAAGAAAGAAGCTGGGGCATCAAAGACAGAAAGAGGCAGAGACAGAAAGAAAGAAGCTGGGGCATCAAAGACAGAAAGAGAGAGAGACAGAAAGAAAGAAGCTGGGGCATCAGAGACAGAAAGAGGGAGAGACAGAAAGAAAGAAGCTGGGGCATCAAAGACAGAAAGAGGCAGAGACAGAAAGAAAGAAGCTGGGGCATCAAAGACAGAAAGAGAGAGAGACAGAAAGAAAGAAGCTGGGGCATCAGAGACAGAAAGAGGGAGAGACAGAAAGAAAGAAGCTGGGGCATCAAAGACAGAAAGAGGCAGAGACAGAAAGAAAGAAGCTGGGGCATCAAAGACAGAAAGAGAGAGAGACAGAAAGAAAGAAGCTGGGGCATCAGAGACAGAAAGAGGGAGAGACAGAAAGAAAGAAGCTGGGGCATCAAAGACAGAAAGAGGCAGAGACAGAAAGAAAGAAGCTGGGGCATCAAAGACAGAAAGAGAGAGAGACAGAAAGAAAGAAGCTGGGGCATCAAAGACAAAAAGAGGCAGAGACAGAAAGAAAGAAGCTGGGGCATCAAAGACAGAAAGAGGCAGAGACAGAAAGAAAGAAGCTGGGGCATCAAAGACAGAAAGAGAGAGAGACAGAAAGAAAGAAGCTGGGGCATCAGAGACAGAAAGAGGGAGAGACAGAAAGAAAGAAGCTGGGGCATCAAAGACAGAAAGAGGCAGAGACAGAAAGAAAGAAGCTGGGGCATCAAAGACAGAAAGAGAGAGAGACAGAAAGAAAGAAGCTGGGGCATCAGAGACAGAAAGAGGGAGAGACAGAAAGAAAGAAGCTGGGGCATCAAAGACAGAAAGAGGCAGAGACAGAAAGAAAGAAGCTGGGGCATCAAAGACAGAAAGAGAGAGAGACAGAAAGAAAGAAGCTGGGGCATCAAAGACAGAAAGAGGGAGAGACAGAAAGAAAGAAGCTGGGGCATCAAAGACAGAAAGAGAGAGAGAGAATGAAAGAAGCTGGGGCATCAGAGACAGAGACAGAAAGAAAGAAGCTGGGGCATCAAAGACAGAAAGAGGCAGAGACAGAAAGAAAGAAGCTGGGGCATCAAAGACAGAAAGAGAGAGAGACAGAAAGAAAGAAGCTGGGGCATCAGAGACAGAAAGAGGGAGAGACAGAAAGAAAGAAGCTGGGGCATCAAAGACAGAAATAGGCAGAGACAGAAAGAAAGAAGCTGGGGCATCAAAGACAGAAAGAGAGAGAGAGAATGAAAGAAGCTGGGGCATCAGAGACAGAGACAGAAAGAAAGAAGCTGGGGCATCAAAGACAGAAAGAGGCAGAGACAGAAAGAAAGAAGCTGGGGCATCAAAGACAGAAAGAGAGAGAGACAGAAAGAAAGAAGCTGGGGCATCAGAGACAGAAAGAGGGAGAGACAGAAAGAAAGAAGCTGGGGCATCAAAGACAGAAATAGGCAGAGACAGAAAGAAAGAAGCTGGGGCATCAAAGACAGAAAGAGAGAGAGAGAATGAAAGAAGCTGGGGCATCAGAGACAGAGACAGAAAGAAAGAAGCTGGGGCATCAAAGACAGAAAGAGGCAGAGACAGAAAGAAAGAAGCTGGGGCATCAAAGACAGAAAGAGAGAGAGACAGAAAGAAAGAAGCTGGGGCATCAGAGACAGAAAGAGGGAGAGACAGAAAGAAAGAAGCTGGGGCATCAAAGACAGAAATAGGCAGAGACAGAAAGAAAGAAGCTGGGGCATCAAAGACAGAAAGAGAGAGAGAATGAAAGAAGCTGGGGCATCAGAGACAGAGACAGAAAGAAAGAAGCTGGGGCATCAAAGACAGAAATAGGCAGAGACAGAAAGAAAGAAGCTGGGGCATCAAAGACAGAAAGAGAGAGAGAGAATGAAAGAAGCTTGGGCATCAGAGACAGAAAGAGGGAGAGACAGAAAGAAAGAAGCTGGGGCATCAAAGACAGAAAGAGGGAGAGACAGAAAGAAAGAAGCTGGGGCATCAAAGACAGAAAGAGGCAGAGACAGAAAGAAAGAAGCTGGGGCATCAAAGACAGAAAGAGGCAGAGACAGAAAGAAAGAAGCTGGGGCATCAAAGACAGAAAGAGAGAGAGACAGAAAGAAAGAAGCTGGGGCATCAGAGACAGAAAGAGAGAGAGACAGAAAGAAAGAAGCTGGGGCATCAAAGACAGAAAGAGAGAGAGAGAATGAAAGAAGCTGGGGCATCAGAGACAGAGACAGAAAGAAAGAAGCTGGGGCATCAAAGACAGAAAGAGAGAGAGAGAATGAAAGAAGCTGGGGCATCAGAGACAGAGACAGAAAGAAAGAAGCTGGGGCATCAAAGACAGAAAGAGAGAGAGAGAATGAAAGAAGCTGGGGCATCAGAGACAGAGACAGAAAGAAAGAAGCTGGGGCATCAAAGACAGAAAGAGAGAGAGAGAATGAAAGAAGCTGGGGCATCAGAGACAGAGACAGAAAGAAAGAAGCTGGGGCATCAAAGACAGAAAGAGAGAGAGAGAATGAAAGAAGCTGGGGCATCAGAGACAGAGACAGAAAGAAAGAAGCTGGGGCATCAAAGACAGAAAGAGAGAGAGAGAATGAAAGAAGCTGGGGCATCAGAGACAGAGACAGAAAGAAAGAAGCTGGGGCATCAAAGACAGAAAGAGAGAGAGAGAATGAAAGAAGCTGGGGCATCAGAGACAGAGACAGAAAGAAAGAAGCTGGGGCATCAAAGACAGAAAGAGGCAGAGACAGAAAGAAAGAAGCTGGGGCATCAAAGACAGAAAGAGAGAGAGACAGAAAGAAAGAAGCTGGGGCATCAGAGACAGAAAGAGGGAGAGACAGAAAGAAAGAAGCTGGGGCATCAAAGACAGAAAGAGAGAGAGAGAATGAAAGAAGCTGGGGCATCAGAGACAGAGACAGAAAGAAAGAAGCTGGGGCATCAAAGACAGAAAGAGGGAGAGACAGAAAGAAAGAAGCTGGGGCAACAAAGACAGAAAGAGGCAGAGACAGAAAGAAAGAAGCTGGGGCATCAAAGACAGAAAGAGAGAGAGACAGAAAGAAAGAAGCTGGGGCATCAGAGACAGAAAGAGGGAGAGACAGAAAGAAAGAAGCTGGGGCATCAAAGAGAGAAAGAGAGAGAGAGAATGAAAGAAGCTGGGGCATCAGAGACAGAGACAGAAAGAAAGAAGCTGGGGCATCAAAGACAGAAAGAGGCAGAGACAGAAAGAAAGAAGCTGGGGCATCAAAGACAGAAAGAGAGAGAGACAGAAAGAAAGAAGCTGGGGCATCAGAGACAGAAAGAGGGAGAGACAGAAAGAAAGAAGCTGGGGCATCAAAGACAGAAAGAGAGAGAGAGAATGAAAGAAGCTGGGGCATCAGAGACAGAGACAGAAAGAAAGAAGCTGGGGCATCAAAGACAGAAAGAGGGAGAGACAGAAAGAAAGAAGCTGGGGCAACAAAGACAGAAAGAGGCAGAGACAGAAAGAAAGAAGCTGGGGCATCAAAGACAGAAAGAGAGAGAGACAGAAAGAAAGAAGCTGGGGCATCAGAGACAGAAAGAGGGAGAGACAGAAAGAAAGAAGCTGGGGCATCAAAGACAGAAATAGGCAGAGACAGAAAGAAAGAAGCTGGGGCATCAAAGACAGAAAGAGAGAGAGAGAATGAAAGAAGCTGGGGCATCAGAGACAGAGACAGAAAGAAAGAAGCTGGGGCATCAAAGACAGAAAGAGGCAGAGACAGAAAGAAAGAAGCTGGGGCATCAAAGACAGAAAGAGAGAGAGACAGAAAGAAAGAAGCTGGGGCATCAGAGACAGAAAGAGGGAGAGACAGAAAGAAAGAAGCTGGGGCATCAAAGACAGAAAGAGGCAGAGACAGAAAGAAAGAAGCTGGGGCATCAGAGACAGAAAGAGGGAGAGACAGAAAGAAAGAAGCTGGGGCATCAAAGACAGAAAGAGAGAGAGAGAATGAAAGAAGCTGGGGCATCAGAGACACAAAGAGGCAGAGACAGAAAGAAAGAAGCTGGGGCATCAAAGACAGAAAGAGGGAGAGACAGAAAGAAAGAAGCTGGGGCATCAAAGACAGAAAGAGGCAGAGACAGAAAGAAAGAAGCTGGGGCATCAAAGACAGAAAGAGGGAGAGACAGAAAGAAAGAAGCTGGGGCATCAAAGACAGAAAGAGGCAGAGACAGAAAGAAAGAAGCTGGGGCATCAAAGACAGAAAGAGGGAGAGACAGAAAGAAAGAAGCTGGGGCATCAAAGACAGAAAGAGAGAAAGACAGAAAGAAAGAAGCTGGGGCATCAAAGACAGAAAGAGGGAGAGACAGAAAGAAAGAAGCTGGGGCATCAAAGACAGAAAGAGGGAGAGACAGAAAGAAAGAAGCTGGGGCATCAAAGACAGAAAGAGGGAGAGACAGAAAGAAGCTGGGGCATCAAAGACAGAAAGAGGGAGAGACAGAAAGAAAGAAGCTGGGGCATCAAAGACAGAAAGAGAGAGAGACAGAAAAAAAGAAGCTGGGGCATCAAAGACAGAAAGAGGGAGAGACAGAAAGAAAGAAGCTGGGGCATCAAAGACAGAAAGAGGGAGAAACAGAAAGAAAGAAGCTGGGGCATCAAAGACAGAAAGAGGGAGAGACAGAAAGAAGCTGGGGCATCAAAGACAGAAAGAGGGAGAGACAGAAAGAAAGAAGCTGGGGCATCAAAGACAGAAAGAGAGAGAGACAGAAAGAAAGAAGTTGGGGCATCAAACACAGAAAGAGGGAGAGACAGAAAGAAAGAAGCTGGGGCATCAAAGACAGAAAGAGGGAGAGACAGAAAGAAAGAAGCTGGGGCATCAAAGACAGAAAGAGGGAGAGACAGAAAGAAAGAAGCTGGGGCATCAAAGACAGAAAGAGGGAGAGACAGAAAGAAAGAAGCAGGGGCATCAAAGACAGAAAGAGGGAGAGACAGAAAGAAAGAAGCTGGGGCATCAAAGACAGAAAGGGTGAGAGACAGAAAGAAAGAAGCTGGGGCATCAAAGACAGAAAGAGGGAGAGACAGAAAGAAAGAAGCTGGGGCATCAAAGACAGAAAGAGGGAGAGACAGAAAGAAAGAAGCTGGGGCATCAAAGACAGAAAGAGCGAGAGACATAAAGAAAGAAGCTGGGGCATCAAAGACAGAAAGAGTGAGAGACAGAAAGAAAGAAGCTGGGGCATCAAAGACAGAAAGAGGGAGAGACAGAAAGAAAGAAGCTGGGGCATCAAAGACAGAAAGAGGGAGAGACATAAAGAAAGAAGCTGGGGCATCAAAGACAGAAAGAGAGAGAGAGAAGGAAAGACGCTGGGACATCGAAGACAGAAAGAAAGAAGCTGGGGCATCAAAGACAGAAAGAGAGAGAGAGAATGAAAGAAGCTGGGGCATCAGAGACAGAAAGAGGGAGAGACAGAAAGAAAGAAGCTGGGGCATCAAAGACAGAAAGAGGCAGAGACAGAAAGAAAGAAGCTGGGGCATCAAAGACAGAAAGAGGGAGAGACAGAAGGAAAGAAGCTGGGGCATCAAAGACAGAAAGAGGCAGAGACAGAAAGAAAGAAGCTGGGGCATCAAAGACAGAAAGAGAGAGAGACAGAAAGAAAGAAGCTGGGGCATCAGAGACAGAAAGAGGGAGAGACAGAAAGAAAGAAGCTGGGGCATCAAAGACAGAAAGAGGCAGAGACAGAAAGAAAGAAGCTGGGGCATCAAAGACAGAAAGAGGGAGAGACAGAAAGAAAGAAGCTGGGGCATCAAAGACAGAAAGAGGCAGAGACAGAAAGAAAGAAGCTGGGGCATCAAAGACAGAAAGAGAGAGAGACAGAAAGAAAGAAGCTGGAGCATCAGAGACAGAAAGAGGGAGAGACAGAAAGAAAGAAGCTGGGGCATCAAAGACAGAAAGAGGCAGAGACAGAAAGAAAGAAGCTGGGGCATCAAAGACAGAAAGAGGGAGAGACAGAAAGAAAGAAGCTGGGGCATCAAAGACAGAAAGAGGCAGAGACAGAAAGAAAGAAGCTGGGGCATCAAAGACAGAAAGAGGGAGAGACAGAAAGAAAGAAGCTGGGGCATCAGAGACAGAAAGAGGGAGAGACAGAAAGAAAGAAGCTGGGGCATCAAAGACAGAAAGAGGCAGAGACAGAAAGAAAGAAGCTGGGGCATCAAAGACAGAAAGAGGGAGAGACAGAAAGAAAGAAGCTGGGGCATCAAAGACAGAAAGAGGCAGAGACAGAAAGAAAGAAGGTGGGGCATCAAAGACAGAAAGAGGGAGAGACAGAAAGAAAGAAGCTGGGGCATCAAAGACAGAAAGAGGCAGAGACAGAAAGAAAGAAGCTGGGGCATCAAAGACAGAAAGAGGGAGAGACAGAAAGAAAGAAGCTGGGGCATCAAAGACAGAAAGAGAGAGAGACAGAAAGAAAGAAGCTGGGGCATCAAAGACAGAAAGAGGGAGAGACAGAAAGAAAGAAGCTGGGGCATCAAAGACAGAAAGAGGGAGAGACAGAAAGAAAGAAGCTGGGGCATCAAAGACAGAAAGAGGGAGAGACAGAAAGAAGCTGGGGCATCAAAGACAGAAAGAGGGAGAGACAGAAAGAAAGAAGCTGGGGCATCAAAGACAGAAAGAGAGAGAGACAGAAAGAAAGAAGCTGGGGCATCAAAGACAGAAAGAAAGAAGCTGGGGCATCAAAGACAGAAAGAGAGAGAGAGAATGAAAGAAGCTGGGGCATCAGAGACAGAAAGAGGGAGAGACAGAAAGAAAGAAGCTGGGGCATCAAAGACAGAAAGAGGCAGAGACAGAAAGAAAGAAGCTGGGGCATCAAAGACAGAAAGAGGGAGAGACAGAAAGAAAGAAGCTGGGGCATCAAAGACAGAAAGAGGCAGAGACAGAAAGAAAGAAGCTGGGGCATCAAAGACAGAAAGAGGGAGAGACAGAAAGAAAGAAGCTGGGGCATCAAAGACAGAAAGAGGCAGAGACAGAAAGAAAGAAGCTGGGGCATCAAAGACAGAAAGAGGGAGAGACAGAAAGAAAGAAGCTGGGGCATCAAAGACAGAAAGAGGGAGAGACAGAAAGAAAGAAGCTGGGGCATCAAAGACAGAAAGAGGGAGAGACAGAAAGAAAGAAGCAGGGGCATCAAAGACAGAAAGAGGGAGAGACAGAAAGAAAGAAGCTGGGGCATCAAAGACAGAAAGAGTGAGAGACAGAAAGAAAGAAGCTGGGGCATCAAAGACAGAAAGAGGGAGAGACAGAAAGAAAGAAGCTGGGGCATCAAAGACAGAAAGAGGGAGAGACAGAAAGAAAGAAGCTGGGGCATCAAAGACAGAAAGAGCGAGAGATATAAAGAAAGAAGCTGGGGCATCAAAGACAGAAAGAGGGAGAGACAGAAAGAAAGAAGATGGGGCATCAAAGACAGAAAGAGTGAGAGACAGAAAGAAAGAAGCTGGGGCATCAATGACAGAAAGAGGGAGAGACAGAAAGAAAGAAGCAGGGACATCAGAGACAGAAAGAGGGAGAGACAGAAAGAAAGAACCTGGGGCATCAAAGACAGAAAGAGGGAGAGACAGAAAGAAAGAAGCTGGGGCATCAAAGACAGAAAGAGTGAGAGACAGAAAGAAAGAAGCTGGGGCATCAAAGACAGAAAGAGGGAGAGACAGAAAGAAAGAAGCTGGGGCATCAAAGACAGAAAGAGGGAGAGACAGAAAGAAAGAAGCTGGGGCATCAAAGACAGAAAGAGCGAGAGACATAAAGAAAGAAGCTGGGGCATCAAAGACAGAAAGAGGGAGAGACAGAAAGAAAGAAGCTGGGGCATCAAAGACAGAAAGAGAGAGAGACAGAAAGAAAGAAGCTGGGGCATCAAAGACAGAAAGAGGGAGAGACAGAAAGAAAGAAGCTGGGGCATCAAAGACAGAAAGAGGGAGAGACAGAAAGAAAGAAGCTGGGGCATCAAAGACAGAAAGAGGGAGAGACAGAAAGAAGCTGGGGCATCAAAGACAGAAAGAGGGAGAGACAGAAAGAAAGAAGCTGGGGCATCAAAGACAGAAAGAGAGAGAGACAGAAAGAAAGAATCTGGGGCATCAAAGACAGAAAGAGGGAGAGACAGAAAGAAAGAAGCTGGGGCATCAAAGACAGAAAGAGGGAGAGACAGAAAGAAAGAAGCTGGGGCATCAAAGACAGAAAGAGAGAGAGACAGAAAGAAAGAAGCTGGGGCATCAAAGACAGAAAGAGGGAGAGACAGAAAGAAAGAAGCTGGGGCATCAAAGACAGAAAGAGGGAGAGACAGAAAGAAAGAAGCTGGGGCATCAAAGACAGAAAGAGGGAGAGACAGAAAGAAAGAAGCTGGGGCATCAAAGACAGAAAGAGGCAGAGACAGAAAGAAAGAAGCTGGGGCATCAAAGACAGAAAGAGGGAGAGACAGAAAGAAAGAAGCTGGGGCATCAAAGACAGAAAGAGGGAGAGACAGAAAGAAAGAAGCTGGGGCATCAAAGACAGAAAGAGGGAGAGACAGAAAGAAAGAAGCTGTGGCATCAAAGACAGAAAGAGGGAGAGACAGAAACAAAGAAGCTGGGGCATCAAAGACAGAAAGAGGGAGAGACAGAAAGAAAGAAGCTGGGGCATCAAAGACAGAAAGAAAGAAGCTGGGGCATCAAAGACAGAAAGAGAGAGAGAGAATGAAAGAAGCTTGGGCATCAGAGACAGAAAGAGGGAGAGACAGAAAGAAAGAAGCTGGGGCATCAAAGACAGAAAGAGGCAGAGACAGAAAAAAAGAAGCTGGGGCATCAAAGACAGAAAGAGGGAGAGACAGAAAGAAAGAAGCTGGGGCATCAAAGACAGAAAGAGGGAGAGACAGAAAGAAAGAAGCTGGGGCATCAAAGACAGAAAGAGCGAGAGATATAAAGAAAGAAGCTGGGGCATCAAAGACAGAAAGAGGGAGAGACAGAAAGAAAGAAGATGGGGCATCAAAGACAGAAAGAGTGAGAGACAGAAAGAAAGAAGCTGGGGCATCAATGACAGAAAGAGGGAGAGACAGAAAGAAAGAAGCAGGGACATCAGAGACAGAAAGAGGGAGAGACAGAAAGAAAGAACCTGGGGCATCAAAGACAGAAAGAGGGAGAGACAGAAAGAAAGAAGCTGGGGCATCAAAGACAGAAAGAGTGAGAGACAGAAAGAAAGAAGCTGGGGCATCAAAGACAGAAAGAGGGAGAGACAGAAAGAAAGAAGCTGGGGCATCAAAGACAGAAAGAGGGAGAGACAGAAAGAAAGAAGCTGGGGCATCAAAGACAGAAAGAGCGAGAGACATAAAGAAAGAAGCTGGGGCATCAAAGACAGAAAGAGGGAGAGACAGAAAGAAAGAAGCTGGGGCATCAAAGACAGAAAGAGCGAGAGACATAAAGAAAGAAGCTGGGGCATCAAAGACAGAAAGAGGGAGAGACATAAAGAAAGAAGCTGGGGCATCAAAGACAGAAAGAGAGAGAGAGAAGGAAAGACGCTGGGACATCGAAGACAGAAAGAAAGAAGCTGGGGCATCAAAGACAGAAAGAGAGAGAGAGAATGAAAGAAGCTGGGGCATCAGAGACAGAAAGAGGGAGAGACAGAAAGAAAGAAGCTGGGGCATCAAAGACAGAAAGAGGCAGAGACAGAAAGAAAGAAGCTGGGGCATCAAAGACAGAAAGAGGGAGAGACAGAAAGAAAGAAGCTGGGGCATCAAAGACAGAAAGAGGCAGAGACAGAAAGAAAGAAGCTGGGGCATCAAAGACAGAAAGAGAGAGAGACAGAAAGAAAGAAGCTGGGGCATCAGAGACAGAAAGAGGGAGAGACAGAAAGAAAGAAGCTGGGGCATCAAAGACAGAAAGAGGCAGAGACAGAAAGAAAGAAGCTGGGGCATCAAAGACAGAAAGAGGGAGAGACAGAGAGAAAGAAGCTGGGGCATCAAAGACAGAAAGAGGCAGAGACAGAAAGAAAGAAGCTGGGGCATCAAAGACAGAAAGAGAGAGAGACAGAAAGAAAGAAGCTGGAGCATCAGAGACAGAAAGAGGGAGAGACAGAAAGAAAGAAGCTGGGGCATCAAAGACAGAAAGAGGCAGAGACAGAAAGAAAGAAGCTGGGGCATCAAAGACAGAAAGAGGGAGAGACAGAAAGAAAGAAGCTGGGGCATCAAAGACAGAAAGAGGCAGAGACAGAAAGAAAGAAGCTGGGGCATCAAAGACAGAAAGAGGGAGAGACAGAAAGAAAGAAGCTGGGGCATCAGAGACAGAAAGAGGGAGAGACAGAAAGAAAGAAGCTGGGGCATCAAAGACAGAAAGAGGCAGAGACAGAAAGAAAGAAGCTGGGGCATCAAAGACAGAAAGAGGGAGAGACAGAAAGAAAGAAGCTGGGGCATCAAAGACAGAAAGAGGCAGAGACAGAAAGAAAGAAGGTGGGGCATCAAAGACAGAAAGAGGGAGAGACAGAAAGAAAGAAGCTGGGGCATCAAAGACAGAAAGAGGCAGAGACAGAAAGAAAGAAGCTGGGGCATCAAAGACAGAAAGAGGGAGAGACAGAAAGAAAGAAGCTGGAGCATCAAAGACAGAAAGAGAGAGAGACAGAAAGAAAGAAGCTGGGGCATCAAAGACAGAAAGAGGGAGAGACAGAAAGAAAGAAGCTGGGGCATCAAAGACAGAAAGAGGGAGAGACAGAAAGAAAGAAGCTGGGGCATCAAAGACAGAAAGAGAGAGAGACAGAAAGAAAGAAGCTGGGGCATCAAAGACAGAAAGAGGGAGAGACAGAAAGAAAGAAGCTGGGGCATCAAAGACAGAAAGAGGGAGAGACAGAAAGAAAGAAGCTGGGGCATCAAAGACAGAAAGAGGGAGAGACAGAAAGAAAGAAGCTGGGGCATCAAAGACAGAAAGAGGCAGAGACAGAAAGAAAGAAGCTGGGGCATCAAAGACAGAAAGAGGGAGAGACAGAAAGAAAGAAGCTGGGGCATCAAAGACAGAAAGAGGGAGAGACAGAAAGAAAGAAGCTGAGGCATCAAAGACAGAAAGAGGGAGAGACAGAAAGAAAGAAGCTGGGGCATCAAAGACAGAAAGAGGGAGAGACAGAAAGAAAGAAGCTGGGCATCAAAGACAGAAAGAGGGAGAGACAGAAAGAAAGAAGCTGGGGCATCAAAGACAGAAAGAAAGAAGCTGGGGCATCAAAGACAGAAAGAGAGAGAGAGAATGAAAGAAGCTGGGGCATCAGAGACAGAAAGAGGGAGAGACAGAAAGAAAGAAGCTGGGGCATCAAAGACAGAAAGAGGCAGAGACAGAAAGAAAGAAGCTGGGGCATCAAAGACAGAAAGAGGGAGAGACAGAAAGAAAGAAGCTGGGACATCAAAGACAGAAAGAGGCAGAGACAGAAAGAAAGAAGCTGGGGCATCAAAGACAGAAAGAGGGAGAGACAGAAAGAAAGAAGCTGGGGCATCAAAGACAGAAAGAGGCAGAGACAGAAAGAAAGAAGCTGGGGCATCAAAGACAGAAAGAGGGAGAGACAGAAAGAAAGAAGCTGGGGCATCAAAGACAGAAAGAGGGAGAGACAGAAAGAAAGAAGCTGGGGCATCAAAGACAGAAAGAGGGAGAGACAGAAAGAAAGAAGCAGGGGCATCAAAGACAGAAAGAGGGAGAGACAGAAAGAAAGAAGCTGGGGCATCAAAGACAGAAAGAGCGAGAGATATAAAGAAAGAAGCTGGGGCATCAAAGACAGAAAGAGGGAGAGACAGAAAGAAAGAAGATGGGGCATCAAAGACAGAAAGAGTGAGAGACAGAAAGAAAGAAGCTGGGGCATCAATGACAGAAAGAGGGAGAGACAGAAAGAAAGAAGCAGGGACATCAGAGACAGAAAGAGGGAGAGACAGAAAGAAAGAAGCTGGGGCATCAAAGACAGAAAGAGTGAGAGACAGAAAGAAAGAAGCTGGGGCATCAAAGACAGAAAGAGTGAGAGACAGAAAGAAAGAAGCTGGGGCATCAAAGACAGAAAGAGGGAGAGACAGAAAGAAAGAAGCTGGGGCATCAAAGACAGAAAGAGGGAGAGACAGAAAGAAAGAAGCTGGGGCATCAAAGACAGAAAGAGCGAGAGACATAAAGAAAGAAGCTGGGGCATCAAAGACAGAAAGAGGGAGAGACAGAAAGAAAGAAGCTGGGGCATCAAAGACAGAAAGAGCGAGAGACATAAAGAAAGAAGCTGGGGCATCAAAGACAGAAAGAGGGAGAGACATAAAGAAAGAAGCTGGGGCATCAAAGACAGAAAGAGAGAGAGAGAAGGAAAGACGCTGGGACATCGAAGACAGAAAGAAAGAAGCTGGGGCATCAAAGACAGAAAGAGAGAGAGAGAATGAAAGAAGATGGGGCATCAGAGACAGAAAGAGGGAGAGACAGAAAGAAAGAAGCTGGGGCATCAAAGACAGAAAGAGGCAGAGACAGAAAGAAAGAAGCTGGGGCATCAAAGACAGAAAGAGGGAGAGACAGAAAGAAAGAAGCTGGGGCATCAAAGACAGAAAGAGGCAGAGACAGAAAGAAAGAAGCTGGGGCATCAAAGACAGAAAGAGAGAGAGACAGAAAGAAAGAAGCTGGGGCATCAGAGACAGAAAGAGGGAGAGACAGAAAGAAAGAAGCTGGGGCATCAAAGACAGAAAGAGGCAGAGACAGAAAGAAAGAAGCTGGGGCATCAAAGACAGAAAGAGGGAGAGACAGAGAGAAAGAAGCTGGGGCATCAAAGACAGAAAGAGGCAGAGACAGAAAGAAAGAAGCTGGGGCATCAAAGACAGAAAGAGAGAGAGACAGAAAGAAAGAAGCTGGAGCATCAGAGACAGAAAGAGGGAGAGACAGAAAGAAAGAAGCTGGGGCATCAAAGACAGAAAGAGGCAGAGACAGAAAGAAAGAAGCTGGGGCATCAAAGACAGAAAGAGGGAGAGACAGAAAGAAAGAAGCTGGGGCATCAAAGACAGAAAGAGGCAGAGACAGAAAGAAAGAAGCTGGGGCATCAAAGACAGAAAGAGGGAGAGACAGAAAGAAAGAAGCTGGGGCATCAGAGACAGAAAGAGGGAGAGACAGAAAGAAAGAAGCTGGGGCATCAAAGACAGAAAGAGGCAGAGACAGAAAGAAAGAAGCTGGGGCATCAAAGACAGAAAGAGGGAGAGACAGAAAGAAAGAAGCTGGGGCATCAAAGACAGAAAGAGGCAGAGACAGAAAGAAAGAAGGTGGGGCATCAAAGACAGAAAGAGGGAGAGACAGAAAGAAAGAAGCTGGGGCATCAAAGACAGAAAGAGGCAGAGACAGAAAGAAAGAAGCTGGGGCATCAAAGACAGAAAGAGGGAGAGACAGAAAGAAAGAAGCTGGAGCATCAAAGACAGAAAGAGAGAGAGACAGAAAGAAAGAAGCTGGGGCATCAAAGACAGAAAGAGGGAGAGACAGAAAGAAAGAAGCTGGGGCATCAAAGACAGAAAGAGGGAGAGACAGAAAGAAAGAAGCAGGGGCATCAAAGACAGAAAGAGTGAGAGACAGAAAGAAAGAAGCTGGGGCATCAAAGACAGAAAGAGGGAGAGACAGAAAGAAAGAAGCTGGGGCATCAAAGACAGAAAGAGGGAGAGACAGAAAGAAAGAAGCTGGGGCATCAAAGACAGAAAGAGCGAGAGATATAAAGAAAGAAGCTGGGGCATCAAAGACAGAAAGAGGGAGAGACAGAAAGAAAGAAGATGGGGCATCAAAGACAGAAAGAGTGAGAGACAGAAAGAAAGAAGCTGGGGCATCAATGACAGAAAGAGGGAGAGACAGAAAGAAAGAAGCAGGGACATCAGAAACTGAAAGAGGGAGAGACAGAAAGAAAGAACCTGGGGCATCAAAGACAGAAAGAGGGAGAGACAGAAAGAAAGAAGCTGGGGCATCAAAGACAGAAAGAGTGAGAGACAGAAAGAAAGAAGCTGGGGCATCAAAGACAGAAAGAGGGAGAGACAGAAAGAAAGAAGCTGGGGCATCAAAGACAGAAAGAGGGAGAGACAGAAAGAAAGAAGCTGGGGCATCAAAGACAGAAAGAGCGAGAGACATAAAGAAAGAAGCTGGGGCATCAAAGACAGAAAGAGGGAGAGACAGAAAGAAAGAAGCTGGGGCATCAAAGACAGAAAGAGCGAGAGACATAAAGTAAGAAGCTGGGGCATCAAAGACAGAAAGAGGGAGAGACATAAAGAAAGAAGCTGGGGCATCAAAGACAGAAAGAGAGAGAGAGAAGGAAAGACGCTGGGACATCGAAGACAGAAAGAAAGAAGCTGGGGCATCAAAGACAGAAAGAGAGAGAGAGAATGAAAGAAGCTGGGGCATCAGAGACAGAAAGAGGGAGAGACAGAAAGAAAGAAGCTGGGGCATCAAAGACAGAAAGAGGCAGAGACAGAAAGAAAGAAGCTGGGGCATCAAAGACAGAAAGAGGGAGAGACAGAAAGAAAGAAGCTGGGGCATCAAAGACAGAAAGAGGCAGAGACAGAAAGAAAGAAGCTGGGGCATCAAAGACAGAAAGAGAGAGAGACAGAAAGAAAGAAGCTGGGGCATCAGAGACAGAAAGAGGGAGAGACAGAAAGAAAGAAGCTGGGGCATCAAAGACAGAAAGAGGCAGAGACAGAAAGAAAGAAGCTGGGGCATCAAAGACAGAAAGAGGGAGAGACAGAAAGAAAGAAGCTGGGGCATCAAAGACAGAAAGAGGCAGAGACAGAAAGAAAGAAGCTGGGGCATCAAAGACAGAAAGAGAGAGAGACAGAAAGAAAGAAGCTGGAGCATCAGAGACAGAAAGAGGGAGAGACAGAAAGAAAGAAGCTGGGGCATCAAAGACAGAAAGAGGCAGAGACAGAAAGAAAGAAGCTGGGGCATCAAAGACAGAAAGAGGGAGAGACAGAAAGAAAGAAGCTGGGGCATCAAAGACAGAAAGAGGCAGAGACAGAAAGAAAGAAGCTGGGGCATCAAAGACAGAAAGAGGGAGAGACAGAAAGAAAGAAGCTGGGGCATCAGAGACAGAAAGAGGGAGAGACAGAAAGAAAGAAGCTGGGGCATCAAAGACAGAAAGAGGCAGAGACAGAAAGAAAGAAGCTGGGGCATCAAAGACAGAAAGAGGGAGAGACAGAAAGAAAGAAGCTGGGGCATCAAAGACAGAAAGAGGCAGAGACAGAAAGAAAGAAGGTGGGGCATCAAAGACAGAAAGAGGGAGAGACAGAAAGAAAGAAGCTGGGGCATCAAAGACAGAAAGAGGCAGAGACAGAAAGAAAGAAGCTGGGGCATCAAAGACAGAAAGAGGGAGAGACAGAAAGAAAGAAGCTGGAGCATCAAAGACAGAAAGAGAGAGAGACAGAAAGAAAGAAGCTGGGGCATCAAAGACAGAAAGAGGGAGAGACAGAAAGAAAGAAGCTGGGGCATCAAAGACAGAAAGAGGGAGAGACAGAAAGAAAGAAGCTGGGGCATCAAAGACAGAAAGAGGGAGAGACAGAAAGAAGCTGGGGCATCAAAGACAGAAAGAGGGAGAGACAGAAAGAAAGAAGCTGGGGCATCAAAGACAGAAAGAGAGAGAGACAGAAAGAAAGAAGCTGGGGCATCAAAGACAGAAAGAGGGAGAGACAGAAAGAAAGAAGCTGGGGCATCAAAGACAGAAAGAGGGAGAGACAGAAAGAAAGAAGCTGGGGCATCAAAGACAGAAAGAGAGAGAGACAGAAAGAAAGAAGCTGGGGCATCAAAGACAGAAAGAGGGAGAGACAGAAAGAAAGAAGCTGGGGCATCAAAGACAGAAAGAGGGAGAGACAGAAAGAAAGAAGCTGGGGCATCAAAGACAGAAAGAGGGAGAGACAGAAAGAAAGAAGCTGGGGCATCAAAGACAGAAAGAGGCAGAGACAGAAAGAAAGAAGCTGGGGCATCAAAGACAGAAAGATGGAGAGACAGAAAGAAAGAAGCTGGGGCATCAAAGACAGAAAGAGGGAGAGACAGAAAGAAAGAAGCTGGGGCATCAAAGACAGAAAGAGGGAGAGACAGAAAGAAAGAAGCTGGGGCATCAAAGACAGAAAGAGGGAGAGACAGAAAGAAAGAAGCTGGGGCATCAAAGACAGAAAGAGGGAGAGACAGAAAGAAAGAAGCTGGGGCATCAAAGACAGAAAGAGGGAGAGACAGAAAGAAAGAAGCTGGGGCATCAAAGACAGAAAGAGAGAGAGAGAATGAAAGAAGCTGGGGCATCAGAGACAGAAAGAGGGAGAGACAGAAAGAAAGAAGCTGGGGCATCAAAGACAGAAAGAGGCAGAGACAGAAAGAAAGAAGCTGGGGCATCAAAGACAGAAAGAGGGAGAGACAGAAAGAAAGAAGCTGGGGCATCAAAGACAGAAAGAGGGAGAGACAGAAAGAAAGAAGCTGGGGCATCAAAGACAGAAAGAGGGAGAGACAGAAAGAAAGAAGCAGGGGCATCAAAGACAGAAAGAGGGAGAGACAGAAAGAAAGAAGCTGGGGCATCAAAGACAGAAAGAGTGAGAGACAGAAAGAAAGAAGCTGGGGCATCAAAGACAGAAAGAGGGAGAGACAGAAAGAAAGAAGCTGGGGCATCAAAGACAGAAAGAGGGAGAGACAGAAAGAAAGAAGCTGGGGCATCAAAGACAGAAAGAGCGAGAGATATAAAGAAAGAAGCTGGGGCATCAAAGACAGAAAGAGGGAGAGACAGAAAGAAAGAAGATGGGGCATCAAAGACAGAAAGAGTGAGAGACAGAAAGAAAGAAGCTGGGGCATCAATGACAGAAAGAGGGAGAGACAGAAAGAAAGAAGCAGGGACATCAGAGACAGAAAGAGGGAGAGACAGAAAGAAAGAACCTGGGGCATCAAAGACAGAAAGAGGGAGAGACAGAAAGAAAGAAGCTGGGGCATCAAAGACAGAAAGAGTGAGAGACAGAAAGAAAGAAGCTGGGGCATCAAAGACAGAAAGAGGGAGAGACAGAAAGAAAGAAGCTGGGGCATCAAAGACAGAAAGAGGGAGAGACAGAAAGAAAGAAGCTGGGGCATCAAAGACAGAAAGAGCGAGAGACATAAAGAAAGAAGCTGGGGCATCAAAGACAGAAAGAGGGAGAGACAGAAAGAAAGAAGATGGGGCATCAAAGAGAGAAAGAGTGAGAGACAGAAAGAAAGAAGCTGGAGCATCAAAGACAGAAAGAGGGAGAGACAGAAAGAAAGAAGATGGGGCATCAAAGACAGAAAGAGTGAGAGACAGAAAGAAAGAAGCTGGGGCATCAAAGACAGAAAGAGGGAGAGACAGAAAGAAAGAAGCAGGGGCATCAAAGACAGAAAGAGGGAGAGGCAGAAAGAAAGAAGCTGGGGCATCAAAGACAGAAAGAGGGAGAGACAGAAAGAAAGAAGCTGGGGCATCAAAGACAGAAAGAGGGAGAGACAGAAAGTAAGAAGCTGGGGCATCAAAGACAGAAAGAGTGAGAGACAGAAAGAAAGAAGCTGGGGCATCAAAGACAGAAAGAGGGAGAGACAGAAAGAAAGAAGCTGGGGCATCAAAGACAGAAAGAGCGAGAGACATAAAGAAAGAAGCTGGGGCATCAAAGACAGAAAGAGGGAGAGACAGAAAGAAAGAAGCTGGGGCATCAAAGACAGAAAGAGGGAGAGACAGAAAGAAAGAAGATGGGGCATCAAAGACAGAAAGAGTGAGAGACAGAAAGAAAGAAGCTGGGGCATCAAAGACAGAAAGAGGGAGAGACAGAAAGAAAGAAGCAGGGGCATCAAAGACAGAAAGAGGGAGAGATAGAAAGAAAGAAGCTGGGGCATCAAAGACAGAAAGAGGGAGAGATAGAAGGAAAGAAGCTGGGGCATCAAAGACAGAAAGAGGGAGAGATAGAAAGAAAGAAGCTGGGGCATCAAAGACAGAATGAGGGAGAGATAGAAAGAAAGAAGCTGGGGCATCATAGACAGAAAGAGGGAGAGATAGAAGGAAAGAAGCTGGGGCATCAAAGACAGAAAGAGGGAGAGACAGAAAGAAAGAAGCTGGGGCATCAAAGACAGAAAGAGGCAGAGACAGAAAGAAAGAAGGTGGGGCATCAAAGACAGAAAGAGGGAGAGACAGAAAGAAAGAAGCTGGGGCATCAAAGACAGAAAGAGGCAGAGACAGAAAGAAAGAAGCTGGGGCATCAAAGACAGAAAGAGGGAGAGACAGAAAGAAAGAAGCTGGAGCATCAAAGACAGAAAGAGAGAGAGACAGAAAGAAAGAAGCTGGGGCATCAAAGACAGAAAGAGGGAGAGACAGAAAGAAAGAAGCTGGGGCATCAAAGACAGAAAGAGGGAGAGACAGAAAGAAGCTGGGGCATCAAAGACAGAAAGAGGGAGAGACAGAAAGAAAGAAGCTGGGGCATCAAAGACAGAAAGAGAGAGAGACAGAAAGAAAGAAGCTGGGGCATCAAAGACAGAAAGAGGGAGAGACAGAAAGAAAGAAGCTGGGGCATCAAAGACAGAAAGAGGGAGAGACAGAAAGAAAGAAGCTGGGGCATCAAAGACAGAAAGAGAGAGAGACAGAAAGAAAGAAGCTGGGGCATCAAAGACAGAAAGAGGGAGAGACAGAAAGAAAGAAGCTGGGGCATCAAAGACAGAAAGAGGGAGAGACAGAAAGAAAGAAGCTGGGGCATCAAAGACAGAAAGAGGGAGAGACAGAAAGAAAGAAGCTGGGGCATCAAAGACAGAAAGAGGCAGAGACAGAAAGAAAGAAGCTGGGGCATCAAAGACAGAAAGATGGAGAGACAGAAAGAAAGAAGCTGGGGCATCAAAGACAGAAAGAGGGAGAGACAGAAAGAAAGAAGCTGGGGCATCAAAGACAGAAAGAGGGAGAGACAGAAAGAAAGAAGCTGGGGCATCAAAGACAGAAAGAGGGAGAGACAGAAAGAAAGAAGCTGGGGCATCAAAGACAGAAAGAGGGAGAGACAGAAAGAAAGAAGCTGGTGCATCAAAGACAGAAAGAGGGAGAGACAGAAAGAAAGAAGCTGGGGCATCAAAGACAGAAAGAAAGAAGCTGGGGCATCAAAGACAGAAAGAGAGAGAGAGAATGAAAGAAGCTGGGGCATCAGAGACAGAAAGAGGGAGAGACAGAAAGAAAGAAGCTGGGGCATCAAAGACAGAAAGAGGCAGAGACAGAAAGAAAGAAGCTGGGGCATCAAAGACAGAAAGAGGGAGAGACAGAAAGAAAGAAGCTGGGGCATCAAAGACAGAAAGAGGCAGAGACAGAAAGAAAGAAGCTGGGGCATCAAAGACAGAAAGAGGGAGAGACAGAAAGAAAGAAGCTGGGGCATCAAAGACAGAAAGAGGGAGAGACAGAAAGAAAGAAGCTGGGGCATCAAAGACAGAAAGAGCGAGAGATATAAAGAAAGAAGCTGGGGCATCAAAGACAGAAAGAGGGAGAGACAGAAAGAAAGAAGATGGGGCATCAAAGACAGAAAGAGTGAGAGACAGAAAGAAAGAAGCTGGGGCATCAATGACAGAAAGAGGGAGAGACAGAAAGAAAGAAGCAGGGACATCAGAGACAGAAAGAGGGAGAGACAGAAAGAAAGAACCTGGGGCATCAAAGACAGAAAGAGGGAGAGACAGAAAGAAAGAAGCTGGGGCATCAAAGACAGAAAGAGTGAGAGACAGAAAGAAAGAAGCTGGGGCATCAAAGACAGAAAGAGGGAGAGACAGAAAGAAAGAAGCTGGGGCATCAAAGACAGAAAGAGGGAGAGACAGAAAGAAAGAAGCTGGGGCATCAAAGACAGAAAGAGCGAGAGACATAAAGAAAGAAGCTGGGGCATCAAAGACAGAAAGAGGGAGAGACAGAAAGAAAGAAGATGGGGCATCAAAGAGAGAAAGAGTGAGAGACAGAAAGAAAGAAGCTGGAGCATCAAAGACAGAAAGAGGGAGAGACAGAAAGAAAGAAGATGGGGCATCAAAGACAGAAAGAGTGAGAGACAGAAAGAAAGAAGCTGGGGCATCAAAGACAGAAAGAGGGAGAGACAGAAAGAAAGAAGCAGGGGCATCAAAGACAGAGAGAGGGAGAGGCAGAAAGAAAGAAGCTGGGGCATCAAAGACAGAAAGAGGGAGAGACAGAAAGAAAGAAGCTGGGGCATCAAAGACAGAAAGAGGGAGAGACAGAAAGTAAGAAGCTAGGGCATCAAAGACAGAAAGAGTGAGAGACAGAAAGAAAGAAGCTGGGGCATCAAAGACAGAAAGAGGGAGAGACAGAAAGAAAGAAGCTGGGGCATCAAAGACAGAAAGAGCGAGAGACATAAAGAAAGAAGCTGGGGCATCAAAGACAGAAAGAGGGAGAGACAGAAAGAAAGAAGATGGGGCATCAAAGACAGAAAGAGTGAGAGACAGAAAGAAAGAAGCTGGGGCATCAATGACAGAAAGAGGGAGAGACAGAAAGAAAGAAGCAGGGACATCAGAGACAGAAAGAGGGAGAGACAGAAAGAAAGAAGCTGGGGCATCAAAGACAGAAAGAGCGAGAGACATAAAGAAAGAAGCTGGGGCATCAAAGACAGAAAGAGCGAGAGACATAAAGAAAGAAGCTGGGGCATCAAAGACAGAAAGAGGGAGAGACAGAAAGAAAGAAGATGGGGCATCAAAGAGAGAAAGAGTGAGAGACAGAAAGAAAGAAGCTGGGGCATCAAAGACAGAAAGAGGGAGAGACAGAAAGAAAGAAGATGGGGCATCAAAGACAGAAAGAGTGAGAGACAGAAAGAAAGAAGCTGGGGCATCAAAGACAGAAAGAGGGAGAGACAGAAAGAAAGAAGCAGGGGCATCAAAGACAGAAAGAGGGAGAGATAGAAAAAAGAAGCTGGGGCATCAAAGACAGAAAGAGGGAGAGATAGAAGGAAAGAAGCTGGGGCATCAAAGACAGAAAGAGGGAGAGATAGAAAGAAAGAAGCTGGGGCATCAAAGACAGAATGAGGGAGAGATAGAAAGAAAGAAGCTGGGGCATCATAGACAGAAAGAGGGAGAGATAGAAGGAAAGAAGCTGGGGCATCAAAGACAGAAAGAGGGAGAGATAGAAAGAAAGAAGCTGGGGCATCAAAGACAGAAAGAGGGAGAGATAGAAGGAAAGAAGCTGGGGCATCAAAGACAGAAAGAGGGAGAGACAGAAAGAAAGAAGCTGGGGCATCAAAGACAGAAAGAGGGAGAGACAGAAATAAAGAAGCTGGGGCATCATAGACAGAAAGAGGGAGAGATAGAAAGAAAGAAGATGGGGCATCATAGACAGAAAGAGGGAGAGATAGAAAGAAAGAAGCTGGGGCATCAAAGACAGAAAGAGGGAGAGATAGAAAGAAAGAAGCTGGGGCATCAAAGACAGAAAGAGGGAGAGATAGAAAGAAAGAAGCTGGGGCATCAAAGACAGAAAGAGGGAGAGACAGAAGGAAAGAAGCTGGGGCATCATAGACAGAAAGAGGGAGAGATAGAAAGAAAGAAGATGGGGCATCATAGACAGAAAGAGGGAGAGATAGAAAGAAAGAAGCTGGGGCATCAAAGACAGAAAGAGGGAGAGATAGAAAGAAAGAAGCTGGGGCATCAAAGACAGAAAGAGGGAGAGACAGAAGGAAAGAAGCTGGGGCATCAAAGACAGAAAGAGGGAGAGATAGAAAGAAAGAAGCTGAGGCATCAAAGACAGAAAGAGGGAGAGATAGAAAGAAAGAAGCTGGGGCATCAAAGACAGAAAGAGGGAGAGACAGAAGGAAAGAAGCTGGGGCATCATAGACAGAAAGAGGGAGAGACAGAAGGAAAGAAGCTGGGGCATCAAAGAAAGAAAGAGAGAGAGAGAAGGAAAGAAGCTGGGACATCGAAGACAGAAAGAGACATAAAGAAAGAAGCTGGGGCATCAAAGACAGAAAGAGGGAGAGATAGAAAGAAAGAAGCTGGGGCATCAAAGACAGAAAGAGGGAGAGATAGAAAGAAAGAAGCTGGGGCATCAAAGACAGAAAGAGGGAGAGATAGAAAGAAAGAAGCTGGGGCATCAAAGACAGAAAGAGGGAGAGACAGAAGGAAAGAAGCTGGGGCATCAAAGACAGAAAGAGGGAGAGACAGAAAGAAAGAAGCTGGGGCATCAAAGACAGAAAGAGGGAGAGATAGAAAGAAAGAAGCTGGGGCATCAAAGACAGAAAGAGGGAGAGACAGAAGGAAAGAAGCTGGGGCATCAAAGACAGAAAGAGGGAGAGACAGAAGGAAAGAAGCTGGGGCATCAAAGACAGAAAGAGAGAGAGAGAAGGAAAGAAGCTGGGACATCGAAGACAGAAAGAAAGAAGCTGGGGCATCAAAGACAGAAAGAGAGAGAGAGAATGAAAGAAGCTGGGGCATCAGAGACAGAAAGAGGGAGAGACAGAAAGAAAGAAGCTGGGGCATCAAAGACAGAAAGAGGCAGAGACAGAAAGAAAGAAGCTGGGGCATCAAAGACAGAAAGAGGGAGAGACAGAAAGAAAGAAGCTGGGGCATCAAAGACAGAAAGAGGCAGAGACAGAAAGAAAGAAGCTGGGGCATCAAAGACAGAAAGAGGGAGAGACAGAAAGAAAGAAGCTGGGGCATCAAAGACAGAAAGAGGGAGAGACAGAAAGAAAGAAGCTGGGGCATCAAAGACAGAAAGAGGGAGAGACAGAAAGAAAGAAGCAGGGGCATCAAAGACAGAAAGAGGGAGAGACAGAAAGAAAGAAGCTGGGGCATCAAAGACAGAAAGAGTGAGAGACAGAAAGAAAGAAGCTGGGGCATCAAAGACAGAAAGAGGGAGAGACAGAAAGAAAGAAGCTGGGGCATCAAAGACAGAAAGAGGGAGAGACAGAAAGAAAGAAGCTGGGGCATCAAAGACAGAAAGAGCGAGAGATATAAAGAAAGAAGCTGGGGCATCAAAGACAGAAAGAGGGAGAGACAGAAAGAAAGAAGATGGGGCATCAAAGACAGAAAGAGTGAGAGACAGAAAGAAAGAAGCTGGGGCATCAATGACAGAAAGAGGGAGAGACAGAAAGAAAGAAGCAGGGACATCAGAGACAGAAAGAGGGAGAGACAGAAAGAAAGAACCTGGGGCATCAAAGACAGAAAGAGGGAGAGACAGAAAGAAAGAAGCTGGGGCATCAAAGACAGAAAGAGTGAGAGACAGAAAGAAAGAAGCTGGGGCATCAAAGACAGAAAGAGGGAGAGACAGAAAGAAAGAAGCTGGGGCATCAAAGACAGAAAGAGGGAGAGACAGAAAGAAAGAAGCTGGGGCATCAAAGACAGAAAGAGCGAGAGACATAAAGAAAGAAGCTGGGGCATCAAAGACAGAAAGAGGGAGAGACAGAAAGAAAGAAGATGGGGCATCAAAGAGAGAAAGAGTGAGAGACAGAAAGAAAGAAGCTGGAGCATCAAAGACAGAAAGAGGGAGAGACAGAAAGAAAGAAGATGGGGCATCAAAGACAGAAAGAGTGAGAGACAGAAAGAAAGAAGCTGGGGCATCAAAGACAGAAAGAGGGAGAGACAGAAAGAAAGAAGCAGGGGCATCAAAGACAGAAAGAGGGAGAGGCAGAAAGAAAGAAGCTGGGGCATCAAAGACAGAAAGAGGGAGAGACAGAAAGAAAGAAGCTGGGGCATCAAAGACAGAAAGAGGGAGAGACAGAAAGTAAGAAGCTGGGGCATCAAAGACAGAAAGAGTGAGAGACAGAAAGAAAGAAGCTGGGGCATCAAAGACAGAAAGAGGGAGAGACAGAAAGAAAGAAGCTGGGGCATCAAAGACAGAAAGAGCGAGAGACATAAAGAAAGAAGCTGGGGCATCAAAGACAGAAAGAGGGAGAGACAGAAAGAAAGAAGATGGGGCATCAAAGACAGAAAGAGTGAGAGACAGAAAGAAAGAAGCTGGGGCATCAATGACAGAAAGAGGGAGAGACAGAAAGAAAGAAGCAGGGACATCAGAGACAGAAAGAGGGAGAGACAGAAAGAAAGAAGCTGGGGCATCAAAGACAGAAAGAGCGAGAGACATAAAGAAAGAAGCTGGGGCATCAAAGACAGAAAGAGCGAGAGACATAAAGAAAGAAGCTGGGGCATCAAAGACAGAAAGAGGGAGAGACAGAAAGAAAGAAGATGGGGCATCAAAGAGAGAAAGAGTGAGAGACAGAAAGAAAGAAGCTGGGGCATCAAAGACAGAAAGAGGGAGAGACAGAAAGAAAGAAGATGGGGCATCAAAGACAGAAAGAGTGAGAGACAGAAAGAAAGAAGCTGGGGCATCAAAGACAGAAAGAGGGAGAGACAGAAAGAAAGAAGCAGGGGCATCAAAGACAGAAAGAGGGAGAGATAGAAAGAAAGAAGCTGGGGCATCAAAGACAGAAAGAGGGAGAGATAGAAGGAAAGAAGCTGGGGCATCAAAGACAGAAAGAGGGAGAGATAGAAAGAAAGAAGCTGGGGCATCAAAGACAGAATGAGGGAGAGATAGAAAGAAAGAAGCTGGGGCATCATAGACAGAAAGAGGGAGAGATAGAAGGAAAGAAGCTGGGGCATCAAAGACAGAAAGAGGGAGAGATAGAAAGAAAGAAGCTGGGGCATCAAAGACAGAAAGAGGGAGAGATAGAAGGAAAGAAGCTGGGGCATCAAAGACAGAAAGAGGGAGAGACAGAAAGAAAGAAGCTGGGGCATCAAAGACAGAAAGAGGGAGAGACAGAAATAAAGAAGCTGGGGCATCATAAACAGAAAGAGGGAGAGATAGAAAGAAAGAAGATGGGGTATCATAGACAGAAAGAGGGAGAGATAGAAAGAAAGAAGATGGGGCATCATAGACAGAAAGAGGGAGAGATAGAAAGAAAGAAGCTGGGGCATCAAAGACAGAAAGAGGGAGAGATAGAAAGAAAGAAGCTGGGGCATCAAAGACAGAAAGAGGGAGAGACAGAAGGAAAGAAGCTGGGGCATCAAAGACAGAAAGAGGGAGAGATAGAAAGAAAGAAGCTGAGGCATCAAAGACAGAAAGAGGGAGAGATAGAAAGAAAGAAGCTGGGGCATCAAAGACAGAAAGAGGGAGAGACAGAAGGAAAGAAGCTGGGGCATCATAGACAGAAAGAGGGAGAGACAGAAGGAAAGAAGCTGGGGCATCAAAGAAAGAAAGAGAGAGAGAGAAGGAAAGAAGCTGGGACATCGAAGACAGAAAGAGACATAAAGAAAGAAGCTGGGGCATCAAAGACAGAAAGAGGGAGAGATAGAAAGAAAGAAGCTGGGGCATCAAAGACAGAAAGAGGGAGAGATAGAAAGAAAGAAGCTGGGGCATCAAAGACAGAAAGAGGGAGAGATAGAAAGAAAGAAGCTGGGGCATCAAAGACAGAAAGAGGGAGAGACAGAAGGAAAGAAGCTGGGGCATCAAAGACAGAAAGAGGGAGAGACAGAAAGAAAGAAGCTGGGGCATCAAAGACAGAAAGAGGGAGAGATAGAAAGAAAGAAGCTGGGGCATCAAAGACAGAAAGAGGGAGAGACAGAAGGAAAGAAGCTGGGGCATCAAAGACAGAAAGAGGGAGAGACAGAAGGAAAGAAGCTGGGGCATCAAAGACAGAAAGAGAGAGAGAGAAGGAAAGAAGCTGGGACATCGAAGACAGAAAGAGACATAAAGAAAGAAGCTGGGGCATCAAAGACAGAAAGAGGGAGAGATAGAAAGAAAGAAGCTGGGGCATCAAAGACAGAAAGAGGGAGAGATAGAAAGAAAGAAGCTGGGGCATCAAAGACAGAAAGAGGGAGAGATAGAAAGAAAAAAGCTGGGGCATCAAAGACAGAAAGAGGGAGAGATAGAAAGAAAGAAGCTGGGGCATCAAAGACAGAAAGAGGGAGAGACATAAAGAAAGAAGCTGGGGCATCAAAGACAGAAAGAGGGAGAGACCTAAAGAAAGAAGCTGGGGCATCAAAGACAGAAAGAGGGAGAGACAGAAAGAAAGAAGCTGGGGCATCAAAGACAGAAAGAGGGAGAGACAGAAAGAAAGAAGCTGGGGCATCAAAGACAGAAAGAGGGAGAGATAGAAGGAAAGAAGCTGGGGCATCAAAGACAGAAAGAGGGAGAGATAGAAAGAAAGATGCTGGGGCATCAAAGACAGAAAGAGGGAGAGACATAAAGAAAGAAGCTGGGGCATCAAAGACAGAAAGAGGGAGAGACATAAAGAAAGAAGCTGGGGCATCAAAGACAGAAAGAGGGAGAGACATAAAGAAAGAAGCTGGGGCATCAAAGAAAGAAAGAGGGAGAGACATAAAGAAAGAAGCTGGGGCATCAAAGACAGAAAGAGGGAGAGACAGAAGGAAAGAAGCTGGGGCATCAAAGACAGAAAGAGGGAGAGACAGAAAGAAAGAAGCTGGGGCATCAAAGACAGAAAGAGGGAGAGATAGAAAGAAAGAAGCTGGGGCATCAAAGACAGAAAGAGGGAGAGATAGAAAGAAAGAAGCTGGGGCATCAAAGACAGAAAGAGGGAGAGGCAGAAAGAAAGAAGCAGGGGCATCAAAGACAGAAAGAGGGAGAGGCAGAAAGAAAGAAGCTGGGGCATCAAAGACAAAAAGAGGGAGAGACAGAAAGAAAGAAGCTGGGGCATCAAAGACAGAAAGAGGGAGAGACAGAAAGAAAGAAGCTGGGGCATCAAAGACAGAAAGAGTGAGAGACAGAAAGAAAGAAGCTGGGGCATCAAAGACAGAAAGAGGGAGAGACAGAAAGAAAGAAGCTGGGGCATCAAAGACAGAAAGAGCGAGAGACATAAAGAAAGAAGCTGGGGCATCAAAGACAGAAAGAGGGAGAGACAGAAAGAAAGAAGATGGGGCATCAAAGACAGAAAGAGTGAGAGACAGAAAGAAAGAAGCTGGGGCATCAATGACAGAAAGAGGGAGAGACAGAAAGAAAGAAGCAGGGACATCAGAGACAGAAAGAGGGAGAGACAGAAAGAAAGAAGCTGGGGCATCAAAGACAGAAAGAGCGAGAGACATAAAGAAAGAAGCTGGGGCATCAAAGACAGAAAGAGCGAGAGACATAAAGAAAGAAGCTGGGGAATCAAAGACAGAAAGAGGGAGAGACAGAAAGAAAGAAGATGGGGCATCAAAGAGAGAAAGAGTGAGAGACAGAAAGAAAGAAGCTGGGGCATCAAAGACAGAAAGAGGGAGAGACAGAAAGAAAGAAGATGGGGCATCAAAGACAGAAAGAGTGAGAGACAGAAAGAAAGAAGCTGGGGCATCAAAGACAGAAAGAGGGAGAGACAGAAAGAAAGAAGCAGGGGCATCAAAGACAGAAAGAGGGAGAGG
This sequence comes from Acanthosepion esculentum, assembly GCA_964036315.1. Lineage (NCBI taxonomy): Eukaryota > Metazoa > Mollusca > Cephalopoda > Sepiida > Sepiidae > Acanthosepion > Acanthosepion esculentum. Next base: position 67,690,626 of record OZ038517.1, on the reverse strand, counting down.
CAGAAAGAAAGAAGCTGGGGCATCAAAGACAGAAAGAGGGAGAGACAGAAAGAAAGAAGCTGGGGCATCAAAGACAGAAAGAGAGAGAGACAGAAAGAAAGAAGCTGGGGCATCAAAGACAGAAAGAGGGAGAGACAGAAAGAAAGAAGCTGGGGCATCAAAGACAGAAAGAGGGAGAGACAGAAAGAAAGAAGCTGGGGCATCAAAGACAGAAAGAGGGAGAGACAGAAAGAAAGAAGCTGGGGCATCAAAGACAGAAAGAGGCAGAGACATAAAGAAAGAAGCTGGGGCATCAAAGACAGAAAGAAGGAGAGACAGAAAGAAAGAAGCTGGGGCATCAAAGACAGAAAGAGGGAGAGACAGAAAGAAAGAAGCTGGGGCATCAAAGACAGAAAGAGGGAGAGACAGAAAGAAAGAAGCTGGGGCATCAAAGACAGAAAGAGGGAGAGACAGAAAGAAAGAAGCTGGGGCATCAAAGACAGAAAGAGGGAGAGACAGAAAGAAAGAAGCTGGGGCATCAAAGACAGAAAGAAAGAAGCTGGGGCATCAAAGACAGAAAGAGAGAGAGAGAATGAAAGAAGCTGGGGCATCAGAGACAGAAAGAGGGAGAGACAGAAAGAAAGAAGCTGGGGCATCAAAGACAGAAAGAGGCAGAGACAGAAAGAAAGAAGCTGGGGCATCAAAGACAGAAAGAGGGAGAGACAGAAAGAAAGAAGCTGGGGCATCAAAGACAGAAAGAGGCAGAGACAGAAAGAAAGAAGCTGGGGCATCAAAGACAGAAAGAGGGAGAGACAGAAAGAAAGAAGCTGGGGCATCAAAGACAGAAAGAGGGAGAGACAGAAAGAAAGAAGCTGGGGCATCAAAGACAGAAAGAGGGAGAGACAGAAAGAAAGAAGCAGGGGCATCAAAGACAGAAAGAGGGAGACAGAAAGAAAGAAGCTGGGGCATCAAAGACAGAAAGAGTGAGAGACAGAAAGAAAGAAGCTGGGGCATCAAAGACAGAAAGAGGGAGAGACAGAAAGAAAGAAGCTGGGGCATCAAAGACAGAAAGAGGGAGAGACAGAAAGAAAGAAGCTGGGGCATCAAAGACAGAAAGAGCGAGAGATATAAAGAAAGAAGCTGGGGCATCAAAGACAGAAAGAGGGAGAGACAGAAAGAAAGAAGATGGGGCATCAAAGACAGAAAGAGTGAGAGACAGAAAGAAAGAAGCTGGGGCATCAAAGACAGAAAGAGGGAGAGACAGAAAGAAAGAAGATGGGGCATCAAAGACAGAAAGAGTGAGAGACAGAAAGAAAGAAGCTGGGGCATCAATGACAGAAAGAGGGAGAGACAGAAAGAAAGAAGCAGGGACATCAGAGACAGAAAGAGGGAGAGACAGAAAGAAAGAACCTGGGGCATCAAAGACAGAAAGAGGGAGAGACAGAAAGAAAGAAGCTGGGGCATCAAAGACAGAAAGAGTGAGAGACAGAAAGAAAGAAGCTGGGGCATCAAAGACAGAAAGAGTGAGAGACAGAAAGAAAGAAGCTGGGGCATCAAAGACAGAAAGAGGGAGAGACAGAAAGAAAGAAGCTGGGGCATCAAAGACAGAAAGAGCGAGAGACATAAAGAAAGAAGCTGGGGCATCAAAGACAGAAAGAGGGAGAGACAGAAAGAAAGAAGATGGGGCATCAAAGACAGAAAGAGTGAGAGACAGAAAGAAAGAAGCTGGGGCATCAATGACAGAAAGAGGGAGAGACAGAAAGAAAGAAGCAGGGACATCAGAGACAGAAAGAGGGAGAGACAGAAAGAAAGAAGCTGGGGCATCAAAGACAGAAAGAGCGAGAGACATAAAGAAAGAAGCTGGGGCATCAAAGACAGAAAGAGCGAGAGACATAAAGAAAGAAGCTGGGGCATCAAAGACAGAAAGAGGGAGAGACAGAAAGAAAGAAGATGGGGCATCAAAGAGAGAAAGAGTGAGAGACAGAAAGAAAGAAGCTGGGGCATCAAAGACAGAAAGAGGGAGAGACAGAAAGAAAGAAGATGGGGCATCAAAGACAGAAAGAGTGAGAGACAGAAAGAAAGAAGCTGGGGCATCAAAGACAGAAAGAGGGAGAGACAGAAAGAAAGAAGCAGGGGCATCAAAGACAGAAAGAGGGAGAGATAGAAAGAAGCTGGGGCATCAAAGACAGAAAGAGGGAGAGATAGAAGGAAAGAAGCTGGGGCATCAAAGACAGAAAGAGGGAGAGATAGAAAGAAAGAAGCTGGGGCATCAAAGACAGAATGAGGGAGAGATAGAAAGAAAGAAGCTGGGGCATCATAGACAGAAAGAGGGAGAGATAGAAGGAAAGAAGCTGGGGCATCAAAGACAGAAAGAGGGAGAGATAGAAAGAAAGAAGCTGGGGCATCAAAGACAGAAAGAGGGAGAGATAGAAGGAAAGAAGCTGCGGCATCAAAGACAGAAAGAGGGAGAGACAGAAAGAAAGAAGCTGGGGCATCAAAGACAGAAAGAGGGAGAGACAGAAATAAAGAAGCTGGGGCATCATAGACAGAAAGAGGGAGAGATAGAAAGAAAGAAGATGGGGCATCATAGACAGAAAGAGGGAGAGATAGAAAGAAAGAAGCTGGGGCATCAAAGACAGAAAGAGGGAGAGATAGAAAGAAAGAAGCTGGGGCATCAAAGACAGAAAGAGGGAGAGATAGAAAGAAAGAAGCTGGGGCATCAAAGACAGAAAGAGGGAGAGACAGAAGGAAAGAAGCTGGGGCATCATAGACAGAAAGAGGGAGAGATAGAAAGAAAGAAGATGGGGCATCATAGACAGAAAGAGGGAGAGATAGAAAGAAAGAAGCTGGGGCATCAAAGACAGAAAGAGGGAGAGATAGAAAGAAAGAAGCTGGGGCATCAAAGACAGAAAGAGGGAGAGACAGAAGGAAAGAAGCTGGGGCATCAAAGACAGAAAGAGGGAGAGATAGAAAGAAAGAAGCTGAGGCATCAAAGACAGAAAGAGGGAGAGATAGAAAGAAGCTGGGGCATCAAAGAGAGAAAGAGGGAGAGACAGAAGGAAAGAAGCTGGGGCATCATAGACAGAAAGAGGGAGAGACAGAAGGAAAGAAGCTGGGGCATCAAAGAAAGAAAGAGAGAGAGAGAAGGAAAGAAGCTGGGACATCGAAGACAGAAAGAGACATAAAGAAAGAAGCTGGGGCATCAAAGACAGAAAGAGGGAGAGATAGAAAGAAAGAAGCTGGGGCATCAAAGACAGAAAGAGGGAGAGATAGAAAGAAAGAAGCTGGGGCATCAAAGACAGAAAGAGGGAGAGACAGAAGGAAAGAAGCTGGGGCATCAAAGACAGAAAGAGGGAGAGACAGAAAGAAAGAAGCTGGGGCATCAAAGACAGAAAGAGGGAGAGATAGAAAGAAAGAAGCTGGGGCATCAAAGACAGAAAGAGGGAGAGACAGAAGGAAAGAAGCTGGGGCATCAAAGACAGAAAGAGGGAGAGACAGAAGGAAAGAAGCTGGGGCATCAAAGACAGAAAGAGAGAGAGAGAAGGAAAGAAGCTGGGACATCGAAGACAGAAAGAGACATAAAGAAAGAAGCTGGGGCATCAAAGACAGAAAGAGGGAGAGATAGAAAGAAAGAAGCTGGGGCATCAAAGACAGAAAGAGGGAGAGATAGAAAGAACGAAGCTGGGGCATCAAAGACAGAAAGAGGGAGAGATAGAAAGAAAGAAGCTGGGGCATCAAAGACAGAAAGAGGGAGAGATAGAAAGAAAGAAGCTGGGGCATCAAAGACAGAAAGAGGGAGAGACATAAAGAAAGAAGCTGGGGCATCAAAGACAGAAAGAGGGAGAGACATAAAGAAAGAAGCTGGGGCATCAAAGACAGAAAGAGGGAGAGACAGAAAGAAAGAAGCTGGGGCATCAAAGACAGAAAGAGGGAGAGATAGAAGGAAAGAAGCTGGGGCATCAAAGACAGAAAGAGGGAGAGATAGAAAGAAAGAAGCTGGGGCATCAAAGACAGAAAGAGGGAGAGACATAAAGAAAGAAGCTGGGGCATCAAAGACAGAAAGAGGGAGAGACATAAAGAAAGAAGCTGGGGCATCAAAGACAGAAAGAGGGAGAGACATAAAGAAAGAAGCTGGGGCATCAAAGAAAGAAAGAGGGAGAGACATAAAGAAAGAAGCTGGGGCATCAAAGACAGAAAGAGGGAGAGACAGAAGGAAAGAAGCTGGGGCATCAAAGACAGAAAGAGGGAGAGACAGAAAGAAAGAAGCTGGGGCATCAAAGACAGAAAGAGGGAGAGATAGAAAGAAAGAAGCTGGGGCATCAAAGACAGAAAGAGGGAGAGATAGAAAGAAAGAAGCTGGGGCATCAAAGACTGAAAGAGGGAGAGGCAGAAAGAAAGAAGCAGGGGCATCAAAGACAGAAAGAGGGAGAGACAGAAAGAAAGAAGCTGGGGCATCAAAGACAGAAAGAGGGAGAGACAGAAAGAAAGAAGCAGGGGCATCAAAGACAGAAAGAGGGAGAGACAGAAAGAAAGAAGCTGGGGCATCAAAGACAGAAAGAGGGAGAGACAGAAAGAAAGAAGCAGGGGCATCAAAGACAGAAAGAGGGAGAGACAGAAAGAAAGAAGCTGGGGCATCAAAGACAGAAAGAGTGAGAGACAGAAAGAAAGAAGCTGGGGCATCAAAGACAGAAAGAGGGAGAGACAGAAAGAAAGAAGCTGGGGCATCAAAGACAGAAAGAGGGAGAGACAGAAAGAAAGAAGCTGGGGCATCAAAGACAGAAAGAGCGAGAGATATAAAGAAAGAAGCTGGGGCATCAAAGACAGAAAGAGGGAGAGACAGAAAGAAAGAAGATGGGGCATCAAAGACAGAAAGAGTGAGAGACAGAAAGAAAGAAGCTGGGGCATCAATGACAGATAGAGGGAGAGACAGAAAGAAAGAAGCAGGGACATCAGAGACAGAAAGAGGGAGAGACAGAAAGAAAGAACCTGGGGCATCAAAGACAGAAAGAGGGAGAGACAGAAAGAAAGAAGCTGGGGCATCAAAGACAGAAAGAGTGAGAGACAGAAAGAAAGAAGCTGGGGCATCAAAGACAGAAAGAGGGAGAGACAGAAAGAAAGAAGCTGGGGCATCAAAGACAGAAAGAGGGAGAGACAGAAAGAAAGAAGCTGGGGCATCAAAGACAGAAAGAGCGAGAGACATAAAGAAAGAAGCTGGGGCATCAAAGACAGAAAGAGGGAGAGACAGAAAGAAAGAAGATGGGGCATCAAAGAGAGAAAGAGTGAGAGACAGAAAGAAAGAAGCTGGAGCATCAAAGACAGAAAGAGGGAGAGACAGAAAGAAAGAAGATGGGGCATCAAAGACAGAAAGAGTGAGAGACAGAAAGAAAGAAGCTGGGGCATCAAAGACAGAAAGAGGGAGAGACAGAAAGAAAGAAGCAGGGGCATCAAAGACAGAAAGAGGGAGAGGCAGAAAGAAAGAAGCTGGGGCATCAAAGACAGAAAGAGGGAGAGACAGAAAGAAAGAAGCTGGGGCATCAAAGACAGAAAGAGGGAGAGACAGAAAGTAAGAAGCTGGGGCATCAAAGACAGAAAGAGTGAGAGACAGAAAGAAAGAAGCTGGGGCATCAAAGACAGAAAGAGGGAGAGACAGAAAGAAAGAAGCTGGGGCATCAAAGACAGAAAGAGCGAGAGACATAAAGAAAGAAGCTGGGGCATCAAAGACAGAAAGAGGGAGAGACAGAAAGAAAGAAGATGGGGCATCAAAGACAGAAAGAGTGAGAGACAGAAAGAAAGAAGCTGGGGCATCAATGACAGAAAGAGGGAGAGACAGAAAGAAAGAAGCAGGGACATCAGAGACAGAAAGAGGGAGAGACAGAAAGAAAGAAGCTGGGGCATCAAAGACAGAAAGAGCGAGAGACATAAAGAAAGAAGCTGGGGCATCAAAGACAGAAAGAGCGAGAGACATAAAGAAAGAAGCTGGGGCATCAAAGACAGAAAGAGGGAGAGACAGAAAGAAAGAAGATGGGGCATCAAAGAGAGAAAGAGTGAGAGACAGAAAGAAAGAAGCTGGGGCATCAAAGACAGAAAGAGGGAGAGACAGAAAGAAAGAAGATGGGGCATCAAAGACAGAAAGAGTGAGAGACAGAAAGAAAGAAGCTGGGGCATCAAAGACAGAAAGAGGGAGAGACAGAAAGAAAGAAGATGGGGCATCAAAGAGAGAAAGAGTGAGAGACAGAAAGAAAGAAGCTGGGGCATCAAAGACAGAAAGAGGGAGAGATAGAAGGAAAGAAGCTGGGGCATCAAAGACAGAAAGAGGGAGAGACAGAAGGAAAGAAGCTGGGGCATCAAAGACAGAAAGAGAGAGAGAGAAGGAAAGAAGCTGGGACATCGAAGACAGAAAGAGACATAAAGAAAGAAGCTGGGGCATCAAAGACAGAAAGAGGGAGAGATAGAAAGAAAGAAGCTGGGGCATCAAAGACAGAAAGAGGGAGAGATAGAAAGAAAGAAGCTGGGGCATCAAAGACAGAAAGAGGGAGAGATAGAAAGAAAGAAGCTGGGGCATCAAAGACAGAAAGAGGGAGAGATAGAAAGAAAGAAGCTGGGGCATCAAAGACAGAAAGAGGGAGAGACATAAAGAAAGAAGCTGGGGCATCAAAGACAGAAAGAGGGAGAGACATAAAGAAAGAAGCTGGGGCATCAAAGACAGAAAGAGGGAGAGACAGAAAGAAAGAAGCTGGGGCATCAAAGACAGAAAGAGGGAGAGATAGAAGGAAAGAAGCTGGGGCATCAAAGACAGAAAGAGGGAGAGATAGAAAGAAAGAAGCTGGGGCATCAAAGACAGAAAGAGGGAGAGACATAAAGAAAGAAGCTGGGGCATCAAAGACAGAAAGAGGGAGAGACATAAAGAAAGAAGCTGGGGCATCAAAGACAGAAAGAGGGAGAGACATAAAGAAAGAAGCTGGGGCATCAAAGAAAGCAAGAGGGAGAGACATAAAGAAAGAAGCTGGGGCATCAAAGACAGAAAGAGGGAGAGACAGAAGGAAAGAAGCTGGGGCATCAAAGACAGAAAGAGGGAGAGACAGAAAGAAAGAAGCTGGGGCATCAAAGACAGAAAGAGGGAGAGATAGAAAGAAAGAAGCTGGGGCATCAAAGACAGAAAGAGGGAGAGATAGAAAGAAAGAAGCTGGGGCATCAAAGACAGAAAGAGGGAGAGGCAGAAAGAAAGAAGCAGGGGCATCAAAGACAGAAAGAGGGAGAGGCAGAAAGAAAGAAGCTGGGGCATCAAAGACAAAAAGAGGGAGAGACAGAAAGAAAGAAGCTGGGGCATCAAAGACAGAAAGAGGGAGAGACAGAAAGAAAGAAGCTGGGGCATCAAAGACAGAAAGAGTGAGAGACAGAAAGAAAGAAGCTGGGGCATCAAAGACAGAAAGAGGGAGAGACAGAAAGAAAGAAGCTGGGGCATCAAAGACAGAAAGAGCGAGAGACATAAAGAAAGAAGCTGGGGCATCAAAGACAGAAAGAGGGAGAGACAGAAAGAAAGAAGATGGGGCATCAAAGACAGAAAGAGTGAGAGACAGAAAGAAAGAAGCTGGGGCATCAATGACAGAAAGAGGGAGAGACAGAAAGAAAGAAGCAGGGACATCAGAGACAGAAAGAGGGAGAGACAGAAAGAAAGAAGCTGGGGCATCAAAGACAGAAAGAGCGAGAGACATAAAGAAAGAAGCTGGGGCATCAAAGACAGAAAGAGCGAGAGATAGAAAGAAAGAAGCTGGGGCATCAAAGACAGAAAGAGGGAGAGATAGAAGGAAAGAAGCTGGGGCATCAAAGACAGAAAGAGGGAGAGACAGAAAGAAAGAAGCTGGGGCATCAAAGACAGAAAGAGGGAGAGACAGAAATAAAGAAGCTGGGGCATCATAGACAGAAAGAGGGAGAGATAGAAAGAAAGAAGATGGGGCATCATAGACAGAAAGAGGGAGAGATAGAAAGAAAGAAGCTGGGGCATCAAAGACAGAAAGAGGGAGAGATAGAAAGAAAGAAGCTGGGGCATCAAAGACAGAAAGAGGGAGAGATAGAAAGAAAGAAGCTGGGGCATCAAAGACAGAAAGAGGGAGAGACAGAAGGAAAGAAGCTGGGGCATCATAGACAGAAAGAGGGAGAGATAGAAAGAAAGAAGATGGGGCATCATAGACAGAAAGAGGGAGAGATAGAAAGAAAGAAGCTGGGGCATCAAAGACAGAAAGAGGGAGAGATAGAAAGAAAGAAGCTGGGGCATCAAAGACAGAAAGAGGGAGAGATAGAAAGAAAGAAGCTGGGGCATCAAAGACAGAAAGAGGGAGAGATAGAAAGAAAGAAGCTGGGGCATCAAAGACAGAAAGAGGGAGAGACATAAAGAAAGAAGCTGGGGCATCAAAGACAGAAAGAGGGAGAGACAGAAAGAAAGAAGATGGGGCATCAAAGACAGAAAGAGTGAGAGACAGAAAGAAAGAAGCTGGGGCATCAATGACAGAAAGAGGGAGAGACAGAAAGAAAGAAGCAGGGACATCAGAGACAGAAAGAGGGAGAGACAGAAAGAAAGAAGCTGGGGCATCAAAGACAGAAAGAGCGAGAGACATAAAGAAAGAAGCTGGGGCATCAAAGACAGAAAGAGCGAGAGACATAAAGAAAGAAGCTGGGGAATCAAAGACAGAAAGAGGGAGAGACAGAAAGAAAGAAGATGGGGCATCAAAGAGAGAAAGAGTGAGAGACAGAAAGAAAGAAGCTGGGGCATCAAAGACAGAAAGAGGGAGAGACAGAAAGAAAGAAGATGGGGCATCAAAGACAGAAAGAGTGAGAGACAGAAAGAAAGAAGCTGGGGCATCAAAGACAGAAAGAGGGACAGACAGAAAGAAAGAAGCAGGGGCATCAAAGACAGAAAGAGGGAGAGGCAGAAAGAAAGAAGCTGGGGCATCAAAGACAGAAAGAGGGAGAGACAGAAAGAAAGAAGCTGGGGCATCAAAGACAGAAAGAGGGAGAGACAGAAAGAAAGAAGCTGGGGCATCAAAGACAGAAAGAGTGAGAGACAGAAAGAAAGAAGCTGGGGCATCAAAGACAGAAAGAGGGAGAGATAGAAGGAAAGAAGCTGGGGCATCAAAGACAGAAAGAGGGAGAGATAGAAAGAAAGAAGCTGGGGCATCAAAGACAGAATGAGGGAGAGATAGAAGGAAAGAAGCTGGGGCATCAAAGACAGAAAGAGGGAGAGATAGAAGGAAAGAAGCTGGGGCATCAAAGACAGAAAGAGGGAGAGATAGAAAGAAAGAAGCTGGGGCATCATAGACAGAAAGAGGGAGAGATAGAAGGAAAGAAGCTGGGGCATCAAAGACAGAAAGAGGGAGAGACAGAAAGAAAGAAGCTGGGGCATCAAAGACAGAAAGAGGGAGAGACAGAAATAAAGAAGCTGGGGCATCATAGACAGAAAGAGGGAGAGATAGAAAGAAAGAAGATGGGGCATCATAGACAGAAAGAGGGAGAGATAGAAAGAAAGAAGCTGGGGCATCAAAGACAGAAAGAGGGAGAGATAGAAAGAAAGAAGCTGGGGCATCAAAGACAGAAAGAGGGAGAGATAGAAAGAAAGAAGCTGGGGCATCAAAGACAGAAAGAGGGAGAGACAGAAGGAAAGAAGCTGGGGCATCATAGACAGAAAGAGGGAGAGATAGAAAGAAAGAAGATGGGGCATCATAGACAGAAAGAGGGAGAGATAGAAAGAAAGAAGCTGGGGCATCAAAGACAGAAAGAGGGAGAGATAGAAAGAAAGAAGCTGGGGCATCAAAGACAGAAAGAGGGAGAGACAGAAGGAAAGAAGCTGGGGCATCAAAGACAGAAAGAGGGAGAGATAGAAAGAAAGAAGCTGGGGCATCAAAGACAGAAAGAGGGAGAGATAGAAAGAAAGAAGTTGGGGCATCAAAGACAGAAAGAGGGAGAGACAGAAGGAAAGAAGCTTGGGCATCATAGACAGAAAGAGGGAGAGACAGAAGGAAAGAAGCTGGGGCATCAAAGAAAGAAAGAGAGAGAGAGAAGGAAAGAAGCTGGTACATCGAAGACAGAAAGAGACATAAAGAAAGAAGCTGGGGCATCAAAGACAGAAAGAGGGAGAGATAGAAAGAAAGAAGCTGGGGCATCAAAGACAGAAAGAGGGAGAGATAGAAAGAAAGAAGCTGGGGCATCAAAGACAGAAAGAGGGAGAGATAGAAAGAAAGAAGCTGGGGCATCAAAGACAGAAAGAGGGAGAGACAGAAGGAAAGTAGCTGGGGCATCAAAGACAGAAAGAGGGAGAGACAGAAAGAAAGAAGCTGGGGCATCAAAGACAGAAAGAGGGAGAGATAGAAAGAAAGAAGCTGGGGCATCAAAGACAGAAAGAGGGAGAGACAGAAGGAAAGAAGCTGGGGCATCAAAGACAGAAAAAGAGAGAGAGAAGGAAAGAAGCTGGGACATCGAAGACAGAAAGAGACATAAAGAAAGAAGCTGGGGCATCAAAGACAGAAAGAGGGAGAGATAGAAAGAAAGAAGCTGGGGCATCAAAGACAGAAAGAGGGAGAGATAGAAAGAAAGAAGCTGGGGCATCAAAGACAGAAAGAGGGGGAGATAGAAAGAAAGAAGCTGGGGCATCAAAGACAGAAAGAGGGAGAGATAGAAAGAAGCTGGGGCATCAAAGACAGAAAGAGGGAGAGACATAAAGAAAGAAGCTGGGGCATCAAAGACAGAAAGAGGGAGAGACATAAAGAAAGAAGCTGGGGCATCAAAGACAGAAAGAGGGAGAGACAGAAAGAAAGAAGCTGGGGCATTAAAGACAGAAAGAGGGAGAGATAGAAGGAAAGAAGCTGGGGCATCAAAGACAGAAAGAGGGAGAGATAGAAAGAAAGAAGCTGGGGCATCAAAGACAGAAAGAGGGAGAGACATAAAGAAAGAAGCTGGGGCATCAAAGACAGAAAGAGGGAGAGACAGAAAGAAAGAAGCTGGGGCATCAAAGACAGAAAGAGGGAGAGACATAAAGAAAGAAGCTGGGGCATCAAAGACAGAAAGAGGGAGAGACATAAAGAAAGAAGCTGGGGCATCAAAGACAGAAAGAGGGAGAGACATAAAGAAAGAAGCTGGGGTATCAAAGACAGAAAGAGGGAGAGACAGAAGGAAAGAAGCTGGGGCATCAAAGACAGAAAGAGGGAGAGATAGAAAGAAAGAAGCTGGGGCATCAAAGACAGAAAGAGGGAGAGATAGAAAGAAAGAAGCTGGGGCATCAAAGACAGAAAGAGGGAGAGACAGAAAGAAAGAAGCTGGGGCATCAAAGACAGAAAGAGGGAGAGATAGAAGGAAAGAAGCTGGGGCATCAAAGACAGAAAGAGGGAGAGATAGAAAGAAAGAAGCTGGGGCATCAAAGACAGAAAGAGGGAGAGATAGAAGGAAAGAAGCTGGGGCATCAAAGACAGAAAGAGGGAGAGATAGAAGGAAAGAAGCTGTGGCATCAAAGACAGAAAGAGGGAGAGATAGAAAGAAAGAAGCTGGGGCATCATAGACAGAAAGAGGGAGAGATAGAAGGAAAGAAGCTGGGGCATCAAAGACAGAAAGAGAGAGAGAGAAGGAAAGAAGCTGGGACATCGAAGACAGAAAGAGACATAAAGAAAGAAGCTGGGGCATCAAAGACAGAAAGAGGGAGAGACATAAAGAAAGAAGCTGGGGCATCAAAGACAGAAAGAGGGAGAGACATAAAGAAAGAAGCTGGGGCATCAAAGACAGAAAGAGGGAGAGACAGAAAGAAAGAAGCTGGGGCGTCAAAGACAGAAAGAGGGAGAGATAGAAAGAAAGAAGCTGGGGCATCAAAGACAGAAAGAGGGAGAGACATAAAGAAAGAAGCTGGGGCATCAAAGACAGAAAGAGGGAGAGACAGAAAGAAAGAAGCTGGGGCATCAAAGACAGAAAGAGGGAGAGACAGAAAGAAAGAAGCTGGGGCGTCAAAGACAGAAAGAGGGAGAGATAGAAAGAAAGAAGCTGGGGCATCAAAGACAGAAAGAGGGAGAGACATAAAGAAAGAAGCTGGGGCATCAAAGACAGAAAGAGGGAGAGACAGAAAGAAAGAAGCTGGGGCATCAAAGACAGAAAGAGGGAGAGACATAAAGAAAGAAGCTGGGGCATCAAAGACAGAAGGAGGGAGAGACAGAAAGAAAGAAGCTGGGGCATCAAAGACAGAAAGAGGGAGAGACATAAAGAAAGAAGCTGGGGCATCAAAGACAGAAAGAGGGAGAGACATAAAGAAAGAAGCTGGGGCATCAAAGACAGAAAGAGGGAGAGACAGAAAGAAAGAAGCTGGGGCATCAAAGACAGAAAGAGGGAGAGATAGAAAGAAAGAAGCTGGGGCATCAAAGACAGAAAGAGGGAGAGACATAAAGAAAGAAGCTGGGGCATCAAAGACAGAAAGAGGGAGAGACATAAAGAAAGAAGCTGGGGCATCAAAGACAGAAAGAGGGAGAGACATAAAGAAAGAAGCTGGGGCATCAAAGACAGAAAGAGGGAGAGACATAAAGAAAGAAGCTGGGGCATCAAAGACAGAAAGAGGGAGAGACATAAAGAAAGAAGCTGGGGCATCAAAGACAGAAAGAGGGAGAGACAGAAAGAAAGAAGCTGGGGCATCAAAGACAGAAAGAGGGAGAGACATAAAGAAAGAAGCTGGGGCATCAAAGACAGAAAGAGGGAGAGACATAAAGAAAGAAGCTGGGGCATCAAAGACAGAAAGAGGGAGAGACATAAAGAAAGAAGCTGGGGCATCAAAGACAGAAAGAGGGAGAGACATAAAGAAAGAAGCTGGGGCATCAAAAACAGAAAGAGGGAGAGACAGAAAGAAAGAAGCTGGGGCATCAAAGACAGAAAGAGGGAGAGATAGAAAGAAAGAAGCTGGGGCATCAAAGACAGAAAGAGGGAGAGACATAAAGAAAGAAGCTGGGGCATCAAAGACAGAAAGAGGGAGAGATAGAAAGAAAGAAGCTGGGGCATCAAAGACAGAAAGAGGGAGAGACATAAAGAAAGAAGCTGGGGCATCAAAGACAGAAAGAGGGAGAGACAGAAAGAAAGAAGCTGGGGCATCAAAGACAGAAAGAGGGAGAGACAGAAAGAAAGAAGCTGGGGCGTCAAAGACAGAAAGAGGGAGAGACAGAAAGAAAGAAGCTGGGGCATCAAAGACAGAAAGAGGGAGAGACAGAAAGAAAGAAGCTGGGGCATCAAAGACAGAAAGAGGGAGAGACATAAAGAAAGAAGCTGGGGCATCAAAGACAGAAAGAGGGAGAGACAGAAAGAAAGAAGCTGGGGCATCAAAGACAGAAAGAGGGAGAGATAGAAAGAAAGAAGCTGGGGCATCAAAGACAGAAAGAGGGAGAGACATAAAGAAAGAAGCTGGGGCATCAAAGACAGAAAGAGGGAGAGACAGAAAGAAAGAAGCTGGGGCGTCAAAGACAGAAAGAGGGAGAGATAGAAAGAAAGAAGCTGGGGCATCAAAGACAGAAAGAGGGAGAGACATAAAGAAAGAAGCTGGGGCATCAAAGACAGAAAGAGGGAGAGACATAAAGAAAGAAGCTGGGGCATCAAAGACAGAAAGAGGGAGAGACAGAAAGAAAGAAGCTGGGGCATCAAAGACAGAAAGACGGAGAGATAGAAAGAAAGAAGCTGGGGCATCAAAGACAGAAAGAGGGAGAGACATAAAGAAAGAAGCTGGGGCATCAAAGACAGAAAGAGGGAGAGACATAAAGAAAGAAGCTGGGGCATCAAAGACAGAAAGAGGGAGAGACATAAAGAAAGAAGCTGGGGCATCAAAGACAGAAAGAGGGAGAGACAGAAAGAAAGAAGCTGGGGCATCAAAGACAGAAAGAGGGAGAGACATAAAGAAAGAAGCTGGGGCATCAAAGACAGAAAGAGGGAGAGACAGAAAGAAAGAAGCTGGGGCATCAAAGACAGAAAGAGGGAGAGATAGAAAGAAAGAAGCTGGGGCATCAAAGACAGAAAGAGGGAGAGACAGAAGGAAAGAAGCTGGGGCATCAAAGACAGAAAGAGGGAGAGACAGAAGGAAAGAAGCTGGGGCATCAAAGACAGAAAAAGAGAGAGAGAAGGAAAGAAGCTGGGACATCGAAGACAGAAAGAGACATAAAGAAAGAAGCTGGGGCATCAAAGACAGAAAGAGGGAGAGATAGAAAGAAAGAAGCTGGGGCATCAAAGACAGAAAGAGGGAGAGATAGAAAGAAAGAAGCTGGGGCATCAAAGACAGAAAGAGGGGGAGATAGAAAGAAAGAAGCTGGGGCATCAAAGACAGAAAGAGGGAGAGATAGAAAGAAGCTGGGGCATCAAAGACAGAAAGAGGGAGAGACATAAAGAAAGAAGCTGGGGCATCAAAGACAGAAAGAGGGAGAGACATAAAGAAAGAAGCTGGGGCATCAAAGACAGAAAGAGGGAGAGACAGAAAGAAAGAAGCTGGGGCATTAAAGACAGAAAGAGGGAGAGATAGAAGGAAAGAAGCTGGGGCATCAAAGACAGAAAGAGGGAGAGATAGAAAGAAAGAAGCTGGGGCATCAAAGACAGAAAGAGGGAGAGACATAAAGAAAGAAGCTGGGGCATCAAAGACAGAAAGAGGGAGAGACAGAAAGAAAGAAGCTGGGGCATCAAAGACAGAAAGAGGGAGAGACATAAAGAAAGAAGCTGGGGCATCAAAGACAGAAAGAGGGAGAGACATAAAGAAAGAAGCTGGGGCATCAAAGACAGAAAGAGGGAGAGACATAAAGAAAGAAGCTGGGGTATCAAAGACAGAAAGAGGGAGACCCAGAAGGAAAGAAGCTGGGGCATCAAAGACAGAAAGAGGGAGAGATAGAAAGAAAGAAGCTGGGGCATCAAAGACAGAAAGAGGGAGAGATAGAAAGAAAGAAGCTGGGGCATCAAAGACAGAAAGAGGGAGAGACAGAAAGAAAGAAGCTGGGGCATCAAAGAGAGAAAGAGGGAGAGATAGAAGGAAAGAAGCTGGGGCATCAAAGACAGAAAGAGGGAGAGATAGAAAGAAAGAAGCTGGGGCATCAAAGACAGAAAGAGGGAGAGATAGAAGGAAAGAAGCTGGGGCATCAAAGACAGAAAGAGGGAGAGATAGAAGGAAAGAAGCTGTGGCATCAAAGACAGAAAGAGGGAGAGATAGAAAGAAAGAAGCTGGGGCATCATAGACAGAAAGAGGGAGAGATAGAAGGAAAGAAGCTGGGGCATCAAAGACAGAAAGAGGGAGAGATAGAAAGAAAGAAGCTGGGGCATCAAAGACAGAAAGAGGGAGAGATAGAAGGAAAGAAGCTGGGGCATCAAAGACAGAAAGAGAGAGAGAGAAGGAAAGAAGCTGGGACATCGAAGACAGAAAGAGACATAAAGAAAGAAGCTGGGGCATCAAAGACAGAAAGAGGGAGAGACATAAAGAAAGAAGCTGGGGCATCAAAGACAGAAAGAGGGAGAGACAGAAAGAAAGAAGCTGGGGCATCAAAGACAGAAGGAGGGAGAGACAGAAAGAAAGAAGCTGGGGCATCAAAGACAGAAAGAGGGAGAGACAGAAAGAAAGATGCTGGGGCATCAAAGACAGAAAGAGGGAGAGACATAAAGAAAGAAGCTGGGGCGTCAAAGACAGAAAGAGGGAGAGACATAAAGAAAGAAGCTGGGGCATCAAAGACAGAAAGAGGGAGAGACATAAAGAAAGAAGCTGGGGCATCAAAGACAGAAAGAGGGAGAGACATAAAGAAAGAAGCTGGGGCATCAAAGACAGAAAGAGGGAGAGACAGAAAGAAAGAAGCTGGGGCGTCAAAGACAGAAAGAGGGAGAGATAGAAAGAAAGAAGCTGGGGCATCAAAGACAGAAAGAGGGAGAGACATAAAGAAAGAAGCTGGGGCATCAAAGACAGAAAGAGGGAGAGACAGAAAGAAAGAAGCTGGGGCATCAAAGACAGAAAGAGGGAGAGACAGAAAGAAAGAAGCTGGGGCGTCAAAGACAGAAAGAGGGAGAGATAGAAAGAAAGAAGCTGGGGCATCAAAGACAGAAAGAGGGAGAGACATAAAGAAAGAAGCTGGGGCATCAAAGACAGAAAGAGGGAGAGACAGAAAGAAAGAAGCTGGGGCATCAAAGACAGAAAGAGGGAGAGACATAAAGAAAGAAGCTGGGGCATCAAAGACAGAAGGAGGGAGAGACAGAAAGAAAGAAGCTGGGGCATCAAAGACAGAAAGAGGGAGAGACATAAAGAAAGAAGCTGGGGCATCAAAGACAGAAAGAGGGAGAGACATAAAGAAAGAAGCTGGGGCATCAAAGACAGAAAGAGGGAGAGACAGAAAGAAAGAAGCTGGGGCATCAAAGACAGAAAGAGGGAGAGATAGAAAGAAAGAAGCTGGGGCATCAAAGACAGAAAGAGGGAGAGACATAAAGAAAGAAGCTGGGGCATCAAAGACAGAAAGAGGGAGAGACATAAAGAAAGAAGCTGGGGCATCAAAGACAGAAAGAGGGAGAGACATAAAGAAAGAAGCTGGGGCATCAAAGACAGAAAGAGGGAGAGACATAAAGAAAGAAGCTGGGGCATCAAAGACAGAAAGAGGGAGAGACATAAAGAAAGAAGCTGGGGCATCAAAGACAGAAAGAGGGAGAGACAGAAAGAAAGAAGCTGGGGCATCAAAGACAGAAAGAGGGAGAGACATAAAGAAAGAAGCTGGGGCATCAAAGACAGAAAGAGGGAGAGACATAAAGAAAGAAGCTGGGGCATCAAAGACAGAAAGAGGGAGAGACATAAAGAAAGAAGCTGGGGCATCAAAGACAGAAAGAGGGAGAGACATAAAGAAAGAAGCTGGGGCATCAAAAACAGAAAGAGGGAGAGACAGAAAGAAAGAAGCTGGGGCATCAAAGACAGAAAGAGGGAGAGATAGAAAGAAAGAAGCTGGGGCATCAAAGACAGAAAGAGGGAGAGACATAAAGAAAGAAGCTGGGGCATCAAAGACAGAAAGAGGGAGAGATAGAAAGAAAGAAGCTGGGGCATCAAAGACAGAAAGAGGGAGAGACATAAAGAAAGAAGCTGGGGCATCAAAGACAGAAAGAGGGAGAGACAGAAAGAAAGAAGCTGGGGCATCAAAGACAGAAAGAGGGAGAGACAGAAAGAAAGAAGCTGGGGCGTCAAAGACAGAAAGAGGGAGAGACAGAAAGAAAGAAGCTGGGGCATCAAAGACAGAAAGAGGGAGAGACAGAAAGAAAGAAGCTGGGGCATCAAAGACAGAAAGAGGGAGAGACATAAAGAAAGAAGCTGGGGCATCAAAGACAGAAAGAGGGAGAGACAGAAAGAAAGAAGCTGGGGCATCAAAGACAGAAAGAGGGAGAGATAGAAAGAAAGAAGCTGGGGCATCAAAGACAGAAAGAGGGAGAGACATAAAGAAAGAAGCTGGGGCATCAAAGACAGAAAGAGGGAGAGACAGAAAGAAAGAAGCTGGGGCGTCAAAGACAGAAAGAGGGAGAGATAGAAAGAAAGAAGCTGGGGCATCAAAGACAGAAAGAGGGAGAGACATAAAGAAAGAAGCTGGGGCATCAAAGACAGAAAGAGGGAGAGACATAAAGAAAGAAGCTGGGGCATCAAAGACAGAAAGAGGGAGAGACAGAAAGAAAGAAGCTGGGGCATCAAAGACAGAAAGACGGAGAGATAGAAAGAAAGAAGCTGGGGCATCAAAGACAGAAAGAGGGAGAGACATAAAGAAAGAAGCTGGGGCATCAAAGACAGAAAGAGGGAGAGACATAAAGAAAGAAGCTGGGGCATCAAAGACAGAAAGAGGGAGAGACATAAAGAAAGAAGCTGGGGCATCAAAGACAGAAAGAGGGAGAGACAGAAAGAAAGAAGCTGGGGCATCAAAGACAGAAAGAGGGAGAGACATAAAGAAAGAAGCTGGGGCATCAAAGACAGAAAGAGGGAGAGACAGAAAGAAAGAAGCTGGGGCATCAAAGACAGAAAGAGGGAGAGACATAAAGAAAGAAGCTGGGGCATCAAAGACAGAAAGAGGGAGAGACATAAAGAAAGAAGCTGGGGCATCAAAGACAGAAAGAGGGAGAGACATAAAGAAAGAAGCTGGGGCATCAAAGACAGAAAGAGGGAGAGACATAAAGAAAGAAGCTGGGGCATCAAAGACAGAAAGAGGGAGAGACATAAAGAAAGAAGCTGGGGCATCAAAGACAGAAAGAGGGAGAGACAGAAAGAAAGAAGCTGGGGCATCAAAGACAGAAAGAGGGAGAGACAGAAAGAAAGAAGCTGGGGCATCAAAGACAGAAAGAGGGAGAGACATAAAGAAAGAAGCTGGGGCATCAAAGACAGAAAGAGAGAGAGACAGAAAGAAAGAAGCTGGGGCGTCAAAGACAGAAAGAGGGAGAGATAGAAAGAAAGAAGCTGGGGCATCAAAGACAGAAAGAGGGAGAGATAGAAAGAAAGAAGCTGGAGCATCAAAGACAGAAAGAGGGAGAGATAGAAAGAAAGAAGCTGGAGCATCAAAGACAGAAAGAGGGAGAGATAGAAAGAAAGAAGCTGGGGCATCAAAGACAGAAAGAGGGAGAGACAGAAAGAAAGAAGCTGGGGCGTCAAAGACAGAAAGAGGGAGAGACAGAAAGAAAGAAGCTGGGGCATCAAAGACAGAAAGAGGGAGAGACATAAAGAAAGAAGCTGGGGCATCAAAGAGAGAAAGAGGGAGAGACATAAAGAAAGAAGCTGGGGCATCAAAGACAGAAAGAGGGAGAGACATAAAGAAAGAAGCTGGGGCATCAAAGACAGAAAGAGGGAGAGACAGAAAGAAAGAAGCTGGGGCGTCAAAGACAGAAAGAGGGAGAGACAGAAAGAAAGAAGCTGGGGCATCAAAGACAGAAAGAGGGAGAGACATAAAGAAAGAAGCTGGGGCATCAAAGACAGAAAGAGGGAGAGACAGAAAGAAAGAAGCTGGGGCGTCAAAGACAGAAAGAGGGAGAGATAGAAAGAAAGAAGCTGGGGCATCAAAGACAGAATGAGGGAGAGATAGAAGGAAAGAAGCTGGGGCATCAAAGACAGAAAGAGGGAGAGATAGAAGGAAAGAAGCTGGGGCATCAAAGACAGAAAGAGGGAGAGATAGAAAGAAAGAAGCTGGGGCATCATAGACAGAAAGAGGGAGAGATAGAAGGAAAGAAGCTGGGGCATCAAAGACAGAAAGAGGGAGAGATAGAAAGAAAGAAGCTGGGGCATCAAAGACAGAAAGAGGGAGAGATAGAAGGAAAGAAGCTGGGGCATCAAAGACAGAAAGAGGGAGAGACAGAAAGAAAGAAGCTGGGGCATCAAAGACAGAAAGAGGGAGAGACAGAAATAAAGAAGCTGGGGCATCATAGACAGAAAGAGGGAGAGATAGAAAGAAAGAAGATGGGGCATCATAGACAGAAAGAGGGAGAGATAGAAAGAAAGAAGCTGGGGCATCAAAGACAGAAAGAGGGAGAGATAGAAAGAAAGAAGCTGGGGCATCAAAGACAGAAAGAGGGAGAGATAGAAAGAAAGAAGCTGGGGCATCAAAGACAGAAAGAGGGAGAGACAGAAGGAAAGAAGCTGGGGCATCATAGACAGAAAGAGGGAGAGATAGAAAGAAAGAAGATGGGGCATCATAGACAGAAAGAGGGAGAGATAGAAAGAAAGAAGCTGGGGCATCAAAGACAGAAAGAGGGAGAGATAGAAAGAAAGAAGCTGGGGCATCAAAGACAGAAAGAGGGAGAGACAGAAGGAAAGAAGCTGGGGCATCAAAGACAGAAAGAGGGAGAGATAGAAAGAAAGAAGCTGGGGCATCAAAGACAGAAAGAGGGAGAGATAGAAAGAAAGAAGCTGGGGCATCAAAGACAGAAAGAGGGAGAGACAGAAGGAAAGAAGCTGGGGCATCATAGACAGAAAGAGGGAGAGACAGAAGGAAAGAAGCTGGTACATCGAAGACAGAAAGAGACATAAAGAAAGAAGCTGGGGCATCAAAGACAGAAAGAGGGAGAGATAGAAAGAAAGAAGCTGGGGCATCAAAGACAGAAAGAGGGAGAGATAGAAAGAAAGAAGCTGGGGCATCAAAGACAGAAAGAGGGAGAGATAGAAAGAAAGAAGCTGGGGCATCAAAGACAGAAAGAGGGAGAGACAGAAGGAAAGAAGCTGGGGCATCAAAGACAGAAAGAGGGAGAGACAGAAAGAAAGAAGCTGGGGCATCAAAGACAGAAAGAGGGAGAGACAGAAAGAAAGAAGCTGGGGCATCAAAGACAGAAAGAGGGAGAGATAGAAAGAAAGAAGCTGGGGCATCAAAGACAGAAAGAGGGAGAGACAGAAGGAAAGAAGCTGGGGCATCAAAGACAGAAAGAGGGAGAGACAGAAGGAAAGAAGCTGGGGCATCAAAGACAGAAAAAGAGAGAGAGAAGGAAAGAAGCTGGGACATCGAAGACAGAAAGAGACATAAAGAAAGAAGCTGGGGCATCAAAGACAGAAAGAGGGAGAGATAGAAAGAAAGAAGCTGGGGCATCAAAGACAGAAAGAGGGAGAGATAGAAAGAAAGAAGCTGGGGCATCAAAGACAGAAAGAGGGGGAGATAGAAAGAAAGAAGCTGGGGCATCAAAGACAGAAAGAGGGAGAGATAGAAAGAAAGAAGCTGGGGCATCAAAGACAGAAAGAGGGAGAGACATAAAGAAAGAAGCTGGGGCATCAAAGACAGAAAGAGGGAGAGACATAAAGAAAGAAGCTGGGGCATCAAAGACAGAAAGAGGGAGAGACAGAAAGAAAGAAGCTGGGGCATCAAAGACAGAAAGAGGGAGAGATAGAAGGAAAGAAGCTGGGGCATCAAAGACAGAAAGAGGGAGAGATAGAAAGAAAGAAGCTGGGGCATCAAAGACAGAAAGAGGGAGAGACATAAAGAAAGAAGCTGGGGCATCAAAGACAGAAAGAGGGAGAGACATAAAGAAAGAAGCTGGGGCATCAAAGACAGAAAGAGGGAGAGACATAAAGAAAGAAGCTGGGGTATCAAAGACAGAAAGAGGGAGAGACAGAAGGAAAGAAGCTGGGGCATCAAAGACAGAAAGAGGGAGAGATAGAAAGAAAGAAGCTGGGGCATCAAAGACAGAAAGAGGGAGAGATAGAAAGAAAGAAGCTGGGGCATCAAAGACAGAAAGAGGGAGAGACAGAAAGAAAGAAGCTGGGGCATCAAAGACAGAAAGAGGGAGAGATAGAAGGAAAGAAGCTGGGGCATCAAAGACAGAAAGAGGGAGAGATAGAAAGAAAGAAGCTGGGGCATCAAAGACAGAAAGAGGGAGAGATAGAAGGAAAGAAGCTGGGGCATCAAAGACAGAAAGAGGGAGAGATAGAAGGAAAGAAGCTGTGGCATCAAAGACAGAAAGAGGGAGAGATAGAAAGAAAGAAGCTGGGGCATCATAGACAGAAAGAGGGAGAGATAGAAGGAAAGAAGCTGGGGCATCAAAGACAGAAAGAGGGAGAGATAGAAAGAAAGAAGCTGGGGCATCAAAGACAGAAAGAGGGAGAGATAGAAGGAAAGAAGCTGGGGCATCAAAGACAGAAAGAGAGAGAGAGAAGGAAAGAAGCTGGGACATCGAAGACAGAAAGAGACATAAAGAAAGAAGCTGGGGCATCAAAGACAGAAAGAGGGAGAGACATAAAGAAAGAAGCTGGGGCATCAAAGACAGAAAGAGGGAGAGACAGAAAGAAAGAAGCTGGGGCATCAAAGACAGAAGGAGGGAGAGACAGAAAGAAAGAAGCTGGGGCATCAAAGACAGAAAGAGGGAGAGACAGAAAGAAAGAAGCTGGGGCATCAAAGACAGAAAGAGGGAGAGATAGAAAGAAAGAAGCTGGGGCATCAAAGACAGAAAGAGGGAGAGACAGAAAGAAAGAAGCTGGGGCATCAAAGACAGAAAGAGGGAGAGACATAAAGAAAGAAGCTGGGGCATCAAAGACAGAAAGAGGGAGAGATAGAAAGAAAGAAGCTGGGGCATCAAAGACAGAAAGAGGGAGAGACATAAAGAAAGAAGCTGGGGCATCAAAGACAGAAAGAGGGAGAGACAGAAAGAAAGAAGCTGGGGCATCAAAGACAGAAAGAGGGAGAGACAGAAAGAAAGAAGCTGGGGCATCAAAGACAGAAAGAGGGAGAGACATAAAGAAAGAAGCTGGGGCATCAAAGACAGAAAGAGGGAGAGGCATAAAGAAAGAAGCTGGGGCATCAAAGACAGAAAGAGGGAGAGACAGAAAGAAAGATGCTGGGGCATCAAAGACAGAAAGAGGGAGAGACAGAAAGAAAGAAGCTGGGGCATCAAAGACAGAAAGAGGGAGAGACAGAAAGAAAGAAGCTGGGGCATCAAAGACAGAAAGAGGGAGAGACATAAAGAAAGAAGCTGGGGCATCAAAGACAGAAAGAGGGAGAGACATAAAGAAAGAAGCTGGGGCATCAAAGACAGAAAGAGGGAGAGACAGAAAGAAAGAAGCTGGGGCATCAAAGACAGAAAGAGGGAGAGACATAAAGAAAGAAGCTGGGGCATCAAAAACAGAAAGAGGGAGAGACAGAAAGAAAGAAGCTGGGGCATCAAAGACAGAAAGAGGGAGAGACATAAAGAAAGAAGCTGGGGCATCAAAGACAGAAAGAGGGAGAGACATAAAGAAAGAAGCTGGGGCATCAAAGACAGAAAGAGGGAGAGACAGAAAGAAAGAAGCTGGGGCATCAAAGACAGAAAGAGGGAGAGACATAAAGAAAGAAGCTGGGGCATCAAAGACAGAAAGAGGGAGAGACAGAAAGAAAGAAGCTGGGGCATCAAAGACAGAAAGAGGGAGAGACAGAAAGAAAGAAGCTGGGGCATCAAAGACAGAAAGAGGGAGAGACAGAAAGAAAGAAGCTGGGGCATCAAAGACAGAAAGAGGGAGAGACATAAAGAAAGAAGCTGGGGCATCAAAGACAGAAAGAGGGAGAGACAGAAAGAAAGAAGCTGGGGCATCAAAGACAGAAAGAGGGAGAGACATAAAGAAAGAAGCTGGGGCATCAAAGACAGAAAGAGGGAGAGACAGAAAGAAAGAAGCTGGGGCATCAAAGACAGAAAGAGGGAGAGACATAAAGAAAGAAGCTGGGGCATCAAAGACAGAAAGAGGGAGAGACAGAAAGAAAGAAGCTGGGGCATCAAAGACAGAAAGAGGGAGAGACATAAAGAAAGAAGCTGGGGCATCAAAGACAGAAAGAGGGAGAGACATAAAGAAAGAAGCTGGGGCATCAAAGACAGAAAGAGGGAGAGACATAAAGAAAGAAGCTGGGGCATCAAAGACAGAAAGAGGGAGAGACAGAAAGAAAGAAGCTGGGGCGTCAAAGACAGAAAGAGGGAGAGACAGAAAGAAAGAAGCTGGGGCATCAAAGACAGAAAGAGGGAGAGACATAAAGAAAGAAGCTGGGGCATCAAAGACAGAAAGAGGGAGAGACAGAAAGAAAGAAGCTGGGGCGTCAAAGACAGAAAGAGGGAGAGACAGAAAGAAAGAAGCTGGGGCATCAAAGACAGAAAGAGGGAGAGACAGAAAGAAAGAAGCTGGGGCATCAAAGACAGAAGGAGGGAGAGACAGAAAGAAAGAAGCTGGGGCATCAAAGACAGAAAGAGGGAGAGACAGAAAGAAAGAAGCTGGGGCATCAAAGACAGAAAGAGGGAGAGACAGAAAGAAAGAAGCTGGGGCATCAAAGACAGAAAGAGGGAGAGACATAAAGAAAGAAGCTGGGGCATCAAAGACAGAAAGAGGGAGAGACATAAAGAAAGAAGCTGGGGCATCAAAGACAGAAAGAGGGAGAGACAGAAAGAAAGAAGCTGGGGCATCAAAGACAGAAGGAGGGAGAGACAGAAAGAAAGAAGCTGGGGCATCAAAGACAGAAAGAGGGAGAGACAGAAAGAAAGAAGATGGGGCATCAAAGACAGAAAGAGGGAGAGACAGAAAGAAAGAAGCTGGGGCATCAAAGACAGAAAGAGGGAGAGACAGAAAGAAAGAAGCTGGGGCATCAAAGACAGAAAGAGGGAGAGACAGAAAGAAAGAAGCTGGGGCATCAAAGACAGAAAGAGGGAGAGACAGAAAGAAAGAAGCTGGGGCATCAAAGACAGAAAGAGGGAGAGACAGAAAGAAAGAAGCTGGGGCATCAAAGACAGAAAGAGGGAGAGACAGAAAGAAAGAAGCTGGGGCATCAAAGACAGAAAGAGGGAGAGACAGAAAGAAAGAAGCTGGGGCATCAAAGACAGAAAGAGGGAGAGACAGAAAGAAAGAAGCTGGGGCATCAAAGACAGAAAGAGGGAGAGACATAAAGAAAGAAGCTGGGGCATCAAAGACAGAAAGAGGGAGAGACAGAAAGAAAGAAGCTGGGGCATCAAAGACAGAAAGAGGGAGAGACATAAAGAAAGAAGCTGGGGCATCAAAGACAGAAAGAGGGAGAGACAGAAAGAAAGAAGCTGGGGCATCAAAGACAGAAAGAGGGAGAGACATAAAGAAAGAAGCTGGGGCATCAAAGACAGAAAGAGGGAGAGACAGAAAGAAAGAAGCTGGGGCATCAAAGACAGAAAGAGGGAGAGACATAAAGAAAGAAGCTGGGGCATCAAAGACAGAAATAGGGAGAGACAGAAAGAAAGAAGCTGGGGCATCAAAGACAGAAAGAGGGAGAGACATAAAGAAAGAAGCTGGGGCATCAAAGACAGAAAGAGGGAGAGACATAAAGAAAGAAGCTGGGGCATCAAAGACAGAAAGAGGGAGAGACATAAAGAAAGAAGCTGGGGCATCAAAGACAGAAAGAGGGAGAGACAGAAAGAAAGAAGCTGGGGCATCAAAGACAGAAGGAGGGAGAGACAGAAAGAAAGAAGCTGGGGCATCAAAGACAGAAAGAGGGAGAGACAGAAAGAAAGATGCTGGGGCATCAAAGACAGAAAGAGGGAGAGACAGAAAGAAAGAAGCTGGGGCGTCAAAGACAGAAAGAGGGAGAGACAGAAAGAAAGAAGCTGGGGCATCAAAGACAGAAAGAGGGAGAGACAGAAAGAAAGAAGCTGGGGCATCAAAGACAGAAAGAGGGAGAGACATAAAGAAAGAAGCTGGGGCATCAAAGACAGAAAGAGGGAGAGACATAAAGAAAGAAGCTGGGGCGTCAAAGACAGAAAGAGGGAGAGACAGAAAGAAAGAAGCTGGGGCATCAAAGACAGAAAGAGGGAGAGACAGAAAGAAAGAAGCTGGGGCATCAAAGACAGAAGGAGGGAGAGACAGAAAGAAAGAAGCTGGGGCATCAAAGACAGAAAGAGGGAGAGACAGAAAGAAAGAAGCTGGGGCATCAAAGACAGAAAGAGGGAGAGACAGAAAGAAAGAAGCTGGGGCATCAAAGACAGAAAGAGGGAGAGACATAAAGAAAGAAGCTGGGGCATCAAAGACAGAAAGAGGGAGAGACATAAAGAAAGAAGCTGGGGCATCAAAGACAGAAAGAGGGAGAGACAGAAAGAAAGATGCTGGGGCATCAAAGACAGAAGGAGGGAGAGACAGAAAGAAAGAAGCTGGGGCATCAAAGACAGAAAGAGGGAGAGACAGAAAGAAAGAAGATGGGGCATCAAAGACAGAAAGAGGGAGAGACAGAAAGAAAGAAGCTGGGGCATCAAAGACAGAAAGAGGGAGAGACAGAAAGAAAGAAGCTGGGGCATCAAAGACAGAAAGAGGGAGAGACAGAAAGAAAGAAGCTGGGGCATCAAAGACAGAAAGAGGGAGAGACAGAAAGAAAGAAGCTGGGGCATCAAAGACAGAAAGAGGGAGAGACAGAAAGAAAGAAGCTGGGGCATCAAAGACAGAAAGAGGGAGAGACAGAAAGAAAGAAGCTGGGGCATCAAAGACAGAAAGAGGGAGAGACAGAAAGAAAGAAGCTGGGGCATCAAAGACAGAAAGAGGGAGAGACATAAAGAAAGAAGCTGGGGCATCAAAGACAGAAAGAGGGAGAGACATAAAGAAAGAAGCTGGGGCATCAAAGACAGAAAGAGGGAGAGACAGAAAGAAAGAAGCTGGGGCATCAAAGACAGAAAGAGGGAGATACATAAAGAAAGAAGCTGGGGCATCAAAGACAGAAAGAGGGAGAGACAGAAAGAAAGAAGCTGGGGCATCAAAGACAGAAGGAGGGAGAGACAGAAAGAAAGAAGCTGGGGCATCAAAGACAGAAAAAGGGAGAGACAGAAAGAAAGAAGCTGGGGCATCAAAGACAGAAAGAGGGAGAGACATAAAGAAAGAAGCTGGGGCATCAAAGACAGAAAGAGGGAGAGACATAAAGAAAGAAGCTGGGGCATCAAAGACAGAAAGAGGGAGAGACAGAAAGAAAGAAGCTGGGGCATCAAAGACAGAAGGAGGGAGAGACAGAAAGAAAGAAGCTGGGGCATCAAAGACAGAAAGAGGGAGAGACAGAAAGAAAGAAGCTGGGGCATCAAAGACAGAAAGAGGGAGAGACAGAAAGAAAGAAGCTGGGGCATCAAAGACAGAAAGAGGGAGAGACAGAAAGAAAGAAGCTGGGGCATCAAAGACAGAAAGAGGGAGAGACATAAAGAAAGAAGCTGGGGCATCAAAGACAGAAAGAGGGAGAGACAGAAAGAAAGAAGCTGGGGCATCAAAGACAGAAAGAGGGAGAGACAGAAAGAAAGAAGCTGGGGCATCAAAGACAGAAAGAGGGAGAGACAGAAAGAAAGAAGCTGGGGCATCAAAGACAGAAGGAGGGAGAGACAGAAAGAAAGAAGCTGGGGCATCAAAGACAGAAAGAGGGAGAGACAGAAAGAAAGAAGCTGGGGCATCAAAGACAGAAAGAGGGAGAGACAGAAAGAAAGAAGCTGGGGCATCAAAGACAGAAAGAGGGAGAGACATAAAGAAAGAAGCTGGGGCATCAAAGACAGAAAGAGGGAGAGACAGAAAGAAAGAAGCTGGGGCATCAAAGACAGAAGGAGGGAGAGACAGAAAGAAAGAAGCTGGGGCATCAAAGACAGAAAGAGGGAGAGACAGAAAGAAAGAAGCTGGGGCATCAAAGACAGAAAGAGGGAGAGACAGAAAGAAAGAAGCTGGGGCATCAAAGACAGAAAGAGGGAGAGACATAAAGAAAGAAGCTGGGGCATCAAAGACAGAAAGAGGGAGAGACATAAAGAAAGAAGCTGGGGCATCAAAGACAGAAAGAGGGAGAGACAGAAAGAAAGAAGCTGGGGCATCAAAGACGGAAGGAGGGAGAGACAGAAAGAAAGAAGCTGGGGCATCAAAGACAGAAAGAGGGAGAGACAGAAAGAAAGATGCTGGGGCATCAAAGACAGAAAGAGGGAGAGACAGAAAGAAAGAAGCTGGGGCGTCAAAGACAGAAAGAGGGAGAGACAGAAAGAAAGAAGCTGGGGCATCAAAGACAGAAAGAGGGAGAGACAGAAAGAAAGAAGCTGGGGCATCAAAGACAGAAAGAGGGAGAGACATAAAGAAAGAAGCTGGGGCATCAAAGACAGAAAGAGGGAGAGACATAAAGAAAGAAGCTGGGGCATCAAAGACAGAAAGAGGGAGAGACAGAAAGAAAGAAGCTGGGGCATCAAAGACAGAAAGAGGGAGAGATAGAAAGAAAGAAGCTGGGGCATCAAAGACAGAAAGAGGGAGAGACAGAAAGAAAGAAGCTGGGGCATCAAAGACAGAAAGAGGGAGAGACATAAAGAAAGAAGCTGGGGCATCAAAGACAGAAAGAGGGAGAGATAGAAAGAAAGAAGCTGGGGCATCAAAGACAGAAAGAGGGAGAGACATAAAGAAAGAAGCTGGGGCATCAAAGACAGAAAGAGGGAGAGACAGAAAGAAAGAAGCTGGGGCATCAAAGACAGAAAGAGTGAGAGACAGAAAGAAAGAAGCTGGGGCATCAAAGACAGAAAGAGGGAGAGACATAAAGAAAGAAGCTGGGGCATCAAAGACAGAAAGAGGGAGAGATAGAAAGAAAGAAGCTGGGGCATCAAAGACAGAAAGAGGGAGAGACATAAAGAAAGAAGCTGGGGCATCAAAGACAGAAAGAGGGAGAGACAGAAAGAAAGAAGCTGGGGCATCAAAGACAGAAAGAGGGAGAGACATAAAGAAAGAAGCTGGGGCATCAAAGACAGAAAGAGGGAGAGACATAAAGAAAGAAGCTGGGGCATCAAAGACAGAAAGAGGGAGAGACATAAAGAAAGAAGCTGGGGCATCAAAGACAGAAAGAGGGAGAGACAGAAAGAAAGAAGCTGGGGCATCAAAGGCAGAAAGAGGGAGAGATAGAAAGAAAGAAGCTGGGGCATCAAAGACAGAAAGAGGGAGAGACAGAAAGAAAGAAGCTGGGGCATCAAAGACAGAAAGAGGGAGAGACATAAAGAAAGAAGCTGGGGCATCAAAGACAGAAAGAGGGAGAGACAGAAAGAAAGAAGCTGGGGCATCAAAGACAGAAAGAGGGAGAGATAGAAAGAAAGAAGCTGGGGCATCAAAGACAGAAAGAGGGAGAGACATAAAGAAAGAAGCTGGGGCATCAAAGACAGAAAGAGGGAGAGACAGAAAGAAAGAAGCTGGGGCGTCAAAGACAGAAAGAGGGAGAGATAGAAAGAAAGAAGCTGGGGCATCAAAGACAGAAAGAGGGAGAGACAGAAAGAAAGAAGCTGGGGCATCAAAGACAGAAAGAGGGAGAGACATAAAGAAAGAAGCTGGGGCATCAAAGACAGAAAGAGGGAGAGACATAAAGAAAGAAGCTGGGGCATCAAAGACAGAAAGAGGGAGAGACAGAAAGAAAGAAGCTGGGGCATCAAAGACAGAAAGAGGGAGAGATAGAAAGAAAGAAGCTGGGGCATCAAAGACAGAAAGAGGGAGAGACATAAAGAAAGAAGCTGGGGCATCAAAGACAGAAAGAGGGAGAGACATAAAGAAAGAAGCTGGGGCATCAAAGACAGAAAGAGGGAGAGACAGAAAGAAAGAAGCTGGGGCATCAAAGACAGAAAGAGGGAGAGACATAAAGAAAGAAGCTGGGGCATCAAAGACAGAAAGAGGGAGAGACATAAAGAAAGAAGCTGGGGCATCAAAGACAGAAAGAGGGAGAGACATAAAGAAAGAAGCTGGGGCATCAAAGACAGAAAGAGGGAGAGATAGAAAGAAAGAAGCTGGAGCATCAAAGACAGAAAGAGGGAGAGATAGAAAGAAAGAAGCTGGAGCATCAAAGACAGAAAGAGGGAGAGATAGAAAGAAAGAAGCTGGGGCATCAAAGACAGAAAGAGGGAGAGACAGAAAGAAAGAAGCTGGGGCATCAAAGACAGAAAGAGGGAGAGACAGAAAGAAAGAAGCTGGGGCATCAAAGACAGAAAGAGGGAGAGATAGAAAGAAAGAAGCTGGAGCATCAAAGACAGAAAGAGGGAGAGATAGAAAGAAAGAAGCTGGGGCATCAAAGACAGAAAGAGGGAGAGACATAAAGAAAGAAGCTGGGGCATCAAAGACAGAAAGAGGGAGAGACAGAAAGAAAGAAGCTGGGGCATCAAAGACAGAAAGAGGGAGAGACATAAAGAAAGAAGCTGGGGCATCAAAGACAGAAAGAGGGAGAGACAGAAAGAAAGAAGCTGGAGCATCAAAGACAGAAAGAGGGAGAGATAGAAAGAAAGAAGCTGGGGCATCAAAGACAGAAAGAGGGAGAGATAGAAAGAAAGAAGCTGGGGCATCAAAGACAGAAAGAGGGAGAGACATAAAGAAAGAAGCTGGGGCATCAAAGACAGAAAGAGGGAGAGACAGAAAGAAAGAAGCTGGGGCATCAAAGACAGAAAGAGGGAGAGACATAAAGAAAGAAGCTGGGGCATCAAAGACAGAAAGAGTGAGAGACATAAAGAAAGAAGCTGGGGCATCAAAGACAGAAAGAGGGAGAGACATAAAGAAAGAAGCTGGGGCATCAAAGACAGAAAGAGGGAGAGACATAAAGAAAGAAGCTGGGGCATCAAAGACAGAAAGAGGGAGAGATAGAAAGAAAGAAGCTGGAGCATCAAAGACAGAAAGAGGGAGAGATAGAAAGAAAGAAGCTGGAGCATCAAAGACAGAAAGAGGGAGAGATAGAAAGAAAGAAGCTGGGGCATCAAAGACAGAAAGAGGGAGAGACAGAAAGAAAGAAGCTGGGGCGTCAAAGACAGAAAGAGGGAGAGACAGAAAGAAAGAAGCTGGGGCGTCAAAGACAGAAAGAGGGAGAGACATAAAGAAAGAAGCTGGGGCATCAAAGACAGAAAGAGGGAGAGACATAAAGAAAGAAGCTGGGGCATCAAAGACAGAAAGAGGGAGAGACATAAAGAAAGAAGCTGGGTCATCAAAGACAGAAAGAGGGAGAGACATAAAGAAAGAAGCTGGGGCGTCAAAGACAGAAAGAGGGAGAGATAGAAAGAAAGAAGCTGGGGCATCAAAGACAGAAAGAGGGAGAGACAGAAAGAAAGAAGCTGGGGCATCAAAGACAGAAAGAGGGAGAGACAGAAAGAAAGAAGCTGGGGCGTCAAAGACAGAAAGAGGGAGAGATAGAAAGAAAGAAGCTGGGGCATCAAAGACAGAAAGAGGGAGAGACAGAAAGAAAGAAGCTGGGGCATCAAAGACAGAAAGAGGGAGAGACATAAAGAAAGAAGCTGGGGCATCAAAGACAGAAAGAGGGAGAGACAGAAAGAAAGAAGCTGGGGCGTCAAAGACAGAAAGAGGGAGAGACAGAAAGAAAGAAGCTGGGGCATCAAAGACAGAAAGAGGGAGAGACATAAAGAAAGAAGCTGGGGCATCAAAGACAGAAAGAGGGAGAGACAGAAAGAAAGAAGCTGGGGCGTCAAAGACAGAAAGAGGGAGAGACAGAAAGAAAGAAGCTCGGGCATCAAAGACAGAAAGAGGGAGAGACATAAAGAAAGAAGCTGGGGCATCAAAGACAGAAAGAGGGAGAGACAGAAAGAAAGAAGCTAGGGCATCAAAGACAGAAAGAGGGAGAGACATAAAGAAAGAAGCTGGGGCATCAAAGACAGAAAGAGGGAGAGACAGAAAGAAAGAAGCTGGGGCATCAAAGACAGAAAGAGGGAGAGACATAAAGAAAGAAGCTGGGGCATCAAAGACAGAAAGAGGGAGAGACATAAAGAAAGAAGCTGGGGCATCAAAGACAGAAAGAGGGAGAGACAGAAAGAAAGAAGCTGGGGCATCAAAGACAGAAAGAGGGAGAGACAGAAAGAAAGAAGTTGGGGCATCAAAGACAGAAAGAGGGAGAGACATAAAGAAAGAAGCTGGGGCATCAAAGACAGAAAGAGGGAGAGACAGAAAGAAAGAAGCTGGGGCATCAAAGACAGAAAGAGGGAGAGACATAAAGAAAGAAGCTGGGGCATCAAAGACAGAAAGAGGGAAGACATAAAGAAAGAAGCTGGGGCATCAAAGACAGAAAGAGGGAGAGACAGAAGGAAAGAAGCTGGGGCATCAAAGACAGAAAGAGGGAGAGACAGAAAGAAAGAAGCTGGGGCATCAAAGACAGAAAGAGGGAGAGATAGAAAGAAAGAAGCTGGGGCATCAAAGACAGAAAGAGGGAGAGATAGAAAGAAAGAAGCTGGGGCATCAAAGACAGAAAGAGGGAGAGACATAAAGAAAGAAGCTGGGGCATCAAAGACAGAAAGAGGGAGAGACATAAAGAAAGAAGCTGGGGCATCAAAGACAGAAAGAGGGAGAGACATAAAGAAAGAAGCTGGGGCATCAAAGACAGAAAGAGGGAGAGACAGAAGGAAAGAAGCTGGGGCATCAAAGACAGAAAGAGGGAGAGACAGAAAGAAAGAAGCTGGGGCATCAAAGACAGAAAGAGGGAGAGATAGAAAGAAAGAAGCTGGGGCATCAAAGACAAAAAGAGGGAGAGACAGATGGAAAGAAGCTGGGGCATCAAAGACAGAAAGAGGGAGAGACAGAAGGAAAGAAGCTGGGGCATCAAAGACAGAAAGAGAGAGAGAGAAGGAAAGAAGCTGGGACATCGAAGACAGAAAGAGACATAAAGAAAGAAGCTGGGACATCAAAGACAGAAAGAGGGAGAGACAGAAAGAAAGAAGCTGGGGCATCAAAGACAGAAAGAGGGAGAGATAGAAAGAAAGAAGCTGGGGCATCAAAGACAGAAAGAGGGAGAGATAGAAAGAAAGAAGCTGGGGCATCAAAGACAGAAAGAGGGAGAGATAGAAAGAAAGAAGCTGGGGCATCAAAGACAGAAAGAGGGAGAGATAGAAAGAAAGAAGCTGGGGCATCAAAGACAGAAAGAGGGAGAGACAGAAGGAAAGAAGCTGGGGCATCAAAGACAGAAAGAGGGAGAGATAGAAAGAAAGAAGCTGGGGCATCAAAGACAGAAAGAGGGAGAGACAGAAAGAAAGAAGCTGGGGCGTCAAAGACAGAAAGAGGGAGAGACAGAAAGAAAGAAGCTGGGGCATCAAAGACAGAAAGAGGGAGAGATAGAAAGAAAGAAGCTGGGGCATCAAAGACAGAAAGAGGGAGAGACAGAAGGAAAGAAGCTGGGGCATCAAAGACAGAAAGAGAGAGAGAGAAGGAAAGAAGCTGAGACATCGAAGACAGAAAGAGACATAAAGAAAGAAGCTGGGGCATCAAAGACAGAAAGAGGGAGAGATAGAAAGAAAGAAGCTGGGGCATCAAAGACAGAAAGAGGGAGAGACATAAAGAAAGAAGCTGGGGCATCAAAGACAGAAAGAGGGAGAGACAGAAAGAAAGAAGCTGGGGCATCAAAGACAGAAAGAGGGAGAGACAGAAAGAAAGAAGCTGGGGCGTCAAAGACAGAAAGAGGGAGAGACAGAAAGAAAGAAGCTGGGGCATCAAAGACAGAAAGAGGGAGAGATAGAAAGAAAGAAGCTGGGGCATCAAAGACAGAAAGAGGGAGAGACAGAAGGAAAGAAGCTGGGGCATCAAAGACAGAAAGAGAGAGAGAGAAGGAAAGAAGCTGAGACATCGAAGACAGAAAGAGACATAAAGAAAGAAGCTGGGGCATCAAAGACAGAAAGAGGGAGAGATAGAAAGAAAGAAGCTGGGGCATCAAAGACAGAAAGAGGGAGAGACATAAAGAAAGAAGCTGGGGCATCAAAGACAGAAAGAGGGAGAGACAGAAAGAAAGAAGCTGGGGCATCAAAGACAGAAAGAGGGAGAGACAGAAAGAAAGAAGCTGGGGCGTCAAAGACAGAAAGAGGGAGAGACAGAAAGAAAGAAGCTGGGGCATCAAAGACAGAAAGAGGGAGAGACATAAAGAAAGAAGCTGGGGCATCAAAGACAGAAAGAGGGAGAGACAGAAAGAAAGAAGCTGGGGCATCAAAGACAGAAAGAGGGAGAGACATAAAGAAAGAAGCTGGGGCATCAAAGACAGAAAGAGGGAGAGACAGAAAGAAAGAAGCTGGGGCATCAAAGATAGAAAGAGGGAGAGACAGAAAGAAAGAAGCTGGGGCATCAAAGACAGAAAGAGGGAGAGACATAAAGAAAGAAGCTGGGGCATCAAAGACAGAAAGAGGGAGAGACATAAAGAAAGAAGCTGGGGCATCAAAGACAGAAAGAGGGAGAGACATAAAGAAAGAAGCTGGGGCATCAAAGACAGAAAGAGGGAGAGACAGAAAGAAAGAAGCTGGGGCATCAAAGACAGAAAGAGGGAGAGACAGAAAGAAAGAAGCTGGGGCATCAAAGACAGAAAGAGGGAGAGACATAAAGAAAGAAGCTGGGGCATCAAAGACAGAAAGAGGGAGAGACATAAAGAAAGAAGCTGGGGCATCAAAGACAGAAAGAGGGAGAGACATAAAGAAAGAAGCTGGGGCATCAAAGACAGAAAGAGGGAGAGACATAAAGAAAGAAGCTGGGGCATCAAAGACAGAAAGAGGGAGAGACAGAAAGAAAGAAGCTGGGGCATCAAAGACAGAAAGAGGGAGAGACATAAAGAAAGAAGCTGGGGCATCAAAGACAGAAAGAGGGAGAGACATAAAGAAAGAAGCTGGGGCATCAAAGACAGAAAGAGGGAGAGACAGAAAGAAAGAAGCTGGGGCATCAAAGACAGAAAGAGGGAGAGACAGAAAGAAAGAAGCTGGGGCATCAAAGACAGAAAGAGGGAGAGACATAAAGAAAGAAGCTGGGGCATCAAAGACAGAAAGAGGGAGAGACATAAAGAAAGAAGCTGGGGCATCAAAGACAGAAAGAGGGAGAGACATAAAGAAAGAAGCTGGGGCATCAAAGACAGAAAGAGGGAGAGACAGAAAGAAAGAAGCTGGGGCATCAAAGACAGAAAGAGGGAGAGACATAAAGAAAGAAGCTGGGGCATCAAAGACAGAAAGAGGGAGAGACAGAAAGAAAGAAGCTGGGGCATCAAAGACAGAAAGAGGGAGAGACAGAAAGAAAGAAGCTGGGGCATCAAAGACAGAAAGAGGGAGAGACATAAAGAAAGAAGCTGGGGCATCAAAGACAGAAAGAGGGAGAGACATAAAGAAAGAAGCTGGGGCATCAAAGACAGAAAGAGGGAGAGACAGAAAGAAAGAAGCTGGGGCATCAAAGACAGAAAGAGGGAGAGACAGAAAGAAAGAAGCTGGGGCATCAAAGACAGAAAGAGGGAGAGACAGAAAGAAAGAAGCTGGGGCATCAAAGACAGAAAGAGGGAGAGACAGAAAGAAAGAAGCTGGGGCATCAAAGACAGAAAGAGGGAGAGACAGAAAGAAAGAAGCTGGGGCATCAAAGACAGAAAGAGGGAGAGACATAAAGAAAGAAGCTGGGGCATCAAAGACAGAAAGAGGGAGAGACAGAAAGAAAGAAGCTGGGGCATCAAAGACAGAAAGAGGGAGAGACATAAAGAAAGAAGCTGGGGCATCAAAGACAGAAAGAGGGAGAGACATAAAGAAAGAAGCTGGGGCATCAAAGACAGAAAGAGGGAGAGACAGAAAGAAAGAAGCTGGGGCATCAAAGACAGAAAGAGGGAGAGACAGAAAGAAAGAAGCTGGGGCATCAAAGACAGAAAGAGGGAGAGACAGAAGGAAAGAAGCTGGGGCATCAAAGACAGAAAGAGGGAGAGACAGAAAGAAAGAAGCTGGGGCATCAAAGACAGAAAGAGGGAGAGACAGAAAGAAAGAAGCTGGGGCATCAAAGACAGAAAGAGGGAGAGACATAAAGAAAGAAGCTGGGGCATCAAAGACAGAAAGAGGGAGAGACAGAAAGAAAGAAGCTGGGGCATCAAAGACAGAAAGAGGGAGAGACATAAAGAAAGAAGCTGGGGCATCAAAGACAGAAAGAGGGAGAGACAGAAAGAAAGAAGCTGGGGCATCAAAGACAGAAAGAGGGAGAGACAGAAAGAAAGAAGCTGGGGCATCAAAGACAGAAAGAGGGAGAGACATAAAGAAAGAAGCTGGGGCATCAAAGACAGAAAGAGGGAGAGACAGAAAGAAAGAAGCTGGGGCATCAAAGACAGAAAGAGGGAGAGACATAAAGAAAGAAGCTGGGGCATCAAAGACAGAAAGAGGGAGAGACATAAAGAAAGAAGCTGGGGCATCAAAGACAGAAAGAGGGAGAGACATAAAGAAAGAAGCTGGGGCATCAAAGACAGAAAGAGGGAGAGACAGAAAGAAAGAAGCTGGGGCATCAAAGACAGAAAGAGGGAGAGACAGAAAGAAAGAAGCTGGGGCATCAAAGACAGAAAGAGGGAGAGACATAAAGAAAGAAGCTGGGGCATCAAAGACAGAAAGAGGGAGAGACAGAAAGAAAGAAGCTGGGGCATCAAAGACAGAAAGAGGGAGAGACAGAAAGAAAGAAGCTGGGGCATCAAAGACAGAAAGAGGGAGAGACAGAAAGAAAGAAGCTGGGGCATCAAAGACAGAAAGAGGGAGAGACAGAAAGAAAGAAGCTGGGGCATCAAAGACAGAAAGAGGGAGAGACAGAAAGAAAGAAGCTGGGGCATCAAAGACAGAAAGAGGGAGAGACAGAAAGAAAGAAGCTGGGGCATCAAAGACAGAAAGAGGGAGAGACAGAAAGAAAGAAGCTGGGGCATCAAAGACAGAAAGAGGGAGAGACATAAAGAAAGAAGCTGGGGCATCAAAGACAGAAAGAGGGAGAGACATAAAGAAAGAAGCTGGGGCATCAAAGACAGAAAGAGGGAGAGACAGAAAGAAAGAAGCTGGGGCATCAAAGACAGAAAGAGGGAGAGACAGAAAGAAAGAAGCTGGGGCATCAAAGACAGAAAGAGGGAGAGACAGAAAGAAAGAAGCTGGGGCATCAAAGACAGAAAGAGGGAGAGATAGAAAGAAAGAAGCTGGGGCATCAAAGACAGAAAGAGGGAGAGACAGAAAGAAAGAAGCTGGGGCATCAAAGACAGAAAGAGGGAGAGACAGAAAGAAAGAAGCTGGGGCATCAAAGACAGAAAGAGGGAGAGACAGAAAGAAAGAAGCTGGGGCATCAAAGACAGAAAGAGGGAGAGACAGAAAGAAAGAAGCTGGGGCATCAAAGACAGAAAGTGGGAGAGACATAAAGAAAGAAGCTGGGGCATCAAAGACAGAAAGAGGGAGAGACAGAAAGAAAGAAGCTGGGGCATCAAAGACAGAAAGAGGGAGAGACAGAAAGAAAGAAGCTGGGGCATCAAAGACAGAAAGAGGGAGAGACATAAAGAAAGAAGCTGGGGCATCAAAGACAGAAAGAGGGAGAGACATAAAGAAAGAAGCTGGGGCATCAAAGACAGAAAGAGGGAGAGGCAGAAAGAAAGAAGCTGGGGCATCAAAGACAGAAAGAGGGAGAGACAGAAAGAAAGAAGCTGGGGCATCAAAGACAGAAAGAGAGAGAGACAGAAAGAAAGAAGCTGGGGCATCAAAGACAGAAAGAGGGAGAGACATAAAGAAAGAAATGGGGCATCAAAGACAGAAAGAGGGAGAGACAGAAAGAAAGAAGCTGGGGCATCAAAGACAGAAAGAGGGAGAGACATAAAGAAAGAAGCTGGGGCATCAAAGACAGAAAGTGGGAGAGACATAAAGAAAGAAGCTGGGGCATCAAAGACAGAAAGTGGGAGAGACATAAAGAAAGAAGCTGGGGCATCAAAGACAGAAAGAGGGAGAGACATAAAGAAAGAAGCTGGGGCATCAAAGACAGAAAGAGGGAGAGACATAAAGAAAGAAGCTGGGGCATCAAAGACAGAAAGAGGGAGAGACATAAAGAAAGAAGCTGGGGCATCAAAGACAGAAAGAGGGAGAGACAGAAAGAAAGAAGCTGGGGCATCAAAGACAGAAAGAGGGAGAGACAGAAAGAAAGAAGCTGGGGCGTCAAAGACAGAAAGAGGGAGAGACAGAAAGAAAGAAGCTGGGGCATCAAAGACAGAAAGAGGGAGAGACATAAAGAAAGAAGCTGGGGCATCAAAGACAGAAAGAGGGAGAGACAGAAAGAAAGAAGCTGGGGCATCAAAGACAGAAAGAGGGAGAGACATAAAGAAAGAAGCTGGGGCATCAAAGACAGAAAGAGGGAGAGACAGAAAGAAAGAAGCTGGGGCATCAAAGACAGAAAGAGGGAGAGACAGAAAGAAAGAAGCTGGGGCATCAAAGACAGAAAGAGGGAGAGACAGAAAGAAAGAAGCTGGGGCGTCAAAGACAGAAAGAGGGAGAGACAGAAAGAAAGAAGCTGGGGCGTCAAAGACAGAAAGAGGGAGAGACAGAAAGAAAGAAGCTGGGGCATCAAAGACAGAAAGAGGGAGAGACATAAAGAAAGAAGCTGGGGCATCAAAGACAGAAAGAGGGAGAGACATAAAGAAAGAAGCTGGGGCATCAAAGACAGAAAGAGGGAGAGACATAAAGAAAGAAGCTGGGGCATCAAAGACAGAAAGAGGGAGAGACAGAAAGAAAGAAGCTGGGGCATCAAAGACAGAAAGAGGGAGAGACAGAAAGAAAGAAGCTGGGGCATCAAAGACAGAAAGAGGGAGAGACAGAAAGAAAGAAGCTGGGGCATCAAAGACAGAAAGAGGGAGAGACAGAAAGAAAGAAGCTGGGGCATCAAAGACAGAAAGAGGGAGAGACAGAAAGAAAGAAGCTGGGGCATCAAAGACAGAAAGAGGGAGAGACAGAAAGAAAGAAGCTGGGGCATCAAAGACAGAAAGAGGGAGAGACAGAAAGAAAGAAGCTGGGGCATCAAAGACAGAAAGAGGGAGAGACAGAAAGAAAGAAGCTGGGGCATCAAAGACAGAAAGAGGGAGAGACAGAAAGAAAGAAGCTGGGGCGTCAAAGACAGAAAGAGGGAGAGACAGAAAGAAAGAAGCTGGGGCATCAAAGACAGAAAGAGGGAGAGACATAAAGAAAGAAGCTGGGGCATCAAAGACAGAAAGAGGGAGAGACATAAAGAAAGAAGCTGGGGCATCAAAGACAGAAAGAGGGAGAGACATAAAGAAAGAAGCTGGGGCATCAAAGACAGAAAGAGGGAGAGACAGAAAGAAAGAAGCTGGGGCATCAAAGACAGAAAGAGGGAGAGACAGAAAGAAAGAAGCTGGGGCATCATAGACAGAAAGAGGGAGAGATAGAAAGAAAGAAGCTGGGGCATCAAAGACAGAAAGAGGGAGAGACATAAAGAAAGAAGCTGGGGCATCAAAGACAGAAAGAGGGAGAGACAGAAAGAAAGAAGCTGGGGCATCAAAGACAGAAAGAGGGAGAGACAGAAAGAAAGAAGCTGGGGCATCAAAGACAGAAAGAGGGAGAGACATAAAGAAAGAAGCTGGGGCATCAAAGACAGAAAGAGGGAGAGACAGAAAGAAAGAAGCTGGGGCATCAAAGACAGAAAGAGGGAGAGACATAAAGAAAGAAGCTGGGCCATCAAAGACAGAAAGAGGGAGAGACATAAAGAAAGAAGCTGGGGCATCAAAGACAGAAAGAGGGAGAGACATAAAGAAAGAAGCTGGGGCATCAAAGACAGAAAGAGGGAGAGACAGAAAGAAAGAAGCTGGGGCATCAAAGACAGAAAGAGGGAGAGACATAAAGAAAGAAGCTGGGGCATCAAAGACAGAAAGAGGGAGAGACAGAAAGAAAGAAGCTGGGGCATCATAGACAGAAAGAGGGAGAGATAGAAAGAAAGAAGCTGGGGCATCAAAGACAGAAAGAGGGAGAGACATAAAGAAAGAAGCTGGGGCATCAAAGACAGAAAGAGGGAGAGACAGAAGGAAAGAAGCTGGGGCATCAAAGACAGAAAGAGGGAGAGACAGAAAGAAAGAAGCTGGGGCATCAAAGACAGAAAGAGGGAGAGACAGAAAGAAAGAAGCTGGGGCATCAAAGACAGAAAGAGGGAGAGATAGAAAGAAAGAAGCTGGGGCATCAAAGACAGAAAGAGGGAGAGATAGAAAGAAAGAAGCTGGGGCATCATAGACAGAAAGAGGGAGAGACAGAAGGAAAGAAGCTGGGGCATCAAAGACAGAAAGAGGGAGAGATAGAAAGAAAGAAGCTGGGGCATCATAGACAGAAAGAGGGAGAGACAGAAGGAAAGAAGCTGGGGCATCAAAGACAGAAAGAGGGAGAGACATAAAGAAAGAAGCTGGGGCATCAAAGACAGAAAGAGGGAGAGACATAAAGAAAGAAGCTGGGGCATCAAAGACAGAAAGAGGGAGAGACATAAAGAAAGAAGCTGGGGCATCAAAGACAGAAAGAGGGAGAGACAGAAAGAAAGAAGCTGGGGCATCAAAGACAGAAAGAGGGAGAGATAGAAAGAAAGAAGCTGGGGCATCAAAGACAGAAAGAGGGAGAGATAGAAAGAAAGAAGCTGGAGCATCAAAGACAGAAAGAGGGACAGACAGAAAGAAAGGAGCTGGGGCATCAAAGACAGAAAGAGTGAGAGACAGAAAGAAAGAAGCTGGGGCATCAAAGACAGAAAGAGGGACAGACAGAAAGAAAGAAGCTGGGGCATCAAAGACAGAAAGAGGGAGAGATAGAAAGAAAGAAGGTGGGGCATCAAAGACAGAAAGAGGGAGAGATAGAAAGAAAGAAGCTGGGGCATCATAGACAGAAAGAGGGAGAGATAGAAAGAAAGAAGGTGGGGCATCAAAGACAGAAAGAGGGAGAGATAGAAAGAAAGAAGCTGGGGCATCAAAGACAGAAAGAGGGAGAGATAGAAGGAAAGAAGCTGGGGCATCAAAGACAGAAAGAGGGAGAGATAGAAAGAAAGAAGCTGGGGCATCAAAGAGAGAAAGAGGGAGAGACAGAAAGAAAGAAGCTGGGGCATCAAAGACAGAAAGAGGGAGAGATAGAAGGAAAGAAGCTGGGGCATCAAAGACAGAAAGAGGGAGAGATAGAAAGAAAGAAGCTGGGGCATCAAAGACAGAAAGAGGGAGAGATAGAAAGAAAGAAGCTGGGGCATCAAAGACAGAAAGAGGGAGAGATAGAAGGAAAGAAGCTGGGGCATCAAAGACAGAAAGAGGGAGAGATAGAAAGAAAGAAGCTGGGGCATCAAAGACAGAAAGAGGGAGAGATAGAAAGAAAGAAGCTGGAGCATCAAAGACAGAAAGAGGGAGAGATAGAAAGAAAGAAGCTGGGGCATCAAAGACAGAAAGAGGGAGAGATAGAAGGAAAGAAGCTGGGGCATCAAAGACTGAAAGAGGGAGAGATAGAAGGAAAGAAGCTGGGGCATCAAAGACAGAAAGAGGGAGAGATAGAAAGAAAGAAGCTGGAGCATCAAAGACAGAAAGAGGGAGAGATAGAAAGAAAGAAGCTGGGGCATCAAAGACAGAAAGAGGGAGAGATAGAAGGAAAGAAGCTGGGGCATCAAAGACAGAAAGAGGGAGAGATAGAAAGAAAGAAGCTGGGGCATCAAAGACAGAAAGAGGGAGAGATAGAAGGAAAGAAGCTAGGGCATCAAAGACAGAAAGAGGGAGAGATAGAAAGAAAGAAGCTGGGGCATCAAAGACAGAAAGAGGGAGAGACAGAAAGAAAGAAGCTGGGGCATGAAAGACAGAAAGAGGGAGAGATAGAAAGAAAGAAGCTGGGGCATCAAAGACAGAAAGAGGGAGAGACAGAAAGAAAGAAGCTGGGGCATCAAAGACAGAAAGAGGGAGAGATAGAAAGAAAGAAGCTGGGGCATCAAAGACAGAAAGAGGGAGAGACAGAAAGAAAGAAGCTGGGGCATCAAAGACAGAAAGAGGGAGAGACAGAAAGAAAGAAGCTGGGGCATCAAAGACAGAAAGAGGGAGAGATAGAAGGAAAGAAGCTGGGGCATCAAAGACAGAAAGAGGGAGAGATAGAAAGAAAGAAGCTGGGGCATCAAAGACAGAAAGAGGGAGAGATAGAAAGAAAGAAGCTGGGGCATCAAAGACAGAAAGAGGGAGAGACAGAAAGAAAGAAGCTGGGGCATCAAAGACAGAAAGAGGGAGAGATAGAAAGAAAGAAGCTGGGGCATCAAAGACAGAAAGAGGGAGAGATAGAAAGAAAGTAGCTGGGGCATCAAAGACAGAAAGAGGGAGAGATAGAAGGAAAGAAGCTGGGGCATCAAAGACAGAAAGAGGGAGAGATAGAAAGAAAGAAGCTGGAGCATCAAAGACAGAAAGAGGGAGAGATAGAAAGAAAGAAGCTGGGGCATCAAAGACAGAAAGAGGGAGAGATAGAAGGAAAGAAGCTGGGGCATCAAAGACAGAAAGAGGGAGAGAT
Source organism: Acanthosepion esculentum (assembly GCA_964036315.1). NCBI lineage: Eukaryota > Metazoa > Mollusca > Cephalopoda > Sepiida > Sepiidae > Acanthosepion > Acanthosepion esculentum. The sequence continues at coordinate 67,649,013 of OZ038517.1, read as the reverse complement.
AGAAAGAAAGAAGCTGGGGCATCAAAGAGAGAAAGAGGGAGAGACAGAAAGAAAGAAGCTGGGGCATCAAAGACAGAAAGAGGGAGAGATAGAAGGAAAGAAGCTGGGGCATCAAAGACAGAAAGAGGGAGAGATAGAAAGAAAGAAGCTGGGGCATCAAAGACAGAAAGAGGGAGAGATAGAAAGAAAGAAGCTGGGGCATCAAAGACAGAAAGAGGGAGAGATAGAAGGAAAGAAGCTGGGGCATCAAAGACAGAAAGAGGGAGAGATAGAAAGAAAGAAGCTGGGGCATCAAAGACAGAAAGAGGGAGAGATAGAAAGAAAGAAGCTGGAGCATCAAAGACAGAAAGAGGGAGAGATAGAAAGAAAGAAGCTGGGGCATCAAAGACAGAAAGAGGGAGAGATAGAAGGAAAGAAGCTGGGGCATCAAAGACTGAAAGAGGGAGAGATAGAAGGAAAGAAGCTGGGGCATCAAAGACAGAAAGAGGGAGAGATAGAAAGAAAGAAGCTGGAGCATCAAAGACAGAAAGAGGGAGAGATAGAAAGAAAGAAGCTGGGGCATCAAAGACAGAAAGAGGGAGAGATAGAAGGAAAGAAGCTGGGGCATCAAAGACAGAAAGAGGGAGAGATAGAAAGAAAGAAGCTGGGGCATCAAAGACAGAAAGAGGGAGAGATAGAAGGAAAGAAGCTAGGGCATCAAAGACAGAAAGAGGGAGAGATAGAAAGAAAGAAGCTGGGGCATCAAAGACAGAAAGAGGGAGAGACAGAAAGAAAGAAGCTGGGGCATGAAAGACAGAAAGAGGGAGAGATAGAAAGAAAGAAGCTGGGGCATCAAAGACAGAAAGAGGGAGAGACAGAAAGAAAGAAGCTGGGGCATCAAAGACAGAAAGAGGGAGAGATAGAAAGAAAGAAGCTGGGGCATCAAAGACAGAAAGAGGGAGAGACAGAAAGAAAGAAGCTGGGGCATCAAAGACAGAAAGAGGGAGAGACAGAAAGAAAGAAGCTGGGGCATCAAAGACAGAAAGAGGGAGAGATAGAAGGAAAGAAGCTGGGGCATCAAAGACAGAAAGAGGGAGAGATAGAAAGAAAGAAGCTGGGGCATCAAAGACAGAAAGAGGGAGAGATAGAAAGAAAGAAGCTGGGGCATCAAAGACAGAAAGAGGGAGAGACAGAAAGAAAGAAGCTGGGGCATCAAAGACAGAAAGAGGGAGAGATAGAAAGAAAGAAGCTGGGGCATCAAAGACAGAAAGAGGGAGAGATAGAAAGAAAGTAGCTGGGGCATCAAAGACAGAAAGAGGGAGAGATAGAAGGAAAGAAGCTGGGGCATCAAAGACAGAAAGAGGGAGAGATAGAAAGAAAGAAGCTGGAGCATCAAAGACAGAAAGAGGGAGAGATAGAAAGAAAGAAGCTGGGGCATCATAGACAGAAAGAGGGAGAGACAGAAGGAAAGAAGCTGGGGCATCAAAGACAGAAAGAGGGAGAGATAGAAAGAAAGAAGCTGGGGCATCAAAGACAGAAAGAGGGAGAGATAGAAAGAAAGAAGCTGGGGCATCAAAGACAGAAAGAGGGAGAGATAGAAGGAAAGAAGCTGGGGCATCAAAGACAGAAAGACGGAGAGATAGAAAGAAAGAAGCTGGGGCATCAAAGACAGAAAGAGGGAGAGATAGAAAGAAAGAAGCTGGGGCATCAAAGACAGAAAGAGGGAGAGATAGAAGGAAAGAAGCTGGGGCATCAAAGACAGAAAGAGGGAGAGATAGAAAGAAAGAAGCTGGGGCATCAAAGACAGAAAGAGGGAGAAATAGAAAGAAAGAAGCTGGGGCATCAAAGACAGAAAGAGGGAGAGACAGAAAGAAAGAAGCTGGGGCATCAAAGACAGAAAGAGGGAGAGATAGAAGGAAAGAAGCTGGGGCATCAAAGACAGAAAGAGGGAGAGATAGAAAGAAAGAAGCTGGGGCATCAAAGACAGAAAGAGGGAGTGATAGAAAGAAAGAAGCTGGAGCATCAAAGACAGAAAGAGGGAGAGATAGAAAGAAAGAAGCTGGGGCATCATAGACAGAAAGAGGGAGAGACAGAAGGAAAGAAGCTGGGGCATCAAAGACAGAAAGAGAGAGAGGTAGAAAGAAAGAAGCTGGGGCATCAAAGACAGAAAGAGGGAGAGATAGAAAGAAAGAAGCTGGGGCATCAAAGACAGAAAGAGGGAGAGATAGAAGGAAAGAAGCTGGGGCATCAAAGACAGAAAGAGGGAGAGATAGAAAGAAAGAAGCTGGGGCATCAAAGACAGAAAGAGGGAGAGACAGAAAGAAAGAAGCTGGGGCATCAAAGACAGAAAGAGGGAGAGATAGAAAGAAAGAAGCTGGGGCATCAAAGACAGAAAGAGGGAGAGATAGAAAGAAAGAAGCTGGGGCATCAAAGACAGAAAGAGGGAGAGATAGAAGGAAAGAAGCTGGGGCATCAAAGACAGAAAGAGGGAGAGATAGAAAGAAAGAAGCTGGGGCATCAAAGACAGAAAGAGGGAGAGACAGAAAGAAAGAAGCTGGGGCATCAAAGACAGAAAGAGGGAGAGATAGAAAGAAAGAAGCTGGGGCATCAAAGACAGAAAGAGGGAGAGATAGAAGGAAAGAAGCTGGGGCATCAAAGACAGAAAGAGGGAGAGATAGAAAGAAAGAAGCTGGGGCATCAAAGACAGAAAGAGGGAGAGATAGAAAGAAAGAAGCTGGGGCATCAAAGACAGAAAGAGGGAGAGATAGAAAGAAAGAAGCTGGGGCATCAAAGACAGAAAGAGGGAGAGATAGAAAGAAAGAAGCTGGGGCATCAAAGACAGAAAGAGGGAGAGATAGAAGGAAAGAAGCTGGGGCATCAAAGACAGAAAGAGGGAGAGATAGAAAGAAAGAAGCTGGGGCATCAAAGACAGAAAGAGGGAGAGACAGAAAGAAAGAAGCTGGGGCATCAAAGACAGAAAGAGGGAGAGACAGAAAGAAAGAAGCTGGGGCATCATAGACAGAAAGAGGGAGAGACAGAAGGAAAGAAGCTGGGGCATCAAAGACAGAAAGAGAGAGAGATAGAAAGAAAGAAGCTGGGGCATCAAAGACAGAAAGAGGGAGAGATAGAAAGAAAGAAGCTGGGGCATCAAAGACAGAAAGAGGGAGAGATAGAAAGAAAGAAGCTGGGGCATCAAAGACAGAAAGAGGGAGAGACAGAAAGAAAGAAGCTGGGGCTTCAAAGACAGAAAGAGGGAGAGATAGAAAGAAAGAAGCTGGGGCATCAAAGACAGAAAGAGGGAGAGATAGAAAGAAAGAAGCTGGGGCATCAAAGACAGAAAGAGGGAGAGATAGAAAGAAAGAAGCTGGGGCATCATAGACAGAAAGAGGGAGAGACAGAAGGAAAGAAGCTGGGGCATCATAGACAGAAAGAGGGAGAGATAGAAGGAAAGAAGCTGGGGCATCAAAGACAGAAAGAGAGAGAGATAGAAAGAAAGAAGCTGGGGCATCAAAGACAGAAAGAGGGAGAGATAGAAAGAAAGAAGCTGGGGCATCAAAGACAGAAAGAGGGAGAGATAGAAAGAAAGAAGCTGGGGCATCAAAGACAGAAAGAGGGACAGACAGAAAGAAAGAAGCTGGGGCATCAAAGACAGAAAGAGTGAGAGACAGAAAGAAAGAAGCTGGGGCATCAAAGACAGAAAGAGGGACAGACAGAAAGAAAGAAGCTGGGGCATCAAAGACAGAAAGAGGGAGAGATAGAAAGAAAGAAGGTGGGGCATCAAAGACAGAAAGAGGGAGAGATAGAAAGAAAGAAGCTGGGGCATCATAGACAGAAAGAGGGAGAGATAGAAAGAAAGAAGGTGGGGCATCAAAGACAGAAAGAGGGAGAGATAGAAAGAAAGAAGCTGGAGCATCAAAGACAGAAAGAGGGAGAGATAGAAAGAAAGAAGCTGGGGCATCAAAGACAGAAAGAGGGAGAGATAGAAGGAAAGAAGCTGGGGCATCAAAGACAGAAAGAGGGAGAGATAGAAAGAAAGAAGCTGGGGCATCAAAGAGAGAAAGAGGGAGAGACAGAAAGAAAGAAGCTGGGGCATCAAAGACAGAAAGAGGGAGAGACAGAAGGAAAGAAGCTGGGGCATCAAAGACAGAAAGAGGGAGAGATAGAAAGAAAGAAGCTGGGGCATCATAGACAGAAAGAGGGAGAGACAGAAAGAAAGAAGCTGGGGCATCAAAGACAGAAAGAGAGAGAGAAAGAACGAAGCTGGGGCATCAAAGACAGAAAGAGGGAGAGACAGAAGGAAAGAAGCTGGGGCATCAAAGACAGAAAGAGAGAGAGAAAGAAAGAAGCTGGGGCATCAAAGACAGAAAGAGAGAGAGAAAGAAAGAAGCTGGGGCATCAAAGACAGAAAGAGCGAGAGACAGAAAGAAAGAAGGTGGGGCATCAAAGACAGAAAGAGAGAGAGAAAGAAAGAAGCTGGGGCATCAAAGACAGAAAGAGAGAGGGAGAGAGAGTGGAAAAAAACTGGGTGATTAAAAACAGATACAGAGAAAAAGAAGACAGGAAAGCAAAAACAGAAAGAGGAAAAGAAGCTGGGACAGCAAAGACAGAGAGAGAATGAGAGAGCGAGAGAGATAAAAGAAACTAGGAGAGAGAAGGGAAGAGAGAGACAGGGGCAAAGGAGTTATGACAGCAAAAACAGGAACAGATAGAGGGAAAGATGCTGGGACAGCAAAGAGAGAGAGAGACAGAGTAGAAGAAGCCAGGACAGCAAAGACAGAGAGAGAGAGAGAGGAAAACAAGCTGGGACAGTGGAAAGAGAGATAGATAGAGAAAAAGAAGCTAGGACAACAAAGACGGACATATGCGCAAGAAGGGACAATGAGATTTGAACAATGAAACCAAATAGATAAAAAGATGGTGGGATAGATGAACAGCGGGATAAGAAGGACAAAGAGGCTGGGCCAGCAAAGACAGTAGGAAGTTTGGATAGTGAAGATAACAGAGTGGCTAGAAGGGAGAGACAGATTGGCAATCAATTCACAAAGAGGCTGGGCCAGCAAAGACAGTAGGAAGTTTGGATAGTGAAGATAACAGAGTGGCTAGAAGGGAGAGACAGATTGGCAATCAATTCACAAAGAGGCTGGGCCAGCAAAGACAGTAGGAAGTTTGGATAGTGAAGATAACAGAGTGGCTAGAAGGGAGAGACAGATTGGCAATCAATTCACAAAGAGGCTGGGCCAGCAAAGACAGTAGGAAGTTTGGATAGTGAAGATAACAGAGTGGCTAGAAGGGAGAGACAGATTGGCAATCAATTCACAAAGAGGCTGGGCCAGCAAAGACAGTAGGAAGTTTGGATAGTGAAGATAACAGAGTGGCTAGAAGGGAGAGACAGATTGGCAATCAATTCACAAAGAGGCTGGGACAACAAAGACAGTAGGAAGTTTGGATAGTGAAGATAACAGAGTGGCTAGAAGGGAGAGACAGATTGGCAATCAATTCACAAAGAGGCTGGGCCAGCAAAGACAGTAGGAAGTTTGGATAGTGAAGATAACAGAGTGGCTAGAAGGGAGAGACAGATTGGCAATCAATTCACAAAGAGGCTGGGCCAGCAAAGACAGTAGGAAGTTTGGATAGTGAAGATAACAGAGTGGCTAGAAGGGAGAGACAGATTGGCAATCAATTCACAAAGAGGCTGGGCCAGCAAAGACAGTAGGAAGTTTGGATAGTGAAGATAACAGAGTGGCTAGAAGGGAGAGACAGATTGGCAATCAATTCACAAAGAGGCTGGGACAACAAAGACAGTAGGAAGTTTGGATAGTGAAGATAACAGAGTGGCTAGAAGGGAGAGACAGATTGGCAATCAATTCACAAAGAGGCTGGGACAACAAAGACAGTAGGAAGTTTGGATAGTGAAGATAACAGAGTGGCTAGAAGGGAGAGACAGATTGGCAATCAATTCACAAAGAGGCTGGGACAACAAAGACAGTAGGAAGTTTGGATAGTGAAGATAACAGAGTGGCTAGAAGGGAGAGACAGATTGGCAATCAATTCACAAAGAGGCTGGGACAACAAAGACAGTAGGAAGTTTGGATAGTGAAGATAACAGAGTGGCTAGAAGGGAGAGACAGATTGGCAATCAATTCACAAAGAGGCTGGGACAACAAAGACAGTAGGAAGTTTGGATAGTGAAGATAACAGAGTGGCTAGAAGGGAGAGACAGATTGGCAATCAATTCACAAAGAGGCTGGGACAACAAAGACAGTAGGAAGTTTGGATAGTGAAGATAACAGAGTGGCTAGAAGGGAGAGACAGATTGGCAATCAATTCACAAAGAGGCTGGGACAACAAAGACAGTAGGAAGTTTGGATAGTGAAGATAACAGAGTGGCTAGAAGGGAGAGACAGATTGGCAATCAATTCACAAAGAGGCTGGGACAACAAAGACAGTAGGAAGTTTGGATAGTGAAGATAACAGAGTGGCTAGAAGGGAGAGACAGATTGGCAATCAATTCACAAAGAGGCTGGGACAACAAAGACAGTAGGAAGTTTGGATAGTGAAGATAACAGAGTGGCTAGAAGGGAGAGACAGATTGGCAATCAATTCACAAAGAGGCTGGGACAACAAAGACAGTAGGAAGTTTGGATAGTGAAGATAACAGAGTGGCTAGAAGGGAGAGACAGATTGGCAATCAATTCACAAAGAGGCTGGGCCAGCAAAGACAGTAGGAAGTTTGGATAGTGAAGATAACAGAGTGGCTAGAAGGGAGAGACAGATTGGAAATCAATTCACAAAGAGGCTGGGCCAGCAAAGACAGTAGGAAGTTTGGATAGTGAAGATAACAGAGTGGCTAGAAGGGAGAGACAGATTGGCAATCAATTCACAAAGAGGCTGGGACAACAAAGACAGTAGGAAGTTTGGATAGTGAAAATAACAGAGTGGCTAGAAGGGAGAGACAGATTGGCAATCAATTCACAAAGAGGCTGGGCCAGCAAAGACAGTAGGAAGTTTGGATAGTGAAGATAACAGAGTGGCTAGAAGGGAGAGACAGATTGGCAATCAATTCACAAAGAGGCTGGGCCAGCAAAGACAGTAGGAAGTTTGGATAGTGAAGATAACAGAGTGGCTAGAAGGGAGAGACAGATTGGCAATCAATTCACAAAGAGGCTGGGACAACAAAGACAGTAGGAAGTTTGGATAGTGAAGATAACAGAGTGGCTAGAAGGGAGAGACAGATTGGCAATCAATTCACAAAGAGGCTGGGCCAGCAAAGACAGTAGGAAGTTTGGATAGTGAAGATAACAGAGTGGCTAGAAGGGAGAGACAGATTGGCAATCAATTCACAAAGAGGCTGGGCCAGCAAAGACAGTAGGAAGTTTGGATAGTGAAGATAACAGAGTGGCTAGAAGGGAGAGACAGATTGGCAATCAATTCACAAAGAGGCTGGGCCAGCAAAGACAGTAGGAAGTTTGGATAGTGAAGATAACAGAGTGGCTAGAAGGGAGAGACAGATTGGCAATCAATTCACAAAGAGGCTGGGACAACAAAGACAGTAGGAAGTTTGGATAGTGAAGATAACAGAGTGGCTAGAAGGGAGAGACAGATTGGCAATCAATTCACAAAGAGGCTGGGCCAGCAAAGACAGTAGGAAGTTTGGATAGTGAAGATAACAGAGTGGCTAGAAGGGAGAGACAGATTGGCAATCAATTCACAAAGAGGCTGGGCCAGCAAAGACAGTAGGAAGTTTGGATAGTGAAGATAACAGAGTGGCTAGAAGGGAGAGACAGATTGGCAATCAATTCACAAAGAGGCTGGGCCAGCAAAGACAGTAGGAAGTTTGGATAGTGAAGATAACAGAGTGGCTAGAAGGGAGAGACAGATTGGCAATCAATTAACAAAGAGGCTGGGACAACAAAGACAGTAGGAAGTTTGGATAGTGAAGATAACAGAGTGGCTAGAAGGGAGAGACAGATTGGCAATCAATTCACAAAGAGGCTGGGCCAGCAAAGACAGTAGGAAGTTTGGATAGTGAAGATAACAGAGTGGCTAGAAGGGAGAGACAGATTGGCAATCAATTCACAAAGAGGCTGGGACAACAAAGACAGTAGGAAGTTTGGATAGTGAAGATAACAGAGTGGCTAGAAGGGAGAGACAGATTGGCAATCAATTCACAAAGAGGCTGGGCCAGCAAAGACAGTAGGAAGTTTGGATAGTGAAGATAACAGAGTGGCTAGAAGGGAGAGACAGATTGGCAATCAATTCACAAAGAGGCTGGGACAACAAAGACAGTAGGAAGTTTGGATAGTGAAGATATCTGAGTGGCTAGAAGGGAGAGACAGATTGGCAATCAATTCACAAAGAGGCTGGGCCAGCAAAGACAGTAGGAAGTTTGGATAGTGAAGATAACAGAGTGGCTAGAAGGGAGAGACAGATTGGCAATCAATTCACAAAGAGGCTTGGCCAGCAAAGACAGTAGGAAGTTTGGATAGTGAAGATAACAGAGTGGCTAGAAGGGAGAGACAGATTGGCAATCAATTCACAAAGAGGCTGGGCCAGCAAAGACAGTAGGAAGTTTGGATAGTGAAGATAACAGAGTGGCTAGAAGGGAGAGACAGATTGGCAATCAATTCACAAAGAGGCTGGGCCAGCAAAGACAGTAGGAAGTTTGGATAGTGAAGATATCTGAGTGGCTAGAAGGGAGAGACAGATTGGCAATCAATTCACAAAGAGGCTGGGCTAGCAAAGACAGTAGGAAGTTTGGATAGTGAAGATAACAGAGTGGCTAGAAGGGAGAGACAGATTGGCAATCAATTCACAAAGAGGCTGGGCCAGCAAAGACAGTAGGAAGTTTGGATAGTGAAGATAACAGAGTGGCTAGAAGGGAGAGACAGATTGGCAATCAATTCACAAAGAGGCTGGGCCAGCAAAGACAGTAGGAAGTTTGGATAGTGAAGATAACAGAGTGGCTAGAAGGGAGAGACAGATTGGCAATCAATTCACAAAGAGGCTGGGCCAGCAAAGACAGTAGGAAGTTTGGATAGTGAAGATAACAGAGTGGCTAGAAAGGAGAGACAGATTGGCAATCAATTCACAAAGAGGCTGGGACAACAAAGACAGTAGGAAGTTTGGATAGTGAAGATATCTGAGTGGCTAGAAGGGAGAGACAGATTGGCAATCAATTCACAAAGAGGCTGGGCCAGCAAAGACAGTAGGAAGTTTGGATAGTGAAGATAACAGAGTGGCTAGAAGGGAGAGACAGATTGGCAATCAATTCACAAAGTGGCTTGGCCAGCAAAGACAGTAGGAAGTTTGGATAGTGAAGACAATAGAGAGTGGCTAGAAGGGAGAGACAGATTGGCAATCAATTCACAAAGAGGCTGGGCCAGCAAAGACAGTAGGAAGTTTGGATAGTGAAGATAACAGAGTGGCTAGAAGGGAGAGACAGATTGGCAATCAATTCACAAAGAGGCTGGGCCAGCAAAGACAGTAGGAAGTTTGGATAGTGAAGATAACAGAGTGGCTAGAAGGGAGAGACAGATTGGCAATCAATTCACAAAGAGGCTTGGCCAGCAAAGACAGTAGGAAGTTTGGATAGTGAAGATATCTGAGTGGCTAGAAGGGAGAGACTGATTGGCAATCAATTCACAAAGAGGCTTGGCCAGCAAAGACAGTAGGAAGTTTGGATAGTGAAGACAATAGAGAGTGGCTAGAAGGGAGAGACAGATTGGCAATCAATTCACAAAGAGGCTGGGCCAGCAAAGACAGTAGGAAGTTTGGATAGTGAAGATAACAGAGTGGCTAGAAGGGAGAGACAGATTGGCAATCAATTCACAAAGAGGCTGGGCCAGCAAAGACAGTAGGAAGTTTGGATAGTGAAGATAACAGAGTGGCTAGAAGGGAGAGACAGATTGGCAATCAATTCACAAAGAGGCTGGGCCAGCAAAGACAGTAGGAAGTTTGGATAATGAAGATATCTGAGTGGCTAGAAGGGAGAGACAGATTGGCAATCAATTCACAAAGAGGCTGGGCCAGCAAAGACAGTACGAAGTTTGGATAGTGAAGATAACAGAGTGGCTAGAAGGGAGAGACAGATTGGCAATCAATTCACAAAGAGGCTGGGCCAGCAAAGACCGTAGGAAGTTTGGATAGTGAAGATAACAGAGTGGCTAGAAGGGAGAGACAGATTGGCAATCAATTCACAAAGAGGCTGGGCCAGCAAAGACAGTAGGAAGTTTGGATAGTGAAGATATCTGAGTGGCTAGAAGGGAGAGACAGATTGGCAATCAATTCACAAAGAGGCTGGGCCAGCAAAGACAGTAGGAAGTTTGGATAGTGAAGACAATAGAGAGTGGCTAGAAGGGAGAGTGAGATTGGCAATCAATTCACAAAGAGGCTGGGCCAGCAAAGACAGTAGGACGTTTGGATAGTGAAGACAATAGAGAGTGGCTAGAAGGGAGAGTGAGATTGGCAATCAATTCACAAAGAGGCTGGGCCAGCAAAGACAGTAGGAAGTTTGGATAGTGAAGATAACAGAGTGGCTAGAAGGGAGAGACAGATTGGCAATCAATTCACAAAGAGGCTGGGCCAGCAAAGACAGTAGGAAGTTTGGATAGTGAAGATAACAGAGTGGCTAGAAGGGAGAGACAGATTGGCAATCAATTCACAAAGAGGCTGGGCCAGCAAAGACAGTAGGAAGTTTGGATAGTGAAGATAACAGAGTGGCTAGAAGGGAGAGACAGATTGGCAATCAATTCACAAAGAGGCTGGGCCAGCAAAGACAGTAGGAAGTTTGGATAGTGAAGATAACAGAGTGGCTAGTAGGGAGAGACAGATTGGCAATCAATTCACAAAGAGGCTTGGCCAGCAAAGACAGTAGGAAGTTTGGATAGTGAAGATAACAGAGTGGTTAGAAGGGAGAGACAGATTGGCAATCAATTCACAAAGAGGCTGGGCCAGCAAAGACAGTAGGAAGTTTGGATAGTGAAGATAACAGAGTGGCTAGAAGGGAGAGACAGATTGGCAATCAATTCACAAAGAGGCTGGGCCAGCAAAGACAGTAGGAAGTTTGGATAGTGAAGATAACAGAGTGGCTAGAAGGGAGAGACAGATTGGCAATCAATTCACAAAGAGGCTGGGCCAGCAAAGACAGTAGGAAGTTTGGATAGTGAAGATAACAGAGTGGCTAGAAGGGAGAGACAGATTGGCAATCAATTCACAAAGAGGCTGGGCCAGCAAAGACAGTAGGAAGTTTGGATAGTGAAGATAACAGAGTGGCTAGAAGGGAGAGACAGATTGGCAATCAATTCACAAAGAGGCTGGGCCAGCAAAGACAGTAGGAAGTTTGGATAGTGAAGATAACAGAGTGGCTAGAAGGGAGAGACAGATTGGCAATCAATTCACAAAGAGGCTGGGCCAGCAAAGACAGTAGGAAGTTTGGATAGTGAAGATAACAGAGTGGCTAGAAGGGAGAGACAGATTGGCAATCAATTCACAAAGAGGCTGGGCCAGCAAAGACAGTAGGAAGTTTGGATAGTGAAGATAACAGAGTGGCTAGAAGGGAGAGACAGATTGGCAATCAATTCACAAAGAGGCTGGGACAACAAAGAGTAATAGATATAAAAAAAAAAAAGGGTTGGGAGCAACAGACAGGTAAGTCGGTATAGAGTGGCTGGAACACACTTTGAAAGTGAGATTGCCAAGCAGACAGATAAAAGCTGAGACGGCAAAGACAGGAAGAGGCAGTGATAGAGACAGATGAGCAAGCAGGCCTAAAAAGGCTGAGCACAGAGTAGTATCAAACTATTAATCACAGACTGGCAAAGTTTTTTTAAAAAGTACACATAATAAAGGAGGAAAAGAAAAGCTAGAATCAAAAGGAGATTTTTTTCTCTTGTCAGCAACATCACTGTATGTACCGCTTTGTAATTTTTATTTCATAAAACCCAAACATATGAATCTAGATTTATATGTTTTTTGAGAATTGAAAACAAAAATCATTAAACACTATTCTTCTTTTTTTATGTGCTGTGTCCCTTCAGGACGTAGGCGATTACGGCCCTCCACATCTTCCTATCACTTGTCGCTCTTAATAAGTTTTATCTTTTTATTTCTCCGAAACCCTGTCCTACAATCCATTTGCTGAAGCCCATCAAGTATGTTATGCACTTCTTTCCTCTGTCCCTGTCTTGTGAGTAACAGATTTTCCAAGCCCTCCTTCCTCATTATGTGCCCCAAAAATTTCAACTGCCTCTTCCTTATGTTAACTATGGGCTTCCTTTTTGTTTCCGTTCTCTATTAGCTTGTTTATTTATTAGAATAACTTTATATTTAGATTATAAGATTATGTGGCCCTCTAACATGGAACAGGCCCTGTTTAAACATTTAATTGCATGAAATTACAGGAAGATGATTTGGAGGGACTACTAATTGGATAATGACTATTAAAATTCTTAGGAGACTAAGTTGGGACTATAATATAATGAAATTAAGTTTCAAGGACAATCAAACCCAGAAACGGCCATGATTAAGTAAAACTGAGCAAAACCAAGGTCCCTCACACCATCAACTGCCACCTGATAAGAAGACCTGATTAATGTGCTGTTTGAATTTCTTAGGTCTTGAGAAATTAGTAGTTCGTTTACACTACACTATCAGTTCAGAATGTGTGCGTTCTTAAAAAATTATACTATACAAGGAATAATGTTAATCCCCAAAATTGATGTGTGTTTATATTGAGCACCCTAGAACAGATATTATAGATACTGTAAGCTGGCACTTACACGTAATTAAAGGAGATTTTATTCCTCTGGCGTTGTTCGTAAATACTAAATACCTCTTGTTCAATCCACCGTTCTTGAGTTCTGCACACATCACTAACGTTAAAAAAAATCCTCCCTTCTCACTGCTTCAGCCCTCTTTTGTCATACCAACACCACAGCCGAGTAACCAATTAGCATTCTTCATTTTTGTCTTCAGTTACCCAGACAAATGGCCTCCTCCTGTCCGACCAATCAGCACATGACTTGCTATTGGTCGAACTGCACTAAGCTATACAAAAGCCAGTGTTACAGAACATGCACTGTTGGAATACTCCGTGAAAAGGGGAGATTAATGCTGTTTTCAAGGAACAAAATGATGATGCTATGTGTCGTGTGTTGTGCTAAGGAACTTATTTTCCTTTGTACCAGAATGCCAGCCACTCTGACTCACTTGCTTCTACATAATTGTTCAACACATTACATGATACAGTGTAACCCGGATATAAGAGAGTTGTCGGGACCGGAGAAGAAGTCTCTTATATCCGAGTTTCTCTTATATCCGGGTTTGGTCTATTACATATACATTAACACAGGCTCTAATTTGGGACCAGAGAAAATCTCTCTTATATCCGGTTTTCTCTTATATCGGGGTCTCTTATATCCGGGTTACACTGTATGTTAAATTAGTCATATAACTATATCTTGAAGATTTTGTGCATAAAATCTTGTATCACAAAATCAGACATTTTTACATGTATATATATATATACATATGTATGTATATATATATATATATATACATATGTATGGGCACTTGAGCGTGTCGCTGAGTCGTCAGAACTTTCGCTTTCTGACCATGAAACCTGGGTTCAAATCTCACCATGGTCGATTTGTCAGGAAGGAAACTTCCTGATCTTATCGGTCTGGAGGAGGGACGATCCCAGCGTGTGGCACCTTTGGAAAGTGCCCGAAAACCATACCACGGGTTGTGAGTGAAATTGGGTAAACGGAACACTTGAGGTCCGTTAATAGCTGTGCTAGCACATCGCCACAAGTCATCGTGGCCGAGGGCTTGAGCGTGCTGGCCTTGTTCAAATTGTTCATCATGCTAGATAACATGCTTTCTCCCAGAAACTGTAACTAAGCATAGTTGCAGTATAAACTACAGGTGCAGTCTGTGGGTGTTGAGCAAACACAAATGTGCCTGAGCAAGCGTCTGCAATAGGGATTAGACAATAGAGAGGTATCCTTGACTGCAAGTGGCCAGCTATTATTATGTAGGCACGGTGGAGTAATGGTTAACAGCTTGGATTGAGGAATCGGAGAGCAGAGTTTGAATTCCATTTGAGTTCATTGCACTATCCTAAAAGCATGTGTATGTGCAGCTGGTGACCACTTGTGAATCCTCACCGAAACATCTACTATCAGCACATTCTCGGTTGTAGCATTAAAAGAATCCGACAACACTACTATTTACTCCTGTCTCAAAAACAAATCGAGTGTTGTTGACAAAACTAACCTGGCCGTTTGTCTCGAAAATGACCTCCAATCGGTTGTGAACTGGGGCAGGAATTGGCTCGTTGACTTTAACGCCTCAAAAACAAAACTGCTCTCTATTACTCATCACAGAGAACCGTCCCTGCCCCCCATTAGAATGTCTGATGCTCAACTTCTCGAGGGCTCCTCTTTGCGGCTACTCGGCCTCACATTGACTGCTGACCCGAGATGGAACAAATACATCGAGTCAATAGCTTCGTCCACCGCAAGGAAAGTTGGTTCCCTGTGCTGCGCCAGGAAATTTTTCTTCAAATCTACAAATCAACCATTCACCCTTGCATGGATTATTGCTGCCATATATGGTCTGGTGCCCCTTATGTTTGTCTCAAGGTTCTCGATAAGATCCCGAGATGGATATGCAATGTAACTGGCCCTGATCTGGCATCTCGTCTGCAGTCGCTCTCTCACAGAGGTGCCGTCACCTCCCTCTGTCTTTTTTTTACAAATACTTTCATGGAAACTGCTCCGAGGAGCTGCTTTCGCTGGTTCCCAGACTTCATGAATTTAAGCGTTCTACTAGGCTGGCATCTTGCTCACACCCTTTCACTGTCGAAACTGTTAAATATAACCGTCTCTTCTACTCCAATAGCTTCATATCTCGCACTTCTCGCCTGTGGAACTCTCTCCCCTCTTCCTGTTTCCCTGATAGCTATAATCTCCAACTATTCAAATGTAATGTCACTCAACGTCTCCAGATGCCTTGATCTATTCCCTATCCTTCTCGTCATCCTTTCCTCTATCACTCCTATTTGCTCTCGCTCCAGCTCTCTGTTACCCTTTGCGTGCTAGTGGCTTCCTGCCTTTCTTGGGGTGAAACGCTTAAAAAAAATATTCCATAAGGGAATGAGGACTATGTGTGTATTTATGTATACACCTGGTTTGATGATTACTTAAGGTGTGAAAGTGACAGTCACCATGCAGTGTTGATTTCTTTGTCCATACTATCTATAGTAATTAGATAAATAAAACATTCTAAGACTTATCTTCTACCTCAGAGTTTCACAGACATACATCTGCATGTTAGATGTAAAACAAATCTGTCTTATAGATTTATCTTACCCTGACAAGTGCATCCGTGTCTGTAAATCTCCGAGTTGGAAGATAAATCATCGAAGTTTTTATTTATATTTTTTATGCTATTAAACACACTATGTTCAATTGCATGAAATTAGTGGATGTTTAACTTAAAGGAACTATTAATTAGATAATAATTATTAAAATTCACCAGAGAGTAGATTGAATGGTTGAGAAGTAAATGAGAAACAAAAATGAATGTAAGTAAACTGGGATTGCAAAGGAAATATTTGTCGCAGATCATTTCCACAGAGAATAAATCACTAAGTTCAGACTTGAACATCAGGGGCAGATAGAAATGTCGAAAACTTGATTCGCAGGTACTATCTCACAAATCAAAATGCACGCAACCGGTCAGAAAAATAACTCATTTTCCACCAAACGCGGTAGCCAAAATGCCCAAATTCTTCTCTCCAGATTCGAGAACACCAACTGCTTTTATCAGCCGAATATTTTTTCCATTCGTCGACAGCTGGGAGAGGATGTTCAGTATTTTGCATATCAAAACACTTTCATAGCGATTCCTGCGACGGACTTGATTCTTTTTATTCAAATATTCCGTCCTCGGCATGTTGGAAAATGGGAAATAACATTTTCTAAATACTAAATTTAACACCTTGTAAAATCAGAAACATTTTTAGAAAATGCTTTTACGATCTAATCTAGGACGCCTAATTGATAGAAAGTTGAGGTCTCAAACTATTTTCATGATCTTGTAAAATACAAAATTATTCTTGCAAACAAACAATCTAACAAATAAATAAAACACATCATCTTATTTGAAAGCGGGGGGGGGGCATGAAATTCAGTTTGGGGACTGAGCAGGAGATGAAAAAGTAGACAAGAACCATATGTGATCACCTTTACACAGGTTAAAACTTCAGGGGAGCATACATAAATATCAGTTCTATATTGCAATCAATACATAAAACTGATCCCTCACTTTATGTCCACTGTAATCAATATTTTCTTGATTTGTTTTTTACAGCTTATCAGCCCTTTGCAAATTATTTAAAGCCAGGAAATATTTTTAGATTGTAAGAATTTTTTTGTAGATAACAATTGGCTAGTGGTACAAGTTCTACTAATTAACCCATAGCTGGGGGAAGAAGAGGTGGACTTATACCTTCCCCAAGGGTGTTTGTGCATAAGTGAATACAATGAACCCAACGGGAATTGGAACTCAGCTTCACCATAATAGAAAATTCTATTTCTACTACATCAACAT
Organism: Acanthosepion esculentum; assembly: GCA_964036315.1. Lineage (NCBI taxonomy): Eukaryota > Metazoa > Mollusca > Cephalopoda > Sepiida > Sepiidae > Acanthosepion > Acanthosepion esculentum. Next base: position 67,632,420 of record OZ038517.1, on the reverse strand, counting down.
TATTGTACATTACAAGATGGTAATCCAGACATCTTGATGTAGTGGACTCTTCTGATGACATAGGAAAGCAATACACACACTATATATAATTACTGTAGCTGCCATATTTAGTGGGAACATATGCCTGAGTAGACATCGTCATGCAATTAACATTTACCGGCCTACAGACTGTAACTTGAAAATGAGTCTCTCAACAGGAATTGAACTTGTATCCCCTTTGCAATTTAAATTTTTTAATGAATCTTAATTCTGAAGTTAAGCCACGAATAAGCTAATGGCGAGTTCTGCGACAATAAAATATTTGTAGAAATTCCCCTACGGCATCGTTAAATATTTGAACTTAACTTTAACAAAATATTGCAATAACAATCATGAATATGAATGCTGGTCATGTTTTTAAAGAAGTAAGGGGATACAAATGAAAAGATTTGAATTTGACAACTTTTTCCATTTCACTGAAATAGTCGTTAAACACACCTATCTTCCCTTCATTTTCTCACTGAAACCAAGTAGCATCTAAGTTTTTTTTTGTTTTTCCATGTGATTAAAACAGAATAGTCCATTATTTATGAGATATTGGCAGGGCGTAATGGTCGTGCAAACTAACAAAAGGAAGGAAGGATAAGAACGATTATAAGAGGATGTTGGGGGGGGGATCCATTATTTCCTTAGAAATGTCGGATCAAAGATTGATCAAACAAAATCAGATCAGACAATTTGATCCATTTATAAAAATATGGAAGACAGCTGACCAGAGTTTTTGAATTTTATTAGACAAGATGTTTCAGTCATTGCTTTTTTTTTTTTTATTAATTTTGGCATCTTGGTCAGCACTGTTGAACGGAACTGAGTGGGCCTTGAATCCTGACAGGGAGGAATGGTCCTTAAGTTTCCATGTAAGACTGAAGAAATGCACAAAAACGGTATAGTTGAAAGAATAGAAAGGTAAAGACACCATGCTGCCCCCAGATCCCTTACTGGTGATGTGCATCTGGCCAACTTGTCGACATCTGTCCTCTCAATTACTCCTATTGAACATAAAGTGGGGGATCAATTTTCTATTGCTATCTAGTAACAAACTAATCCCCCTTTACAATTACTCCATGTTAATGTAGTAATTAGAAAAAAATATATATATTTAAAGACTCTCCCACCTGAAAATTTTTAATCATGGTTGGGCTCATTTTTTTTTTATGAGTAAGCTAGTATAAATAGAAGATTTTGCTGGACATAAATTGGGGGTTCAACCTTTACTTGTCCATAGGCACAATGCAGTAAAGGATAGTGGCTCACATTGAGGAATCAAAGAGCCGAGTTCAAATTGCAGTTGAAATTATTACGATCACTTATGTAATGATCCCCTTCGGGACAATATGAATCCATTTCTTCTCCAACCCCCCAGCTATGGGTAAATAGCAAGACAGATCGAGTTCTATAGCCTTGGGTGACAATCAGTCTAGGAAAAGGAAAACCAGCCTCCCCCTGACCAGGATATACATGCAGAGTTTGAGGACTACTTGCGAATTTCAATATTCCTTAGTCGCTCTGAAAAATTGATTTACCGAATGGTCTGCGTTTATTGGGTGATGTGGTAAATTCTTGGAAGGAGCCGGCTCAGCAAATGCCGTCACAAGTCAGCACGTAAGAATAGTCATTATGTGTTAATCTGATCTTTTCACAATATTAATGTAACACATTTTGAAATCCCTCCACTCCGTTACAGGTCTTAAAGATATCCAAGGAATTATGGAGAGAGTATAGTCGAAACGAGAAAAGTAGAAAAAAAAACCATACAAACATGTTACAGAATGTATAAAGCAGCCAGAAATGGTAAACCGTACTTTACTGGTCAGAACTGAGTAGTGGTGCTTTTCAATATCATGAGTGTGAAATTCCGACAGTCGGTCAGTTGTGTCGTGCGTGATACACTTCATGTATTTTTCGATACATGACTGACGAGATAGATTTCTTTTTTTAGTAGTATGTTGCCATTTATTTCTGCAGTAGACCAGTTGCCATCCAAGGCTATAGAACCCTGTCTGTCCTGCTATTTACCCATAGCTGGTGGAAGGAGAAGAGCATTCATACCTTTCACAACGGTATTAGCATGTAAGTGAATGTAATGGATTCCACTGGAATTTGAACTCGGCTCTCCAATTAAAGTTTCATGAATCAAGAGGTGAAGGCTCTTTGCCACTCCCAGATTCTATAGCAAGACAGCCAATGATGTGGAGATGGGTAGCTGGCAAACCTGTTTATATCTTTTCTCTTCCTCTTCCTCCAAGAAATGATGCCACTGATTCTTTCTTTCTATGTGGCGTCCTTTCAGGACGTAGGCGATCATGGCTCTCCATCTCCTTCTATTCCCTGCAGCTCTCAACAAGTTCCTTCCCTCTGTCATTTCCCCCAGACCGCGTTTGCTAAGGACATTGTTTTAATAAATTAATTTTGTTTTTGCCTTGAAAAAGTCCACATTGGATGAAACGTGTCACCTAACATTACAGTTTTTCTAATGTCGTTTACATTTATAAATATTGTCTTTTTCTACAGGTTAACTCTGAGAAATTTTTCATACTCATCTTTATAGATATATCATCGTAATAAGCATGTTGCCCAGGTTGACAACAGTGTTTGTAATTTTTGGGTTTCTGTATCATTTCACCCCAAGCAAGACAATAAATCCACTAAAAATGCAAGGGGGTACTGAGTGTTAGAGAACATGAGAAAAACTATCAATGAGAGAGGACAATTAAAAAAACAAAAAGTACACAACCCCAGTTGACCAGAACAAGAAAATTAAATGAATTATCTACTAGAAAAATTTAGAACAGCTAACCTTATCAACAACTTACCTACAAAATGAAAATTAAAGAGAATCGATATTATTTAAGAATCCACTTGTCTCTTAAGGAACTGATCAAACCAAGTTCATGAACAATTGGACATAGCACTATATGCCTACCAAGAAAACTTGAGGTTTTCCCTATGCATTCTTTGTGGCAATCACATTATAGGTGATAGGGTAAATACGCTCTTCAAATTTTAGCTTATTATTATTTTGTTTGGTTTAAGTCTTTTATTAGTTTAGACGTAATTGTAAGAAATTTTGTTAACCTTAGGCAAAGACAGCTTTCTGTTTTGAAATATTTTATAAGCCTTTTGTTTCATGTTGAACTTATTAGATCATTTCACCCCAGGCAAGGCAATAAAGCCACTAGGACGCAAGGGGTTACTGAGTGTTAGAGAATATGAGAAAAACTACTATTAAGGAGAGAGGACAATAAAAGAAGAATTAAGAAGACAGAAGATAATGATTGACATTGCATTTAAATGTTTGAAGATCAAAGGCAATAAAGCCACTAGGACGCAAGGGGTTACTGAGTGTTAGAGAATATGAGAAAAACTACTATTAAGGAGAGAGGACAATAAAAGAAGAAGAATTAAGAAGACAGAAGATAATGATTGACATTGCATTTAAATGTTTGAAGATCAAAGGCAATAAAGCCACTAGGACGCAAGGGGTTACTGAGTGTTAGAGAATATGAGAAAAACTACTATTAAGGAGAGAGGACAATAAAAGGAGAAGAATTAAGAAGACAGAAGATAATGATTGACATTGTATTTAAATGTTTGAAGATCAAAGGCAATAAAGCCACTAGGACGCAAGGGGTTACTGAGTGTTAGAGAATATGAGAAAAACTACTATTAAGGAGGGAGGACAATAAAAGAAGAATTAAGAAGACAGAAGATAACGATTGACATTGATCTTCAAAAATTTAAATGCAAAGTTGACTGGGAAGCAAAAGTGTGATAAAAGAAACTGTTAGCATAGAACTTAATCTCGCCATTTCAACTGTAAATTGTCAAGACCTTGCCACCAATCTAATACTGCACTTAAATTCATTAGGTCTGGGTACCATAGAGGAAAGTTTATCAGAATAATTACAATGAAAGTATTTATAGAAAAGGCAGAGAGAAACAACTTTATGGCAGTGGGAAACGTACTGACACCAAGATGCCCGGTCAGGACCAATAACATTGCAGATTTTTCTTTGAATTTTATCAAGAATCTTTAAAAACATAGCAGAAGCACAGTAGTATTCAAATCAAGGGTGAATGGTAGACTTATAAATGTATAAGATACTTTCTGGTGAGTAAAATTATCTAACTTGATATAGTGAACCAACTTTCTTAGCTACAGACTTAGCAATTGATTTGTGCATCTGTGTGTATATAAGCAAACATAATTCTATTGGTGCCATAAAAATATAAAAGGGAACAAATTAATTAAACGGTTCATTGGCATCTAGTTTAGTTGTGAATTCTTTCTCTCCATTATTTAATTGAATCTAAATTCATTGTTTCAAGACTTAAAACATCTAAGAATTGCCGTTATTTTTGACAGCATGGATACACTAGTAATGTCTATAATAATCAGACTGAGACCAGTAGATTGAATTAAAGTATATTAGGGAAGTCAAAATGGAAATAGAAAATTAAGGGAGAGTAGGTCTCATGCCTGCACTGCTGATATACATTGTACAGATACCTAACATCACCACATTGGCTGCAAAGCATTCTTTTTTATCATTTCACTCCAGGCAAGGCAATAAAGCTGCTAAGATTCAAGGAGTTACCGAGTGTTCGAGAATGTGAGAAAAATATTCTATTAAGTAGAAAAGAGAATAACGGAAGAGAATGGAAAGTTCATCATAACAATTACCATGAGTGTATTTATAGAAAAGGCAGAGGGAAGCTATGTTATGGCAATGAGAAAGTGACTGAAGGTGAGATGCCAGGTTAGGACCAATAACATTACAGATTCTTTAGATTTTATCAAGAATCTCTGAATATATAACAGAAGCATCAGATGTGGCAGCAAATATTCAAAGCAAGAAGAAATCTTAGATTTATAAATATGTAAGATAGATTCCGGTGAGAAAAATTGTCTAGCTCAACACAGTGAACCAACTTTCCTAGCTACAGACTTAGAAATTGATTCAACATACTCTTTCCACCTAATATGAGTCACTCTCCTGGCGTTTAGTATCAGTTATGTTGATGGAAGGCAAAAAGGGTTTCTCTCAGACAATGAAAAGAGAGCAGTTTTGTTTTGGAGGCATTAGAGTTAACAAGCCATTCATTGCTCCAGTTAACAACAGATTGTAGGTCATTGTTGAGATCAGCTGCCAATGTGACCGTATCAAACTCATCAGACTTACTCTTTTCTTTGATATTTTCTTTCATATTTATAATTTTCATCCGAGCTACAGGATTCTGGAGTAAGTTACTGTAGTAAAATTAAATTCTGCTGCATGCTTTCAAAACGAAGCCCTACCACTGGGCAGTGCCATCGGGAATGCTATCATAGAGTAGGAAACCTATATGGGTATACAAGAATACAGCAATGATATCCAAACTTTCATGATCAGGGTCCAGGAACTGATATAGAAATATATTTGCCATAGATCAAAGGGGATGGTATACCTGTTGTCGAAATTACCAGGGTAGAGACTTGGTATGTCTATTGTAGCGATCACATGAATCTACAGAATTTGAGGTGATATACTGTCAACCGACTGAAATAAAACGAGGAAAAGAAGTCTATAAAATGTTTGCCACTTAATTCAGCCTGTGATGCAGCACCAGGGTTTGAAGAATTGCACCATAACACAACAAAGAAATTGGTCGTAAGTAAAGCTATTGTAAACATACAATGCAACCCTTGCTGCAGTTTTCCACCGACTAGCCAGTGATCACCTTACACTGCATTTTTATTCTCTTGTTGGTGTTTGCCAAAAGCTGGGGTAGAGTGCACTGCATACTCTTAAGGTCCTAAAAGGTTCTCTGAAAGAGAAATGCTAAAAATAATAACACAACTCCAGTTTACCATATTATATATAGATGTTTTATTCAGGGCTTTGCTCGGGTGGGTAGGTAATGATACGGGGAGGGGGGACAACTTCTGCTACATCAGCTCTTCCCCCTGCCAACTATTTGCACATCTACTCATCCCAATGTAGCGGATGGCAATAGAAAAATGTAGGCTTTGGAAATGCAACATGGACACATCCATCTCTGGCCAAGGGGAAGACCAGCAATCTACCCCACCCCAGATCCCAAGCATGACTGTTACAAAGCAGTACTCAGATATAGCTTATTTCCGGTTTTGTTGCCATTTGACCTTCAAAAATCCCTCATACACACCCTTTACCTCCATTACCCTTTGGTCATAATCGATAGCACTTCAAAGACCGGACTTCAAAAGGACCCCCAGCCACTCTGGTCTATCAAACAGAAACACTTGAGATCAAAATAAAGCCACCTCTTCCCCTTACTATGTGGGTGTCCATAGTATCGCACTATATACAACTGATCATTCTCCATATTTGACCAGCAATTGGGGTGGGGGATAGAGAACAGTTAGCAGGGTGCCAAAATGGTGAGGGTATAAAAGAAAATAATGGGAGGGGGTAATACATGGCTGAATATTAAGGCTGCACAAAATTGCCAAAGAAAAATTGGCAGTTGCATCAACAGGAGTGGACAGACAGACAGACGGATGGTGAGATAGACAGACAGATAGATAGATAGATAGATAGACACATGGTGAGATAGACAGATAGATAGATACATGGTGAGATAGACAGACAGATACATGGTGAGATAGAGAGACAGATAGATACATGGTGAGATAGACAGACAGATAGATACATGGTGAGATAGACAGACAGATAGATAGATACATGGTGAGATAGATAGACAGATAGATACATGGTGAGATAGATAGACAGATAGATACATGGTGAGATAGATAGACAGATAGATAGATACATGGTGAGATAGATAGACAGATAGATAGATACATGGTGAGATAGATAGACAGATAGATAGATACATGGTGAGATAGATAGACAGATAGATAGATACATGGTGAGATAGATAGACAGATAGATAGATACATGGTGAGATAGATAGACAGATAGATAGATACATGGTGAGATAGACAGACAGATAGATAGATAGATAGATACATGGTGAGATAGACAGACAGATAGATAGATAGATAGATACATGGTGAGATAGACAGACAGGTAGATACATGGTGAGATAGACAGACAGATAGATAACACGTTATGGGGGTGAATGAAAATGACATCATTTTTCTTAGGTTTAGATGGCAACCAATTTAAGAAATTGGAAACTAAATTAAAACCATACAGAAGGCAATGGAAACCACTCCACTAACCTTCCTAAGAAGTCATAGCAATTCACAAGAAAAGGAAACGGTGGAGAGCCATAACTGCCGACTTCCTGAAAGGATATGCCTTTTAAGAGTAGGTTAAAAAGCAGGGTAGACTGGGATTTAATTTTAGATGGCAAAGTGAAGGAGAAAAATAAATGAATGCCAAAGTTTGAAGAAGACAATAGGAAACCACTCCACTCTTTACCAAGCAGTCGTAGCAAGTTAGTGATGATAAAGGGGAAGTTGTGGAGAGACACGATTACTTAAAATGTACATGCCATTGTTTTAAAATGCACTGGTTTACAAGGTACGAGTTGCAGAGTAGAATCCCTAATCTCACAAAACGCTTATCTAATATTGTGGCATACCTGTAACCAGACCTTTGTCAAGACATCTGGTAGTGAGACACAGTATATAACTAAATAAAGTCAGGGATTTCTAAAAATCAATCAGTTTGCTAATTCTACTTGCCAACTGATTAAACTTCTCGTTACAATTT
>OZ038517.1:67607175-67614675 GCA_964036315.1 Acanthosepion esculentum | reverse complement strand
GAGAGATGCGGAAAATAAAAACGCCTATTTTCTTCCGTTCTTTGTCTCTGAGCCTACAACAAAGCAAAATACCTCGAATGTGGTTATGACGATTGCAGAGGAACAGTGAGGAGTGTGTGCGTGCAAAAAACAAATTATTTTCTATGGTCGTTTGAGCATTTGAATCGTGGGGACTTGTGCCTGCCCAAGAGTTTCTCCACTTCAGGACACTGGTCAATCAGCTTTGACCTCTTCTGAGGGGTCATGCATTTCTTCGGCTCATCATACATGGCTTTATAGGTCTCACTATTTCTTATCTTTGTCTCCATGTCTTTCACGATTAAAAGGTTCTCCAGTTTGCCACAGTCTTCAACAACATCCTGAAGTGGGAGGGACAAGAAAAAATAAGGATAAAATATAATAATAATAATAATAAAAAGAAGATAATTATTGTTTGACCCCCAACAAAGTTGGTAAATAGAAAACACATATATGTCCTAAGTTTTTTTCCAGTATTGCCACTATACAAAGAGAAAAGGAAAAGTTTACTTGGCTGACATGTTTTGTTCTCTGATAGACTTTATCAACACAAAGCTAAGAATTTTATTTTGCAACAAGTATTTATAAACAAAGTAGAAATGTTTTTCAAAATTTTAAAATTTAAGAAACTCGTAAATTTTTCTCAGGCTAAACTGAAAAGGTCAAAGGGTAAATTATGGAGAATTGCTAAGTGACATAATTTCATGCCTGATAAAGAAAAATGAGTAAAAATCATTTGCAATTTTTAATAATGTAATTATTATTTCAATTTTGGATTAATTCACGTATTATATATTTTTTGATGGTCTTGAAGTTAAGTTTTATTTTAGCTTAACATTTTTATTATCAGGTCTTGGGAAAGAGTTAATTCTTTCAGGAATGGAGATATTTGAAAAATACCAGTGTGCAGATTTATATTTTGGATTTGATAGTGGCGCTCACAAGAAGTTTTCATCTAAGTTACTTTCTCTTTTAATAAGTGTGACATTCTTTAAATCCAAGTTATGGTTGAATTTGTGTGTGTGTGTGTGTGTCTCTGTCTGTCTGTCTGTCTGTGTGTGTGTGTGTGTGTGTGTGTGTGTGTGTGTGTGATAACAATTTATAAAATTTTATAAATCAAGAACAGTTTTGTAGGAAAAATGTATGACAAAGTCGGAAAAATCCTTGTGTCATGTGTTTCATCCCTTAGGACTTCATCAGACTAGGTTTGTTTATGTTGATATGATAAGTATGAATGAGACATGCTGGAAATTATAAATTTAGGAAAGTTTTGTGTGTGTGTGTGTGTATATGTGTGAGATATAGTTATATATATATATATATATACACAAGGTAACCAAAAAAGTTCTGTCCGTTTTTTTATTAGTCATTGAATGAAGTTGGAATATATATGAAATGCATGTAGCAATTATTTTCAAATTCGGACAGCCGGAAGTAGGAACATCAGACGTTATAAAAAACACGCGCACCATGCCCGGCCAACAGTTATAAGCCGGACAGCTGTGAGAAGGATGGAAGTGTCTAGAGATCTCGTTCGGGGTTGTTTGTTTTACGACTTCAAAGTGGGCTTATCAGCAGCTGCATCAAGTCGCCGCATATGTCAAGCGTTTGGGGATAGTGCTGTGGATGAACGTACTGCAAGGCGTTGGTTTTGAAAATTCAAGTCTGGAGATTTATCTCTCCACGATGAGCCTCGCAGTGGACGACCACAGGTCTTGAATGACGGAGTCCTGAAGGCGGCCATTGAAGAGGACAGTAGTCTAATGTGCGGTGAACTTGCAAGACAGTTGAACGTTTCCAATCAAACAGTTAGACTTCACCTGCACCGCCTAGGTAAGACGTACAAACTGAGCAAGTGGGTACCACAAACGCTGTTGGAAGTCCACAAGGGACAACGGGTGGCAGCCTGCATATCACTTCTTTCTCGCCACCATACCACATCCTTATTCAATCGAGTGCTTATCAGTGATGAAAAGTGGGTTCTGTACCTTGTGTGTGTGTGTGTGTGTGTATGTATATATATATATATATATACACACACACACACACACACACACACACACACACACACACACACACACACACACACACACAGGGTGTCCATAAAATTCGTGTGCACTTTAAAAATTTACCCTTTGTATTGCTAATGATGGAGAACATGTGGAAAGTTAAATAAAATTTCAATAAAAGCTTAAAAAATATAGATTTACTTCTTTCTAATCCTTTTTACAAAATATTTCTATCGCAAATACAAATAAAGTTATAAATTTTTTAAAGTGCACACAAACTTTATGGACACCGTGTATATATATATATATATATATATATATATATATATATATTTTAAACATGTTGTGTTGAATGTTAAAGACAACATCGTCCTGCATATTTTCTTTTGAATTTTCTCATATTTTCTATGATGCATAGACAGCTGCAAGGATTATATTTTAACTGTTAGGATTAAAAATAGTTTTTTATATGTGTGTTTTATAAAATGTTTGAAAATGGCTAAATGTATAGCCAAAAGCGCTCGGATAAAAAGAACATTCGGACAGTTTTTATATAATTTATCATCCGAAAAGAAAAACATTATTAGATCGCATGAGAAATTGTATAAAAAACTAAATAAAAGCACCTTGTCAGTCGTTTTTAATGAAATGTGCATGAAAGAAGGATTGCTGCCTAAATACACAAATTATATATATATATATATATATATATATATATATATGAAATACCTGATATAATTGATTATATTGGAATACCTGCACTCCATTATATCATGCATCGGTAGTGCTTTCCACAAATATGTGTGTGTACTTGGGCAGTAATTTTTCATTTGTACGTGTTTGGTTAAATGCCTATGAAAGTTCTTTACAAGAATGAATTGTATCTTTAGAAAGAGAAAAGATTAGATTTTGCTTACTTACTAATTTTATCAAAATAGCTTAGAAAGTGAACGGTGTATCAGCAGTTGAAGCTGAAAGAAATCTCAGTATTTTGACACAATTTCACACTGTTTAGTATCCATAATATCTGTAATGCTTGCCTTCATTCCTGACCACTGACAATCCCTTCCTAATTTTTAATAGTAAAATCATTAGTGATGCATTTACATCAAACATAGAGCTCCATCCTGAGTATGACGATAAACTACATCTGCGTCCTGGGTAAGACGATAAACTACGTCCAACAGCAAGGCTTCTGATCAGGAGGCTTTGAGGAGCATGGAACCACCTCTTAATTGCTGGTGTTCCCAGGTCCACCCTGACCCAAAGTGGTAGCACCTGTTAGGGTCCCAGCTATGGGCAAATAGTTAACACCCAAACTTGTGTAAAAATAGATTTTAATACCAGAAATGCTTTGTAATAAAAAAAAAAAAAAAAAAAATTATTACCAGCAATACAAACAGTTATACATTCTTTGGAAAAAATAAGACCAGCTATAGAGTTCTTCAAGGAAAAATATTCCCAGAAATAGATTTTTGAAGAAAAACATTACCAGCAATAAAAATTTTGTCAGCATTAAATAACCCATTGAGGTTGATATGCCGTAAAATAAAACAAACCAAACCATAGAGCTATTTTATCAGTAATGCTTGCCTTCATTCCTGACCACTGACAATCCCTTCCTAATTTCCAATAGTAAAATCATTAGTGATGCATTTACATCAAACATTGAGCTATTCTATCCATAATACTTGCCTTCATTATTGACAACTGATAATCCCTTTTTGTGTCAGAGTAGGTTGATGTTAATGTATTCAGGTGTAGAGATTATCACTTAGAGAAAATAAACTGTTCACTAATTTCCGTATCAAAGAAATAAATATATCTCAAAAAGAATCTCACCTTGGACATGACCCCTATAGCTTTCATTGTCGTAGCCACTGTGCTGTGGTCAGCTTCTATTTTGTCAACAACTGCAGCCATTGCATCAATTTTGTCTTTGTTGGATGTTGGAAGATTTGTAATCTGAACAGAGTTCTACAAGAGATGGAAATATTTGTAAGAGAAACAAACTATAGAACAGAAGAGACCCAAGGAGTTGCCAGACAAATTGATAACAGCAAAAAGGCTGGGGTATACCTACAAGAGGCCAGTATTAGAAAATGGGGAAAAAAAACAAAAAAAAACAAAACAAACAAGGAAAAAAAAAAAAAAAAAAGGGGGAAAAAAAAAGGGGAAAAAAAACAAAAAAAGGAAGAAAAAAAAAACAAAAAAAACAAAAAAGGAAAAAAAAGGGAAAAAAAAGGAAAAAACAAAAAAAAAAGAAGGAATAAAACAAAAAAAGGAGAAAAAAAAGAAAAAAAAAGAAAAATGCAAAAAAGAAAAATGAAAAAAAGAAAAACGAAAAAAAGAAAAACGAAAAAAAGAAAAAAAAAAAAAGAAAAACAAAAAAAAAGAAAAACAAGAAAAAAAAGAAGAGAAAAAACAAAAAAAGAAGGAAAAAAACAGGAAAAAAAAAATTAGGAAAAAAACAACTGAAAAACAGGAAAAAAAAAAAAAACAATAAAAATAGGAAAAAGAACAGGAAAATAAAGCAAAGAAAAAAACAAAAAACAAAGGGAAAAACAAAGGGAAAAATAAAAATGAAAAAATCCTGAGAGTGTTTTCTTGTAAGTGAAAGAGGCAGGCCAAAGACGTCCCTAAATTCCTTGCAATGTACAAAAAAGGTTGGTGACAATTAAAACCACTGTGTGATGAAAAGAATGTGGAGATCAGTGTTAGGTAAGGGGGGGGCTTAATGGGTTGAGAGTAACACTCAGTAATTTGAGGGCAATTCTCATGAAGTTTCATCTGTTTTAGTTAGCCCAACTTCTGTAGATTTTATGCTTTTAAGGACGATTTAACAACAAAAAACTTTTTCTTCACAAAATTTTTTTTAAGGAGCACTCTTCTTTTTTTCCAATTCCTTTTGTGATACAAGAATTTTATGTTTTTTCTTGCAGCTTTTTGCATGGTTCTGCAAACTCTATCCTGGATGGAAGGGTCAAGATTGATGAAGCAAGTTCAAGAAACATTTGTCACAGCCAAGAAAATTTTAGCCTCTAAAGGAGAAGATAACTCAAAAGCCATTTTAGATTCTTCCCATGATGCTTTTTTTTTGTAGCTGATGAAATTACATAACAAGAACTTGAAGATGTAAGCTTATTTAAAAGTGTTCCCAGTCACAAAGTTCTGACCAATGGAGCCATTCTTCCTCTTCAGCATTACTGAACAAAGAATAATCACAAGTCAGATGGTAATGTGGATAAATCACTGAAAGACCAGCTGAAATATTTAATGGTTGTCTTAGGTGTTAAGATAAACATCAGTGAGAATTAAACTTGGTTGGAAGTTGCCCTCTCTGTGAATATTTGATGGCAAAATCAGTTTCTTCATCTTGAAATTAACAAAAGAAGGAAGAGGAATTATCCAGTGACTATGATGAAGAATTATTTCAAGAGATCTTCAGATATGAGAGACAAGGACATCAATAGGTTGCCATATACTATGATTGCAGATGTTACATTGGCCAAGTCATTGATATTACATCTCCAATCAAGTTTCTAGCTCCAACTAATGGTAGAAACAATTATTTTCGATGGCTTTTGGTGAATGACATTGCACAAGTCAACTTTCGTCTTAAGACGGGATTTAGATGTATACCAGTTTCAAGTGATGGTAGAATCTGGAATGTTCAGAAATATTGGTTATAGAAGTCTACAAAGAAATTCAGATTGTAAATCACCATTAGGAGAGGAAGGGTAGTAGGGTCATTCAAATTACCCAGAAATTCTTTTTCATCAGTTCCAATAAATGTAGTTTTACTAATTTCAATTTTGTTAGCTTTTTTCATTAAGAAATTAAATTTTAAGGCTTTATAATTTGTTTGAAAAATTGACCACTGTTTGCTTTTCAATAACAAGTTTCAAAGTTTTGATATTGTCAGCCCTTTTTGTGCAAGGCAAAAACTGTATAAATTTACAAAATTAAAAAAAAAAAAAGTCAATTACATTTATGGGAAAGCTTTATATATACTGTTTTCATAAATTCCTCATATCCTAAAACAAGTAAACTTTCAGACTTCTACCTCAACTGGATGCTTTTTTGGGTTTTGGTTTTTATTTTTATTTTTATTTTTTACAGCAAATTGAAGAAGGTATATTTTTTTTCAACCTTTTTTGCCCTACTATCAAGTTCTGCTTCTGCTTGTACTGACATGGTGAAATAAGAGTTGTTTTACTGGCGTACTCTTGTGAAAAAATTTTTTGCTTAAACTCTAAAATACTATGAATCATTTTAAGAAGTTTCAATGACTTAACTGCAGAATTGAAATTTATATGAAAAGTTAAAAATGCCTTCCTGTGTTACTTTAGCACTATTTTTAGGACAGAATATGACCCCCACCAACTTTGTTTAAGCATTGTTTATCTAATAATTATTAATTCTATTAGTATTATCTTTCTTATGACTTAATAACATTGCATTTATAATGATTTTCCACTTGTTTGAATGAGAGAAGCTTGCATCATCACATATACTCTGTTAAAATGGGCTTCTGGCCCAATCTCAAGATGGAAAATTCGACAAACTTTGAATGGTCATAATTCAGTAGCTAATTGAGCTAGAAATATAAATTTGGTACCATTTTTTATGTTTTGCCAGAAGTTCTAGATGCCTACACAAAAAGTTTTTATCTATAATATTTAAAATAGTTTGAGATAGCTACTAAAAAGGAAAGATCATTCTAAAAAGATTGAGACGATGACTGGTACCATGAATATAAAGTACAAAATACAAAAAAATATAATAATTTATTCTTGAAATTTGTTCAAAACAATCTTCCATGGCAACAACAAGACCTCAGCAAGAGAAAGAATCTTAACAACTTACCAAGTACCGTGTTTCACGGCTGCTGTAACTTTTCCAGTGTTTTCGGCAGATTTTTGGTACGTTTTTCCTCATGGTCACAGTCTTCAAGATGACATCATCAAGTGCAGGAATCAGCACTTCGCAGATAGATTTCTTTTTCTCTAAATCAACGGGCTCAAATTCTAAAGAGAAGAGAAAAAAAGTCCAGGTATTTTTATTAATCTTATAACTGTTCCAGCTGCTATAATTTATGGTATATTAAAAGATATATGCGAGTTATTCAAAAAACAATACCTGTTCTTCTTTAATTACAATAGATTTAATAGTAAAAGCATACCAAAATGCTCATCTAGTCTTCAACGTAGTCTTCTCAACCGTTGCAAGATGGTCACTTTAAAAGTAATTCCTGTTCTTTAATTATAATAGATTTAATAGTAAAAGCACACAAAACATACCAAAAGACTCAAGGTTCCAAATTTAGTCCTCTCAAATTGTGGTATTGAGGGTCAGTCAAAAAGTAATACCTGGTCTTCTTTAGCCATAACATATCTAAGCACAGAGAATAGAAGCAGGCGATGCATACCAAAATGAATGGAAACAGTTTTAGGATACCAAATGTAATTCT
>OZ038517.1:67413258-67593258 GCA_964036315.1 Acanthosepion esculentum | reverse complement strand
TTTGCAAAAATACATAAATTGTAAATACATACACCAAATGTCTCCCAAAATCTTGTTAGTTGGATGTTCAGCTATACTCAACAAAAGTGCCTACATGACATCCTCAATAGACTTGGCCTTGGGTATTATCACAGATTGTGAATCATTCATTATATACTTGGACTCCCTATCTGTACTTATGTCATTGAAATATGAAAATCTGACCAATCCTCTAATAACCAAACTTTTCAATAAAATCAATATACTTTGTATCATCTTCTGCTGGATCCCTAATCATCCAGAGAAATGGAAAAGCAAATATGTCTACTAAAGATAAATGAACATATAAAAAAAAACAAAAGTCCCTCACACAGATTTCAAAATGGCTATTAATACATATATCTTAAATAAGTGGCAAGATTTATGCAATACTCGGCCAAATAATAAATTGTACAAAATCAAACCTACACTTTGTATAAGACGACACCATAACACCAGACTTTCTTGCAGAGAAGTAATCCTAGCAAGAATCAGAATTGGTTATACCAATATCACACATTCATTCCTTCTAAAAAAAAAAAAAACGGGAATCCACTTATATGCATCGTATGCCAGGATATATATACTGTAAAACGTTTTATGATGGACTGTGCCGAATTTTCCTCTATCTGCAAATGCCTTTTATAAGGGGAATAGCGTTAAGGAACTTTTCAGACATGTTAGCCATTTTCATTAAAACAATTTCTTTTAAATCCAATTCACAAACAAAAATTGTTTTGTTAATTTCACACTAAGGCCAAAATCTCTTTCCTTTTGTGTTTCTGAAAATGGCAGACTTCTTTGTGCCAAAAAGAAGTCTCTCCTCGCCTCTCTTTCTCTCTTAACCAAAACCCGCCCACCTTCCCACGATGACAACAGACAACCAAAATGTCTTTTAAAAGGCAACACATGTCCTGGGGCTGGATTTCTTTCCTCCATCTGTTAAGTGATATTGATCAACCAATTCCCTAGAGTCACCGAATTCTGCAATCGATCTGCTGTCCCAATCGCCAACAAAGACATGATTGTCTTTGTCACCAACTGCGTAAGAGGTAGTTATGTGATCCTTGTAACATGCATTGCCTTGGGGGCAGTGCCAGCAACAGTCTGTCATCGTGATGACCCGGATGGCATCAACCCTCTCCTTGCCAGACAAGTCTGCCCAGTTGTGCGATAGTTCCAGTCTCTTGTGGCTACTGTTGCATTTATTGCAATCATGTCACCAAATCTGTCCTGTCCTCTTCAAAGCACTAATTGCACCTCCATTTTCTGGATTCTAGATGATGGCGTCTCAAAGACTTCACCAAAGATAGTGCCAGTCTTAACTTGTCACCAGTCACAGGCTGTTAGCAGTGGGAACACAGGCTAGTTCTTCCAAGAAACATCACACAGTCCGCCAAATGAATGACGACATGATAATGTCTTTGATACCAAGTCTAAGAAGCCTTTTTTTTTTTTTTTTTTTTTTTTTTGCCTGATCTCATTTTTGTCCTTCAAAAAATTCTATCTTTTATGGAAAAAAGTTTATTAAAAAAAAAAAAAATTAGTGCAAATCAATTTTATTCATTTGCATAAATTCAAAAACAAACAAACCAGTCAATCCATGGAAATGTCACAATAGAATATTTGCTGCGGCTCATATGAAACTGAACAATTTTCTCTCTTTATATACCTCGACTCATTATTTGCACAAAACTCGGGAATTCTTTCTTTTATTTCCAACTTTGAAGAATTTCTCCTTTTTCGTCCCAGACAAAGAATTCCGACATTGCAATTCTTGCTCCCCCACAAATTCCCTATTGTCAGATTGGCATGAAGAATGGGGGGGCATAATTACCCACCCCCAGTGACCACTCCCACCCAGGTGTATTGTTTTTATTTCTTTGCCATTTTCATTAAAACAATTACTTTCAAATCCAATTCACAAACGAAAATTTTTTTGTCGTATTGACACAAAGAATAAAAAAAAAATTTTGTGTCAATTGTTTTTTTTTTTTCTTCTAAAATTTGAGATTTTTTTTCGTGCCAAAAAGGAAAGTTTTCCCAACCTCAGATATTTTCCGCCTAAATTCCCCACCCCACTCTTGCCCCCAAAACTCACAGCCACAGACAATCAAAATGTCTTTTGATAGGCTACACATATCCCAGGGGTTGAATTTATTTTCTCTTGTCAGTTAAATGACATTGGCTGGCCAGTCACTGAATTCTGCAATCGATCTGTCATCTCAATCACCAACAAAGACATGATTGTTTTCATTGACAATTGATAAAATCCACAGCAGAAGGCAGCCTTGGGGGCAGTGCCAGCAACAGTCTGTCATCGTGATAACCCGGATGGCATCAACCCTCTCCTTGCCAGACAAGTCTTCCCAGTTGTGCGATAGTTCCAGTCTCTTGTGGCTACTGTTGCATTTATTGCAATCATGTCACCAAATCTGGACATTTGATACTGTCCTGTCCTCTTCAAAGCACTAATCGCACCTCCATTCTATGGATTCTAGATGATGGCGTCTCAAAGACTTCACCAAAGATAGTGCCAGTCTTAACTTGTCACCAGTCACAGGTTGTTAGCAGTGGGAACACAGGCTAGTTCTTCCAAGAAACATCACACAGTCCGCCAAATGAATGACGACATGATAATGTCTTTGATACCAAGTCTAAGAAGCCTTTTTTTTTTTTTTTTTGCCTGATCTCATTTTTGTCCTTCAAAAAATTCTATCTTTTATGGAAAAAAGTTTATAAAAAAAAAAAAAAAAATTAGTGCAAATCAATTTTATTCATTTGCATAAATTCAAAAACAAACAAACCAGTCAATCAATGGAAATGTCGCAATAGAATATTTGCTGCGGCTCATATGAAACTGAACAATTTTCTCTCTTTATATACCTCGACTCATTATTTGCACAAAACTCGGGAATTCTTTCTTTTATTTCCAACTTTGAAGAATTTCTCCTTTTTCATTCCAGACAAAGAATTCCGACATTGCAATTCTTGCTCCCCCACAAATTCCCTATTGTCGGATTGGCATGAAGAATGGGGGGGGGCATAATTACCCACCCCCAGTGACCACTCCCACCCAGGTGTATTGTTTTTAGTTTTTGACCATTTTCATTAAAACAATTACTTTCAAATCCAATTCAGAAACGAAAATTTTTTTGTCGTATTGACACAAAGAATAAAAAAAAATTTTCTCCTTTTTCATTCCAGACAAAGAATTCCGACATTGCAATTCTTGCTCCCCCACAAATTCCCTATTGTCGGATTGGCATGAAGAATGGGGGGGCATAATTACCCACCCCCAGTGACCACTCCCACCCAGGTGTATTGTTTTTAGTTTTTGACCATTTTCATTAAAACAATTACTTTCAAATCCAATTCAGAAACGAAAATTTTTTTGTCGTATTGACACAAAAAATAAAAAAAAATTTTCTCCTTTTTCATTCCAGACAAAGAATTCCGACATTGCAATTCTTGCTCCCCCACAAATTCCCTATTGTCGGATTGGCATGAAGAATGGGGGGGCATAATTACCCACCCCCAGTGACCACTCCCACCCAGGTGTATTGTTTTTAGTTTTTTACCATTTTCATTAAAACAATTACTTTCAAATCCAATTCAGAAACGAAAATTTTTTTGTCGTATTGACACAAAGAATAAAAAAAAATTTTTGTGTCAATTTTTTTTCTTCTAAAATTGGTGGAGATTTTTTTCGCGCCAAAAAGGAAAGTTTTCCCGACCTCAGATATTTTCCGCCTAAATTCCCCACCCCACTCTTGCCCCCAAAACTCACAGCCACAGACAATCAGAATGTCTTTTGATAGGCTACACATATCCCAGGGGTTGAATTTATTTTCTCTTGTCAGTTAAATGACATTGGCTGGCCAGAGTCACTGAATTCTGCAATCGATCTGTCTTCTCAATCACCAACAAAGACATGATTGTTTTCATTGACAATTGATAAAATCCACAGCGGGTTTGATCCTTGCAGACGGTATTCACTTTCCAGTTGTAAATGCCCAAATGTCTCTACCGTCCAATCGATTATTTCTTTCTTCAGGGAGTTGTGACACCATTTGGGAAATGTCACCACTCAATGTCCATACTCTGGCAGAGCAAACGATTTGTGGAGCTGCACAGAAATCGCCGCTCTCACCAACTGCAACCCACAAACGTCCTCATTGTCGGCAGTGTCCATTAACAAATGTCGCAAGGTCATCTATCTTCTTGGGGGAGAGGTGTGATTTTCTCTCCAGTTTGGTCGTCGACATCTCTCTAATATTTTCGCACAGCTGAGCCGTGCCTCTTTCACGAAGACCTCAAAATCCTGACAGTTTTGGATATTCGGAATAGCAATCCATTGATAGTCTATGGATTGCCTTGTTCGTTGCCCGGATTTAGATTTCACACTTGCAGAGCTCCTGCTTCAGTGTGGAGCCACACTTCTCTTTTTGCACCTCCTCCCTCACTAACAGCAGTCACATGATCCTCGTAATATACATTGCACCGCTCGCAGAAGTCAGCCTTGGATTGGCAGTGTCGGCGATAGTCGTCTGTTTTAATGATCCAAGTGGCATCGATCCTCTCCTTGCTGGGCAAGTCTTTCCAGTTGTGTGATAGTTCCAATCTCTTGTGGTCTCTGTTTTTAATTATTGCACAAGAATTTCTCACAATTGTGACACCAAATCTGGCTGTCCGATTCTGTCCTGTCCTCTTCAAAGCACGAGTTGCACCTCCATTCTCTGGATTCCAGGTGAAGGTGCCTAAGACTTCACCAAAAATGGTGCCAGTCTCAACTTGTCACTGGTCCCAGGCTGTTGACACTGGCAACACAGGACATTTCCTCCAAGAAATGTCTCCACACATGGTCCACAGAAAGAATAAAGATATAGCAATGTCTTCAATTCCAAGTCCAATAATTGGTCGCATTTCGAGCATTTTATAATCTTAAAGTGAACATTAAGGAAGCAGATAGGAAACTGGGGTGGGGAGAATAACTTTTTTCGATTTAAAGAAAAAGATCGATTTGTTGCAGTTAAGAGTATTGATTTAAAAAAAAATATCAGGCTTTTTATTATTTTTGGTTAATTATAGCTGATTAGACTGTGAAGAAAATGCTATAAACATTTAAATTTCATTGTTTGCTTGGCACAAGGTCGATAAAACATTCTCAATAAATGAGAAAATGACTTTTGTATATGAGAAAGATATTTGAATTTATACACAAATATACATTTGTTGCTGAAATAAAATTCAGAGAGATTGTATTTTTGTTTTTCTTTTGTTTGCTTTCAGAAAAATTTCACTTCTTTTAAAAGCTATTTATTGTTCATAATTTCTGTGACTGAATATTACACGAAACTAGAATTTTATTACAAATAGCTGAAAATGTTCAATTTTTGAGCAAAAAGTTGATGACACCCGAGTTTCTTTAATTCAACGTCCTGATTGGACAATAAATATTAAATTGTCTTTTGTGTTTCTTCATATATATATAGTTTGCAATCAGCACATCTAAATATATCAGGCTCCAGAATGAGTTTTTGCAATGACAATTTCTGATTGGTTAACAAATATTAAAGACATACATTCACCTGTACTCACCTTCGTCTGAACTGAATCAACCTAGTTTTTGACCCAAGTGAAAATACAAATTATGCCAAGCAATTTGGAGCTTATCACATGATCAGGAACTAAATAAATTCAACACACGAGCGCATCTTGCCATTGAGAACAGCAATGACAAACAACACGTCAAACAAATTCACGTCACTCCCCTTTGATTTAAGCTAAGGGCTAATTCTTAGCACAATTTCAGCTATCAGAGAATTCACTCCTTAAACACGTCGGTGAGCATTGGGATTCCCTACACGAACCTACGTTGCTTCATGTGAAGTTTTGAATGTTACTAGTGAACATACCACAAACTTCAAGAAATTTTCACTTGTCAATTCATTCACAAAACTTATTCCTGCAAGTGAATTAACATTTTCCAAATTTTCAAGAACATTTTACTTCAACAGAAAAGGAAGATAACTTCACTCTAGCTAAATTTACATGGAAATTAGTTGTTTTAAACAGTTTAATTTTCACTCAAAAAAGTTACTTTTTTTTTTTTTTTTTTAAACTTTAATCACAAACTCTACAAAACTTGTTAAACTTGCAAACATCAGTTAAATGCACATAATATTAGTTAAACGATAATTTAACAAATTACAATAAGAATGCAATCAAAATTCTATGTCATTGTACCCTTTTACGATATAATAAATTATTTGTTAACCAAAATATTGCTTTGTTTTTTCTCAATGTTGTTTTTGCTTTCCTGTTCATTTTGTTGAAGAATGATATAAATGTATGGCGGATATATGTATCTTAAATGAAGTCAAATTAAGCACGCATCACATAATAATAATAATAATAATAATAATAATATCCCCTTACAAAAGTGTCTTGGTTTGGAATATTTCAGTCAATCTAAGATTGGATGTTTTGATCTGTTTCATTTTGTAGTCTGTTTTTAAATATTGTAAAACAAATAAGTCAATTTTGCTCGCAAGAATATTTTTTATAAAACGAACAAATTTGTCTGCCTTTAACTATGAATGGTTTCACACGGGATTTTTTTTTTTTTCCAATGTTACAATTACATTGCATATTAAGAAATTAAAATTAAATAAATTCAGGAATGAATGAATTTAACATGTTCGCTTGATATGCGAACTTGCAAGATAAATTTATTGAAATAGAATTATCACTTGATTTTTTTTTTTTTTTGTCAGTAAATTATAGTATAAAATGAAAAAAATATTAGTATAAAATAAAAACACTACTATAAAATATTTTATTATTACTTGTATAAAATAAAGCTAATAATTGATTAAACTAACTTTTTGTGCAAAATATAAAAAATATTTTATTTGCACAAATAACATTTTAAAATATAAAAATTTATTTTCTGACATTTTTTTAATTATTACTTATTGTTTTAATATAGGTACCTCCACGAAATGTAAAAAAAACTATAGCTTGACAAGAAAGGCCTTAAATTTGATGAAAATTTTTTTTATCTGCTTAAGTATATATATATATATATATATATATATAATCATTATTAAGAAGAAATACCAAAGTATTTTTTGAGTATTTTAAAAAAATTTTTACTCATTCTTAGCATGTCCGAAATTTTAGTTAAAAATCTTTTTTTTTGTCAGCTAAATTATTGAAAAATAATCGATATCCGCCATATTTTTAAACTAAGTTAAAATCCGAGTTTAAATTTCTTTTAAAAATCAATTATAGGTTTTTCAAAAATTTTTTAACGAAAATTATCTAATTTAAAGATTATTTAATATTTCTAAGGAAAATTTTACTTACTTCCTTCGAAAAAAAATGTGGCTTAAAATAAAGGGAGGCGATCTTAACATCTTTCGCTATTGACAGGCAATGAGTGATGTCTTCTCATCACATATCGTCAGCTAACGTGAGATCCGAATGATCATACGGAAGGACATAAATGACGTCACGTAGCTGTAGCCCCCTAAAGTCAATACATATCTGCTTGATAAAACATTTCTATCCTAAGTAAAAATCATCACAAAAATATCAATAGTTATTTTGTTACACTCTGCAGCCTATTTGCCCTGAAAAAAATATTGAAATAAATATTGAAAAATAACTTATGTCATCATCTGAACAAAATATCAAGGAAACTTGATCTGCACCCCATGAAACTAAGTATTTCCTGAAAGCAAAGAATGCTCTTTCATTTCTGGGTGAAAACGATTATAAAATTTTTTTCTGGGCATAAAATATGAAAAAAAAATAGTTGAAATTACTATACCTGAACATTAGAAACCAGTTGTTTTTTTGTTTTTTTTTTTTTTTGCTGCATGTTTTTTTATTTGAAATCAGCATCGAGGAAAACAGTGTTGAAATTAAGCCAAAAAAATTGACTTCGGCATTGCTGGGTCAAGGGCCAGCCAGCCAACAATAACAAGTTGTCACCACCTTGTAAAAAAAACCCAATTTTTTCTTTTTATAATTTAAGTTTGAGAAATGGCTTGATGTATTTTTGTTTTTTTAACACATTTTGAGCAGGGTGATGACAATGAATTTTTATGAGCTGCAGACAGAATGGACCAAGGACTCAGAGGCAATACTGGATAGTTTGTTTGAATTCACAATGATCACCGAGATAGTTATATGTTGTTCTTTATGTCTAGAAATGAAACAAACTAATAAGGAGCAAAAAAAAAAAAATGAAAATTTATAGTAGTATTTTGATAAATAAATGATGACAAAAATTAAATAATATCAGCTATTGTTAGGTAATTTTCTTTTCTTTTTCTTATTTATATGAAAAATATGTAAATGAAATGAATTAAAATCTCAATGAAGACTTAAAACTAAATCAAAAAATATAAAAAACGAAAAAAAAAAATTATCGAAAAATATCTGAGTGCGCCAAATTTCAGTGCTCGGTTAGATATGTTATCTTTCTTATTTCAGAACAAAAAAATATACATGAATTAAAAAATCAATAAAAAGAATTTCACAAATTCAAGAAATATATTGAAAAAGTAGCTATATAAAAAAATTAAAAATAAATCAAATGGTACAGTATGAAAATGAATCGTAATTGAAAAATTGACAGACGGCTCACTGAAAGAAAAAAGTGAAAGCTGTAAAACAACTTCAAAAAATTGAAATTGCAATGAAATATGTAAAATGATAAATGGTATTTTTAAAAATGTAGTAATGTTGATGGTGAAAATGGCTTAGGATGATGTTCAAATTTGTGTAATGAGTAAAAAACGCTAATTCAAAATGCACATTTGTCTCGCTAAGAATTTGCAACACCATTACAATCAAGTCACGTGACCTTTTAATACTTGTTACCCCCCGTACATTTTAATAACAACCGTTTTAACGATTTTTTTTGAAGACAAAATTACATTTTTTAATTACATGCCTTGTTCGGAGTAGTCAAAACGATACAATTTACAAAACACTAAAACAAGATCTATATCATAAGGACACTTAGAAAACCCGACGCGGCTTTTAACTAATTTTAAAATATTTTAACAACTTAATGTAAAAAATGTATTATAATTAAATAATTTAGAAATAACTGTATTAAAAATTTATTATTCATCGAAAAAAATTTTTGCTTTCAGAAAACATTGTCCATATTAATAAAAACAGCTAAAAGCAAATAAAAGCATTTGAAATTAAATAATATATTTGTTTTATTGAGTTTTGTATGTTACAGTTCGGAGCTGATTTTCAGGTACGGGTGGACCAATTACAAAAAAAACAAAACGTGATTTGCATTCTTCAAAGCCTTGTGCTTTTAACTATTGTAATCACTAAACCCGACGCGAGCGAATTTCTAGAGTTTTCATAAAATTAGTTATGGTGGGGGGATAATAAATATAAAAAATATTTCTGTCATGACTTTACAAAAAACATATTTATAACAATTTCGATCATCTGTGAATACTTTCTGAAAGTTTCATTAACATCCGGCAATTATTTTCATTTTTGCAAGATTTCCAAAAATAATGTGTGTCATACAAAAAAAAAGTGATAAAAATTGTATATGTTATTTCACTCGTGACGGTGATACAAAGATAAACAAAGTTTTTTAATCAAAATTTAGAATATTCTAAAAAGAAGAAAATTTTTTTTAAAAATAATGAAAAAAAACTTTGGTCTTTTCTCTTCCAGATAACATAAGCATTTAGACGATAAAATTTGGTTTTCGTCAAGTTTGGCGTCTTTTTAATCATGCTTATGCCATTTTTTTAGCGATATCGTAGAGGTACCTATTTTAATACTAATAATTTTTTTTTAGTAACATGCAAATATAAAAAGTATATTTCTGATTAATTACTTGTTAATTTTTTATAAGAATTAATGTTAAAAATGCTAAAATTGAAATTCTCTGGTTTAATACAACATAAAGATTCGGTAATAAAAACGAAAAATAAACTGTTCTTCTTTGACTCCTGGAATTATAAGGAAACACCAAAATATTTCTATTAATCAAAAATACTTTTGAATTCTGGTGTTTAAGCAAAAAGGTCAAAATAATTTTGATTGAATCGTAAAAAACCTAAAGAGTCTTCAATTTCATGACTGAAAGAAAGACAAAGTGAAACTAATTTTATTGGTGAAATTCCGGGGAAGGTGGACATTTGTTGACTGGCAATGAAATACATATGACCCACCCTCAGACTTCATGAGGGTGTGCCACTTAAATTTGGTAATATTTGCCTTCTTTTCCTCTTACGATCTTACAATAATTTTTTTTCTTGTATGTGTCATGTCCGTTCAGGACGTTGGCGATCATGGCTCTTCACAGTTTCCTCTCCTTTATACCTCTTAATATATTTTGTCTGGTCATTTCTCCTTAACCCCATTCTGCCATCTATTGACTGTCATTCTTTTTTCTTCTATTATTTATTATTATTAATAATAATAATAATTTAAAAAAAGGTTAATGAACTTTTATCTAAAAACAACATTCACAGAGCATGTTAGTATTTAAATAGAAAAATAAAGTGACATTTTGAATAAAAATAGGGGAAGACTCAGAAGGGTATGGTATTAGTAGTTTGGTATTTTCCTAAATTTAGTTATTTTGTAACAAAAAAAAAACAGACTAAATAAAAGAATTAATTCCCATAAGATGGCCGAAAGATGTCAATAAACTATTATTCAGAGATCTTCTGAGCAACATCAGGTATCCCTGCTAGTTATTAATAAAAAAATATAAATAAACATAAATTAAGATATATTTAATCATTTTTTTCAAAGAAAAAACTATAGCGAGCCTTACTTCGAAAAATAATTATCTACTGTTTAATTTATAGGAGAATTTAGATATTTTTTAAGTAAATAAAGTTTTACTGTTAAACATTACATTAAAGAAGCAAACATTTCTCTATAAATGGTTTTAATTACTATTTCAAAAGAGAGTAGAAGCAATATACATTGAGAATTTAGTTTTGAAAAGAGAAAATTTTAGTCAAATAAAACTTAGCAAAGACAAACTTGACTTACAGTCAACATTAGTCGTACTGAATATTTTACTAATTTAAGTTATTTAACTATATTTTGTTTAAATTAATTTTTCAAGAAATAAGGCTTGCTATAGTTTTTTGCTTTAATAAAACTTATTATTATTCACTTTTTATATTAATTACAAACCAACGAACAAGCTTATTTTTTTTTAAAGATTAAATAAAAAATGATTCTCCTTAAAATGGCCGAAAACTATAACGTGTGTGTATTATTAACTTATTAAGTGTTGTAGTTTTAGCCCGACACACTCAAATATTTGAATATTAAACTTTTGTCAAATAACTGTATTTAATATTCTTTTAAATTTACTTTGTTCCTTTAATATTTATGTTTTTTAGTTATGCTTTTATTTTCTATAGATGTGAAAATAAATTCAAGAGAATAGAAATTTTAAAAATACATACTTGGATAGCCTTTAGTCAGAATAAAAAAAAAACAAATAAACAAACGGTAACCCGATTTGAGAATAAGAATTATCATTCGTTTTTACTTTTTGATTCCAAGAATTTCGAATACATTTTAATTTTAAATTATCTTCATAAATACAAATCATATGATGATAATTTTTTTTGTACAAAAAGCTGGCTTGGGTGATAATGAGTCTGGATATAAATTTATTTTGTCTCGAATTTAATTGGAATAAAAATCTAGGGTAATATTAACTTATATTTCAGCTAAAAAAAATTCAAAAGTAATTTCATAATTGCAGAATAGAAAAAGTGAAACTTGTAATGAGAAATAAATATTTAGGTCAATTTTTCCATTACATGTGCAAAGAAATTTGAAACTCGTGTTGGGGAGTTATATCTCTGAGTAAATAATTATTAAACCCCTAACATTTATATATACAAAAATACTTGTAAAATGAAGAAAGAGCTAGATATGGAAACAAGTATTGCTTGTTTTGTGGTGTTGGCGACACGAGAGACAATAATACTGAGTAAAATTGTGAGTTTAGGGTTAAATGTAGATCAAATATGGATCAGAATCTCGCAGAATAAGTAAAACGTATACAGGCTTTCACGTATGTTTTTTTTTTGTGCGTGTAGAGTGTCCAGATAATTTTGTTGGAGAAATACAAGATGTGTCTGGGGTTTTCTTACTCCGAATTACTAAAAATGATACTATCAAGTCCTGAAAAGGAGATGGAACTTTTGTTGACGCACGTGTTAAGGATCAGTCAGTGTGAACTGTCTGATAGGGAGAATGTCAAGTGTTTGTGTGTATAGAGGAGAAATTTTGGGTCGATTCTCATTGGTTTTGAATGAGTGAATTAATGATAATTATAATTGTTTTAATTGTTATAATTATTTTTGACACTATAATTATTTATTTTTTATGGACATGACAGGATTTATATGGAAATATTGTTAATAGAATTCTATACATTTAATTCTTTATTTAAATACTTATTTGATAATGTAGTAAAAATATTAGATGTGTCCAAGTAAAAAAGGGATACCTGAAGGTTAAAATGCATTTTAAAAAGTGAAAAATCTTTCTTGAAGCTTTTATTTTAGTTTAAATTTCAAGCTAATAAATTAAATTTAATATTTGCAATAAGTAAAATACTTTGCTGTATTTCAAACTGAATTTAAATTATTTGGAATCATTGTTTCTGATTGTCAGTAAAAATCGATAAATTCTTCTTTTATATTGAGTGGGTTTTTTGTAGGGTCTTTACAGATCTATCAGCAACATTACTTTTGGGAAATTTAACTAAGGATTACATGATGGTAAAAATGACTTGACGTGAAGGCCTTTTTTTGTTTAATTTTTCATCTACCCAGTATTATTAAAAATTTAAGAAAATATTCTAAACTATCTAATACTTTGTTGGATTTTAAGGAATTTGGGTTTTATAGCGTTACTTATGAAAAGGCTTCCAAAAGAAATTTTAGAAAATTGCCAATAAATTTTAAATTTAATAAATTTGTTTTCTGATTATGTTATCGATTAGAGATCAATATTTTAAAGACCAATAGACATACACACACACAAACACACACACACACACACACACACACACACACACACACACACACACACACACACACACACACATATATATATATATATATATATATATATATATATATATATATATATATATGTTGTGGTAGGAGTACCGACGATATAAATATGGTTGGTACCGGAAGACAGGAGGCAAATCAAGAGATTTTTTGTTGTCGTCGCCTATTGGATTTTTGGTCCAGCTGTGAGCTAAGTTGTTTGAAAAGTTACATTTTTTTTAAATTTGCACGCATTTTTGAACCCTTTCTTTCCGTTTTTTTTTAATTTGTACACATTTTTGCACCCTTTCTTTCCTTTTTTGAACCCTTTCTTTAATTTGTTTTTAATTTGTACGCATTTTTGAACCCTTTTTTCCTTTTTCAGTTTGACATTTGTTTAGTTTTTTATTTCGTTTAATTTTTGTTCTTACCCTCCCCGTCTTTTATTTTGTACTTTCCGTTTACTGTTCATTGTTGGTTTTATTTATTTGTCTCGGATTTCGGTCCGACCTTTTTATTTTGTTTTATTTATTTGTTAGAAATTTCGGCTTAAAAGAAAAAAAAATGTGAGAAAAGAAATTATAGTGTATTGAACCCTTTCTTTCCCTTTTTGTATTGAACCCTTTCTTTCCCTTTTTTGTATTGAACCCTTTCTTTCCTTTTTTTTGTATTGAACCCTTACTTTCCCTTTTTGTATTGAACCCTTTCTTTCCTTTTTTTTTGTATTGAACCCTTTCTTTCCCTTTTTGTATTGAACCCTTTCTTTCCCTTTTTGTATTGAACCCTTTCTTTCCCTTTTTGTATTGAACCCTTTCTTTCCTTTTTTTGTATTGAACCCTTTCTTTTTTTTTGTATTGAACCCTTTCTTTCCTTTTTTTTGTATTGAACCCTTTCTTTCCCTTTTTGTATTGAACCCTTTCTTTCCTTTTTTTTTGTATTGAACCCTTTCTTTCCCTTTTTTGTATTGAACCCTTTCTTTCCCTTTTTGTATTGAACACTTTCTTTCCTTTTTTTTGTATTGAACCCTTTCTTTCCCTTTTTGTATTGAACCCTTTCTTTCCCTTTTTTGTATTGAACCCTTTCTTTCCTTTTTTTTTGT
Source organism: Acanthosepion esculentum (assembly GCA_964036315.1). NCBI lineage: Eukaryota > Metazoa > Mollusca > Cephalopoda > Sepiida > Sepiidae > Acanthosepion > Acanthosepion esculentum. Next base: position 67,579,041 of record OZ038517.1, on the reverse strand, counting down.
ATTGAACCCTTTCTTTCCTTTTTTTTGTATTGAACCCTTTCTTTCCCTTTTTGTATTGAACCCTTTCTTTCCCTTTTTGTATTGAACCCTTTCTTTCCTTTTTTTTGTATTGAACCCTTTCTTTCTTTTTTTTGTATTGAACCCTTTCTTTCCCTTTTTGTATTGAACCCTTTCTTTCCCTTTTTGTATTGAACCCTTTCTTTCCCTTTTTGTATTGAACCCTTTCTTTCCCTTTTTGTATTGAACCCTTTCTTTCCTTTTTTTTGTATTGAACCCTTTCTTTCTTTTTTTTGTATTGAACTCTTTCTTTCCTTTTTTTTGTATTGAACCCTTTCTTTCCCTTTTTGTATTGAACCCTTTCTTTCCCTTTTTGTATTGAACCCTTTCTTTCCTTTTTTTTGTATTGAACCCTTTCTTTCTTTTTTTTGTATTGAACCCTTTCTTTCCCTTTTTGTATTGAACCCTTTCTTTCCTTTTTTTTGTATTGAACCCTTTCTTTCTTTTTTTTGTATTGAACCCTTTCTTTCCCTTTTTGTATTGAACCCTTTCTTTCCTTTTTTTTGTATTGAACCCTTTCTTTCCTTTTTTGTATTGAACCCTTTCTTTCCTTTTTTTGTATTGAACCCTTTCTTTCCCTTTTTGTATTGAACCCTTTCTTTCCTTTTTTTTGTATTGAACCCTTTCTTTCCCTTTTTGTATTGAACCCTTTCTTTCCTTTTTTTTGTATTGAACCCTTTCTTTCCCTTTTTGTATTGAACCCTTTCTTTCCTTTTTTTTGTATTGAACCCTTTCTTTCCCTTTTTGTATTGAACCCTTTCTTTCCTTTTTTGTATTGAACCCTTTCTTTCCTTTTTTTGTATTGAACCCTTTCTTTCCTTTTTTTGTATTGAACCCTTTCTTTCCTTTTTTGTATTGAACCCTTTCTTTCCCTTTTTTGTATTGAACCCTTTCTTTCCTTTTTTTGTATTGAACCCTTTCTTTCCCTTTTTGTATTGAACCCTTTCTTTCCCTTTTTGTATTGAACCCTTTCTTTCCTTTTTTTGTATTGAACCCTTTCTTTCCTTTTTTTGTATTGAACCCTTTCTTTCCTTTTTTTTGTATTGAACCCTTTCTTTCCCTTTTTGTATTGAACCCTTTCTTTCTTTTTTTTGTATTGAACCCTTTCTTTCCCTTTTTGTATTGAACCCTTTCTTTCCTTTTTTTTGTATTGAACCCTTTCTTTCCCTTTTTGTATTGAACCCTTTCTTTCCTTTTTTGTATTGAACCCTTTCTTTCCTTTTTTTGTATTGAACCCTTTCTTTCCTTTTTTTGTATTGAACCCTTTCTTTCCTTTTTTGTATTGAACCCTTTCTTTCCCTTTTTTGTATTGAACCCTTTCTTTCCTTTTTTTGTATTGAACCCTTTCTTTCCCTTTTTGTATTGAACCCTTTCTTTCCCTTTTTTGTATTGAACCCTTTCTTTCCTTTTTTTTGTATTGAACCCTTACTTTCCCTTTTTGTATTGAACCCTTTCTTTCCTTTTTTTTTGTATTGAACCCTTTCTTTCCCTTTTTGTATTGAACCCTTTCTTTCCCTTTTTGTATTGAACCCTTTCTTTCCCTTTTTGTATTGAACCCTTTCTTTCCTTTTTTTGTATTGAACCCTTTCTTTTTTTTTGTATTGAACCCTTTCTTTCCTTTTTTTTGTATTGAACCCTTTCTTTCCCTTTTTGTATTGAACCCTTTCTTTCCTTTTTTTTTGTATTGAACCCTTTCTTTCCCTTTTTTGTATTGAACCCTTTCTTTCCCTTTTTGTATTGAACACTTTCTTTCCTTTTTTTTGTATTGAACCCTTTCTTTCCCTTTTTGTATTGAACCCTTTCTTTCCCTTTTTTGTATTGAACCCTTTCTTTCCTTTTTTTTTGTATTGAACCCTTTCTTTCCTTTTTTTTGTATTGAACCCTTTCTTTCCCTTTTTGTATTGAACCCTTTCTTTCCCTTTTTGTATTGAACCCTTTCTTTCCTTTTTTTTGTATTGAACCCTTTCTTTCTTTTTTTTGTATTGAACCCTTTCTTTCCCTTTTTGTATTGAACCCTTTCTTTCCCTTTTTGTATTGAACCCTTTCTTTCCCTTTTTGTATTGAACCCTTTCTTTCCCTTTTTGTATTGAACCCTTTCTTTCCTTTTTTTTGTATTGAACCCTTTCTTTCTTTTTTTTGTATTGAACTCTTTCTTTCCTTTTTTTTGTATTGAACCCTTTCTTTCCCTTTTTGTATTGAACCCTTTCTTTCCTTTTTTTTGTATTGAACCCTTTCTTTCTTTTTTTTGTATTGAACCCTTTCTTTCCCTTTTTGTATTGAACCCTTTCTTTCCTTTTTTTTGTATTGAACCCTTTCTTTCCTTTTTTGTATTGAACCCTTTCTTTCCTTTTTTTGTATTGAACCCTTTCTTTCCCTTTTTGTATTGAACCCTTTCTTTCCTTTTTTTTGTATTGAACCCTTTCTTTCCCTTTTTGTATTGAACCCTTTCTTTCCTTTTTTTTGTATTGAACCCTTTCTTTCCCTTTTTGTATTGAACCCTTTCTTTCCTTTTTTGTATTGAACCCTTTCTTTCCTTTTTTTGTATTGAACCCTTTCTTTCCTTTTTTTGTATTGAACCCTTTCTTTCCTTTTTTGTATTGAACCCTTTCTTTCCCTTTTTTGTATTGAACCCTTTCTTTCCTTTTTTTGTATTGAACCCTTTCTTTCCCTTTTTGTATTGAACCCTTTCTTTCCCTTTTTGTATTGAACCCTTTCTTTCCTTTTTTTGTATTGAACCCTTTCTTTCCTTTTTTTGTATTGAACCCTTTCTTTCCTTTTTTTTGTATTGAACCCTTTCTTTCCCTTTTTGTATTGAACCCTTTCTTTCCTTTTTTTGTATTGAACCCTTTCTTTCCTTTTTTTGTATTGAACCCTTTCTTTCCTTTTTTTGTATTGAACCCTTTCTTTCCTTTTTTGTATTGAACCCTTTCTTTCCCTTTTTGTATTGAACCCTTTCTTTCCTTGTTTTTGTATTGAACCCTTTCTTTCCCTTTTTGTATTGAACCCTTTCTTTCCTTTTTTTGTATTGAACCCTTTCTTTCCTTTTTTTGTATTGAACCCTTTCTTTCCCTTTTTGTATTGAACCCTTTCTTTCCTTTTTTTGTATTGAACCCTTTCTTTCCCTTTTTGTATTGAACCCTTTCTTTCCTTTTTTTTGTATTGAACCCTTTCTTTCCCTTTTTGTATTGAACCCTTTCTTTCCTTTTTTTTGTATTGAACCCTTTCTTTCCCTTTTTGTATTGAACCCTTTCTTTCCTTTTTTTTGTATTGAACCCTTTCTTTCCCTTTTTGAATTGAACCCTTTCTTTCCCTTTTTTTTGTATTGAACCCTTTCTTTCCCTTTTTGTATTGAACCCTTTCTTTCCCTTTTTGTATTGAACCCTTTCTTTCCTTTTTTTTGTATTGAACCCTTTCTTTCCTTTTTTTGTATTGAACCCTTTCTTTCCCTTTTTTGTATTGAACCCTTTCTTTCCTTTTTTTTGTATTGAACCCTTTCTTTCCTTTTTTTTGTATTGAACCCTTTCTTTCCCTTTTTTGTATTGAACCCTTTCTTTCCCTTTTTTGTATTGAACCCTTTCTTTCCTTTTTTTGTATTGAACCCTTTCTTTCCCCTTTTTGTATTGAACCCTTTCTTTCCTTTTTTTGTATTGAACCCTTTCTTTCCTTTTTTTTGTATTGAACCCTTTCTTTCCTTTTTTTCTATTGAACCCTTTCTTTCCTTTTTTTCTATTGAACCCTTTCTTTCCCTTTTTTGTATTGAACCCTTTCTTTCCTTTTTTTTGTATTGAACCCTTTCTTTCCCTTTTTTGTATTGAACCCTTTCTTTCCTTTTTTTGTATTGAACCCTTTCTTTCCCTTTTTGTATTGAACCCTTTCTTTCCCTTTTTGTATTAAACCCTTTCTTTCCTTTTTTTGTATTGAACCCTTTCTTTTTTTTTGTATTGAACCCTTTCTTTCCTTTTTTTTGTATTGAACCCTTTCTTTCCCTTTTTGTATTGAACCCTTTCTTTCCTTTTTTTTTGTATTGAACCCTTTCTTTCCCTTTTTTGTATTGAACCCTTTCTTTCCCTTTTTGTATTGAACACTTTCTTTCCTTTTTTTTGTATTGAACCCTTTCTTTCCCTTTTTGTATTGAACCCTTTCTTTCCTTTTTTTTTGTATTGAACCCTTTCTTTCCTTTTTTTGTATTGAACCCTTTCTTTCCTTTTTTGTATTGAACCCTTTCTTTCCCTTTTTGTATTGAACCCTTTCTTTCCCTTTTTGTATTGAACCCTTTCTTTCCTTTTTTGTATTGAACCCTTTCTTTCCCTTTTTGTATTGAACCCTTTCTTTCCCTTTTTGTATTGAACCCTTTCTTTCCCTTTTTGTATTGAACCCTTTCTTTCCTTTTTTTTGTATTGAACCCTTTCTTTCTTTTTTTTGTATTGAACCCTTTCTTTCCTTTTTTTTGTATTGAACCCTTTCTTTCCCTTTTTGTATTGAACCCTTTCTTTCCTTTTTTTTGTATTGAACCCTTTCTTTCCTTTTTTGTATTGAACCCTTTCTTTCCTTTTTTTGTATTGAACCCTTTCTTTCCCTTTTTGTATTGAACCCTTTCTTTCCTTTTTTTTGTATTGAACCCTTTCTTTCCCTTTTTGTATTGAACCCTTTCTTTCCTTTTTTTTGTATTGAACCCTTTCTTTCCCTTTTTGTATTGAACCCTTTCTTTCCTTTTTTGTATTGAACCCTTTCTTTCCTTTTTTTGTATTGAACCCTTTCTTTCCTTTTTTTGTATTGAACCCTTTCTTTCCTTTTTTGTATTGAACCCTTTCTTTCCCTTTTTTGTATTGAACCCTTTCTTTCCTTTTTTTGTATTGAACCCTTTCTTTCCTTTTTTTTGTATTGAACCCTTTCTTTCCCTTTTTGTATTGAACCCTTTCTTTCCCTTTTTGTATTGAACCCTTTCTTTCCTTTTTTTGTATTGAACCCTTTCTTTCCTTTTTTTGTATTGAACCCTTTCTTTCCTTTTTTTTGTATTGAACCCTTTCTTTCCCTTTTTGTATTGAACCCTTTCTTTCCTTTTTTTGTATTGAACCCTTTCTTTCCCTTTTTGTATTGAACCCTTTCTTTCCTTTTTTTGTATTGAACCCTTTCTTTCCTTTTTTGTATTGAACCCTTTCTTTCCTTTTTTTTGTATTGAACCCTTTCTTTCCCTTTTTGTATTGAACCCTTTCTTTCCTTTTTTGTATTGAACCCTTTCTTTCCTTTTTTTTGTATTGAACCCTTTCTTTCCCTTTTTTGTATTGAACCCTTTCTTTCCTTTTTTTTGTATTGAACCCTTTCTTTCCCTTTTTTGTATTGAACCCTTTCTTTCCTTTTTTGTATTGAACCCTTTCTTTCCCTTTTTGTATTGAACCCTTTCTTTCCTTGTTTTTGTATTGAACCCTTTCTTTCCCTTTTTGTATTGAACCCTTTCTTTCCTTTTTTTTGTATTGAACCCTTTCTTTCCTTTTTTTGTATTGAACCCTTTCTTTCCCTTTTTTGTATTGAACCCTTTCTTTCCTTTTTTTGTATTGAACCCTTTCTTTCCTTTTTTTTGTATTGAACCCTTTCTTTCCTTTTTTTCTATTGAACACTTTCTTTCCTTTTTTCTATTGAACCCTTTCTTTCCTTTTTTTCTATTGAACCCTTTCTTTCCCTTTTTTGTATTGAACCCTTTCTTTCCCTTTTTTTTGTATTGAACCCTTTCTTTCCTTTTTTTGTATTGAACCCTTTCTTTCCTTTTTTTGTATTGAACCCTTTCTTTCCCTTTTTTGTATTGAACCCTTTCTTTCCCTTTTTTTTGTATTGAACCCTTTCTTTCCTTTTTTTTGTATTGAACCCTTTCTTTCCTTTTTTCGTATTGAACCCTTTCTTTCCTTTTTTTTGTATTGAACCCTTTCTTTCCTTTTTTTTGTATTGAACCCTTTCTTTCCCTTTTTTGTATTGAACCCTTTCTTTCCTTTTTTTTGTATTGAACCCTTTCTTTCCTTTTTTTTGTATTGAACCCTTTCTTTCCCTTTTTTGTATTGAACCCTTTCTTTCCTTTTTTTTGTATTGAACCCTTTCTTTCCCTTTTTTGTATTGAACCCTTTCTTTCCCTTTTTTGTATTGAACCCTTTCTTTCCTTTTTTTTTGTATTGAACCCTTTCTTTCCTTTTTTTTGTATTGAACCCTTTCTTTCCCTTTTTTGTATTGAACCCTTTCTTTCCTTTTTTTTGTATTGAACCCTTTCTTTCCCTTTTTTGTATTGAACCCTTTCTTTCCTTTTTTTTGTATTGAACCCTTTCTTTCCCTTTTTTGTATTGAACCCTTTCTTTCCCTTTTTTGTATTGAACCCTTTCTTTCCTTTTTTTTTCTATTGAACCCTTTCTTTCCTTTTTTTTGTATTGAACCCTTTCTTTCCCTTTTTTGTATTGAACCCTTTCTTTCCTTTTTTTTGTATTGAACCCTTTCTTTCCCTTTTTTGTATTGAACCCTTTCTTTCCTTTTTTTGTATTGAACCCTTTCTTTCCTTTTTTTGTATTGAACCCTTTCTTTCCCTTTTTTTTTGTATTGAACCCTTTCTTTCCCTTTTTTGTATTGAACCCTTTCTTTCCTTTTTTTGTATTGAACCCTTTCTTTTTTTTTGTATTGAACCCTTTCTTTCCCTTTTTTGTATTGAACCCTTTCTTTCCTTGTTTTTGTATTGAACCCTTTCTTTCCTTTTTTTTGTATTGAACCCTTTCTTTCCCTTTTTTGTATTGAACACTTTCTTTCCTTTTTTTTGTATTGAACCCTTTCTTTCCTTTTTTTTGTATTGAACCCTTTCTTTCCCTTTTTTGTATTGAACCCTTTCTTTCCTTTTTTTTGTATTGAACCCTTTCTTTCCCTTTTTTGTATTGAACCCTTTCTTTCCTTTTTTTTGTATTGAACCCTTTCTTTCCCTTTTTTGTATTGAACCCTTTCTTTCCTTTTTTTTGTATTGAACCCTTTCTTTCCCTTTTTTGTATTGAACCCTTTCTTTCCTTTTTTTTGTATTGAACCCTTTCTTTCCCTTTTTTGTATTGAACCCTTTCTTTCCTTTTTTGTATTGAACCCTTTCTTTCCTTTTTTTCTATTGAACCCTTTCTTTCCCTTTTTTGTATTGAACCCTTTCTTTCCCTTTTTGTATTGAACCCTTTCTTTCCTTTTTTTTGTATTGAACCCTTTCTTTCCCTTTTTTGTATTGAACCCTTTCTTTCCTTTTTTTTGTATTGAACCCTTTCTTTCCTTTTTTTTGTATTGAACCCTTTCTTTCCCTTTTTGTATTGAACCCTTTCTTTCCTTTTTTTTTGTATTGAACCCTTTCTTTCCCTTTTTGTATTGAACCCTTTCTTTCCTTTTTTTTGTATTGAACCCTTTCTTTCCCTTTTTTGTATTGGACCCTTTCTTTCCCTTTTTTGTATTGAACCCTTTCTTTCCCTTTTTTGTATTGAACCCTTTCTTTCCTTTTTTTTTGTATTGAACCCTTTCTTTCCCTTTTTTGTATTGAACCCTTTCTTTCCTTTTTTTGTATTGAACCCTTTCTTTCCCTTTTTGTATTGAACCCTTTCTTTCCTTTTTTTGTATTGAACCCTTTCTTTCCTTTTTTTGTATTGAACCCTTTCTTTCCCTTTTTTGTATTGAACCCTTTCTTTCCTTTTTTGTATTGAACCCTTTCTTTCCTTTTTTTCTATTGAACCCTTTCTTTCCCTTTTTTGTATTGAACCCTTTCTTTCCCTTTTTGTATTGAACCCTTTCTTTCCTTTTTTTTGTATTGAACCCTTTCTTTCCCTTTTTGTATTGAACCCTTTCTTTCCCTTTTTTGTATTGAACCCTTTCTTTCCTTTTTTTTGTATTGAACCCTTTCTTTCCCTTTTTGTATTGAACCCTTTCTTTCCTTTTTTTTTGTATTGAACCCTTTCTTTCCCTTTTTGTATTGAACCCTTTCTTTCCTTTTTTTTGTATTGAACCCTTTCTTTCCCTTTTTTTGTATTGGACCCTTTCTTTCCCTTTTTTGTATTGAACCCTTTCTTTCCCTTTTTTGTATTGAACCCTTTCTTTCCTTTTTTTTTGTATTGAACCCTTTCTTTCCCTTTTTTGTATTGAACCCTTTCTTTCCTTTTTTTGTATTGAACCCTTTCTTTCCCTTTTTGTATTGAACCCTTTCTTTCCTTTTTTTGTATTGAACCCTTTCTTTCCTTTTTTTGTATTGAACCCTTTCTTTCCCTTTTTTGTATTGAACCCTTTCTTTCCTTTTTTTGTATTGAACCCTTTCTTTCCCTTTTTGTATTGAACCCTTTCTTTCCCTTTTTGTATTGAACCCTTTCTTTCCCTTTTTGTATTGAACCCTTTCTTTCCTTTTTTTTGTATTGAACCCTTTCTTTCCCTTTTTTGTATTGAACCCTTTCTTTCCTTTTTTTGTATTGAACCCTTTCTTTCCCTTTTTTTTATTGAACCCTTTCTTTCCTTTTTTTTGCATTGAACCCTTTCTTTCCCTTTTTTGTATTGAACCCTTTCTTTCCTTTTTTTTGTATTGAACCCTTTCTTTCCCTTTTTTGTATTGAACCCTTTCTTTCCTTCTTTTTTTTTGTATTGAACCCTTTCTTTCCCTTTTTGTATTGAACCCTTTCTTTCCTTTTTTTTTTGTATTGAACCCTTTCTTTCCCTTTTTTGTATTGAACCCTTTCTTTCCTTTTTTTTGAACCCTTTCCTTTTTTTTGAACCCTTTCCTTTTTAGTTTGACAATTGTTTAGTTTTTTATTTTTCGTTTATTCTGCTCTTACCCTCCCCGTTTTTTATTTTGTTCTTTTTCATTTACTGTTAATTTTTGGTTTTATTTCTTTGTCTTGGATTTCGGTCCGACCCTTTTAATTTTTGGTTTTCCTTATTTGTTAAAAATGTCTGCTTAAAAAAAAAGGGGGGGGGCAAAAGAAACTATACTTTGGGTCGACCGTGGTGAGTAGTCACCATGGTCGACATAAACACTACTAGTACACCAGTACTGAATCCGGTGTCGCCAGTTAAAACGGCCTGGACCGATAATAGACCGTTAAGAAAAGATGGCCAATATTATATGGGCCAGTATAAGAAATACGAGGAGACGTTTAATGGGGATGAATTCCTGCCCATTAAAGAAGCCGTAGATGCGATAAGTCCAAGAACAATATCCCTGCTGACCTTGGATGTTAAAACTCATAAATTAATTGGAGTCAGCAGGGAAAGCATAGAAGATGCCTTAAAAGTATTAAAGATCCACCCCAAAATACTGGCAAGGCGTACTAATGCGCTGTGGGATCTTCTTTTAACAAGTGAAGACCAAGCTAAGCAGTTGGCGGGAAGTGTGTTGAGCACCAAGACTTTGTGGCTCCAGACGGAATATATGGGCACCCGTCGGACGAGAGTGACGGTCCATGGGGTGCCCGTAGAGATCCCAGCCGATAGAATGGGAGCTTTCTTCACTAAATACGGTGAGGTCAACGACGTAAAGGCCCTCACCAGTAAAGGAGGCATAGAGATTGGAGATATGGAAGTGCACATAACAACAAACAGGCAGGGCTTCCAGGACATTCCGAATACCCTGGCATACGGTAAAAGAAGGATGTTGGTTGTCGTCGAAGGAAGGAAGCCGTGGTGCTGGGCATGTGGTAAGGAGGGGCATATGGCTAAGACATGTCCTGCGAAGAAGGAGACCCAAACCTCGGCGCAGCCAGCACCCGCAGCAGTAACTACCAATCAGGCAGAGGAGGGAACATCTAAAGATGGTGGAGAGTGGAAGGAGGTCCCCAAGAGACGGAAATCGGCCAACACCTCATCCCCCCCTCAGAAAGGGAAAATTCAAGAGGAGGAAAAGTCTCCCGAGAAGCCGGTAGAGGCGCATCAACAACCAGTCCGGGATGGGAAATTTCCCAAAAAGGTGCAGCATCCGGAGAAGCAGAAACCAAAAGAAGGACATAAACAGCAGCAGCAGCAGCAAAAACCCCAACAGCCAGAAAGGCAGCAGCAGCAGCAGCAGCAGCGAAAACAGCAGAAACCCCAACAGCCAGAAAGGCAGCAGCAGCAGCAGCAGCAGCGAAAACAGCAGAAACCCCAACAGCCAGAAAAGCAGCAGCAGCAGCAACAGCAGCGAAAACAGCAGAAACCCCAACAGCCAGAAAAGCAGCAGCAGCAGCAGCAGCAGCGAAAACAGCAAAAACCCCAACAGCCAGAAAGGCAGCAGCAGCAGCAGCGAAAACAGCAGAAACCCCAACAGCCAGAAAGGCAGCAGCAGCAGCAGCAGCAGCGAAAACAGCAGAAACCCCAACAGCCAGAAAAGCAGCAACAGCAGGCGATGGAGGTGGGAGAAATTCCTCTCCCTCAGCAGAAATCCCTCAAAAGAGCAAGGGAGGAGAGTGACGACGACGAACAGTCGCAAGGCCACTCTGACCGTGGTAGGGCGGAGAGAGTCATGGATAGAACCAGGGCAATCTCCGTCCCTGCTTCCTTTGCAGATGTTAAGCAACCCCTAAGAACCAGACGTCACTCTTCCTCTCCCACCCGCATTATTTCCCCTTCCCCCCTCACTACTCCCATCAGCCCACTTTCCTCCCCCTCTCAGGCATCCACTTCTTCCCCCCCTCATCCATCAAGGGAGAAGAAGAAAAAGAAGAAAAAGACGTTTGCAGGCCCGGAGCAGGTCTGTAAAGTGGACAGGGATGAATACAAGAAGGGCCTTGCCAAGCAGAGAAAGGCCCTGTTAGGGACTCTCTACAAAATGGACCTGATTGACGGGAAAAACATAGAGGATCCCCGAAACTTCCCCGAGGCCCCAGGAGTTATAACCTGTATGAGGGAAACTGGGGGCCAACTTGAAGTGTGGAACCACCTGTATGACGCTAGGGCAGCGTTCCCTAACATGAGGATTTTCGAGTTGGAAAACGACAACTTAAAGAAATTAAGACAATTTTGCTCTGGGAGGGTCCCGGTATTGCTCCACCCCTCCTTATATAGGGCTATAAAATTAATCTATCCCACGGACATCGGCGGGATTGTCTCGGGCGGGAGGATGACGACGGAATTGGGTACAGGAAGCCTGGGGACAATCCGTCGGGGTCCTGTCAGCTACAGATTTCCGCCCTGTATGTGCTTAGGTTTTTTGCTGTAATTTTTCCTTTTTTGCAGGCCTAGAAAATGGAAATAAAGATAGCCAGTTTGAATGTGAAGGGCTTGAGGACTCGTGGTAAGGCTGCCCGCCTGCTTCGGGATCTCCTGTCCTTCGGTGTAGATGTTGCCGCGATCGAAGAGACCCACTTTGTTTGCACTTCCGATGCGTGTGTGCTGGAGGATGACTTTGTCGTCTATTCAGCATATGGGGACCGGTTGGCCAGAGGAGTTTCTTTGTTAGTCAAACGTACTTTTGATGCGAAGGTGGACCTTGTGCATACCGATGCCGAGGGCAGGTTAATCGTGGCCGATATTGCCGTGAAAAGTGGTTCGTTTCGGGTCGTTGCGGTTTATGCGCCCAACGACCAGGGGGAGCGGTGTGACTTTTTTCGGCAGTTAGGGCCGTTCCTAGTCGATTCTTCGCGCCTAGTTCTAATGGGGGACTGAAATGCCATCCTGGACTCCAAGTTAGACAGGGGGCGGGGCGCTAACGGGAGAAGGGGCGATCGCAGCCTGGTCGATCTGATCGGCGATTATGGTCTCGTCGATAGATACCGGGTCGATCATCCCAATGGGAAAATGTGGACGTGGGCGCATAATTGGCCGTCTGACAAGGTGGTTAGCTACCTTGACAGAATGTTAGTTCGTAGGGCCGACATAGACCTGTTAGATTGTCCCACGTTCCACTGGGTAGGCTACACGGACCACAAACTCGTTTGTGCCCGTGTGGCGTTAGAACATAGGCCTAGAATGGCTGGTTACTGGAAGTTCAATCTGTCCTTACTGGACAGGCAGGACTTCCGGGAGCAGCTAATTAAATTAGTGCAGAGGGAGCTAGTGGGGGCGGTTATCGGGAATAGGTGGTGGGAAAAACTGAAAGATAGAATTAGGTCTTTCACCACCGATTTCAGCAAGCGGCTCGCTCTAGATAAGGCTGAGAAGGTGAAGACACTTAAGGCTAATTTTTCCCGGGCGGAGGCTGGGGGGGATCCCCTAGAGATAGCCCTAGCTAGGGAGGCCCTGCAGCGGTCGAATAGCGATCGTTACATGGGTCAGGTAATTAGGCATAAGTTAAGTAAGATGTCTAACGAAGCTGTGAACCTGGGCACAGATCTGCGTCGGGAAGAAATCCGTCGAGGTGGTGATCGTTACGTTCGTCAAGTCAAAACCGCGGAGGGGCGTACTCTGCGGTCGACTGACGACATGTGCGAGGCATTTCGGCGGCATTTCGAGAGCCGCTTTACCAAGGAGCCTGGTCTCCGTGAGGAGGAGTTTCGCAGCTATTTGGCTGACTTTCCTCGGCTTGCGCCGATTGAAGCGGCTAGCTGCGAGGGAGAGATCACGGAGGGCGAAGTCTATGAGGCACTGAAGAGGGTCGGCAGAGGCAAGTCGCCCGGTCTGGATGGTTTGCCCTATGAATTGTACTTGAGGCTGCCGCACATCTTTGTTCCGATTTTGACAGCAGTGTTCAACAACTGGTTTCGGTCGGGGTCCATCCCCAATCGCATTTCCAGGGGTGTGATCACTCTGTTGAAAAAGGGCAAGGGTGTTGGGGGGAAACTAGATGATTATAGGCCCATAACTCTGCTAAACACAGAGTTAAAGATTATGGTCAAGATCCTGCAGTAGCGTTTGCAGTCAGTTGCCGAGTCTCTGTTGGGACCTGAGCAGACTTGTTCTGTGAGGGGCCGAACAATTCAGAGCAACCTGCATTTGATCCGCACGATCGTAGAGGGCGTAAAAGACGACGAAGAAGCCGCGCTGATCAATTTGGATCAGTCCAAGGCATTTGATAGGGTCGACCATCGCTACCTTGCTACTGTCCTGCAGGCCGCCGGATTCGCACCCGACTTCTGCCGCTGGATTAGCCTCCTGTATCGCTCCCCCAGTGCTGTGGTACAGGTGAACGGAAAGTTGTCGGGCGCTTTTGTTCTGTCGAGGTCGGTTCGTCAGGGTTGTCCGCTGTCGCCCCTCCTTTACGCTTTGGCGTTGGAGCCTCTCCTGCGCCGGCTGAAGGACGAGGCGTGCAGTCCGGCCCTACGCGGGATCGCCGTTCCTGGAGGGTCTCGAGCCAGGGTTTCCGCGTACGCCGATGACGTATCTGCTTTCGTGTCGTCCCTTAACGACATTGAGGCGGTACAGAAGGCGCTTGATCGGTACGAGAAGGTGACAGGGGCCAAGATAAACCGCGACAAGTCTTCCGGCTTGCGGTTAGGTGCCTGGAAGGGGCGTGATCTTCCAGGCCGCTTCGGTTGGACGGACGGTCCTGTCCGCATTCTTGGAGTGTGGTTTGGACCCGACCTCCAGCTGAAGAAAAATTGGTCTGAAGTACTAGCAAAGGTCGTTTCTGCCGGTAAGACTTGGAATCGACGGAGGTTGTCCGTAAAGGACAGGGCGGAGGTGTGTGTTACATACATTTTCCCCCTGATTCTTTATCGATTGTCAGTACTTCCTCTCTGTGAGGCCCAGATGAAGGCGCTCGAGCAAGCGCTATCCTCCATTTTATGGAGGGGACGCGCGAACAGGGTCGACAGACGAGTCTGCACCAAACGTCCGTGTCATGGGGGGCTGGGAATGCCACACTTGGAGAGTCACATCCGTGCCTCTCGCTTGGCTTTCCTACGCCGCGCATTGACTAGAGGAGATCCGATTCTGGAGGGGATTGTTAGGGACGCCTTCCCTAGCCTTACCATCAATCCCCCCATCTCGAAGGCTGAGCGCCATTGTAAGTCTCGAGATGAATCGCTTTTCCTCAGCGAGTGTCGGTCAGCCTTGAGGGCTATTCCGCGGTCCAGTGACCTTTCACGGCCTAGGAAGGTCTTCTATCGGGAATTAGTGGAGGGTCGCGCGAAGGATTCTCTACGTGATACGCTCGACTGTTCGGAGGAGCAGTATCGCTCCTACTGGTCTTGGGCGCCAGCGGCGGATTATCTCAGTAACCCTGAGTTTTCGCTTACCTGGCGATTGGCTCGGAATCGGCTGCCTCTCAACGACATGGTTTTCATATGGGGCTTGGCGGATTTGCCAGACTGTGAACGGTGTGGCCTTGGATTAGAGGAAACGGCTTCGCACGCCTTCTACCATTGCCCCCGGGTCCGCCCCTTATGGGACCATGTCGGCGAGCTGACGGCTCGTCTCGCTCCCGAAGAACTCGTGTCCATTGATCGCGCATACGCGTGTGACAATGTGTCGCCCCCGTATTCCGGGGTGAAACGAATGGTGTTTCTAACGCTGCTAGCCACGGCTCGAATGGTGATATGGACGACGCGAATGGAGGAAGTCTTGCGAGGCAATAGTCTTTCGCATCAGGATCTAATCCGATTCTTTGAGCATCAGCTCAAGATGAAGATTAGAACTGATAGAAAACGATTGCATTCGACAGTCTTCAGCGAAAGGTGGGTAAAAGAGGCGAGCTTGGTTCGTTTGAACGGGGTTAGCCTTGATTTTCTTTTCTAGGTCAACCAAAGTCACATCGGGGTGGTTTCCTGTGGAACCCTCCCCTCGGTTAGGTTAGACAAGCTTAAGTGTACCTAGTTAATATGAGTAAGTGTTGTTCCCGGCCTGCTTCCCGGCCATCATTTTAGTTATGATCCAAGTCGAGATTCCCAACCTCCCCAGTTTGTTTTGGCCTCCTTTTCATCTCAACTGGATCAGCCTTTTACTTCCCCATGTCCCAGTTATTTTATCTCTTTCCTACTCCCTTAGCGAGAGTGCTTCTTGATTTTGTCCTCTGGGCAGAATACAGCGGCCTCTCTATTTTGAGGGTTGGACGGGCCCTACTAACATAAATCATGTTTAGTTCAAAAATTTGTTGAAATTTAGTTTGTTATGGGGTTCATCTCCCTCCCCTTTTGTTGAGTCTTGACTCAATGTTGAATCTCGCCTATTGCATGGAATAATAATGCAACACAAAATGTACTTGGAACAAGAATGTATTATAACAAGAAAGTGTACACAATAAGTACATATAGTATTTCTGTATATTTCTGGGAAGACGTTCCTGGAGAATGTGTTGACTAGTCGCAGTCGATCAGAGCCTCTAGTTGGATCTCGTGATTTCACGTTCCTTCTTCTCCTCCCGTCTTCCGGTATCAACCATTATTTATATAGTTGGTCGTCACCTATGCAGATTAGGTGGATTCCACCACAACACCTTTCATCTTTTCATGGTTAGATTTTTATGTACCTTTATTATCATCAAATTTTTATGGTGTGGGGCGCGTTTTTGCAGGTCCCCCTGGTGAGGATGTGGTATTATGGTGTATGGAGGATTGAGTGGTGACGGACGAATTCTTGTGGTGAATGTGTCAATTGTAATGTATGAATGGGTCGCGAATCTGATTAGCTAGGTAAAGGATAGTTAGTTAAGACCAGCCTTTCCCCTCCCCTTTTTCGGCCTTGTGCCACAATTTGTATTTTATACGAATAAATCTTGAGGCAAATCAAGAGATCCAACTAGAGACTCTGCCCGACTGCGACTTAGTCAACACATTCTCCAGGAACGGTCTTCCCAGGAATATACAAAAGACTATATGTAAATATTGTGTACACTTTCTTGTTTCAATACATTTTATTCTAACTACATTTTGTGTTTGCATT
This sequence comes from Acanthosepion esculentum, assembly GCA_964036315.1. Lineage (NCBI taxonomy): Eukaryota > Metazoa > Mollusca > Cephalopoda > Sepiida > Sepiidae > Acanthosepion > Acanthosepion esculentum. Next base: position 67,563,225 of record OZ038517.1, on the reverse strand, counting down.
ATTATTCCATGCATTAGTCAAGTTTCAACAATGGCGACGAAGTAGAAGAACCATACGGAAAAAAAAAAGAATTAATAATTGAGAGTTTTCAACAATTGGGATAAGTCATTGAAGAACCCAGGCTGAAAAAAAAATTATTAATTCAAAGTCCAACTTTAACGTAACGACAAAGGATTCTGAACTTCTGGATATGTAGAACTCGTTAAAGGACGACTAAGCATAAAGGAACATTTCACTCAGAAAAATATGAAAGGTATCGTAAACAAATAACGGTAATTTTAAATTGAAAAAATTATCTACAACGAGGCACCCGTTAAAAAGAGAAAAAAACTGGCCGACTACAAAAACATGCATGGAAGTAAAAGGAGCACAAATACACCGTGTCGACTTTGAAAGGTAACGAACTTTAAAAAATTATTTTTTTTGTTTGTTCAACAATATTGTGACAAATTACCTCTGATAATAAAATCAGAAGTTGTCATTAAAATACGCGAACAGAAGTCGAAAACGAAAAAAAAAGGCCGACGGTCTCTGTTCACTAAAAAAAAAAAAAAAAAAAATACCACCAAAGTTGATTATCACGGGCGGGAATGTAAAAGCAAGACATAAAATTAAAAAGTCGTACGTTGTTTCGATTTTTTTGGTCAGTTTATATGATATCCGTGGATACACAAATTAAAAGTATATTCTTTGTTGCATGAACACTATCAGCTAAAGATGGATTAATTATCCAAAGTCATATCTGAATTATTTAAATCCCAGCAGATGTGTCAACAACGTCAGCATGAACAGTTTGCCTTATTAATGAGGGAACAACAGATAGCACAGCAAAAATATCAAGATAAGCAAGATGAAAGACAGCAAGAACAACAGATAGCGCTGCAAAAATATCAAGATAAGCAAGATGAAAGACAGCAAGAACAACAGATAGTGCTGCAAAAATATCAAGAAAAGCAAGATGAAAGACTTTTAGAAATTCAAAAGTTAACACTGGAGAAATTAAACAACTATCAGGCAAATGAAGGAAATTCTTCATATTCTAATAACACCATATTTAATTCGCTGGAAACTTTCAACTATGTGCCAGACGAAGAAAAAACGTTTGAAGCGTACTTTAAACGATATGAAGATATTTTCTACACAGACTGTGAAAACTGGTCGAATTCAAGAAAAGTCAGTCTATTACTAAGAAAGCTAGGTACAGCAGAACATAGCAAATTTGTAGATTTTATTCTACCGAGAAAAACAACTGAATTGGAATTCTCGGAAACAGTGAAATTGCTAAAAGAGCTGTTTGGAGCAAATATGTCGCTTTGGCATAAGCGATGGTTATGCATGAATGTCTCTAAATCCGACGATCAGGATTACTTAACATATGCATCTACAGTGAATAGACATTGTGACAATTTCAGATTGGCAGAGATTACGGTTGAAGAATTCAAGTGTTTAATTTTTGCTCAAGGACTGGTATCCAGTAAGAGTGCCGAAATAAGACGTAGAGTTTTGTCTAAACTCGAATCTGAACAAAACCTTACCCTGCAAAAGTTAGCAGAGGAGTGTAAGTTTAAAGAAAGAGTCTCAAAAAATCGAAGAAGCTGGTATTGCTTATATTAAAAAAATAAAAAAAACAGTCGAATTACCCATCAGAAAAAAATTGGAGTAAAAATTCGGCGTATTTTAAAATAGACAAGAAAAAGAAAATAAAAAGGTCCCACCATATAATTGCAGACGTTGTAACGAAAGACACTGGGAGGTAAATTGACCATATAGAAATAAGAAATGTTTCGTGTGCCAAAAGAATGGTCACAAAGGATCGTGTTGTAAAGCGAAAAAATTCAATAGCCGAATTAGACAAACAAATTCAAATATCAAATCAGATAGAGATTTGAGGAAATATGTGACGACTGAAATATTCAAAAAGAATATCAAATTTCAACTCGATTCGGGGTCAGATTTAACAATAATGAACGATAAAACATGGAAACTTTTAAAAAGGCCTACAATAATGAAGTCAACGAAACTCGCTCGAACGGTAACTGGAAAGGAAATTAACTTCGAAGGCGAGGTTGTACTTCCCATGAAATTGAACGGGATCGTTAAAAAAATAAAAGTTTTCATTCTGAAAAATGGAGAAAACTTGTTGGGCACAGATTTTATTGAAACATTAGAATTGTGCGATAAACCGTTAAACTCATTCTGTAGAAAAGTAGAAAGTAATACGAAAGCAAGACAGGACATTAAAGATGAATTAAAGAAAAAGTTTCCGGAAACCGTTACACCTGGTCTTGGAAGATGTAACAAGTTTGAAGCTAAATTTGAATTAAAGGAAAATACTATGCCGATATTTAAAAAGAAACGTAACGTGCCTTTCGCAAGTGTAGAGAAAGTTAACGAAGAACTTGATAGGTTGGAAAAAATGGGAATTATTTCAAAAGTAGAATCTAATTCATGGGCTGCGCCGATTGTGTGCATAAAAAAGAAATCAAACCAAATCAGAGTCTGCGTTGATTTTTCGACAGGGTTGAACTCGGTAATTAAGGACTACCATTACCCGTTACCGAGTCCGGAGGAGATTTTTAACAAGCTAAATGGCGGAGTGATATTTTCAAAAATCGACTTATCAGATGCCTATCTCCAAATTCCCGTCGAAGAGGAATGTTCGAAGTTACTAGGGATAAACACGCATAGAGGTTTATTCAAGTACAACAGGCTTCCTTTTGGTATTAAAGTGGCACCAGCCATTTTTCAACAAGCTATGGACGTCATGTTGAATGATTTAGACTTTGCGTGTGCCTACTTAGATGACATCATAGTAAGGAGTGCAACATCGAGAGCACTTCAATCAAGTATTTAAAAAGATTCAGGACTTTGGATTTAAAGTCAAAGAATCAAAGTGCGAATTTGGGTTTGGAGGAAATTAAGTATTTAGGTCACATAATCAACAAAAATGGCAGATTTCCAGATCCGGAAAGGTCCATTGCGATTAGAGACATGCCGACGCCCACTAACGTGGCGACACTACAGGGTTTTCTGGGGCTCGCAAACTATTATCAAGCGTTCATTAAAGGAATGTACAATCTAAGAGCTCCGTTGAATGAACTACTAAAAAAAGAAAAGGCATGGGAATGGACAGTAGAATGTCAGAAAGCTTTTGATGAAATAAAGAAAATGCTTACGTCCGACCTCTTTTTAACCCATTACAATCCTAAAATTGATATTGTAGTGGCAAGTGACGCTAGTTCATACAGGGTAGGAGCGTGTATTCAACACATAATGCCAGATGGTTCTAGAAAACCAATTGCACATGCTTCGAGAGCATTACTCCTAGGAGAGCGAAGTTATTCACAGATAGAAAAATAGGCGCTGAGTATCATTTTTGCCATAACAAAATTTCATAGATACATCTACGGCAGACATTTTATGTTAGAAACGAATCATAAACCTCTGATCACTATTTTTGGTTCAAAGAAAGGGTTACCCGTTTACACGGCAAATCGACTGTTAAGATGGGGAACCATTCTTCTCAATTATGATTTTCACATAAAGCACCTATCATCCAAAAATATAATTCATGCGGATACTTTATCAAGACTCGTACCGAGTCAAGAAGAAAGATTCGAAGAATCAATTATTGCAATTGTCAGAGCAGATTATGAGGTGAAAAGCATGGTAAACAACATTGTAAGAGAGCTACCGGTTACATCAAAGGAAATAAAAAAGAAGCTGAAAGCGAGGATTTCATTTTAGAAATAAAAAGCAAAATGGTAGCAAATGACCAAAAAGTGCAGGAGATTTATTCAATGTGTGACGGAATTTTATTATATGGTGAGAGAGTAGTAGTACCAAAAAAGTTGCAGAAAAGAATCCTACGGGACTTTCATATGGGTCACCCGGGGATTAATAGAACAAAAAGCTTAATGCGAAGCTTTGTATATTGGAAAGGAATGGATGTGGATATCGAAAACATGGTTCATCGATGTAAAGGGTGTGGGTTAGCAGCTAAGGCACCACCTATAGTACACAAACCATGGCCCAAGACGGATCATCCGTGGACAAGATTACACATTGATTTCTCTGGTCCAGTAGAAGATTATTACTACTTAATAGTGGTAGATAGTTTTACAAAATGGCCGGAAGTACTACGCTGCAAAAAGCCTACGTCCAATACCACAACAACTTTTTTGCATGAACTATTTGCACGATTCGGTGTGCCAGAGTGTATTGTGAGTGACAATGGTACACAATTCATTTCTGAAGAGTTTAAGGAATTTTGCGAGTTATATCAAATTAACCACATAACGACGCCGCCGTATCATCCGAGATCCAATGGACTCGCAGAAAGATTTGTCGATACGTTAAAGCGCGCTCTGAAGAAAGCCTCAGGAGTTCCAACGGAAAAGGCGCTTCAGCAATTCCTACAAGTATACAGAATCACGCCAAACCAGAGAACACAATCAAACATGGCACCAGCTGAACTAATGTTCGCTAGGAAAATTAAGTCAGTGTTTGACAAGCTTTTGCCAGGAAGAAATAGAGTAAAGAACACTATACAGCTAGAAAAAGATACACCGCCGGAGAGAAGGTGTTTTTCAAGTGCTACAGAAACAACGTTGAGTTCTGGGAGCGAGGCATAGTGGACAAGAGAATTGGTGACCTGATTTACATAATTAAAGGGCCGAAGAATACTCATAAAAGGCATCAGAACCAACTCAAAAAATGTTACGTTCTAGAGCATGAAGAGAGTATACCGGATGAGGAGGAAGATCCCATTGATGTAATGTATGATATTTTTCAAGTAGAACCTCCACAGAGTGCTCCTGAACCGAGAAGATCCGATAGGAAACGAAAGTTCACGGACCCATTGGACGTGAATCCAAAACGGAAAAGATATTAAAATTAAGCAGATTGACATATACATATGAAGTATGCAAAGGGGATCTGCAAATAAATAACCATAATCATCATTCCATATAGTAAGCCAGTTTGAAATCCAAAAGGGATTCCAAGGCTTGGGAGGGGGGTGTTGTGGTAGGATCCACCTAATTTGCATAGCGGAGTACCGACGATATAAATATGGTTGGTACCGGAAGACAGGGAGGCAAATCAAGAGATCCAACTAGAGACTCTGCCCGACTGCGACTTAGTCAACACATTCTCCAGGAACAGTCTTCCCAGGAATATACAAAAGACTATATGTAAATATTGTGTACACTTTCTTGTTTCAATACATTTTATTCTAACTACATTTTGTGTTTGCATTATTATTCCATGCATTAGTCAAGTTTCAACAATATATTAGGGATGTCCATTTTAGGCTTTTTTAGCATTATTATATTAGTTTTTTTTTCAGTTGAAAGACACATTGATTTGGAAATTATATCACTTCTGCAACTACCGTCCGATAAATTCCCCTGCCGTAAGTTGTCAATATATTGACGTACATCAATTAACGCCTGTCAGACGCGCACGAAATCAACCACTACGGTTGGAAATAATATCTCTCTTAAAACATTTTCTGCTAAAAAAGTAAGTAATGTTTCTTTCAAATTACATTAAGTATACTTTAATCATTCTAAATTTCCTAATATAACAAAAGAAAAAGGTGTAATTGAATTTTACATGATTTTTTAACTAACTATGATCATGTTTACAAACTCAGACAGAAAGGCCAATAAGTTAGATTTTACAAAAATTTTTTGACTCGAAAAAAAACAAGATTTTTAAATAAAATTTCTAACATATATAGGAAGGAATAAAAATTCTGAAAAAATATTCAGAAAATACTTTGGTCTTTCCTCTTTAATAACAACACAAACATTTAAACGTTAAAAATTGTTTTATCAATTTGGGACCTTTTTTCGTCAAGGTATACCACTTTTAGCGAAATATTGGACATCCCTAATATATATATATATATATATATATATATATATATATATATATATATATAATTTAGTATAGATCATTTTCTGTTTTATTTAACTTGTTTTAAACAAGTTCACTCAATAAAAGCCTTAAGAGCTACTTAATGTAGAGGAATACTGAATGAAGTTTGTGATTAAAGATGAAAATGGAATGAAGAAGAGACATGGACATAACTATCTTTTAATATTACAAGGAATTATACTTTACCGAAAGCATTTATAATATAATTGCGTCAAGAGAGACGGAATTATTATTATTAATTTTGAAATATAATCGACTATGATTATATAGAAGAGCATTGATTTTTTATTGGTTTCTTCATAGCAAAGATGCCTGGAAATTGGGTTGTAACAACTGGTCACTTGTAATTCCTACCCTGACCAAAGCCATAAATAAGGACACACCCACCTATTTCTGTGTCTGCAAACCTTCTCCCTCTCTTTCTCCCTGATTAACAATTGCATGTAACATATATTTTCTTAAATGTCGATGTGACACTATTTAGCGCTGGTAAATGATAAGAAGGCTGATGAATAGAACGATGGATACACCGATGACCAGACGAATGAAATTGGAAGAAAAGGATATTTGTTTTTAATTGAGAAGAAACTAGAAGGTTGAAAAATACTAAATTTCAATAGACTGAAAGATGACAAAAAAAATGGAACATAAAAAGCGAGAGAGAAATTTGTTTATTAGAAAAAGAAACTAAAAGAAGGTAATTAAGAGGTAAAACAAAAAAAGAGACAATTTGGTTCCAATTACGAACTGAGATTAAGTGATGAGATATCCTGGAGTACCGACGACCTCTTGGAAAGAAATAGATAATATTTTTACGACCATTGTGAGCATAGGAGAAGGACACTTCCCTGGCTGCAAGTTCGATCGACAGATAAGTCTTCGCTTTTAGAGGTAGACGAGTTTCCAGCAGAAAATAGATAAAAGAATGACAATTAATTTTTTCATCTGATGAAACGTGATAAAATTTCGCCAAATCGAGGGATTGTTCCCTTTTTGCCGCTTGCTAACCAGAAGGGTTGACGATGGGATACAAACGATAGATTCAGATGTGAAAAACAAACACACACTAAAGCATGATAAGAAAGACCATGGCCATGCACTTTTCAGGCGCTGCTAACAGTATGTACCACGCGCAAAAAACTAAAAAACAGAACATTCCTTTTATAATTATTTGGGGTTAGTTGACAAGGGTGCCAATAAATTAATGACTGTATTTTGAGACGTGACAAATCTTTGCTTTCAAATTTACCGTAATTCCATTTCAGGTTTTAGGGAATTTTGTTTCCCCCACCCTTTTTTACATAGATTTCTGTTTTGCTTTATTGTAATCCTTAGTGAGAAACTCTAACAATATATAAAGGTTATTAAAACAAGAAAATAAAAGGAAAATGAAAGATTTTACTCACTGGAATATCCACCCATTCAATAAGTTGCTCCAGCATGATAGGGTTTTGTATCTCTCAGCCCTTAATCTAACTTTCTCAGACAAACCTTGTAAAGGATTCTAGAATCCTAAATAAAAATTAAGTGAAATTGTCAAAACCTACAAAACAGTAGTACCACAATGACATCGAGAGACAAAAAGCTACATTATTGCTTAGTGACTCTATCGAAATTAATTTTGAAAAAAGTCTAATTCATAAAATTTGGCTTACTTAAATGACAAACTCTCCACACCCACCGTCTTTGTGTGTAATAGGAAAAAGAAAGGCTAAAAGAAAAAGATGAAAAAAGAAAGAAAAAGAAAAGAAAAAAGGTTTCCAAAAGTTCAATGTATATCTTTCATCTTAACATTAGGAGAAAATTGATGTGGACTTATCACTGTATTGTTTATATTTCCTCTCCAAAAGAACACTCCAACTTTGCATTACTGATTTCTCAACTGTTGATGAGAAATTCTGTGAGGAGCCACCCAATTTCGGCTCCAATCATATGTGACAGGGAAGGTGGCATAACATTTGTTGTTGAAAGGAACATAGCCGAGTTCAAATGGATTCAGTTGGCTTTTGGTTTCATTTTCTTTTCTGCATTCAAGAAAAGGCCGAACTCGAGATGGAAACGAACATTTAGTACTTTTCCTGTTGGCCTTTTTGTTTTCTTTTCCTCTCAGTATTCAAACAAACCAAGAGATTAGCCTTCCATGGCAGACGATTTGAGATCTAAAAATTCAATCTAAAACATGTTTCTGTTTGTTTCCATCTGCACAGAACAGTATTGCATCCTAATAGCGCACGTAGATGTTTTACATCAGTCCATTTCATATGTCTGTCTATACCTGAACAGAACGAACAGACTTGCATCGTAACTGCGCACGTAGATGTTTTACATCAGTCCATTTCATATGTCTGTCTATACCTGAAAAGAAGGAACAAACTTGCATCGTAATTGCGCCCATAGATGTTTTGCATCAATCCATTTCATATGCCTGTCTATACCTGCACAGAACGAACAAACTTGCATCGTAATTGCGCCCGTAAATGTTTTGCATCAATCCATTTCATATGCCTGTCTATACCTGAACAGAACGAACAAACGTGCATCGTAATTGCGCCCGTAGATGTTTTGCATCAATCCATTTCATATGCCTGTCTATACCTGAACAGAACGAACAAACTAGCATCCTAATTGCGCCCGTAGATGTTTTGCATCAATCCATTTCATATGCCTGTCTATACCTGCACAGAACGAACAAACTTGCATCGTAATTGCGCCCGTAGATGTTTTGCATCAATCCATTTCATATGCCTGTCTATACCTGAACAGAACGAACAAACTTGCATCCTAATTGCGCCCGTAGATGTTTTGCATCAATCCATTTCATATGCCTGTCTATACCTGAACAGAACGAACAAACTTGCATCGTAATTGCGCCCGTAGATGTTTTGCATCAATCCATTTCATATGCCTGTCTATACCTGAACAGAACGAACAAACTTGCATCGTAATTGCGCCCGTAGATGTTTTGCATCAATACATTTCATATGCATGTCTATACCTGAACAGAACGAACAAACTTGCATCGTAAATGCGCCCGTAGATGTTTTGCATCAATCCATTTCATATGCCTGTCTATACCTGAACAGAACGAACAAACTTGCATCGTAATTGCGCCCGTAGATGTTTTGCATCAATCCATTTCATATGCCTGTCTATACCTGAACAGAACGAACAAACTTAAATCGTAATTGCGCCCGTAGATGTTTTGCATCAATCCATTTCATATGTCTGTCTATACCTGAACAGAACGAACAAACTTGCATCGTAATTGCGCCCGTAGATGTTTTGCATCAATCCATTAAATATGTTTCTCTATACCTGAACTGAACGAACAAACTTGCATCCTAATTGCGCCCGTAGATGTTTTGCATCAATCCATTTCATATGCCTGTCTATACCTGAACAGAACGAACAAACTTGCATCGTAATTGCGCCCGTAGATGTTTTGCATCAATCCATTTCATATGCCTGTCTATACCTGAACAGAACGAACAGACTTGCATCGTAATTGCGCCCGTAGATGTTTTGCATCAATCCATTTCATATGCCTGTCTATACCTGAACAGAACGAACAAACTTGCATCGTAATTGCGCCCGTAGATGTTTTGCATCAATCCATTTCATATGTCTGTCTATACCTGAACAGAACGAACAAACTTGCATCGTAATAGCGCCCGTAGATGTTTTGCATCAATCCATTTCATATGCCTGTCTATACCTGAACAGAACGAAAAAACTTGCATCGTAATTGCGCCCGTAGATGTTTTGCATCAATCCATTTCATATGCCTGTCTATACCTGAAAAGAACGAACAGACTTGCATCGTAATTGCGCCCGTAGATGTTTTGCATCAATCCATTTCATATGCCTGTCTATACCTGAACAGAACGAACAAACTTGCATCGTAATAGCGCCCGTAGATGTTTTGCATCAATCCATTTCATATGCCTGTCTATACCTGAACAGAACGAAAAAACTTGCATCGTAATTGCGCCCGTAGATGTTTTGCATCAATCCATTTCATATGCCTGTCTATACCTGAAAAGAACGAACAGACTTGCATCGTAATTGCGCCCGTAGATGTTTTGCATCAATCCATTTCATATGCCTGTCTATACCTGAACAGAACGAACAAACTTGCATCGTAATTGCGCCCGTAGATGTTTTGCATCAATCCATTTCATATGCCTGTCTATACCTGAACAGAACGAACAGACTTGCATCGTAATTGCGCCCGTAGATGTTTTGCATCAATCCATTTCATATGCCTGTCTATATCTGAACAGAACGAACAAACTTGCATCGTAATTGCGCCCGTAGATGTTTTGCATCAATCCATTTCATATGCCTGTCTATACCTGAACAGAACGAAGAAACTTGCATCGTAATTGCGCCCGTAGATGTTTTGCATCAATCCATTTCATATGCCTGTCTATACCTGAACAGAACGAACAGACTTGCATCGTAATTGCGCCCGTAGATGTTTTGCATCAATCCATTTCATATGCCTGTCTATACCTGAACAGAACGAACAGACTTGCATCGTAATTGCGCCCGTAGATGTTTTGCATCAATCCATTTCATATGCCTGTCTATACCTGAACAGAACGAACAAACTTGCATCGTAATTGCGCCCGTTGATGTTTTGCATCAATCCATTTCATATGCCTGTCTATACCTGCACAGAACGAACAAACTTGCATCGTAATTGCGCCCGTAGATATTTTGCATCAATCCATTTCATATTCCTGTCTATACCTGAACAGAAAAAACAAGCTTGCATCGTAATTCCGCCCGTAGATGTTTTGCATCAATCCATTTCATATGCCTGTCTATACCTGAACAGAACGAACAAACTTGCATCGTAATTGCGCCCGTAGATGTTTTGCATCAATCCATTTCATATGCCTGTCTATACCTGAACAGAACGAACAGACTTGCATCGTAATTGCGCCCGTAGAAGTTTTGCATCAATCCATTTCATATGCCTGTCTATACCTGAAAAGAACGAACAAACTTGCATCCTAATTGCGCCCGTAGATGTTTTGCATCAATCCATTTCATATGCCTGTCTATACCTGAACAGAACTAACAAACTAGCATCCTAATTGCGCCCGTAGATGTTTTGCATCAATCCATTTCATATGCCTGTCTATACCTGCACAGAACGAACAAACTTGCATCGTAATTGCGCCCGTAGATGTTTTGCATCAATCCATTTCATATGCCTGTCTATACCTGAACAGAACGAACAAACTTGCATCGTAATTGCGCCCGTAGATGTTTTGCATCAATCCATTTCATATGCCTGTCTATACCTGAACAGAACGAACAAACTTGCATCGTAATTGCGCCGGTAGATGTTTTGCATCAATCCATTTCATATGCCTGTCTATACCTGAACAGAACGAACAAACTTGCATCGTAATTGCGCCCGTAGATGTTTTGCATCAATACATTTCATATGCATGTCTATACCTGAACAGAACGAACAAACTTGCATCGTAAATGCGCCCGTAGATGTTTTGCATCAATCCATTTCATATGCCTGTCTATACCTGAACAGAACGAACAAACTTGCATCGTAATTGCGCCCGTAGATGTTTTGCATCAATCCATTTCATATGCCTGTCTATACCTGAACAGAACGAACAAACTTAAATCGTAATTGCGCCCGTAGATGTTTTGCATCAATCCATTTCATATGTCTGTCTATACCTGAACAGAACGAACAAACTTGCATCGTAATTGCGCCCGTAGATGTTTTGCATCAATCCATTTCATATGTTTCTCTATACCTGAACTGAACGAACAAACTTGCATCCTAATTGCGCCCGTAGATGTTTTGCATCAATCCATTTCATATGCCTGTCTATACCTGAACAGAACGAACAAACTTGCATCGTAATTGCGCCCGTAGATGTTTTGCATCAATCCATTTCATATGCCTGTCTATACCTGAACAGAACGAACAGACTTGCATCGTAATTGCGCCCGTAGATGTTTTGCATCAATCCATTTCATATGCCTGTCTATACCTGAACAGAACGAACAAACTTGCATCGTAATTGCGCCCGTAGATGTTTTGCATCAATCCATTTCATATGCCTGTCTATACCTGAACAGAACGAACAAACTTGCATCGTAATAGCGCCCGTAGATGTTTTGCATCAATCCATTTCATATGCCTGTCTATACCTGAACAGAACGAAAAAACTTGCATCGTAATTGCGCCCGTAGATGTTTTGCATCAATCCATTTCATATGCCTGTCTATACCTGAAAAGAACGAACAGACTTGCATCGTAATTGCGCCCGTAGATGTTTTGCATCAATCCATTTCATATGCCTGTCTATACCTGAACAGAACGAACAAACTTGCATCGTAATTGCGCCCGTAGATGTTTTGCATCAATCCATTTCATATGCCTCTCTATACCTGAACAGAACGAACAGACTTGCATCGTAATTGCGCCCGTAGATGTTTTGCATCAATCCATGTCATATGCCTGTCTATATCTGAACAGAACGAACAAACTTGCATCGTAATTGCGCCCGTAGATGTTTTGCATCAATCCATTTCATATGCCTGTCTATACCTGAACAGAACGAAGAAACTTGCATCGTAATTGCGCCCGTAGATGTTTTGCATCAATCCATTTCATATGCCTGTCTATACCTGAACAGAACGAACAGACTTGCATCGTAATTGCGCCCGTAGATGTTTTGCATCAATCCATTTCATATGCCTGTCTATACCTGAACAGAACGAACAGACTTGCATCGTAATTGCGCCCGTAGATGTTTTGCATCAATCCATTTCATATGCCTGTCTATACCTGAACAGAACGAACAAACTTGCATCGTAATTGCGCCCGTTGATGTTTTGCATCAATCCATTTCATATGCCTGTCTATACCTGCACAGAACGAACAAACTTGCATCGTAATTGCGCCCGTAGATATTTTGCATCAATCCATTTCATATTCCTGTCTATACCTGAACAGAAAAAACAAGCTTGCATCGTAATTCCGCCCGTAGATGTTTTGCATCAATCCATTTCATATGCCTGTCTATACCTGAACAGAACGAACAAACTTGCATCGTAATTGCGCCCGTAGATGTTTTGCATCAATCCATTTCATATGCCTGTCTATACCTGAACAGAACGAACAGACTTGCATCGTAATTGCGCCCGTAGAAGTTTTGCATCAATCCATTTCATATGCCTGTCTATACCTGAAAAGAACGAACAAACTTGCATCCTAATTGCGCCCGTAGATGTTTTGCATCAATCCATTTCATATGCCTGTCTATACCTGCACAGAACGAACAAACTTGCATCGTAATTGCGCCCGTAGATGTTTTGCATCAATCCATTTCATATGCCTGTCTATACCTGAACAGAACGAACAAACTTGCATCGTAATTGCGCCCGTAGATGTTTTGCATCAATCCATTTCATATGCCTGTCTATACCTGAACAGAACTAACAAACTTGCATCCTAATTGCGCCCGTAGATGTTTTGCATCAATCCATTTCATATGCCTGTCTATACCTGAACAGAACGAACAGACTTGCATCGTAATTGCGCCCGTAGATGTTTTGCATCAAACCATTTCATATGCCTGTCTATACCTGCACAGAACGAACAGACTTGCATCGTAATTGCTCCCGTAGATGTTTAGCATCAATCCATTTCATATGCCTGTCTATACCTGAAAAGAACGAACAAACTTGCATCGTAATTGCGCCCGTAGATGTTTTGCATCAATCCATTTCATATGCCTGTCTATACCTGAACAGAACGAACAGACTTGCATCGTAATTGCGCCCGTAGATGTTTTGCATCAATCCATTTCATATGCCTGTCTATACCTGAACAGAACGAACAGACTTGCATCGTAATTGCGCCCGTAGATGTTATGCATCAATCCATTTCATATGCCTGTCTATACCTGAACAGAACGAAGAAACCTGCATCGTAATTGCGCCCGTAGATGTTTTGCATCAATCCATTTCATATGCCTGTCTATACCTGAACAGAACAAACAGACTTGCATCGTAATTGCTCCCGTAGATGTTTTGCATCAATCCATTTCATGTGCCTGTCTATACATTGAAAAGAACGAAAAAACTTGCATCGTAATTGCGCCCGTAGATGTTTTGCATCAATCCATTTCATATGTTTCTCTATACCTGAACTGAACGAACAAACTTGCATCCTAATTGCGCCCGTAGATGTTTTGCATCAATCCATTTCATATGCCTGTCTATACCTGAACAGAACGAACAAACTTCCATCGTAATTGCGCCCGTAGATGTTTTGCATCAATCCATTTCATATGCCTGTCTATACCTGAACAGAACGAACAGACTTGCATCGTAATTGCGCCCGTAGATGTTTTGCATCAATCCATTTCATATGCCTGTCTATACCTGAACAAAACGAACAAACTTGCATCGTAATTGCGCCCGTAGATGTTTTGCATCAATCCATTTCATATGCCTGTCTATACCTGAACAGAACGAACAAACTTGCATCGTAATTGCGCCCGTAGATGTTTTGCATCAATCCATTTCATATGCCTGTCTATACCTGAACAGAACGAACAAACTTGCATCCTAATTGAGCCCGTAGATGTTTTGCATCAATCCATTTCATATGCCTGTCTATACCTGAACAGAACGAACAGACTTGCATCGTAATTGCGCCCGTAGATGTTTTGCATCAATCCATTTCATATGCCTGTCTATACCTGAACAGAACGAACAAACTTGCATCCTAATTGAGCCCGTAGATGTTTTGCATCAATCCATTTCATATGCCTGTCTATACCTGAAAAGAACGAACAAACTTGCATCGTAATTGCGCCCGTAGATGTTTTGCATCAATCCATTTCATATGCCTGTCTATACCTGAACAGAACGAACAGACTTGCATCGTAATTGCGCCCGTAGATGTTTTGCATCAATCCATTTCATATGCCTGTCTATACCTGAACAGAACGAAGAAACCTGCATCGTAATTGCGCCCGTAGATGTTTTGCATCAATCCATTTCATATGCCTGTCTATACCTGAACAGAACAAACAGACTTGCATCGTAATTGCTCCCGTAGATGTTTTGCATCAATCCATTTCATATGCCTGTCTATACATTGAAAAGAACGAAAAAACCTGCATCGTAATTGCGCCCGTAGATGTTTTGCATCAATCCATTTCATATGCCTGTCTATACCTGCACAGAACGAACAAACTTGCATCGTAATTGCGCCCGTAGATATTTTGCATCAATCCATTTCATATTCCTGTCTATACCTGAACAGAAAAAACAAGCTAGCATCGTAATTCCGCCCGTAGATGTTTTGCATCAATCCATTTCATATGCCTGTCTATACCTGAACAGAACGAACAAACTTGCATCGTAATTGCGCCCGTAGATGTTTTGCATCAATCCATTTCATATATCTGTCTATACCTGAACAGAACGAACAGACTTGCATCGTAATTGCGCCCGTAGAAGTTTTGCATCAATCCATTTCATATGCCTGTCTATACCTGAAAAGAACGAACAAACTTGCATCCTAATTGCGCCCGTAGATGTTTTGCATCAATCCATTTCATATGCCTGTCTATACCTGAACAGAACGAACAGACTTGCATCGTAATTGCGCCCGTAGATGTTTTGCATCAAACCATTTCATATGCCTGTCTATACCTGCACAGAACGAACAGACTTGCATCGTAATTGCTCCCGTAGATGTTTAGCATCAATCCATTTCATATGCCTGTCTATACCTGAAAAGAACGAACAAACTTGCATCGTAATTGCGCCCGTAGATGTTTTGCATCAATCCATTTCATATGCCTGTCTATACCTGAAGAGAACGAACAGACTTGCATTGTAATTGCGCCCGTAGATGTTTTGCATCAATCCATTTCATATGCCTGTCTATACCTGAACAGAACGAACAGACTTGCATCGTAATTGCGCCCGTAGATGTTTTGCATCAATCCATTTCATATGCCTGTCTATACCTGAACAGAACGAAGAAACCTGCATCGTAATTGCGCCCGTAGATGTTTTGCATCAATCCATTTCATATGCCTGTCTATACCTGAACAGAACAAACAGACTTGCATCGTAATTGCTCCCGTAGATGTTTTGCATCAATCCATTTCATATGCCTGTCTATACATTGAAAAGAACGAAAAAACTTGCATCGTAATTGCGCCCGTAGATGTTTTGCATCAATCCATTTCATATGTTTCTCTATACCTGAACTGAACGAACAAACTTGCATCCTAATTGCGCCCGTAGATGTTTTGCATCAATCCATTTCATATGCCTGTCTATACCTGAACACAACGAACAAACTTCCATCGTAATTGCGCCCGTAGATGTTTTGCATCAATCCATTTCATATGCCTGTCTATACCTGAACAGAACGAACAGACTTGCATCGTAATTGCGCCCGTAGATGTTTTGCATCAATCCATTTCATATGCCTGTCTATACCTGAACAAAACGAACAAACTTGCATCGTAATTGCGCCCGTAGATGTTTTGCATCAATCCATTTCATATGCCTGTCTATACCTGAACAGAACGAACAAACTTGCATCGTAATTGCGCCCGTAGATGTTTTGCATCAATCCATTTCATATGCCTGTCTATACCTGAACAGAACGAACAAACTTGCATCCTAATTGAGCCCGTAGATGTTTTGCATCAATCCATTTCATATGCCTGTCTATACCTGAACAGAACGAACAGACTTGCATCCTAATTGCTCCCGTAGATGTTTAGCATCAATCCATTTCATATGCCTGTCTATACCTGAAAAGAACGAACAAACTTGCATCGTAATTGCGCCCGTAGATGTTTTGCATCAATCCATTTCATATGCCTGTCTATACCTGAACAGAACGAACAGACTTGCATCGTAATTGCGCCCGTAGATGTTTTGCATCAATCCATTTCATATGCCTGTCTATACCTGAATAGAACGAAGAAACCTGCATCGTAATTGCGCCCGTAGATGTTTTGCATCAATCCATTTCATATGCCTGTCTATACCTGAACAGAACAAACAGACTTGCATCGTAATTGCTCCCGTAGATGTTTTGCATCAATCCATTTCATATGCCTGTCTATACATTGAAAAGAACGAAAAAACTTGCATCGTAATTGCGCCCGTAGATGTTTTGCATCAATCCATTTCATATGCCTGTCTATACCTGAACAGAACGAACAGACTTGCATCGTAATTGCGCCCGTAGATGTTTTGCATCAATCCATTTCATATGCCTGTCTATACCTGAACAGAACGAAGAAACTTGCATCGTAATTGCGCCCGCAGATGTTTTGCATCAATCCATTTCATATGCCTGTCTATACCTGCACAGAACGAACAAACTTGCATCCTAATTTCGCCCGTAGATGTTTTGCATCAATCCATTTCATATGCCTGTCTATACCTGAACAGAACGAACAAACTTGCATCGTAATTGCGCCCGTAGATGTTTTGCATCATTCCATTTCATATGCCTGTCTATACCTGAACAGAACGAAGAAACTTGCATCGTAATTGGGCCCGTAGATGTTTTGCATCAATCCATTTCATATGCCTGTCTATACCTGAACAGAACGAACAAACTTGCATCGTAATTGCGCCCGTAGATGTTTTGCATCAATCCATTTCATATGCCTGTCTATACCTGAACAGAACGAACAAACTTGCATCGTAATTGCGCCCGTAGATGTTTTGCATCAATCCATTTCATATGCCTGTCTATACCTGAAAAGAACGAACAAACTTGCATCCTAATTGAGCCCGTAGATGTTTTGCATCAATCCATTTCATATGCCTGTCTATACCTGAACAGAACGAACAGACTTGCATCGTAATTGCGCCCGTAGATGTTTTGCATCAATCCATTTCATATGCCTGTCTATACCTGAACTCAACGAACAAACTTGCATCGTAATTGCGCCCGTAGATGTTTTGCATCAATCCATTTCATATGCCTGTCTATACCTGAACAGAACGAACAGACTTGCATCCTAATTGCGCCCGTAGATGTTTTGCATCAATCCATTTCATATGCCTGTCTATACCTGAACAGAACGTACAAACTTGCATCGTAATTGCGCCCGTAGATGTTTTGCATCAATCCATTTCATATGCCTGTCTATGCCTGAACAGAACGAACAGACTTGCATCGTAATTGCGCCCGTAGATGTTTTGCATCAATCCATTTCATATGCCTGTCTATACCTGCACAGAACGAACAGACTTGCATCGTAATTGCGCCCGTAGATGTTTTGCATCAATCCATTTCATATGCCTGTCTATACCTGAACAGAACTAACAGACTTGCATCGTAATTGCGCCCGTAGATGTTTTGCATCAATCCATTTCATATGCCTGTCTATACCTGCACAGAACGAAAAAACTTGCATCCTAATTGCGCCCGTAGATGTTTTGCATCAATCCATTTCATATGCCTGTCTATACCTGAACAGAACGAAGAAACTTGCATCGTAATTGCGCCCGTAGATGTTTTGCATCAATCCATTTCATATGCCTGTCTATACCTGAACAGAACGAACAAACTCGCATCGTAATTGCACCCGTAGATGTTTTGCATCAATCCATTTCATATGCCTGTCTATACCTGAACAGATCGAAAAGACTTGCATCGTAATTGCGCCCGTAGATGTTTTGCATCAATCCATTTTATATGCCTGTCTATACCTGAACAGAACGAAGAAACTTGCATCGTAATTGCGCCCGTAGATGTTTTGCATCAATCCATTTCATATGCCTGTCTATACCTGAAAAGAACGAAGAAACTTGCATCGTAATTGCGCCCGTAGATGTTTTGCATCAATCCATTTCATATGCCTGTCTATACCTGAACAGAACGAACAAACTTGCATCGTAATTGCGCCCGTAGATGTTTTGCATCAATCCATTTCATATGCCTGTCTATACCTGAAAAGAACGAACAAACGTGCATCGTAATTGCGCCCGTAGATGTTTTGCATCAATCCATTTCATATGCCTGTCTCTACCTGAACAGAACTAACAAACTTGCATCGTAATTGCGCACGAAGAGGTTCTGCATCAATCCATTTCATATGCCTGTCTATACCTGAAAATAACGAAGAAACTTGCATCGTAATTGCGCCCGTAGATGTTTTGCATCAATCCATTTCATATGCCTGTCTATACCTGAACAGAACGAACAAACTTGCATCGTAATTGCGCCCGTAGATGTTTCGCATCAATCCATTTCATATGCCAGTCTATACCTGAACAGAACGAACAGACTTGCATCGTAATTGCGCCCGTAGATGTTTTGCATCAATCCATTTCATATGCCTGTCTATACCTGAACAGAACGAACAAACTTGCATCGTAATTGCGCCCGTAGATGTTTTGCATCAATCCATTTCATATGCCTGTCTATACCTGAAAAGAACGAACAAACTTGCATCGTAATTGCGCCCGTAGATGTTTTGAATCAATCCATGTCATATGCCTGTCTATACCTGAACAGAACTAACAAACTTGCATCGTAATCGCGCACGAAGAGATTTTGCATCAATCCATTTCATATGCCTGTCTATACCTGAAAAGAACGAACAAACTTGCATCGTAATTGCGCCCGTAGATGTTTTGCATCAATCCATTTCATATGCCTGTCTATACCTGAACAGAACGAACAGACTTGCATCGTAATTGCGCCCGTAGATGTTTTGCATCAATCCATTTCATATGCCTGTCTATACCTGAACAGAACGAACAGACTTGCATCGTAATTGCGCCCGTAGATGTTTTGCATCAATCCATTTCATATGCCTGTCTATACCTGAACAGAACGAAGAAACTTGCATCGTAATTGCGCCCGTAGATGTTTTGCATCAATCCATTTCATATGCCTGTCTATACCTGAACAGAACGAACAAACTTGCATCGTAATTGCGCCCGTAGATGTTTTGCATCAATCCATTTCATATGCCTGTCTATACCTGAACAGAACGAACAAACTTGCATCGTAATTGCGCCCGTAGATGTTTTGCATCAATCCATTTCATATGCCTGTCTACACCTGAACAGAACGAACAAACTTGCATCGTAATTGCGCCCGTAGATGTTTTGCATCAATCCATTTCATATGCCTGTCTATACCTGAAAAGAACGAACAAACTTGCATCCTAATTGAGCCCGTAGATGTTTTGCATCAATCCATTTCATATGCCTGTCTATACCTGAACAGACTTGCATCCTAATTGCGCTTGTAGATGTTTTGCATCAATCCATTTCATATGCCTGTCTATACCTGGACAGAACGAACAAACTTGCATCGTAATTGCGCCCGTAGTTGTTTTGCATCAATCCATTTCATATGCCTGTCTATACCTGAACAGAACGAACAAACTTGCATCGTAATTGCGCCCGTAGATGTTTTGCATCAATTCATTTCATATGCCTGTCTATACCTGAACACAACGAACAAACTTGCATCGTAATTGCGCCCGTAGATGTTTTGCATCAATCCATTTCATATGCCTGTCTATACCTGAACAGAACGAACAGACTTGCATCCTAATTGCGGCCGTAGAGGTTTTGCATCAATCCATTTCATATGCCTGTCTATACCTGCACAGAACGAACAAACTTGCATCGTAATTGCGCCCGTAGATGTTTTGCATCAATCCATTTCATATGCCTGTCTATACCTGAACAGAACGAACAGACTTGCATCGTAATTGCGCCCGTAGATGTTTTTTCATCAATCCATTTCATATGCCTGTCTATACCAGAACAGAACGAACAGACTTGCATCGTAATTGCGCCCGTAGATGTTTTGCATCAATCCCTTTCATATGCCTGTCTATACCTGAACAGAACGAACAGACTTGCATCGTAATTGCGCCCGTAGATGTTTGCATCAATCCATTTCATATGCCTGTCTATACCTGAACAGAACGAAGAAACTTGCATCGTAATTGCGCCCGTAGATGTTTTGCATCAATCCATTTCATATGCCTGTCTATACCTGAACAGAACCAACAGACTTGCATCGTAATTGCGCCCGTAGATGTTTTGCATCAATCCATTTCATATGCCTGTCTATACCTGCACAGAACGAACAGACTTGCATCGTAATTGCGCCCGTAGATGTTTTCCATAAATCCATTTCATATGCCTGTCTATACCTGAACAGAACTAACAGACTTGCATCGTAATTGCGCCCGTAGATGTTTTGCATCAATCCATTTCATATGCCTGTCTATACATGCACAGAACGAACAAACTTGCATCCTAATTGCGCCCGTAGATGTTTTGCATCAATCCATTTCATATGCCTGTCTATACCTGAACAGAACGAAGAAACTTGCATCGTAATTGCGCCCGTTGATGTTTTGCATCAATCCATTTCATATGCCTGTCTATACCTGAAGAGAACGAACAGACTTGCATCGTAATTGCGCCCGTAGACGTTTTGCATCAATCCATTTCATATGCCTGTCTATACCTGAACAGAACGAACAAACTCGCATCGTAATTGCGCCCGTAGATGTTTTGCATCAATCCATTTCATATGCCTGTCTATACCTGAACAGAACGAACATACTTGCATCGTAATTGCGCCCGTAGATGTTTTGCATCAATCCATTTCATATGCCTGTCTATACCTGAACAGAACGAAGAAACTTGCATCGTAATTGCGCCCGTAGATGTTTTGCATCAATCCATTTCATATGCCTGTCTATAACTGAACAGAACGAACAAAACTTGCATCGTAATTGGGCCCATAGATGTTTTGCATCAATCCATTTCATATGCCTGTCTATACCTGAACAGAACGAACAAACTTGCATCGTAATTGCGCCCGTAGATGTTTTGCATCAATCCATTTCATATGCCGGTCTATACCTGAAAAGAACGAACAAACGTGCATCGTAACTGCGCCCGTAGATGTTTTGCATCAATCCATTTCATATGCCTGTCTCTACCTGAACAGAACTAACAAACTTGCATCGTAATTGCGCACGAAGAGGTTTTGCATCAATCCATTTCATATGCCTGTCTATACCTGAAAATAACGAAGAAACTTGCATCGTAATTGCGCCCGTAGATGTTTTGCATCAATCCATTTCATATGCCTGTCTATACCTGAAAATAACGAAGAAACTTGCATCGTAATTGCGCCCGTAGATGTTTTGCATCAATCCATTTCATATGCCTGTCTATACCTGAACAGAACGAACAAACTTGCATCGTAATTGCGCCCGTAGATGTTTTGCATCAATCCATTTCATATGCCTGTCTATACCTGAACAGAACGAACAGACTTGCATCGTAATTGCGCCCGTAGATGTTTTGCATCAATCCATTTCATATGCCTGTCTATACCTGAAAAGAACGAACAAACTTGCATCGTAATTGCGCCCGTAGATGTTTTGCATCAATCCATTTCATATGCCTGTCTATACCTGAAAAGAACGAACAAACTTGCATCGTAATTGCGCCCGTAGATGTTTTGCAACAATCCATTTAATATGCCTGTCTATACCTGAACAGAAAGAACAAACTTGCATCGTAATTGCGCCCGTAGATGTTTTGCATCAATCCATTTCATAAGCCTGTCTATACCTGAACAGAACGAACAGACTTGCATCGTAATTGCGCCCGTAGATGTTTTGCATCAATCCATTTCATATGCCTGTCTATACCTGAACAGAACGAACAGACTTGCATCGTAATTGCGCCCGTAGATGTTTTGCATCAATCCATTTCATATGCCTGTCTATACCTGAACAGAACGAAGAAACTTGCATCGTAATTGCGCCCGTAGATGTTTTGCATCAATCTATTTCATATGCCTGTCTATACCTGAACAGAACGAACAAACTTGCATCGTAATTGCGCCCGTAGATGTTTTGCATCAATTCATTTCATATCCCTGTCTATACCTGAACAGAACGAACAAACTCGCATCGTAATTGCGCCCGTAGATGTTTTGCATCAATCCATTTCATATGCCTGTCTATACCTGAACAGAACGAACAAACTTGCATCGTAATTGCGCCCGTAGATGTTTTGCATCAATCCATTTCATATGCCTGTCTATACCTGAAAAGAACGAACAAACTTGCATCGTAATTGCGCCCGTAGATGTTTTGCATCAATCCATTTCATATACCTGTCTATACCTGAACAGAACGAACAAACTCGCATCGTAATTGCGCCCGTAGATGTTTTGCATCAATCCATTTCATATGCCTGTCTATACATGAACAGAACGAACAAACTTGCATCGTAATTGCGCCCGTAGATGTTTTGCATCAATCCATTTCATATGCCTGTCTATACCTGAACAGAACGAACAAACTTGCATCGTAATTGCACCCGTAGATGTTTTGCATCAATCCATTTCATATGCCAGTCTATACCTGAACAGAACGAAGAAACTTGCATCGTAATTGCGCCCGTAGATGTTTTGCATCAATCCATTTCATATGCCTGTCTATACCTGAACAGAACGAAGAAACTTGCATCGTAATTGCGCCCGTAGATGTTTTGCATCAATCCATTTCATATGCCTGTCTATACCTGAACAAAACGAAGAAACTTGCATCGTAATTGAGCCCGTAGATGTTTTGCATCAATCCATTTCATATGCCTGTCTATACCTGAACAGAACGAACAAACTTGCATCGTAATTGCGCCCGTAGATGTTTTGCATCAATCCATTTCATATGCCTGTCTACACCTGAACAGAACGAACAAACTTGCATCGTAATTGCGCCCGTAGATGTTTTGCATCAATCCATTTCATATGCCTGTCTATACCTGAAAAGAACGAACAAACTTGCATCCTAATTGAGCCCGTAGATGTTTTGCATCAATCCATTTCATATGCCTGTCTATACCTGAACAGACTTGCATCCTAATTGCGCTTGTAGATGTTTTGCATCAATCCATTTCATATGCCTGTCTATACCTGGACAGAACGAACAAACTTGCATCGTAATTGCGCCCGTAGTTGTTTTGCATCAATCCATTTCATATGCCTGTCTATACCTGAACAGAACGAACAAACTTGCATCGTAATTGCGCCCGTAGATGTTTTGCATCAATTCATTTCATATGCCTGTCTATACCTGAACACAACGAACAAACTTGCATCGTAATTGCGCCCGTAGATGTTTTGCATCAATCCATTTCATATGCCTGTCTATACCTGAACAGAACGAACAGACTTGCATCCTAATTGCGGCCGTAGAGGTTTTGCATCAATCCATTTCATATGCCTGTCTATACCTGCACAGAACGAACAAACTTGCATCGTAATTGCGCCCGTAGATGTTTTGCATCAATCCATTTCATATGCCTGTCTATACCTGAACAGAACGAACAGACTTGCATCGTAATTGCGCCCGTAGATGTTTTTTCATCAATCCATTTCATATGCCTGTCTATACCAGAACAGAACGAACAGACTTGCATCGTAATTGCGCCCGTAGATGTTTTGCATCAATCCCTTTCATATGCCTGTCTATACCTGAACAGAACGAACAGACTTGCATCGTAATTGCGCCCGTAGATGTTTGCATCAATCCATTTCATATGCCTGTCTATACCTGAACAGAACGAAGAAACTTGCATCGTAATTGCGCCCGTAGATGTTTTGCATCAATCCATTTCATATGCCTGTCTATACCTGAACAGAACCAACAGACTTGCATCGTAATTGCGCCCGTAGATGTTTTGCATCAATCCATTTCATATGCCTGTCTATACCTGCACAGAACGAACAGACTTGCATCGTAATTGCGCCCGTAGATGTTTTCCATAAATCCATTTCATATGCCTGTCTATACCTGAACAGAACTAACAGACTTGCATCGTAATTGCGCCCGTAGATGTTTTGCATCAATCCATTTCATATGCCTGTCTATACATGCACAGAACGAACAAACTTGCATCCTAATTGCGCCCGTAGATGTTTTGCATCAATCCATTTCATATGCCTGTCTATACCTGAACAGAACGAAGAAACTTGCATCGTAATTGCGCCCGTTGATGTTTTGCATCAATCCATTTCAT
This sequence comes from Acanthosepion esculentum, assembly GCA_964036315.1. NCBI lineage: Eukaryota > Metazoa > Mollusca > Cephalopoda > Sepiida > Sepiidae > Acanthosepion > Acanthosepion esculentum. The sequence goes on along the minus strand of OZ038517.1, from coordinate 67,538,151 downwards.
ATGCCTGTCTATACCTGAAGAGAACGAACAGACTTGCATCGTAATTGCGCCCGTAGACGTTTTGCATCAATCCATTTCATATGCCTGTCTATACCTGAACAGAACGAACAAACTCGCATCGTAATTGCGCCCGTAGATGTTTTGCATCAATCCATTTCATATGCCTGTCTATACCTGAACAGAACGAACATACTTGCATCGTAATTGCGCCCGTAGATGTTTTGCATCAATCCATTTCATATGCCTGTCTATACCTGAACAGAACGAAGAAACTTGCATCGTAATTGCGCCCGTAGATGTTTTGCATCAATCCATTTCATATGCCTGTCTATAACTGAACAGAACGAACAAAACTTGCATCGTAATTGGGCCCATAGATGTTTTGCATCAATCCATTTCATATGCCTGTCTATACCTGAACAGAACGAACAAACTTGCATCGTAATTGCGCCCGTAGATGTTTTGCATCAATCCATTTCATATGCCGGTCTATACCTGAAAAGAACGAACAAACGTGCATCGTAACTGCGCCCGTAGATGTTTTGCATCAATCCATTTCATATGCCTGTCTCTACCTGAACAGAACTAACAAACTTGCATCGTAATTGCGCACGAAGAGGTTTTGCATCAATCCATTTCATATGCCTGTCTATACCTGAAAATAACGAAGAAACTTGCATCGTAATTGCGCCCGTAGATGTTTTGCATCAATCCATTTCATATGCCTGTCTATACCTGAAAATAACGAAGAAACTTGCATCGTAATTGCGCCCGTAGATGTTTTGCATCAATCCATTTCATATGCCTGTCTATACCTGAACAGAACGAACAAACTTGCATCGTAATTGCGCCCGTAGATGTTTTGCATCAATCCATTTCATATGCCTGTCTATACCTGAACAGAACGAACAGACTTGCATCGTAATTGCGCCCGTAGATGTTTTGCATCAATCCATTTCATATGCCTGTCTATACCTGAAAAGAACGAACAAACTTGCATCGTAATTGCGCCCGTAGATGTTTTGCATCAATCCATTTCATATGCCTGTCTATACCTGAAAAGAACGAACAAACTTGCATCGTAATTGCGCCCGTAGATGTTTTGCAACAATCCATTTAATATGCCTGTCTATACCTGAACAGAAAGAACAAACTTGCATCGTAATTGCGCCCGTAGATGTTTTGCATCAATCCATTTCATAAGCCTGTCTATACCTGAACAGAACGAACAGACTTGCATCGTAATTGCGCCCGTAGATGTTTTGCATCAATCCATTTCATATGCCTGTCTATACCTGAACAGAACGAACAGACTTGCATCGTAATTGCGCCCGTAGATGTTTTGCATCAATCCATTTCATATGCCTGTCTATACCTGAACAGAACGAAGAAACTTGCATCGTAATTGCGCCCGTAGATGTTTTGCATCAATCTATTTCATATGCCTGTCTATACCTGAACAGAACGAACAAACTTGCATCGTAATTGCGCCCGTAGATGTTTTGCATCAATTCATTTCATATCCCTGTCTATACCTGAACAGAACGAACAAACTCGCATCGTAATTGCGCCCGTAGATGTTTTGCATCAATCCATTTCATATGCCTGTCTATACCTGAACAGAACGAACAAACTTGCATCGTAATTGCGCCCGTAGATGTTTTGCATCAATCCATTTCATATGCCTGTCTATACCTGAAAAGAACGAACAAACTTGCATCGTAATTGCGCCCGTAGATGTTTTGCATCAATCCATTTCATATACCTGTCTATACCTGAACAGAACGAACAAACTCGCATCGTAATTGCGCCCGTAGATGTTTTGCATCAATCCATTTCATATGCCTGTCTATACATGAACAGAACGAACAAACTTGCATCGTAATTGCGCCCGTAGATGTTTTGCATCAATCCATTTCATATGCCTGTCTATACCTGAACAGAACGAACAAACTTGCATCGTAATTGCACCCGTAGATGTTTTGCATCAATCCATTTCATATGCCAGTCTATACCTGAACAGAACGAAGAAACTTGCATCGTAATTGCGCCCGTAGATGTTTTGCATCAATCCATTTCATATGCCTGTCTATACCTGAACAGAACGAAGAAACTTGCATCGTAATTGCGCCCGTAGATGTTTTGCATCAATCCATTTCATATGCCTGTCTATACCTGAACAAAACGAAGAAACTTGCATCGTAATTGAGCCCGTAGATGTTTTGCATCAATCCATTTCATATGCCTGTCTATACCTGAACAGAACGAACAAACTCGCATCGTAATTGCGCCCGTAGATGTTTTGCATCAATCCATTTCATATGCCTGTCTATACTTGAACAGAACGAAGAAACTTGCATCGTAATTGCGCCCGTAGATGTTTTGCATCAATCCATTTCATATGCCTGTCTATACCTGAAGAGAACGAACAGACTTGCATCGTAATTGCGCCCGTAGATGTTTTGCATCAATCCATTTCATATGCCTGTCTATACCTGAACAGAACGAACAAACTTGCATCGTAATTGCGCCCGTAGATGTTTTGCATCAATCCATTTCATATGCCTGTCTATACCTGCACAGAACGAACAAACTTGCATCGTAATTGCACCCGTAGATGTTTTGCATCAATCCATTTCATATGCCTGTCTATACCTGAACAGAACTAACAAACTTGCATCGTAATTGCGCCCGTAGATGTTTTGCATCAATCCATTTTATATGCCTGTCTATACCTGCACAGAACGAACAAACTTGCATCGTAATTGCGCCCGTAGATGTTTTGCATCAATCCATTTCATATGCCTGTCTATACCTGAACAGAACGAACAAATTTGCATCGTAATGGCGCCCGTAGATGTTTTGCATCAATCCATTTCATATGCCTGTCTATACCTGCAGAGAACGAACAAACTTGCATCGTAATTGCGCCCGTAGATGTTTTGCATCAATCCATTTCATATGCCTGTCTATACCTGCACAGAACGAACAGACTTGCATCGTAATTGCGCCCGTAGATGTTTTGCATCAATCCATTTTATATGCCTGTCTATACCTGAACAGAACGAACAAACTTGCATCGTAATTGCGCCCGTAGATGTTTTGCATCAATCCATTTTATATGCCTGTCTATACCTGCACAGAACGAACAAACTTGCATCGTAATTGCGCCCGTAGATGTTTTGCATCAATCCATTTCATATGCCTGTCTATACCTGAACAGAACGAACAAACTTGCATCGTAATTGCGCCCGTAGATGTTTTGCATCAATCCATTTCATATGCCTGTCTATACCTGAAAAGAACGAACAAACTTGCATCGTAATTGCGCCCGTAGATGTTTTGCATCAATCCATTTCATATGCCTGTCTATACCGGAACAGAACTAACAAACTTGCATCGTAATTGGGCACGAAGAGGTTTTGCATCAATCCATTTCATATGCCTGTCTATACTTGAACAGAACGAAGAAACTTGCATCGTAATTGCGCCCGTAGATGTTTTGCATCAATCCATTTCATATGCCTGTCTATACCTGAACAGAACGAAGAAACTTGCATCGTAATTGCGCACGAAGATGTTTTGCATTAATCCATTTCATATGCCTGTCGATACCTGAACAGAATGAAGAAACTTGAATCGTAATTGCGCCCGTAGATGTTTTGCATCAATCCATTTCATATGCCTGTCTATACCTGAACAGAACGAAGAAACTTGCATCGTAATTGCGCCCGTAGATGTTTTGCATCAATCCATTTCATATGCCTGTCTATACCTGAACAGAACAAAGAAAATTGCATCGTAATTGCGCCCGTAGATGTTTTGCATCAATCCATTTCATATGCCTGTCTATACCTGAACAGAACGAACAGACTTGCATCGTAATTACGCCCGTAGATGTTTTGCATCAATCCATTTCATATGCCTGTCTATACCTGAAAAGAACGAACAAACTTGCATCGTAATTGCGCCCGTAGATGTTTTGCATCAATCCACTTCATATGCCTGTCTATACCTGAACAGAACGTACAAACTCGCATCGTAATTGCGCCCGTAGATGTTTTGCATCAATCCATTTCATATGCCTGTCTATAACTGAACAGAACGAACAAACTTGCATCGTAATTGCGCCCGTAGATGTTTTGCATCAATCCATTTCATATGCCTGTCTATACCTGAAAAGAACGAACAAACTTGCATCGTAATTGCGCCCGTAGATGTTTTGCATCAATCCATTTCATATGCCTGTCTATACCTGAACAGAACGAACAAACTTGCATCGTAATTGCGCCCGTAGATGTTTTGCATCAATCCATTTCATATGCCTGTCTATACCTGAACAGAACGAACAGACTTGCATCGTAATTGCGCCCGTAGATGTTTTGCATCAATCCATTTCATATGCCTGTCTATACCTGAACAGAACGAAGAAACTTGCATGGTAATTGCGCCCGTAGATGTTTTGCATCAATCCATTTCATATGCCAGTCTATACCTGGACAGAACGAACAGACTTGCATCGTAATTGCGCCCGTAGATGTTTTGCATCAATCCATTTCATATGCCTGTCTATACCTGAACAGAACGAACAAACTTGCATCGTAATTGCGCCCGTAGATGTTTTGGATCAATCCATTTCATATGCCTGTCTATACCTGAACAGAACGAACAAACTTGCATCGTAATTGCGCCCGTAGATGTTTTGCATCAATCCATTTCATATGCCTGTCTATACCTGAACAGAACGAAGAAACTTGCATCGTAATTGCGCCCGTAGATGTTTTGCATCAATCCATTTCATATGCCTGTCTATACCTGAACAGAACGAAGAAACTTGCATCGTAATTGCGCCCGTAGATGTTTTGCATCAATCCATTTCATATGCCTGTCTATACCTGAAAAGAACGAACAAACTTGCATCGTAATTGCGCCCGTAGATGTTTTGCATCAATCCATTTCATATGCCTGTCTATACCTGAACAGTACTAACAAACTTGCATCGTAATTGGGCACGAAGTGGTTTTGCATCAATCCATTTCATATGCCTGTCTATACCTGAAATGAACGAACAAACTTGCATCGTAATTGCGCCCGTAGATGTTTTGCATCAATCCATTTCATATGCCTGTCTATACCTGAACAGAACGAAGAAACTTGCATAGTAATTGCGCCCGTAGATGTTTTGCATCAATCCATTTTATATGCCTGTCTATACCTGAACAGAACGAACAGACTTGCATCGTAATTGCGCCCGTAGATGTTTTGCATCAATCCATTTCATATGCCTGTCTATACCTGAACAGAACGAACAAACTTGCAACGTAATTGCGCCCGTAGATGTTTTGCATCAATCCATTTCATATGCCTGTCTATACCTGAACAGTACGAACAGACTTGCATCGTAATTGCGCCCGTAGATGTTTTGCATCAATCCATTTCATATGCCTGTCTATACCTGAAAAGCACGAACAAACTTGCATCGTAATTGCGCCCGTAGATGTTTTGCATCAATCCATTTCATATGCCTGTCTATACCTGAACAGAACGAACAAACTTGCATCGTAATTGCGCCCGTAGATGTTTTGCATCAATCCATTTCATATGCCTGTCTATACCTGAACAGAACGAAGAAACTTGCATCGTAATTGCGCCCGTAGATGTTTTGGATCAATCCATTTCATATGCCTGTCTATACCTGAACAGAACGAAGAAACTTGCATCGTAATTGCGCCCGTAGATGTTTTGCATCAATCCATTTCATATGCCTGTCTATACCTGAACAGAACGAAGAAACTTGCATCGTAATTGCGCCCGTAGATGTTTTGCATCAATCCATTTCATATGCCTGTCTATACCTGAAAAGAACGAACAAACTTGCATCGTAATTGCGCCCGTAGATGTTTTGCATCAATCCATTTCATATGCCTGTCTATACCTGAACAGTACTAACAAACTTGCATCGTAATTGGGCACGAAGTGGTTTTGCATCAATCCATTTCATATGCCTGTCTATACCTGAAATGAACGAACAAACTTGCATCGTAATTGCGCCCGTAGATGTTTTGCATCAATCCATTTCATATGCCTGTCTATACCTGAACAGAACGAAGAAACTTGCATAGTAATTGCGCCCGTAGATGTTTTGCATCAATCCATTTTATATGCCTGTCTATACCTGAACAGAACGAACAGACTTGCATCGTAATTGCGCCCGTAGATGTTTTGCATCAATCCATTTCATATGCCTGTCTATACCTGAACAGAACGAACAAACTTGCAACGTAATTGCGCCCGTAGATGTTTTGCATCAATCCATTTCATATGCCTGTCTATACCTGAACAGAACGAACAGACTTGCATCGTAATTGCGCCCGTAGATGTTTTGCATCAATCCATTTCATATGCCTGTCTATACCTGAAAAGCACGAACAAACTTGCATCGTAATTGCGCCCGTAGATGTTTTGCATCAATCCATTTCATATGCCTGTCTATACCTGAACAGAACGAACAAACTTGCATCGTAATTGCGCCCGTAGATGTTTTGCATCAATCCATTTCATATGCCTGTCTATACCTGAACAGAACGAAGAAACTTGCATCGTAATTGCGCCCGTAGATGTTTTGCATCAATCCATTTCATATGCCTGTCTATACCTGAACAGAACGAAGAAACTTGCATCGTAATTGCGCCCGTAGATGTTTTGCATCAATCCATTTCATATGCCTGTCTATACCTGAACAGAACGAACAGACTTTCATCGTAATTGCGCCCGTAGATGTTTTGCATCAATCCATTTCATATGCCTGTCTATACCTGAACAGAACGAAGAAACTTGCATCGTAATTGCGCCCGTAGATATTTTGCATCAATCCATTTCATATGCCTGTCTATACCTGAACAGAACGAACAGACTTGCATCGTAATTGCGCCCGTAGATGTTTTGCATCAATCCATTTCATATGCCTGTCTATACCTGAAACGAACAAACAAACTTGCATCGTAATTGCGCCCGTAGATGTTTTGCATCAATCCATTTCATATACCTGTCTATACCTGAACAGAACGAACAAACTTGCATCGTAATTGCGCCCGTAGATGTTTTGCATCAATCCATTTTATATGCCTGTCTATACCTGCACAGAACGAACAAACTTGCATCGTAATTGCGCCCGTAGATGTTTTGCATCAATCCATTTTATATGCCTGTCTATACCTGAACAGAACGAAAAAACTTGCATCGTAATTGCGCCCGTAGATGTTTTGCATCAATCCATTTTATATGCCTGTTTATACCTGCACAGAACGAACAAACTTGCATCGTAATTGCGCCCGTAGATGTTTTGCATCAATCCATTTCATATGCCTGTCTATACCTGAACAGAACGAACAAACTTGCATCGTAATTGCGCCCGTAGTTGTTTTGCATCAATCCATTTCATATGCCTGTCTATACCTGAAAAGAACGAACAAACTTGCATCGTAATTGCGCCCGTAGATGTTTTGCATCAATCCATTTCATATGCCTGTCTATACCGGAACAGAACTAACAAACTTGCATCGTAATTGGGCACGAAGAGGTTTTGCATCAATCCATTTCATATGCCTGTCTATACTTGAACAGAACGAAGAAACTTGCATCGTAATTGCGCCCGTAGATGTTTTGCATCAATCCATTTCATATGCCTGTCTATACCTGAACAGAACGAAGAAACTTGCATCGTAATTGCGCACGAAGATGTTTTGCATTAATCCATTTCATATGCCTGTCTATACCTGAACAGAATGAAGAAACTTGCATCGTAATTGCGCCCGTAGATGTTTTGCATCAATCCATTTCATATGCCTGTCTATACCTGAACAGAACGAAGAAACTTGCATCGTAATTGCGCCCGTAGATGTTTTGCATCAATCCATTTCATATGCCTGTCTATACCTGAACAGAACGAAGAAAATTGCATCGTAATTGCGCCCGTAGATGTTTTGCATCAATCCATTTCATATGCCTGTCTATACCTGAACAGAACGAACAGACTTGCATCGTAATTACGCCCGTAGATGTTTTGCATCAATCCATTTCATATGCCTGTCTATACCTGAAAAGAACGAACAAACTTGCATCGTAATTGCGCCCGTAGATGTTTTGCATCAATCCACTTCATATGCCTGTCTATACCTGAACAGAACGTACAAACTCGCATCGTAATTGCGCCCGTAGATGTTTTGCATCAATCCATATCATATGCCTGTCTATAACTGAACAGAACGAACAAACTTGCATCGTAATTGCGCCCGTAGATGTTTTGCATCAATCCATTTCATATGCCTGTCTATACCTGAAAAGAACGAACAAACTTGCATCGTAATTGCGCCCGTAGATGTTTTGCATCAATCCATTTCATATGCCTGTCTATACCTGAACAGAACGAACAAACTTGCATCGTAATTGCGCCCGTAGATGTTTTGCATCAATCCATTTTATATGCCTGTCTATACCTGAAAAGCACGAACAAACTTGCATCGTAATTGCGCCCGTAGATGTTTTGCATCAATCCATTTCATATGCCTGTCTATACCTGAACAGAACGAACAAACTTGCATCGTAATTGCGCCCGTAGATGTTTTGCATCAATCCATTTCATATGCCTGTCTATACCTGAACAGAACGAAGAAACTTGCATCGTAATTGCGCCCGTAGATGTTTTGCATCAATCCATTTCATATGCCTGTCTATACCTGAACAGAACGAAGAAACTTGCATCGTAATTGCGCCCGTAGATGTTTTGCATCAATCCATTTCATATGCCTGTCTATACCTGAACAGAACGAACAGACTTTCATCGTAATTGCGCCCGTAGATGTTTTGCATCAATCCATTTCATATGCCTGTCTATACCTGAACAGAACGAAGAAACTTGCATCGTAATTGCGCCCGTAGATATTTTGCATCAATCCATTTCATATGCCTGTCTATACCTGAAAAGAACGAACAGACTTGCATCGTAATTGCGCCCGTAGATGTTTTGCATCAATCCATTTCATATGCCTGTCTATACCTGAAAAGAACGAACAAACTTGCATCGTAATTGCGCCCGTAGATGTTTTGCATCAATCCATTTCATATACCTGTCTATACCTGAACAGAACGAACAAACTCGCATCGTAATTGCGCCCGTAGATGTTTTGCATCAATCCATTTCATATGCCTGTCTATACCTGCAGAGAACAAACAAACTTGCATCGTAATTGCGCCCGTAGATGTTTTGCATCAATCCATTTCATATGCCTGTCTATACCTGAACAGAACTAACAAACTTGCATCGTAATTGCGCCCGTAGATGTTTTGCATCAATCCATTTTATATGCCTGTCTATACCTGCACAGAACGAACAAACTTGCATCGTAATTGCGCCCGTAGATGTTTTGCATCAATCCATTTTATATGCCTGTCTATACCTGAACAGAACGAAAAAACTTGCATCGTAATTGCGCCCGTAGATGTTTTGCATCAATCCATTTTATATGCCTGTCTATACCTGCACAGAACGAACAAACTTGCATCGTAATTGCGCCCGTAGTTGTTTTGCATCAATCCATTTCATATGCCTGTCTATACCTGAACAGAACGAACAAACTTGCATCGTAATTGCGCCCGTAGATGTTTTGCATCAATCCATTTCATATGCCTGTCTATACCTGAAAAGAACGAACAAACTTGCATCGTAATTGCGCCCGTAGATGTTTTGCATCAATCCACTTCATATGCCTGTCTATACCTGAACAGAACGTACAAACTCGCATCGTAATTGCGCCCGTAGATGTTTTGCATCAATCCATATCATATGCCTGTCTATAACTGAACAGAACGAACAAACTTGCATCGTAATTGCGCCCGTAGATGTTTTGCATCAATCCATTTCATATGCCTGTCTATACCTGAAAAGAACGAACAAACTTGCATCGTAATTGCGCCCGTAGATGTTTTGCATCAATCCATTTCATATGCCTGTCTATACCTGAACAGAACGAACAAACTTGCATCGTAATTGCGCCCGTAGATGTTTTGCATCAATCCATTTTATATGCCTGTCTATACCTGAAAAGCACGAACAAACTTGCATCGTAATTGCGCCCGTAGATGTTTTGCATCAATCCATTTCATATGCCTGTCTATACCTGAACAGAACGAACAAACTTGCATCGTAATTGCGCCCGTAGATGTTTTGCATCAATCCATTTCATATGCCTGTCTATACCTGAACAGAACGAAGAAACTTGCATCGTAATTGCGCCCGTAGATGTTTTGCATCAATCCATTTCATATGCCTGTCTATACCTGAACAGAACGAAGAAACTTGCATCGTAATTGCGCCCGTAGATGTTTTGCATCAATCCATTTCATATGCCTGTCTATACCTGAACAGAACGAACAGACTTTCATCGTAATTGCGCCCGTAGATGTTTTGCATCAATCCATTTCATATGCCTGTCTATACCTGAACAGAACGAAGAAACTTGCATCGTAATTGCGCCCGTAGATATTTTGCATCAATCCATTTCATATGCCTGTCTATACCTGAACAGAACGAACAGACTTGCATCGTAATTGCGCCCGTAGATGTTTTGCATCAATCCATTTCATATGCCTGTCTATACCTGAAAAGAACGAACAAACTTGCATCGTAATTGCGCCCGTAGATGTTTTGCATCAATCCATTTCATATACCTGTCTATACCTGAACAGAACGAACAAACTCGCATCGTAATTGCGCCCGTAGATGTTTTGCATCAATCCATTTCATATGCCTGTCTATACCTGCAGAGAACGAACAAACTTGCATCGTAATTGCGCCCGTAGATGTTTTGCATCAATCCATTTCATATGCCTGTCTATACCTGAACAGAACTAACAAACTTGCATCGTAATTGCGCCCGTAGATGTTTTGCATCAATCCATTTTATATGCCTGTCTATACCTGCACAGAACGAACAAACTTGCATCGTAATTGCGCCCGTAGATGTTTTGCATCAATCCATTTTATATGCCTGTCTATACCTGAACAGAACGAAAAAACTTGCATCGTAATTGCGCCCGTAGATGTTTTGCATCAATCCATTTTATATGCCTGTCTATACCTGCACAGAACGAACAAACTTGCATCGTAATTGCGCCCGTAGTTGTTTTGCATCAATCCATTTCATATGCCTGTCTATACCTGAACAGAACGAACAAACTTGCATCGTAATTGCGCCCGTAGATGTTTTGCATCAATCCATTTCATATGCCTGTCTATACCTGAAAAGAACGAACAAACTTGCATCGTAATTGCGCCCGTAGATGTTTTGCATCAATCCATTTCATATGCCTGTCTATACCGGAACAGAACTAACAAACTTGCATCGTAATTGGGCACGAAGAGGTTTTGCATCAATCCATTTCATATGCCTGTCTATACTTGAACAGAACGAAGAAACTTGCATCGTAATTGCGCCCGTAGATGTTTTGCATCAATCCATTTCATATGCCTGTCTATACCTGAACAGAACGAAGAAACTTGCATCGCAATTGCGCACGAAGATGTTTTGCATTAATCCATTTCATATGCCTGTCTATACCTGAACAGAATGAAGAAACTTGCATCGTAATTGCGCCCGTAGATGTTTTGCATCAATCCATTTCATATGCCTGTCTATACCTGAACAGAACGAAGAAACTTGCATCGTAATTGCGCCCGTAGATGTTTTGCATCAATCCATTTCATATGCCTGTCTATACCTGAACAGAACGAAGAAAATTGCATCGTAATTGCGCCCGTAGATGTTTTGCATCAATCCATTTCATATGCCTGTCTATACCTGAACAGAACGAACAGACTTGCTTCGTAATTACGCCCGTAGATGTTTTGCATCAATCCATTTCATATGCCTGTCTATACCTGAAAAGAACGAACAAACTTGCATCGTAATTGCGCCCGTAGATGTTTTGCATCAATCCACTTCATATGCCTGTCTATACCTGAACAGAACGTACAAATTCGCATCGTAATTGCGCCCGTAGATGTTTTGCATCAATCCATATCATATGCCTGTCTATAACTGAACAGAACGAACAAACTTGCATCGTAATTGCGCCCGTAGATGTTTTGCATCAATCCATTTCATATGCCTGTCTATACCTGAAAAGAACGAACAAACTTGCATCGTAATTGCGCCCGTAGATGTTTTGCATCAATCCATTTCATATGCCTGTCTATACCTGAACAGAACGAACAAACTTGCATCGTAATTGCGCCCGTAGATGTTTTGCATCAATCCATTTCATATGCCAGTCTATACCTGAACAGAACGAACAGACTTGCATCTTAATTGCGCCCGTAGATGTTTTGCATCAATCCATTTCATATGCCTGTCTATACCTGAACAGAACGAACAAACTTGCATCGTAATTGCGCCCGTAGATGTTTTGGATCAATCCATTTCATATGCCTGTCTATACCTGAACAGAACGAACAAACTTGCATCGTAATTGCGCCCGTAGATGTTTTGCATCAATCCATTTCATATGCCTGTCTATACCTGAACAGAACGAAGAAACTTGCATCGTAATTGCGCCCGTAGATGTTTTGCATCAATCCATTTCATATGCCTGTCTATACCTGAACAGAACGAAGAAACTTGCATCGTAATTGCGCCCGTAGATGTTTTGCATCAATCCATTTCATATGCCTGTCTATACCTGAAAAGAACGAACAAACTTGCATCGTAATTGCGCCCGTAGATGTTTTGCATCAATCCATTTCATATGCCTGTCTATACCTGAACAGTACTAACAAACTTGCATCGTAATTGGGCACGAAGTGGTTTTGCATCAATCCATTTCATATGCCTGTCTATACCTGAAAAGAACGAACAAACTTGCATCGTAATTGCGCCCGTAGATGTTTTGCATCAATCCATTTCATATGCCTGTCTATACCTGAACAGAACGAAGAAACTTGCATAGTAATTGCGCCCGTAGATGTTTTGCATCAATCCATTTTATATGCCTGTCTATACCTGAACAGAACGAACAGACTTGCATCGTAATTGCGCCCGTAGATGTTTTGCATCAATCCATTTCATATGCCTGTCTATACCTGACCAGAACGAAGAAACTTGCAACGTAATTGCGCCCGTAGATGTTTTGCATCAATCCATTTCATATGCCTGTCTATACCTGAACAGAACGAACAGACTTGCATCGTAATTGCGCCCGTAGATGTTTTGCATCAATCCATTTCATATGCCTGTCTATACCTGAAAAGCACGAACAAACTTGCATCGTAATTGCGCCCGTAGATGTTTTGCATCAATCCATTTCATATGCCTGTCTATACCTGAACAGAACGAACAAACTTGCATCGTAATTGCGCCCGTAGATGTTTTGCATCAATCCATTTCATATGCCTGTCTATACCTGAACAGAACGAAGAAACTTGCATCGTAATTGCGCCCGTAGATGTTTTGCATCAATCCATTTCATATGCCTGTCTATACCTGAACAGAACGAAGAAACTTGCATCGCAATTGCGCACGAAGATGTTTTGCATTAATCCATTTCATATGCCTGTCTATACCTGAACAGAATGAAGAAACTTGCATCGTAATTGCGCCCGTAGATGTTTTGCATCAATCCATTTCATATGCCTGTCTATACCTGAACAGAACGAAGAAACTTGCATCGTAATTGCGCCCGTAGATGTTTTGCATCAATCCATTTCATATGCCTGTCTATACCTGAACAGAACGAAGAAAATTGCATCGTAATTGCGCCCGTAGATGTTTTGCATCAATCCATTTCATATGCCTGTCTATACCTGAACAGAACGAACAGACTTGCTTCGTAATTACGCCCGTAGATGTTTTGCATCAATCCATTTCATATGCCTGTCTATACCTGAAAAGAACGAACAAACTTGCATCGTAATTGCGCCCGTAGATGTTTTGCATCAATCCACTTCATATGCCTGTCTATACCTGAACAGAACGTACAAATTCGCATCGTAATTGCGCCCGTAGATGTTTTGCATCAATCCATATCATATGCCTGTCTATAACTGAACAGAACGAACAAACTTGCATCGTAATTGCGCCCGTAGATGTTTTGCATCAATCCATTTCATATGCCTGTCTATACCTGAAAAGAACGAACAAACTTGCATCGTAATTGCGCCCGTAGATGTTTTGCATCAATCCATTTCATATGCCTGTCTATACCTGAACAGAACGAACAAACTTGCATCGTAATTGCGCCCGTAGATGTTTTGCATCAATCCATTTCATATGCCAGTCTATACCTGAACAGAACGAACAGACTTGCATCGTAATTGCGCCCGTAGATGTTTTGCATCAATCCATTTCATATGCCTGTCTATACCTGAACAGAACGAACAAACTTGCATCGTAATTGCGCCCGTAGATGTTTTGGATCAATCCATTTCATATGCCTGTCTATACCTGAACAGAACGAACAAACTTGCATCGTAATTGCGCCCGTAGATGTTTTGCATCAATCCATTTCATATGCCTGTCTATACCTGAACAGAACGAAGAAACTTGCATCGTAATTGCGCCCGTAGATGTTTTGCATCAATCCATTTCATATGCCTGTCTATACCTGAACAGAACGAAGAAACTTGCATCGTAATTGCGCCCGTAGATGTTTTGCATCAATCCATTTCATATGCCTGTCTATACCTGAAAAGAACGAACAAACTTGCATCGTAATTGCGCCCGTAGATGTTTTGCATCAATCCATTTCATATGCCTGTCTATACCTGAACAGTACTAACAAACTTGCATCGTAATTGGGCACGAAGTGGTTTTGCATCAATCCATTTCATATGCCTGTCTATACCTGAAAAGAACGAACAAACTTGCATCGTAATTGCGCCCGTAGATGTTTTGCATCAATCCATTTCATATGCCTGTCTATACCTGAACAGAACGAAGAAACTTGCATAGTAATTGCGCCCGTAGATGTTTTGCATCAATCCATTTTATATGCCTGTCTATACCTGAACAGAACGAACAGACTTGCATCGTAATTGCGCCCGTAGATGTTTTGCATCAATCCATTTCATATGCCTGTCTATACCTGACCAGAACGAAGAAACTTGCAACGTAATTGCGCCCGTAGATGTTTTGCATCAATCCATTTCATATGCCTGTCTATACCTGAACAGAACGAACAGACTTGCATCGTAATTGCGCCCGTAGATGTTTTGCATCAATCCATTTCATATGCCTGTCTATACCTGAAAAGCACGAACAAACTTGCATCGTAATTGCGCCCGTAGATGTTTTGCATCAATCCATTTCATATGCCTGTCTATACCTGAACAGAACGAACAAACTTGCATCGTAATTGCGCCCGTAGATGTTTTGCATCAATCCATTTCATATGCCTGTCTATACCTGAACAGAACGAAGAAACTTGCATCGTAATTGCGCCCGTAGATGTTTTGCATCAATCCATTTCATATGCCTGTCTATACCTGAACAGAACGAAGAAACTTGCATCGTAATTGCGCCCGTAGATGTTTTGCATCAATCCATTTCATATGCCTGTCTATACCTGAACAGAACGAACAGACTTTCATCGTAATTGCGCCCGTAGATGTTTTGCATCAATCCATTTCATATGCCTGTCTATACCTGAACAGAACGAAGAAACTTGCATCGTAATTGCGCCCGTAGATATTTTGCATCAATCCATTTCATATGCCTGTCTATACCTGAACAGAACGAACAGACTTGCATCGTAATTGGGGACGAAGAGGTTTTGCATCAATCCATTTCATATGCCTGTCTATACTTGAACAGAACGAAGAAACTTGCATCGTAATTGCGCCCGTAGATGTTTTGCATCAATCCATTTCATATGCCTGTCTATACCTGAACAGAACGAAGAAACTTGCATCGTAATTGCGCACGAAGATGTTTTGCATTAATCCATTTCATATGCCTGTCTATACCTGAACAGAATGAAGAAACTTGCATCGTAATTGCGCCCGTAGATGTTTTGCATCAATCCATTTCATATGCCTGTCTATACCTGAACAGAACGAAGAAACTTGCATCGTAATTGCGCCCGTAGATGTTTTGCATCAATCCATTTCATATGCCTGTCTATACCTGAACAGAACGAAGAAAATTGCATCGTAATTGCGCCCGTAGATGTTTTGCATCAATCCATTTCATATGCCTGTCTATACCTGAACAGAACGAACAGACTTGCATCGTAATTACGCCCGTAGATGTTTTGCATCAATCCATTTCATATGCCTGTCTGTACCTGAAAAGAACGAACAAACTTGCATCGTAATTGCGCCCGTAGATGTTTTGCATCAATCCACTTCATATGCCTGTCTATACCTGAACAGAACGTACAAACTCGCATCGTAATTGCGCCCGTAGATGTTTTGTATCAATCCATATCATATGCCTGTCTATAACTGAACAGAACGAACAAACTTGCATCGTAATTGCGCCCGTAGATGTTTTGCATCAATCCATTTCATATGCCTGTCTATACCTGAAAAGAACGAACAAACTTGCATCGTAATTGCGCCCGTAGATGTTTTGCATCAATCCATTTCATATGCCTGTCTATACCTGAACAGAACGAACAAACTTGCATCGTAATTGCGCCCGTAGGTGTTTTGCATCAATCCATTTCATATGCCTGTCTATACCTGAACAGAACGAACAGACTTGCATCGTAATTGCACCCGTAGATGTTTTGCATCAATCCATTTCATATGCCTGTCTATACCTGAACAGAACGAAGAAACTTGCATCGTAATTGCGCCCGTAGATTTTTTGCATCAATCCATTTCATATGCCAGTCTATACCTGAACAGAACGAACAGACTTGCATCGTAATTGCGCCCGTAGATGTTTTGCATCAATCCATTTCATATGCCTGTCTATACCTGAACAGAACGAACAAACTTGCATCGTAATTGCGCCCGTAGATGTTTTGGATCAATCCATTTCATATGCCTGTCTATACCTGAACAGGACGAACAAACTTGCATCGTAATTGCGCCCGTAGATGTTTTGCATCAATCCATTTCATATGCCTGTCTATACCTGAACAGAACGAAGAAACTTGCATCGTAATTGCGCCCGTAGATGTTTTGCATCAATCCATTTCATATGCCTGTCTATACCTGAACAGAACGAAGAAACTTGCATCGTAATTGCGCCCGTAGATGTTTTGCATCAATCCATTTCATATGCCTGTCTATACCTGAAAAGAACGAACAAACTTGCATCGTAATTGCGCCCGTAGATGTTTTGCATCAATCCATTTCATATGCCTGTCTATAACTGAACAGTACTAACAAACTTGCATCGTAATTGGGCACGAAGTGGTTTTGCATCAATCCATTTCATATGCCTGTCTATACCTGAAAAGAACGAACAAACTTGCATCGTAATTGCGCCCGTAGATGTTTTGCATCAATCCATTTCATATGCCTGTCTATACCTGAACAGAACGAAGAAACTTGCATAGTAATTGCGCCCGTAGATGTTTTGCATCAATCCATTTTATATGCCTGTCTATACCTGAACAGAACGAACAGACTTGCATCGTAATTGCGCCCGTAGATGTTTTGCATCAATCCATTTCATATGCCTGTCTATACCTGACCAGAACGAACAAACTTGCAACGTAATTGCGCCCGTAGATGTTTTGCATCAATCCATTTCATATGCCTGTCTATACCTGAACAGAACGAACAGACTTGCATCGTAATTGCGCCCGTAGATGTTTTGCATCAATCCATTTCATATGCCTGTCTATACCTGAAAAGCACGAACAAACTTGCATCGTAATTGCGCCCGTAGATGTTTTGCATCAATCCATTTCATATGCCTGTCTATACCTGAACAGAACGAACAAACTTGCATCGTAATTGCGCCCGTAGATGTTTTGCATCAATCCATTTCATATGCCTGTCTATACCTGAACAGAACGAAGAAACTTGCATCGTAATTGCGCCCGTAGATGTTTTGCATCAATCCATTTCATATGCCTGTCTATACCTGAACAGAACGAAGAAACTTGCATCGTAATTGCGCCCGTAGATGTTTTGCATCAATCCATTTCATATGCCTGTCTATACCTGAACAGAACGAACAGACTTTCATCGTAATTGCGCCCGTAGATGTTTTGCATCAATCCATTTCATATGCCTGTCTATACCTGAACAGAACGAAGAAACTTGCATCGTAATTGCGCCCGTAGATATTTTGCATCAATCCATTTCATATGCCTGTCTATACCTGAACAGAACGAACAGACTTGCATCGTAATTGCGCCCGTAGATGTTTTGCATCAATCCATTTCATATGCCTGTCTATACCTGGAAAGAACGAACAAACTTGCATCGTAATTGCGCCCGTAGATGTTTTGCATCAATCCATTTCATATACCTGTCTATACCTGAACAGAACGAACAAACTCGCATCGTAATTGCGCCCGTAGATGTTTTGCATCAATCCATTTCATATGCCTGTCTATACCTGAACAGAACGAAGAAACTTGCATCGTAATTGCGCCCGTAGATGTTTTGCATCAATCCATTTCATATGCCTGTCTATACCTGAACAGAACGAACAAACTTGCATCGTAATTGCGCCCGTAGATGTTTTGCATCAATCCATTTCATATGCCTGTCTATACCTGAACAGAACGAAGAAACTTGCATCGTAATTGCGCCCGTAGATGTTTTGCATCAATCCATTTAATATGCCTGTCTATACCTGAACAGAACGAAGAAACTTGCATCGTAATTGCGCCCGTAGATGTTTTGCATCAATCCATTTCATATGCCTGTCTATACCGGAACAGAACTAACAAACTTGCATCGTAATTGGGCACGAAGAGGTTTTGCATCAATCCATTTCATATGCCTGTCTATACATGAACAGAACGAAGAAACTTGCATCGTAATTGCGCCCGAAGATGTTTTGCATCAATCCATTTCATATCCCTGTCTATACCTGAACAGAACGAAGAAACTTGCATCGTAATTGCGCCCGTAGATGTTTTGCATCAATCCATTTCATATGCCTGTCTATACCTGAACAGAACGAAGAAACTTGCATCGTAATTGCGCCCGTAGATGTTTTGCATCAATCCATTTCATATGTCTGTCTATACCTGAACAGAACGAACAGACTTGCATCGTAATTACGCCCGTAGATGTTTTGCATCAATCCATTTCATATGCCTGTCTATACCTGAACAGAACGAAGAAACTTGCATCGTAATTGCGCCCGTAGATGTTTTGCATCAATCCATTTCATATGCCTGTCTATACCTGAACAGAACGAACAGACTTGCATCGTAATTGCGCCCGTAGATGTTTTGCATCAATCCATTTCATATGCCTGTCTATACCTGAAAAGAACGAACAAACTTGCATCGTAATTGCGCCCGTAGATGTTTTGCATCAATCCACTTCATATGCCTGTCTATACCTGAACAGAACGTACAAACTCGCATCGTAATTGCGCCCGTAGATGTTTTGCATCAATCCATTTCATATGCCTGTCTATACCTGAACAGAACGAACAAACTTGCATCGTAATTGCGCCCGTAGATGTTTTGCATCAATCCATTTCATATGCCTGTCTATACCTGAAAAGAACGAACAAACTTGCATCGTAATTGCGCCCGTAGATGTTTTGCATCAATCCATTTCATATGCCTGTCTATACCTGAACAGAACGAACAAACTTGCATCGTAATTGCGCCCGTAGATGTTTTGCATCAATCCATTTCATATGCCTGTCTATACCTGAAAAGAACGAACAGACTTGCATCGTAATTGCGCCCGTAGATGTTTTGCATCAATCCATTTCATATGCCTGTCTATACCTGAAAAGAACGAACAAACTTGCATCGTAATTGCGCCCGTAGATGTTTTGCATCAATCCATTTCATATGCCTGTCTATACCTGAACAGAACGAACAAACTTGCATCGTAATTGCGCCCGTAGATGTTTTGCATCAATCCATTTCATATGCCTGTCTATACCTGAAAAGAACGAACAGACTTGCATCGTAATTGCGCCCGTAGATGTTTTGCATCAATCCATTTCATATGCCTGTCTATACCTGAAAAGAACGAACAAACTTGCATCGTAATTGCGCCCGTAGATGTTTTGCATCAATCCATTTCATATGCCTGTCTATACCTGAAAAGAACGAACAAACTTGCATCGTAATTGCGCCCGTAGATGTTTTGCATCAATCCATTTCATATGCCTGTCTATACCTGAAAAGAACGAACAGACTTGCATCGTAATTGCGCCCGTATATGTTTTGCATCAATCCATTTCATATGCCTGTCTATACCTGAAAAGAACGAACAAACTTGCATCGTAATTGCGCCCGTAGATGTTTTGCATCAATCCATTTCATATGCCTGTCTATACCTGAAAAGAACGAACAAACTCGCATCGTAATTGCGCCCGTAGATGTTTTGCATCAATCCATTTCATATGCCTGTCTATACCTGAACAGAACGAAGAAACTTGCATCGTAATTGCGCCCGTAGATGTTTTGCATCAATCCATTTCATATGCCTGTCTATACCTGAAAAGAACGAACAGACTTGCATCGTAATTGCGCCCGTAGATGTTTTGCATCAATCCATTTCATATGCCTGTCTATACCTGAACAGAACGAACAAACTTGCATCGTAATTGCGCCCGTAGATGTTTTGCATCAATCCATTTCATATGCCTGTCTATACCTGAACAGAACGAACAGACTTGCATCGTAATTGCGCCCGTATATGTTTTGCATCAATCCATTTTATATGCCTGTCTATACCTGAACAGAACGAACAAACTTGCATCGTAATTGCGCCCGTAGATGTTTTGCATCAATCCATTTCATATGCCTGTCTATACCTGAACAGAACGAACAGACTTGCATCGTAATTGCGCCCGTCGATGTTTTGCATCAATCCATTTCATATGCCTGTCTATACCTGAACAGAACGAACAGACTTGCATCGTAATTGCGCCCGTATATGTTTTGCATCAATCCATTTCATATGCCTGTCTATACCTGAACAGAACGAACAAACTTGCATCGTAATTGCGCCCGTAGATGTTTTGCATCAATCCATTTCATATGCCTGTCTATACCTGAACAGAACGAACAGACTTGCATCGTAATTGCGCCCGTCGATGTTTTGCATCAATCCATTTCATATGCCTGTCTATACCTGAACAGAACGAAGAAACTTGCATCGTAATTGCGCCCGTAGATGTTTTGCATCAATCCATTTCATATGCCTGTCTATACCTGAACAGAACGAAGAAACTTGCATCGTAATTGCGCCCGTAGATGTTTTGCACCAATCCATTTCATATGCCTGTCTATACCTGAAAAGAACGAACAGACTTGCATCGTAATTGCGCCCGTAGATGTTTTGCATCAATCCATTTCATATGCCTGTCTATACCTGAAAAGAACGAACAGACTTGCATCGTAATTGCGCCCGTAGATGTTTTGCATCAATCCATTTCATATGCCTGTCTATACCTGAACAGAACGAACAGACTCGCATCGTAATTGCGCCCGTATATGTTTTGCATCAATCCATTTCATATGCCTGTCTATACCTGAAAAGAACGAACAGACTCGCATCGTAATTGCGCCCGTAGATGTTTTGCATCAATCCATTTCATATGCCTGTCTATACCTGAACAGAACGAACAAACTTGCATCGTAATTGCGCCCGTATATGTTTTGCATCAATCCATTTCATATGCCTGTCTATACCTGAACAGAACGAACAGACTTGCATCGTAATTGCGCCCGTCGATGTTTTGCATCAATCCATTTCATATGCCTGTCTATACCTGAAAAGAACGAACACACTCGCATCGTAATTGCGCCCGTAGATGTTTTGCATCAATCCATTTCATATGCCTGTCTATACCTGAACAGAACGAACAAACTTGCATCGTAATTGCGCCCGTATATGTTTTGCATCAATCCATTTCATATGCCTGTCTATACCTGAACAGAACGAACAGACTTGCATCGTAATTGCGCCCGTCGATGTTTTGCATCAATCCATTTCATATGCCTGTCTATACCTGAAAAGAACGAACAGACTCGCATCGTAATTGCGCCCGTAGATGTTTTGCATCAATCCATTTCATATGCCTGTCTATACCTGAAAAGAACGAACAGACTTGCATCGTAATTGCGCCCGTCGATGTTTTGCATCAATCCATTTCATATGCCTGTCTATACCTGAACAGAACGAACAGACTTGCATCGTAATTGCGCCCGTAGATGTTTTGCATCAATCCATTTCATATGCCTGTCTATACCTGAAAAGAACGAACAGACTTGCATCGTAATTGCGCCCGTAGATGTTTTGCATCAATCCATTTCATATGCCTGTCTATACCTGAACAGAACGAACAGACTTGCATCGTAATTGCGCCCGTAGATGTTTTGGATCAATCCATTTCATATGCCTGTCTATACCTGAAAAGAACGAACAAACTTGCATCGTAATTGCGCCCGTCGATGTTTTGCATCAATCCATTTCATATGCCTGTCTATACCTGAACAGAACGAACAGACTTGCATCGTAATTGCGCCCGTAGATGTTTTGCATCAATCCATTTCATATGCCTGTCTATACCTGAAAAGAACGAACAGACTTGCATCGTAATTGCGCCCGTAGATGTTTTGCATCAATCCATTTCATATGCCTGTCTATACCTGAAAAGAACGAACAGACTTGCATCGTAATTGCGCCCGTAGATGTTTTGCATCAATCCATTTCATATGCCTGTCTATACCTGAAAAGAACGAACAGACTTGCATCGTAATTGCGCCCGTAGATGTTTTGGATCAATCCATTTCATATGCCTGTCTATACCTGAACAGAACGTACAAACTTGCATCGTAATTGCGCCCGTAGATGTTTTGGATCAATCCATTTCATATGCCTGTCTATACCTGAACAGAACGAACAGACTTGCATCGTAATTGCGCCCGTAGATGTTTTGCATCAATCCATTTCATATGCCTGTCTATACCTGAACAGAACGAACAGACTTGCATCGTAATTGCGCCCGTAGATGTTTTGCATCAATCCATTTCATATGCCTGTCTATACCTGAACAGAACGAACAAACTTGCATCGTAATTGCGCCCGTATATGTTATGCATCAATCCATTTCATATGCCTGTCTATACCTGAACAGAACGAACAGACTTGCATCGTAATTGCGCCCGTAGATGTTTTGCATCAATCCATTTCATATGCCTGTCTATACCTGAACAGAACGAACAAACTTGCATCGTAATTGCGCCCGTAGATGTTTTGCATCAATCCATTTCATATGCCTGTCTATACCTGAACAGAACGAACAAACTTGCATCGTAATTGCGCCCGTATATGTTTTGCATCAATCCATTTCATATGCCTGTCTATACCTGAAAAGAACGAACAAACTTGCATCGTAATTGCGCCCGTCGATGTTTTGCATCAATCCATTTCATATGCCTGTCTATACCTGAACAGAACGAACAGACTTGCATCGTAATTGCGCCCGTAGATGTTTTGCATCAATCCATTTCATATGCCTGTCTATACCTGAACAGAACGAACAGACTTGCATCGTAATTGCGCCCGTAGATGTTTTGCATCAATCCATTTCATATGCCTGTCTATACCTGAACAGAACGAACAGACTTGCATCGTAATTGCGCCCGTAGATGTTTTGCATCAATCCATTTCATATGCCTGTCTATACCTGAACAGAACGAACAGACTTGCATCGTAATTGCGCCCGTAGATGTTTTGCATCAATCCATTTCATATGCCTGTCTATACCTGAAAAGAACGAACAAACTTGCATCGTAATTGCGCCCGTAGATGTTTTGGATCAATCCATTTCATATGCCTGTCTATACCTGAAAAGAACGAACAAACTTGCATCGTAATTGCGCCCGTAGATGTTTTGCATCAATCCATTTCATATGCCTGTCTATACCTGAACAGAACGAACAGACTTGCATCGTAATTGCGCCCGTAGATGTTTTGCATCAATCCATTTCATATGCCTGTCTATACCTGAACAGAACGAACAGACTTGCATCGTAATTGCGCCCGTAGATGTTTTGCATCAATCCATTTCATATGCCTGTCTATACCTGAAAAGAACGAACAAACTTGCATCGTAATTGCGCCCGTAGATGTTTTGGATCAATCCATTTCATATGCCTGTCTATACCTGAACAGAACGAACAAACTTGCATCGTAATTGCGCCCGTAGATGTTTTGCATCAATCCATTTCATATGCCTGTCTATACCTGAAAAGAACGAACAAACTTGCATCGTAATTGCGCCCGTATATGTTTTGCATCAATCCATTTCATATGCCTGTCTATACCTGAACAGAACGAACAGACTTGCATCGTAATTGCGCCCGTAGATGTTTTGCATCAATCCATTTCATATGCCTGTCTATACCTGAAAAGAACGAACAGACTTGCATCGTAATTGCGCCCGTAGATGTTTTGCATCAATCCATTTCATATGCCTGTCTATACCTGAACAGAACGAACAGACTTGCATCGTAATTGCGCCCGTAGATGTTTTGCATCAATCCATTTCATATGCCTGTCTATACCTGAACAGAACGAACAAACTTGCATCGTAATTGCGCCCGTAGATGTTTTGCATCAATCCATTTCATATGCCTGTCTATACCTGAAAAGAACGAACAGACTTGCATCGTAATTGCGCCCGTAGATGTTTTGCATCAATCCATTTCATATGCCTGTCTATACCTGAACAGAACGAACAGACTTGCATCGTAATTGCGCCCGTAGATGTTTTGCATCAATCCATTTCATATGCCTGTCTATACCTGAACAGAACGAACAGACTTGCATCGTAATTGCGCCCGTAGATGTTTTGCATCAATCCATTTCATATGCCTGTCTATACCTGAAAAGAACGAACAAACTTGCATCGTAATTGCGCCCGTATATGTTTTGCATCAATCCATTTCATATGCCTGTCTATACCTGAACAGAACGAACAAACTTGCATCGTAATTGCGCCCGTAGATGTTTTGCATCAATCCATTTCATATGCCTGTCTATACCTGAACAGAACGAACAAACTTGCATCGTAATTGCGCCCGTAGATGTTTTGCATCAATCCATTTCATATGCCTGTCTATACCTGAACAGAACGAACAAACTTGCATCGTAATTGCGCCCGTATATGTTTTGGATCAATCCATTTCATATGCCTGTCTATACCTGAACAGAACGAACAAACTTGCATCGTAATTGCGCCCGTAGATGTTTTGGATCAATCCATTTCATATGCCTGTCTATACCTGAACAGAACGAACAAACTTGCATCGTAATTGCGCCCGTAGATGTTTTGCATCAATCCATTTCATATGCCTGTCTATACCTGAACAGAACGAACAAACTTGCATCGTAATTGCGCCCGTATATGTTTTGGATCAATCCATTTCATATGCCTGTCTATACCTGAACAGAACGAACAAACTTGCATCGTAATTGCGCCCGTCGATGTTTTGCATCAATCCATTTCATATGCCTGTCTATACCTGAACAGAACGAACAAACTTGCATCGTAATTGCGCCCGTAGATGTTTTGGATCAATCCATTTCATATGCCTGTCTATACCTGAACAGAACGAACAAACTTGCATCGTAATTGCGCCCGTATATGTTTTGGATCAATCCATTTCATATGCCTGTCTATACCTGAACAGAACGAACAAACTTGCATCGTAATTGCGCCCGTCGATGTTTTGCATCAATCCATTTCATATGCCTGTCTATACCTGAACAGAACGAACAAACTTGCATCGTAATTGCGCCCGTAGATGTTTTGGATCAATCCATTTCATATGCCTGTCTATACCTGAACAGAACGAACAAACTTGCATCGTAATTGCGCCCGTAGATGTTTTGCATCAATCCATTTCATATGCCTGTCTATACCTGAACAGAACGAACAAACTTGCATCGTAATTGCGCCCGTATATGTTTTGGATCAATCCATTTCATATGCCTGTCTATACCTGAACAGAACGAACAAACTTGCATCGTAATTGCGCCCGTCGATGTTTTGCATCAATCCATTTCATATGCCTGTCTATACCTGAACAGAACGAACAAACTTGCATCGTAATTGCGCCCGTAGATGTTTTGGATCAATCCATTTCATATGCCTGTCTATACCTGAACAGAACGAACAAACTTGCATCGTAATTGCGCCCGTATATGTTTTGGATCAATCCATTTCATATGCCTGTCTATACCTGAACAGAACGAACAAACTTGCATCGTAATTGCGCCCGTCGATGTTTTGCATCAATCCATTTCATATGCCTGTCTATACCTGAACAGAACGAACAAACTTGCATCGTAATTGCGCCCGTAGATGTTTTGGATCAATCCATTTCATATGCCTGTCTATACCTGAACAGAACGAACAAACTTGCATCGTAATTGCGCCCGTAGATGTTTTGCATCAATCCATTTCATATGCCTGTCTATACCTGAACAGAACGAACAAACTTGCATCGTAATTGCGCCCGTATATGTTTTGGATCAATCCATTTCATATGCCTGTCTATACCTGAACAGAACGAACAAACTTGCATCGTAATTGCGCCCGTCGATGTTTTGCATCAATCCATTTCATATGCCTGTCTATACCTGAACAGAACGAACAAACTTGCATCGTAATTGCGCCCGTAGATGTTTTGGATCAATCCATTTCATATGCCTGTCTATACCTGAACAGAACGAACAAACTTGCATCGTAATTGCGCCCGTATATGTTTTGGATCAATCCATTTCATATGCCTGTCTATACCTGAACAGAACGAACAAACTTGCATCGTAATTGCGCCCGTCGATGTTTTGCATCAATCCATTTCATATGCCTGTCTATACCTGAACAGAACGAACAAACTTGCATCGTAATTGCGCCCGTAGATGTTTTGGATCAATCCATTTCATATGCCTGTCTATACCTGAACAGAACGAACAAACTTGCATCGTAATTGCGCCCGTATATGTTTTGGATCAATCCATTTCATATGCCTGTCTATACCTGAACAGAACGAACAAACTTGCATCGTAATTGCGCCCGTCGATGTTTTGCATCAATCCATTTCATATGCCTGTCTATACCTGAACAGAACGAACAAACTTGCATCGTAATTGCGCCCGTAGATGTTTTGGATCAATCCATTTCATATGCCTGTCTATACCTGAACAGAACGAACAAACTTGCATCGTAATTGCGCCCGTAGATGTTTTGCATCAATCCATTTCATATGCCTGTCTATACCTGAACAGAACGAACAAACTTGCATCGTAATTGCGCCCGTATATGTTTTGGATCAATCCATTTCATATGCCTGTCTATACCTGAACAGAACGAACAAACTTGCATCGTAATTGCGCCCGTCGATGTTTTGCATCAATCCATTTCATATGCCTGTCTATACCTGAACAGAACGAACAAACTTGCATCGTAATTGCGCCCGTAGATGTTTTGGATCAATCCATTTCATATGCCTGTCTATACCTGAACAGAACGAACAAACTTGCATCGTAATTGCGCCCGTCGATGTTTTGCATCAATCCATTTCATATGCCTGTCTATACCTGAACAGAACGAACAAACTTGCATCGTAATTGCGCCCGTAGATGTTTTGGATCAATCCATTTCATATGCCTGTCTATACCTGAACAGAACGAACAAACTTGCATCGTAATTGCGCCCGTAGATGTTTTGCATCAATCCATTTCATATGCCTGTCTATACCTGAACAGAACGAACAAACTTGCATCGTAATTGCGCCCGTATATGTTTTGGATCAATCCATTTCATATGCCTGTCTATACCTGAACAGAACGAACAAACTTGCATCGTAATTGCGCCCGTCGATGTTTTGCATCAATCCATTTCATATGCCTGTCTATACCTGAACAGAACGAACAGACTTGCATCGTAATTGCGCCCGTAGATGTTTTGCATCAATCCATTTCATATGCCTGTCTATACCTGAACAGAACGAACAAACTTGCATCGTAATTGCGCCCGTATATGTTTTGGATCAATCCATTTCATATGCCTGTCTATACCTGAACAGAACGAACAAACTTGCATCGTAATTGCGCCCGTCGATGTTTTGCATCAATCCATTTCATATGCCTGTCTATACCTGAACAGAACGAACAAACTTGCATCGTAATTGCGCCCGTAGATGTTTTGGATCAATCCATTTCATATGCCTGTCTATACCTGAACAGAACGAACAAACTTGCATCGTAATTGCGCCCGTCGATGTTTTGCATCAATCCATTTCATATGCCTGTCTATACCTGAACAGAACGAACAAACTTGCATCGTAATTGCGCCCGTAGATGTTTTGGATCAATCCA
Organism: Acanthosepion esculentum; assembly: GCA_964036315.1. NCBI lineage: Eukaryota > Metazoa > Mollusca > Cephalopoda > Sepiida > Sepiidae > Acanthosepion > Acanthosepion esculentum. The sequence continues at coordinate 67,509,596 of OZ038517.1, read as the reverse complement.
TTTCATATGCCTGTCTATACCTGAACAGAACGAACAAACTTGCATCGTAATTGCGCCCGTCGATGTTTTGCATCAATCCATTTCATATGCCTGTCTATACCTGAACAGAACGAACAAACTTGCATCGTAATTGCGCCCGTAGATGTTTTGGATCAATCCATTTCATATGCCTGTCTATACCTGAACAGAACGAACAAACTTGCATCGTAATTGCGCCCGTAGATGTTTTGCATCAATCCATTTCATATGCCTGTCTATACCTGAACAGAACGAACAAACTTGCATCGTAATTGCGCCCGTATATGTTTTGGATCAATCCATTTCATATGCCTGTCTATACCTGAACAGAACGAACAAACTTGCATCGTAATTGCGCCCGTCGATGTTTTGCATCAATCCATTTCATATGCCTGTCTATACCTGAACAGAACGAACAAACTTGCATCGTAATTGCGCCCGTAGATGTTTTGGATCAATCCATTTCATATGCCTGTCTATACCTGAACAGAACGAACAAACTTGCATCGTAATTGCGCCCGTAGATGTTTTGGATCAATCCATTTCATATGCCTGTCTATACCTGAACAGAACGAACAAACTTGCATCGTAATTGCGCCCGTATATGTTTTGGATCAATCCATTTCATATGCCTGTCTATACCTGAACAGAACGAACAAACTTGCATCGTAATTGCGCCCGTCGATGTTTTGCATCAATCCATTTCATATGCCTGTCTATACCTGAACAGAACGAACAAACTTGCATCGTAATTGCGCCCGTATATGTTTTGGATCAATCCATTTCATATGCCTGTCTATACCTGAACAGAACGAACAAACTTGCATCGTAATTGCGCCCGTAGATGTTTTGGATCAATCCATTTCATATGCCTGTCTATACCTGAACAGAACGAACAAACTTGCATCGTAATTGCGCCCGTATATGTTTTGGATCAATCCATTTCATATGCCTGTCTATACCTGAACAGAACGAACAAACTTGCATCGTAATTGCGCCCGTAGATGTTTTGCATCAATCCATTTCATATGCCTGTCTATACCTGAACAGAACGAACAAACTTGCATCGTAATTGCGCCCGTATATGTTTTGGATCAATCCATTTCATATGCCTGTCTATACCTGAACAGAACGAACAGACTTGCATCGTAATTGCGCCCGTAGATGTTTTGGATCAATCCATTTCATATGCCTGTCTATACCTGAACAGAACGAACAAACTTGCATCGTAATTGCGCCCGTAGATGTTTTGGATCAATCCATTTCATATGCCTGTCTATACCTGAACAGAACGAACAAACTTGCATCGTAATTGCGCCCGTATATGTTTTGGATCAATCCATTTCATATGCCTGTCTATACCTGAACAGAACGAACAAACTTGCATCGTAATTGCGCCCGTAGATGTTTTGCATCAATCCATTTCATATGCCTGTCTATACCTGAAAAGAACGAACAGACTTGCATCGTAATTGCGCCCGTATATGTTTTGCATCAATCCATTTCATATGCCTGTCTATACCTGAACAGAACGAACAAACTTGCATCGTAATTGCGCCCGTAGATGTTTTGCATCAATCCATTTCATATGCCTGTCTATACCTGAACAGAACGAACAAACTTGCATCGTAATTGCGCCCGTAGATGTTTTGCATCAATCCATTTCATATGCCTGTCTATACCTGAACAGAACGAACAAACTTGCATCGTAATTGCGCCCGTAGATGTTTTGCATCAATCCATTTCATATGCCTGTCTATACCTGAACAGAACGAACAAACTTGCATCGTAATTGCGCCCGTAGATGTTTTGCATCAATCCATTTCATATGCCTGTCTATACCTGAACAGAACGAACAAACTTGCATCGTAATTGCGCCCGTATATGTTTTGCATCAATCCATTTCATATGCCTGTCTATACCTGAACAGAACGAACAAACTTGCATCGTAATTGCGCCCGTAGATGTTTTGCATCAATCCATTTCATATGCCTGTCTATACCTGAAAAGAACGAACAGACTTGCATCGTAATTGCGCCCGTAGATGTTTTGCATCAATCCATTTCATATGCCTGTCTATACCTGAACAGAACGAACAAACTTGCATCGTAATTGCGCCCGTAGATGTTTTGGATCAATCCATTTCATATGCCTGTCTATACCTGAAAAGAACGAACAGACTTGCATCGTAATTGCGCCCGTAGATGTTTTGCATCAATCCATTTCATATGCCTGTCTATACCTGAACAGAACGAACAAACTTGCATCGTAATTGCGCCCGTAGATGTTTTGCATCAATCCATTTCATATGCCTGTCTATACCTGAAAAGAACGAACAGACTTGCATCGTAATTGCGCCCGTAGATGTTTTGCATCAATCCATTTCATATGCCTGTCTATACCTGAAAAGAACGAACAAACTTGCATCGTAATTGCGCCCGTAGATGTTTTGCATCAATCCATTTCATATGCCTGTCTATACCTGAAAAGAACGAACAGACTTGCATCGTAATTGCGCCCGTAGATGTTTTGCATCAATCCATTTCATATGCCTGTCTATACCTGAACAGAACGAACAAACTTGCATCGTAATTGCGCCCGTAGATGTTTTGCATCAATCCATTTCATATGCCTGTCTATACCTGAAAAGAACGAACAGACTTGCATCGTAATTGCGCCCGTAGATGTTTTGCATCAATCCATTTCATATGCCTGTCTATACCTGAAAAGAACGAACAGACTTGCATCGTAATTGCGCCCGTATATGTTTTGCATCAATCCATTTCATATGCCTGTCTATACCTGAACAGAACGAACAAACTCGCATCGTAATTGCGCCCGTAGATGTTTTGGATCAATCCATTTCATATGCCTGTCTATACCTGAACAGAACGAACAGACTTGCATCGTAATTGCGCCCGTAGATGTTTTGGATCAATCCATTTCATATGCCTGTCTATACCTGAACAGAACGAACAAACTTGCATCGTAATTGCGCCCGTAGATGTTTTGGATCAATCCATTTCATATGCCTGTCTATACCTGAACAGAACGAACAGACTTGCATCGTAATTGCGCCCGTAGATGTTTTGCATCAATCCATTTCATATGCCTGTCTATACCTGAACAGAACGAACAGACTTGCATCGTAATTGCGCCCGTAGATGTTTTGCATCAATCCATTTCATATGCCTGTCTATACCTGAACAGAACGAACAAACTTGCATCGTAATTGCGCCCGTAGATGTTTTGGATCAATCCATTTCATATGCCTGTCTATACCTGAACAGAACGAACAAACTCGCATCGTAATTGCGCCCGTAGATGTTTTGGATCAATCCATTTCATATGCCTGTCTATACCTGAACAGAACGAACAGACTTGCATCGTAATTGCGCCCGTAGATGTTTTGGATCAATCCATTTCATATGCCTGTCTATACCTGAACAGAACGAACAAACTTGCATCGTAATTGCGCCCGTAGATGTTTTGCATCAATCCATTTCATATGCCTGTCTATACCTGAACAGAACGAATAAACTTGCATCGTAATTGCGCCCGTAGATGTTTTGGATCAATCCATTTCATATGCCTGTCTATACCTGAAAAGAACGAACAGACTTGCATCGTAATTGCCCCCGTAGATGTTTTGCATCAATCCATTTCATATGCCTGTCTATACCTGAAAAGAACGAACAAACTTGCATCGTAATTGCGCCCGTAGATGTTTTGCATCAATCCATTTCATATGCCTGTCTATACCTGAAAAGAACGAACAGACTTGCATCGTAATTGCGCCCGTATATGTTTTGCATCAATCCATTTCATATGCCTGTCTATACCTGAAAAGAACGAACAGACTTGCATCGTAATTGCGCCCGTAGATGTTTTGCATCAATCCATTTCATATGCCTGTCTATACCTGAAAAGAACGAACAGACTTGCATCGTAATTGCGCCCGTAGATGTTTTGCATCAATCCATTTCATATGCCTGTCTATACCTGAAAAGAACGAACAGACTTGCATCGTAATTGCGCCCGTAGATGTTTTGCATCAATCCATTTCATATGCCTGTCTATACCTGAAAAGAACGAACAGACTTGCATCGTAATTGCGCCCGTATATGTTTTGCATCAATCCATTTCATATGCCTGTCTATACCTGAAAAGAACGAACAGACTTGCATCGTAATTGCGCCCGTAGATGTTTTGCATCAATCCATTTCATATGCCTGTCTATACCTGAAAAGAACGAACAGACTTGCATCGTAATTGCGCCCGTATATGTTTTGCATCAATCCATTTCATATGCCTGTCTATACCTGAAAAGAACGAACAGACTTGCATCGTAATTGCGCCCGTAGATGTTTTGGATCAATCCATTTCATATGCCTGTCTATACCTGAACAGAACGAACAGACTTGCATCGTAATTGCGCCCGTAGATGTTTTGCATCAATCCATTTCATATGCCTGTCTATACCTGAACAGAACGAACAGACTTGCATCGTAATTGCGCCCGTAGATGTTTTGCATCAATCCATTTCATATGCCTGTCTATACCTGAACAGAACGAACAAACTTGCATCGTAATTGCGCCCGTAGATGTTTTGCATCAATCCATTTCATATGCCTGTCTATACCTGAAAAGAACGAACAGACTTGCATCGTAATTGCGCCCGTAGATGTTTTGCATCAATCCATTTCATATGCCTGTCTATACCTGAAAAGAACGAACAGACTTGCATCGTAATTGCGCCCGTAGATGTTTTGGATCAATCCATTTCATATGCCTGTCTATACCTGAACAGAACGAACAGACTTGCATCGTAATTGCGCCCGTAGATGTTTTGCATCAATCCATTTCATATGCCTGTCTATACCTGAACAGAACGAACAGACTTGCATCGTAATTGCGCCCGTAGATGTTTTGCATCAATCCATTTCATATGCCTGTCTATACCTGAACAGAACGAACAAACTTGCATCGTAATTGCGCCCGTAGATGTTTTGCATCAATCCATTTCATATGCCTGTCTATACCTGAACAGAACGAACAAACTTGCATCGTAATTGCGCCCGTAGATGTTTTGCATCAATCCATTTCATATGCCTGTCTATACCTGAAAAGAACGAACAAACTTGCATCGTAATTGCGCCCGTATATGTTTTGCATCAATCCATTTCATATGCCTGTCTATACCTGAACAGAACGAACAAACTTGCATCGTAATTGCGCCCGTAGATGTTTTGCATCAATCCATTTCATATGCCTGTCTATACCTGAAAAGAACGAACAGACTTGCATCGTAATTGCGCCCGTAGATGTTTTGCATCAATCCATTTCATATGCCTGTCTATACCTGAAAAGAACGAACAGACTTGCATCGTAATTGCGCCCGTAGATGTTTTGGATCAATCCATTTCATATGCCTGTCTATACCTGAAAAGAACGAACAGACTTGCATCGTAATTGCGCCCGTAGATGTTTTGCATCAATCCATTTCATATGCCTGTCTATACCTGAAAAGAACGAACAGACTTGCATCGTAATTGCGCCCGTAGATGTTTTGCATCAATCCATTTCATATGCCTGTCTATACCTGAACAGAACGAACAAACTTGCATCGTAATTGCGCCCGTAGATGTTTTGCATCAATCCATTTCATATGCCTGTCTATACCTGAAAAGAACGAACAGACTTGCATCGTAATTGCGCCCGTAGATGTTTTGCATCAATCCATTTCATATGCCTGTCTATACCTGAAAAGAACGAACAGACTTGCATCGTAATTGCGCCCGTAGATGTTTTGCATCAATCCATTTCATATGCCTGTCTATACCTGAACAGAACGAACAAACTTGCATCGTAATTGCGCCCGTAGATGTTTTGCATCAATCCATTTCATATGCCTGTCTATACCTGAAAAGAACGAACAGACTTGCATCGTAATTGCGCCCGTAGATGTTTTGCATCAATCCATTTCATATGCCTGTCTATACCTGAAAAGAACGAACAGACTTGCATCGTAATTGCGCCCGTAGATGTTTTGCATCAATCCATTTCATATGCCTGTCTATACCTGAAAAGAACGAACAAACTTGCATCGTAATTGCGCCCGTAGATGTTTTGGATCAATCCATTTCATATGCCTGTCTATACCTGAAAAGAACGAACAGACTTGCATCGTAATTGCGCCCGTAGATGTTTTGCATCAATCCATTTCATATGCCTGTCTATACCTGAACAGAACGAACAAACTTGCATCGTAATTGCGCCCGTATATGTTTTGCATCAATCCATTTCATATGCCTGTCTATACCTGAACAGAACGAACAAACTTGCATCGTAATTGCGCCCGTAGATGTTTTGCATCAATCCATTTCATATGCCTGTCTATACCTGAAAAGAACGAACAGACTTGCATCGTAATTGCGCCCGTAGATGTTTTGCATCAATCCATTTCATATGCCTGTCTATACCTGAAAAGAACGAACAGACTTGCATCGTAATTGCGCCCGTAGATGTTTTGCATCAATCCATTTCATATGCCTGTCTATACCTGAACAGAACGAACAAACTTGCATCGTAATTGCGCCCGTAGATGTTTTGGATCAATCCATTTCATATGCCTGTCTATACCTGAACAGAACGAACAAACTTGCATCGTAATTGCGCCCGTAGATGTTTTGCATCAATCCATTTCATATGCCTGTCTATACCTGAAAAGAACGAACAGACTTGCATCGTAATTGCGCCCGTAGATGTTTTGCATCAATCCATTTCATATGCCTGTCTATACCTGAAAAGAACGAACAGACTTGCATCGTAATTGCGCCCGTAGATGTTTTGCATCAATCCATTTCATATGCCTGTCTATACCTGAACAGAACGAACAGACTTGCATCGTAATTGCGCCCGTAGTTGTTTTGCATCAATCCATTTCATATGCCTGTCTATACCTGAAAAGAACGAACAGACTCGCATCGTAATTGCGCCCGTAGATGTTTTGCATCAATCCATTTCATATGCCTGTCTATACCTGAACAGAACGAACAAACTTGCATCGTAATTGCGCCCGTAGATGTTTTGCATCAATCCATTTCATATGCCTGTCTATACCTGAACAGAACGAACAGACTTGCATCGTAATTGCGCCCGTAGATGTTTTGCATCAATCCATTTCATATGCCTGTCTATACCTGAAAAGAACGAACAGACTTGCATCGTAATTGCGCCCGTAGATGTTTTGCATCAATCCATTTCATATGCCTGTCTATACCTGAAAAGAACGAACAGACTCGCATCGTAATTGCGCCCGTAGATGTTTTGCATCAATCCATTTCATATGCCTGTCTATACCTGAAAAGAACGAACAGACTTGCATCGTAATTGCGCCCGTAGATGTTTTGCATCAATCCATTTCATATGCCTGTCTATACCTGAAAAGAACGAACAGACTTGCATCGTAATTGCGCCCGTAGATGTTTTGCATCAATCCATTTCATATGCCTGTCTATACCTGAAAAGAACGAACAGACTTGCATCGTAATTGCGCCCGTAGATGTTTTGCATCAATCCATTTCATATGCCTGTCTATACCTGAAAAGAACGAACAGACTTGCATCGTAATTGCGCCCGTAGATGTTTTGCATCAATCCATTTCATATGCCTGTCTATACCTGAAAAGAACGAACAGACTTGCATCGTAATTGCGCCCGTAGATGTTTTGCATCAATCCATTTCATATGCCTGTCTATACCTGAACAGAACGAACAAACTTGCATCGTAATTGCGCCCGTATATGTTTTGCATCAATCCATTTCATATGCCTGTCTATACCTGAACAGAACGAACAAACTTGCATCGTAATTGCGCCCGTAGATGTTTTGCATCAATCCATTTCATATGCCTGTCTATACCTGAAAAGAACGAACAGACTCGCATCGTAATTGCGCCCGTAGATGTTTTGCATCAATCCATTTCATATGCCTGTCTATACCTGAAAAGAACGAACAGACTTGCATCGTAATTGCGCCCGTAGATGTTTTGCATCAATCCATTTCATATGCCTGTCTATACCTGAAAAGAACGAACAGACTTGCATCGTAATTGCGCCCGTAGATGTTTTGCATCAATCCATTTCATATGCCTGTCTATACCTGAAAAGAACGAACAGACTTGCATCGTAATTGCGCCCGTAGATGTTTTGCATCAATCCATTTCATATGCCTGTCTATACCTGAAAAGAACGAACAGACTCGCATCGTAATTGCGCCCGTAGATGTTTTGCATCAATCCATTTCATATGCCTGTCTATACCTGAAAAGAACGAACAGACTTGCATCGTAATTGCGCCCGTAGATGTTTTGCATCAATCCATTTCATATGCCTGTCTATACCTGAAAAGAACGAACAGACTTGCATCGTAATTGCGCCCGTAGATGTTTTGCATCAATCCATTTCATATGCCTGTCTATACCTGAAAAGAACGAACAGACTTGCATCGTAATTGCGCCCGTAGATGTTTTGCATCAATCCATTTCATATGCCTGTCTATACCTGAAAAGAACGAACAGACTTGCATCGTAATTGCGCCCGTAGATGTTTTGCATCAATCCATTTCATATGCCTGTCTATACCTGAAAAGAACGAACAGACTTGCATCGTAATTGCGCCCGTAGATGTTTTGCATCAATCCATTTCATATGCCTGTCTATACCTGAAAAGAACGAACAGACTTGCATCGTAATTGCGCCCGTAGATGTTTTGCATCAATCCATTTCATATGCCTGTCTATACCTGAAAAGAACGAACAGACTTGCATCGTAATTGCGCCCGTAGATGTTTTGCATCAATCCATTTCATATGCCTGTCTATACCTGAACAGAACGAACAGACTTGCATCGTAATTGCGCCCGTAGTTGTTTTGCATCAATCCATTTCATATGCCTGTCTATACCTGAAAAGAACGAACAGACTCGCATCGTAATTGCGCCCGTAGATGTTTTGCATCAATCCATTTCATATGCCTGTCTATACCTGAACAGAACGAACAAACTTGCATCGTAATTGCGCCCGTAGATGTTTTGCATCAATCCATTTCATATGCCTGTCTATACCTGAACAGAACGAACAGACTTGCATCGTAATTGCGCCCGTAGATGTTTTGCATCAATCCATTTCATATGCCTGTCTATACCTGAACAGAACGAAGAAACTTGCATCGTAATTGCGCCCGTAGATGTTTTGCACCAATCCATTTCATATGCCTGTCTATACCTGAACAGAACGAAGAAACTTGCATCGTAATTGCGCCCGTAGATGTTTTGCACCAATCCATTTCATATGCCTGTCTATACCTGAACAGAACGAAGAAACTTGCATCGTAATTGCGCCCGTAGATGTTTTGCACCAATCCATTTCATATGCCTGTCTATACCTGAACAGAACGAAGAAACTTGCATCGTAATTGCGCCCGTAGATGTTTTGCACCAATCCATTTCATATGCCTGTCTATACCTGAACAGAACGAACAGACTTGCATCGTAATTGCGCCCGTAGATGTTTTGCATCAATCCATTTCATATGCCTGTCTATACCTGAACAGAACGAACAGACTTGCATCGTAATTGCGCCCGTATATGTTTTGCATCAATCCATTTCATATGCCTGTCTATACCTGAACAGAACGAACAGACTTGCATCGTAATTGCGCCCGTAGATGTTTTGCATCAATCCATTTCATATGCCTGTCTATACCTGAACAGAACGAAGAAACTTGCATCGTAATTGCGCCCGTAGATGTTTTGCACCAATCCATTTCATATGCCTGTCTATACCTGAACAGAACGAAGAAACTTGCATCGTAATTGCGCCCGTAGATGTTTTGCACCAATCCATTTCATATGCCTGTCTATACCTGAACAGAACGAAGAAACTTGCATCGTAATTGCGCCCGTAGATGTTTTGCACCAATCCATTTCATATGCCTGTCTATACCTGAACAGAACGAAGAAACTTGCATCGTAATTGCGCCCGTAGATGTTTTGCACCAATCCATTTCATATGCCTGTCTATACCTGAACAGAACGAAGAAACTTGCATCGTAATTGCGCCCGTAGATGTTTTGCACCAATCCATTTCATATGCCTGTCTATACCTGAACAGAACGAAGAAACTTGCATCGTAATTGCGCCCGTAGATGTTTTGCACCAATCCATTTCATATGCCTGTCTATACCTGAACAGAACGAAGAAACTTGCATCGTAATTGCGCCCGTAGATGTTTTGCACCAATCCATTTCATATGCCTGTCTATACCTGAACAGAACGAACAAACTTGCATCGTAATTGCGCCCGTAGATGTTTTGCATCAATCCATTTCATATGCCTGTCTATACCTGAAAAGAACGAACAGACTTGCATCGTAATTGCGCCCGTAGATGTTTTGCATCAATCCATTTCATATGCCTGTCTATACCTGAACAGAACGAAGAAACTTGCATCGTAATTGCGCCCGTAGATGTTTTGCACCAATCCATTTCATATGCCTGTCTATACCTGAACAGAACGAAGAAACTTGCATCGTAATTGCGCCCGTAGATGTTTTGCACCAATCCATTTCATATGCCTGTCTATACCTGAACAGAACGAACAGACTTGCATCGTAATTGCTTCCGTAGATGTTTTGCATCAATCCATTTCATATGCCTGTCTATACCTGAACAGAACGAACAGACTTGCATCGTAATTGCGCCCGTAGATGTTTTGCATCAATCCATTTCATATGCCTGTCTATACCTGAAAAGAACGAACAGACTTGCATCGTAATTGCGCCCGTAGTTGTTTTGCATCAATCCATTTCATATGCCTGTCTATACCTGAACAGAACGAAGAAACTTGCATCGTAATTGCGCCCGTAGATGTTTTGCACCAATCCATTTCATATGCCTGTCTATACCTGAACAGAACGAACAGACTTGCATCGTAATTGCTTCCGTAGATGTTTTGCATCAATCCATTTCATATGCCTGTCTATACCTGAACAGAACGAACAAACTTGCATTGTAATTGCGCCCGTAGATGTTTTGGATCAATCCATTTCATATGCCTGTCTATACCTGAACAGAACGAACAGACTTGCATCGTAATTGCGCCCGTAGATGTTTTGCATCAATCCATTTCATATGCCTGTCTATACCTGAACAGAACGAACAAACTTGCATCGTAATTGCGCCCGTAGATGTTTTGCATCAATCCATTTCATATGCCTGTCTATACCTGAACAGAACGAACAGACTTGCATCGTAATTGCGCCCGTAGATGTTTTGCATCAATCCATTTCATATGCCTGTCTATACCTGAAAAGAACGAACAGACTTGCATCGTAATTGCGCCCGTAGATGTTTTGCATCAATCCATTTCATATGCCTGTCTATACCTGAAAAGAACGAACAAACTTGCATTGTAATTGCGCCCGTAGATGTTTTGGATCAATCCATTTCATATGCCTGTCTATACCTGAAAAGAACGAACAGACTTGCATCGTAATTGCGCCCGTAGATGTTTTGCATCAATCCATTTCATATGCCTGTCTATACCTGAACAGAACGAACAAACTTGCATCGTAATTGCGCCCGTATATGTTTTGCATCAATCCATTTCATATGCCTGTCTATACCTGAACAGAACGAACAGACTTGCATCGTAATTGCGCCCGTAGATGTTTTGCATCAATCCATTTCATATGCCTGTCTATACTTGAACAGAACGAAGAAACTTGCATCGTAATTGCGCCCGTAGATGTTTTGCATCAATCCATTTCATATGCCTGTCTATAGCTGAACAGAACGAACAAACTTGCATCGTAATTGCGCCCGTAGATGTTTTGCATCAATCCATTTCATATGCCTGTCTATACCTGAACAGAACGAACAAAGTTGCATCGTAATTGCGCCCGTAGATGTTTTGCATCAATCCATTTCATATGCTTGTCTATACCTGAAAAGAACGAACAAACTTGCATCGTAATTGCGCCCGTAGATGTTTTGCATCAATCCATTTCATATGCCTGTCTATACCTGAACAGAACGAACAATCTCGCATCGTAATTGCGCCCGTAGATGTTTTGCATCAATCCATTTCATATGCCTGTCTATACTTGAACAGAACGAAGAAACTTGCATCGTAATTGCGCCCGTAGATGTTTTGCATCAATCCATTTCATATGCCTGTCTATAGCTGAACAGAACGAACAAACTTGCATCGTAATTGCGCCCGTAGATGTTTTGCATCAATCCATTTCATATGCCTGTCTATAGCTGAACAGAACGAACAAACTTGCATCGTAATTGCGCCCGTAGATGTTTTGCATCAATCCATTTCATATGCCTGTCTATACCTGAACAGAACGAACAGACTTGCATCGTAATTGCGCCCGTAGATGTTTTGCATCAATCCATTTCATATGCCTGTCTATACCTGAACAGAACGAACAAACTTGCATCGTAATTGCGCCCGTAGATGTTTTGCATCAATCCATTTCATATGCCTGTCTATAGCTGAACAGAACGAACAAACTTGCATCGTAATTGCGCCCGTAGATGTTTTGCATCAATCCATTTCATATGCCTGTCTATACCTGAACAGAACGAACAGACTTGCATCGTAATTGCGCCCTTAGATGTTTTGCATCAATCCATTTCATATGCCTGTCTATACCTGAACAGAACGAACAAACTCGCATCGTAATTGCGCCCGTAGATGTTTTGCATCAATCCATGTCATATGCCTGTTTATACATGAACAGAACGAACAAACTTGCATCGTTATTGCGCCCGTAGATGTTTTGCATCAATCCATTTCATATGCCTGTCTATACCTGAACAGAACGAACAAACTCGCATCGTAATTGCGCCCGTAGATGTTTTGCATCAATCCATTTCATATGCCTGTCTATACCTGAAAAGAACGAAAAAACTTGCATCGTAATTGCGCCCGTAGATGTTTTGCATCAATCCATTTCATATGCCTGTCTATACCTGAAAAGAACGAACAAACTTGCATCGTAATTGCGCCCGTAGATGTTTTGCATCAATCCATTTCATATGCCTGTCTATACCTGAACAGAACGAACAAACTTGCATCGTAATTGCGCCCGTAGATGTTTTGCATCAATCCATTTCATATGCTTGTCTATACCTGAAAAGAACGAACAAACTTGCATCGTAATTCCGCCCGTAGATGTTTTGCATCAATCCATTTCATATGCCTGTCTATACCTGAACAGAACGAACAATCTCGCATCGTAATTGCGCCCGTAGATGTTTTGCATCAATCCATTTCATATGCCTGTCTATACTTGAACAGAACGAAGAAACTTGCATCGTAATTGCGCCCGTAGATGTTTTGCATCAATCCATTTCATATGCCTGTCTATACCTGAACAGAACGAACAGACTTGCATCGTAATTGCGCCCGTAGATGTTTTGCATCAATCCATTTCATATGCCTGTCTATACCTGAACAGAACGAACAAACTTGCATCGTAATTGCGCCCGTAGATGTTTTGCATCAATCCATTTCATATGCCTGTCTATACCTGCACAGAACGAACAAACTTGCATCGTAATTGCGCCCGTAGATGTTTTGCATCAATCCATTTCATATGTCTGTCTATACCTGAACAGAACTAACAAACTTGCATCGTAATTGCGCACGAAGAGGTTTTGCATCAGTCCATTTCAGATGCCTGTCTATACCTGCACCGAACGGACAAACTTGCATCGTATTTGCGCCCGAAGATGTTTTGCATCAATCCATTTCATATGCCTGTCTATACCTGCACCGAACGGACAAACTTGCATCGTAATTGCGCACGAAGAGGTTTTGCATCAGTCCATTTCATATGCCTGTCTATACCTGAACAGAACGAACAAACTTGCATCATAATTGCGCCCGTAGATGTTTTGCATCAATCCATTTCATATGCCTGTCTATACCTGAAGAGAACGAACAGACTTGCCTCGTAATTGCGCCCGTAGTTGTTTTGCATCAATCCATTTCATATGCCTGTCTATACCTGAACAGAACGAACAAACTTGCATCCTAATTGCGCCCGTAGATATTTTGCATCAATCCATTTCATATGCCTGTCTATACCTGCACAGAACGAACAAACTTGCATCGTAATTGCGCCCGTAGATGTTTTGCATCAATCCATTTCATATGCCTGTCTATACCTGCACAGAACGAACAAACTAGCATCCTAATTGCGCCCCTAGATGTTTTGCATCAATCCATTTCATATGCCTGTCTATACCTGAACAGAACGAACAAACTTGCATCCTAATTGCGCCCTTAGATGTTTTGCATCAATCCATTTCATATGCCTGTCTATACCTGAACAGAACGAACAAACTTGCATCGTAATTGCGCCCGTAGATGTTTTGCATCAATCCATTTCATATGCCTGTCTATACCTGAACAGAACTAACAAACTTGCATCGTAATTGCGCACGAAGAGGTTTTGCATCAGTTCATTTCAGATGCCTGTCTATACCTGCACCGAACGGACAAACTTGCATCGTAATTGCGCCCGAAGTTGTTTTGCATCAATCCATTTCATATGCCTGTCTATACCTGCACCGAACGGACAAACTTGCATCGTAATTGCGCACGAAGAGGTTTTGCATCAGTCCATTTCATATGCCTGTCTATACCTGAACAGAACGAACGAACTTGCATCGTAATTGCGCACGAAGATGTATTGCATCAGTCCATTTCATATGCATGTCTATACCTGCACAGAACGGACAAACTTGCATCGTAATTGCGCCCGTAGATGTTTTGCATCAATCCATTTCATATGCCTGTCTATACCTGAAAAGAACGAACAGACTTGCCTCGTAATTGCGCCCCTAGATGTTTTGCATCGATCCATTTCATATGCCTGTCTATACCTGAACAGAACGAACAAACTTGCATCCTAATTGCGCCCGTAGATATTTTGCATCAATCCATATCATATGCTTGTCTATACCTGCACAGAACGAACAAACTTGCATCGTAATTGCGCCCGTAGATGTTTTGCATCAATCCATTTCATATGCCTGTCTATACCTGCACAGAACGAACAAACTAGCATCCTAATTGCGCCCCTAGATGTTTTGCATGAATCCATTTCATATGCCTGTCTATACCTGCAACGAACGGACAAATTTGCATCGTAATTGCGCACGAAGAGGTTTTGCATCAGTCCATTTCATATGCCTGTCTATACCTGAATAGAACGAACAAACTTGCATCGTAATTGCGCACGAAGATGTATTGCATCAGTCCATTTCATATGCATGTCTATACCTGCACAGAACGGACAAACTTGCATCATAATTGCGCCCGTAGATGTTTTGCATCAATCCATTTCATATGCCTGTCTATACCTGAAGAGAACGAACAGACTTGCCTCGTAATTGCGCCCGTAGTTTTTTTGCATCAATCCATTTCATATGCCTGTCTATACCTGAACAGAACGAACAAACTTGCATCCTAATTGCGCCCGTAGATATTATGCATCAATCCATTTCATATGCCTGTCTATACCTGCACAGAACGAACAAACTTGCATCGTAATTGCGCCCGTAGATGTTTTGCATCAATCCATTTCATATGCCTGTCTATACCTGCACAGAACGAACAAACTAGCATCCTAATTGCGCCCCTAGATGTTTTGCATCAATCCATTTCATATGCCTGTCTATACCTGAACAGAACGAACAAACTTGCATCCTAATTGCGCCCGTAGATGTTTTGCATCAATCCATTTCATATGCCTGTCTATACCTGAACAGAACGAACAAACTTGCATCGTAATTGCGCCCGTAGATGTTTTGCATCAATCCATTTCATATGCCTGTCTATACCTGAACAGAACTAACAAACTTGCATCGTAATTGCGCACGAAGAGGTTTTGCATCAGTCCATTTCATATGCCTGTCTATACCTGCACCGAACGGACAAACTTGCATCGTAATTGCGCACGAAGAGGTTTTGCATAAGTCCATTTCATATGCCTGTCTATACCTGAACAGAACGAACAAACTTGCATCGTAATTGCGCACGAAGATGTATTGCATCAGTCCATTTCATATGCATGTCTATACCTGCACAGAACGGACAAACTTGCATCATAATTGCGCCCGCAGATGTTTTGCATCAATCCATTTCATATGCCTGTCTATACCTGAAGAGAACAAACAGACTTGCCTCGTAATTGCGCCCGTAGATGTTTTGCATCAATTCATTTCATATGCCCGTCTATACCTGAACAGAACGAACAAACTTGCATCCTAATTGCGCCCGTAGATATTTTGCATCAATCCATTTCATATGCCTGTCTATACCTGCACAGAACGAACAAACTTGCATCGTAATTGCGCCCGTAGATGTTTTGCATCAATCCATTTCATATGCCTGTCTATACCTGCACAGAACGAACAAACTAGCATCCTAATTGCGCCCCTAGATGTTTTGCATCAATCCATTTCATATGCCTGTCTATACCTGAACAGAACGAACAAACTTGCATCGTAATTGCGCCCGTAGATGTTTTGCATCAATCCATTTCATATGCCTGTCTATACCTGAACAGAACGAACAGACTTGCATCGTAATTGCGCCCGTAGATGTTTTGCATCAATACATTTCATATGCCTGTCTATACCTGAACAGAACGAACAAACTTGCATCGTAATTGCGCCCGTAGATGTTTTGCATCAATCCATTTCATATGCCTGTCTATACCTGCACAGAACGAACAAACTTGCATCGTAATTGCGCCCGTAGATGTTTTGCATCAATCCATTTCATATGCCTGTCTATACCTGAACAGAACGAACAAACTTGCATCGTAATTGCGCCCGTAGATGTTTTGCATCAATCCATTTCATATGCCTGTCTATACCTGAACAGAACGAACAAACTTGCATCGTAATTGTGCACGTGGATGTTTTGCATCAGTCCATTTCATATGCCTGTCTATACCTGCACAGAACGAACAAACTTGCATCCTGTTGAATCTTGACTAATGCATGGATTAATAATGCAATACAAAATGTACTTAGAACAAAATGTATTGAAACAAGAAATTGTACACAATATTTACATATCGTCTTTTGTATATTCCTGGGAAGACCGTTCCTGGAGAATGTGTTGACTAAGTCGCAGTCGGGCAGAGTCTCTAGTTGAATCTCTTGATTCGCCTCTCCGTCTTCCCGATACCAACCATATTTATATAGTCGGTACTCCACTATGCAAATTAGGTGGATCCTACCACAACACCCCCCTCCCAAACCTTGGAATCCCTTTTGGATTTCAAACTGGCTTCCTATATGAGATGATGGTTATGGCTATTTCTTTGTAGATCCCATTTGCATACTTCATATGTATATGTCAATCCGCTTAATTTTAATATCTTTTCCGTTTTGGATTCACGTCCAATGGGTCCGTGAACTTTCGTTGCCTACCGGATCTTCTCGGTTCAGGAGTATTCTGCGGAGGTTCTACTTGAAAAATATCATACATTACATCAATGGGATCTTCCTCCTCATCCGGTATACTCTTTTCATGCTCTAGGACATAACATTTTTTGAGTTTTTATGAGTATTCTTCGGCCCTTTAATTATGTAAATCAGGTCACCGATTGTCTTGTCCACTATGCCTCGCCCCCAGACTCAACGTTGTTTCTGTAGCACTTGAAAAACACCTTCTCTCCGGCGGTGTATCTTTTTCTAGCTGTATACATAGTATTCTTTACTCTATTTTTTCCTGGCAAAAGCTTGTCAAACACTGACATAATTTTCCTAGCGAACATTAGTTCAGCTGGTGCCATGTTTGCTTGTGTTCTCTGGTTTGGCGTGATTCTGTATACTTGTAGGAATTGCTGAAGCGCCTTTTCCGTTGGAACTCCTGAGGCTTTCTACAGAGCGCGCTTTAACGTATCGACAAATCTTTCTGCGAGTCCATTGGATCTCGGATGATACGGCGGCGTCGTTATGTGGTTAATTTGATATAACTCACAAAATTCCTTAAATTCTTCAGAAGTGAATTCCGTATCATTGTCACTCACAATACACTCTGGCACACCGAACCGTGCAAATAGTTCATGCAAAAAAGTTGTTGTGGTATTGGACGTAGGCTTTTTGCAGCGTAGTACTTCCGGCCATTTTGTAAAACTATCTACCACTATTAAGTAGTAATAATCTTCTACTGGACCAGCGAAATCAATGTGTAATCTTGTCCACGGATGATCCGTCTTGGGCCATGGTTTGTGTACTATAGGTGGTGCCTTAGCTGCTAACGCACACCCTTTACATCGATGAACCATGTTTTCGATATCCACATCCATTCCTTTCCAATATACAAAGTTTCGCATTAAGCTTTTTGTTCTATTAATCCCCGGGTGACCCATATGAAAGTCCCGAAGTATTCTTTTCTGCAACTTTTTGGTACTACTACTCTCTCACCATATAATAAAATTCCGTTATATATTGAATAAATCTCCTGCACTTTTTGGTCATTTGCTAGCATTTTGCTTTTTATTTCTAAAATGAAATCCTCGCTTTCAGCTTCTTTTTTGATTTCCTTTGATGTAACCGGTAGCTCTCTTACAATGTTGTTTACCATGCTTTTCACCTCATAATCTGCTCTGATATTTGCAATAATTGATTCTTCGAATATTTCTTCTTGACTCGGTACGAGTCTTGATAAAGTATCCGCATGAATTATATTTTTGGATGATAGGTGCTTTATGTGAAAATCATAATTGAGAAGAATGGTTCCCCATCTTAACAGTCGATTTGCCGTGTAAACGGGTAACCCTTTCTTTGAACCAAAAATAGTGATCAGAGGTTTATGATCCGTTTCTAACATAAAATGTCTGCCGTAGATGTATCTATGAAATTTTGTTATGGCAAAAATGATACTCAGCGCCTCCTTTTCTATCTGTGAGTAACTTCGTTCTCCTGGGAGTAATGCTCTCGAAGCATGTGCAATTGGTTTTCTAGAACCATCTGGCATTATGTGTTGAATACACGCTCCTACCCCGTATGAACTAGCGTCACTTGCCACTACAATATCAAGTTTTGGATTGCAATGGGTTAAAAAGAGGTCGGACGTAAGCATTTTCTTTATTTCATCAAAGGCTTTCTGACATTCTACCGTCCATTCCCATGCCTTGTCTTTTTTTAGTAGTTCATTCAACGGAGCTCTTAGATTGTACATTCCTTTAATGAACGCTTGATAATAGTTTGCGAGCCACAGAAAACTGTGTAATGTCGCCACATTAGTGGGCGTCGGCATGTCTCTAATCGCAATGGACCTTTCCGGATCTGGAAATCTGCCATTTTTGTTGGTTATGTGACCTAAATACTTAATTTCCTCCAAACCCAAATTCGCACTTTGATTCTTTGACTTTAAATCCAAAGTCCTGAATCTTTTTAAATACTTGATTGAGGTGCTCTTGATGTTCGTCGACGTTTGCACTCCTTACTATGATGTCATCTAAGTAGGCAGACGCAAAGTCTAAATCATTCAACATGACGACCATAGCTTGTTGAAAAATGGCTGGTGCCACTTTAATATCAAAAGGAAGCCTGTTGTACTTGAATAAACCTCTATGCGTGTTTATCCCTAGTAACTTCGAACATTCCTCTTCGACGGGAATTTGGAGATAGGCATCTGATAAGTCGATTTTTGAAAATATCACTCCGCCATTTAGCTTGTTAAAAATCTCCTCCGGACTCGGTAACGGGCAATGGTAGTCCTTAATTACCGAGTTCAACCCTGTCGAAAAATCAACGCAGACTCTGATTTGGTTTGATTTCTTTTTTATGCACACAATCGGCGCAGCCCATGAATTAGATTCTACTTTCGAAATAATTCCCATTTTTTCCAACCTATCAAGTTCTACGTTAATTTTCTCTACACTTGCGAAAGGCACGTTACGTTTCTTTTTAAAAATTGGCATAGTATTTTCCTTTAATTCAAATTTAGCTTCAAACTTGTTACATCTTTCAAGTCCAGGTGTAAAGTTTTCCGGAAACTTTTTCTTTAATTCATCTTTAATGTCCTGTCTTGTTTGCGTATTACTTTCTACTTTTCTGCAGAATGAGTTTAACGGTTTATCCCACAATTCGAATGTTTCAATAAAATCTGTACCCATCAAGTTTTCTCCATTTTTCAGAATGAAAACTTTTATTTTTTTAACGATCCCGTTCAATTTCATTGGAAGTACAACCTCGCCTTCGAAGTTAATTTCCTTTGCAGTTACCGTTCGAGCGAGTTTCGTTGACTTCATTATTGTAGGCCTTTTTAAAATTTTCCATGTTTTATAGTTCATTATTGTTAAATCTGAACCCGAATCGAGTTGAAATTTGATAGTCTCTTTGAATATTTCAGTCGTCACATATTTCCTCAAATCTCTATCTGATTTGATATTCGAATTTGTTTGTCTAATTCGGCTATTGAATTTTTTCGTTTTACAACACGATCCTTTGTGACCATCCTTGTGGCACACGAAACATTTCTTATTTCTATATGGTCAATTTACCTCCCAGTGTCTTTCGTTACAACGTCTGCAATTATATGGTGGGACCTTTTTATTTTCTTTTTCTTGTCTATTTTAAAATACGCCGAATTTTTACTCTAATTTTTTGCTGATGGGTAATTTGACTGTTTTTTAATTTTTTTAATATAAGCAATGCCAGCTTCTTCGATTTTTTGAGACTCTTTCTTTAACTTTACGGCCCGTTGACACTCCTCTGCTAATTTTTGCAGGGTAAGGTTTTGTTCAGATTCGAGTTTAGACAAAACTCTACGTCTTATTTCGGCACTCTTACTGGATACCAGTCCTTGAGCAAAAATTAAACACTTGAATTCTTCAACCGTAATCTCTGCCAATCTGAAATTGTCACAATGTCTATTCACTGTAGATGCATATGTTAAGTAATCCTGATCGTCGGATTTAGAGACATTCATGCATAACCATCGCTTATGCCAAAGCGACATATTTGCTCCAAACAGCTCTTTTAGCAATTTCACTGTTTCCGAGAATTCCAATTCAGTTGTTTTTCTCGGTAGAATAAAATCTACAAATTTGCTATGTTCTGCTGTACCTAGCTTTCTTAGTAATAGACTGACTTTTCTTGAATTGAGCACGTAGAAGTTTAGCATCAGTCCATTTCATATACCTGTCTATACCTGCACAGAACGAACAAACGTGCATCCTAATTCAGCATCTAGATGTTTTCCATCAGTCCATTTCATATGCCTTTCTATACCTGCACAAAACGAACGAACGTGCATCCTAATTGCGCCCTTTGATGTTTTCCATCAATCCATTTCATATTCCTGTCTATACCTGCACAGAACGAACAGACTTGCATCCTAATTGCGCACGAAGATGTTTTGCATCAATCCATTTCATATGCCTGTCTATACCTGCACAGAACGAACAGACTTGCATCCTAATTGCGCACGAAGATGTTTTGCATCAATCCATTTCATATGCCTGTCTATACCTGAACAGAATGAACAGACTTGCATCCTAATTGCGCCCGTAGATGTTTTGCATCAATCCATTTCATATGCCTGTCTATACCTGAACAGAATGAACAGACTTGCATCCTAATTGCGCCCGTAGATGTTTTGCATCAATCCATTTCATATGCCTGTCTATACCTGAACAGAACGAACAAACTTGCATCCTAATAGCGCACGTAGATGTTTTGCATCAATCCATTTCATATGCCTGTCTATACCTGCACAGAACGGACAAACTTGCATCCTAATAGCGCCCGTAGATGTTTTGCATCAATCCATTTCATATGCCTGTCTATACCTGCACAGAACGAACAAACTTGCATCCTAATAGCGCACGTAGATGTTTTGCATCAATCCATTTCATATGCCTGTCTATACCTGAACAGAATGAACAGACTTGCACCCTAATTGCGCACGAAGATGTTTTGCATCAATCCATTTCATATGCCTGTCTATACCTGCACAGAACGAACAGACTTGCATCCTAATTACGCACGTAGATGTTTTGCATCAGTCCATTTCATATACCTGTCTATACCTGCACAGAACGAACAGACTTGCATCCTAATTGCGCCCGTAGATGTTTTGCATCAGTCCATTTCATATACCTGTCTATACCTGCACAGAACGAACAAACTTGCATCCTAATTGCGCCCGTAGATGTTTTGCATCAATCCATTTCATATGCCTGTCTATACCTGCGCAGAACGAACAAACTTGCGTCCTAATTGCGCACGTAGATATTTTGCATC
This sequence comes from Acanthosepion esculentum, assembly GCA_964036315.1. NCBI lineage: Eukaryota > Metazoa > Mollusca > Cephalopoda > Sepiida > Sepiidae > Acanthosepion > Acanthosepion esculentum. The sequence goes on along the minus strand of OZ038517.1, from coordinate 67,487,227 downwards.
AGTCTCTTTCATGTGCCTGTCTCTATCTGCAGAGAAAAAAAAATTGCATCCTAATTAGGGACGTAGGTTTTTTGCATTAGTCCGTTTCATATGCCTGGCTATACCTGCACAGAATGAACAAACTTGCATCGTAATTGCGCACTTAGATGCTATCTATCAGTCCCTTTCATGTGCCTGTCTGTACCTGCACAGAACCAAAAAAATTGCATTCTAATTGCGCACGTACATGTTTTGCATCAGTCCATTTCATAGACCTGTCTATACCTGCACAGAATGAAAAAAGTTGCATCCTAATTGCGCACGGTGATGCTTTACATCAGTCCATTTCATATGCCTGTCTGTACCTGCACAGAACGGACAAACTTGCATCCTAATTGCGCACGTAGATGTTTTGCATCAGTCCATTTCATATGCCTGTCTATACCTGCACAGAATGGACAAACTTGCCTCCTAATTTTGACCGTAGATCTTTTGCATAAGTCCATTTCATATGCCTGTCTATACCTAAACAGTACGTATAAACTTGCATCGTAATTGCGCACGTATAGGTTTTGCATCAGCCCATATCTTATGCCTATCTATACCTGCACAGAACGAACAAACTTGCATCCTATTTACGCACGTAGATGCTTTGCATCAGTCCATTTAATATACCTGTCTATACCTTCTCAGAACGAATAGACTTGCATCCTAATTGCGCACGTAGATGTTTTCCATCAGTCCATTTCATATGCCTGTCTATACCTGCACAGAAATAACAAACTTGCATCCTAATTGCGCACGTAGATGTTTTGCATCAGTCCATTTTATATGCCTGTCTATATCTGCACAGAACGAAAAAACTTGCATCTTAATTTTGCCCGTAGAAATTTTGCATCTGTCCATTTGACATGCCTGTCTATACCTGCACAGAATGAACAAACTTGCATCCCAATTCTGTCTGTAGATGTTTTGCATCAGTCCATTTCATATGCCTGTCTATACCTGCACAGTACGTAGGAAAATTTGCATCGTAATTGCGCACGTATGTGTTTTGCATCAGACCATACCATATGCCTGTCTATACCTGCACAGAACGAACAAACTTGCATCCTAATTTTGCCCGTAAATGTTTTGCATAAGTCCATTACATATACCTGTCTATACCTGCACGGAACGAACAAATTTGCATCCTAATTGCGCATGTAGATGTTTTCCATCAGTACATTTCATATGTCTGTCTATACCTGCACAGAACTAATAATCTTGCATCCTAATTGCCCACGTAGATGTTTTGCATCAGTCTCCTTCATGTGCCTGTCTGTACCTGCATAGAACGAACAAACTTGCATCCTAATTGCGCACGTAGATGTTTTGCATCAGTCCAATTCATATGCCTGTCTATACCTGCACAGAACGAACAAACTTGCATCCTAATTCTGCCTGTAGATGTTTTGCATCAGTCGATTTCATATGCCTGTCTCCACCTGCACAGAACGAACAAACTTGCATCCTAATTGCCCCTGCAGATGTTTTGCATCAATTCATTTCATATGCCTGTCTCTACCTGCACAGAACGAACAATCTTGCATCCTAATTGCGCCCGTATATGTTTTCCATCAGTCCATTTCATATGCCTGTCTATACCTGCACAGAACGAACAAACTTCAATCCTAATTGCGTACGTAGATGTTTTGCATCAGTCCATTTCATATGCCTGTCTCTACCTGCACCGAACGAACAAACCTCTATCGTAATTGCGCATGTAGATGTTTTGCATCAGTTCATTTTATATACCTGTCGCTTCCGGCACAGAACGAACGAACTTGCATCAGAATTGCACACTTAGATGTTCTGCATCATTCGGCAAATAAACTTACATTTCAAGAAGTATTGCTGTTAATTTGCAATACAAACATCTCACAGAAAAAACAACATTATTAACAATAATAAGAAGAATTATGATTTTATTTATATCACCATGCATTGCAAGCCCACTGAAACCAGTCTATGTCTTTCTGTGGCACTATTTAGCTATGGTAATTGGTTAACTAATTAACCATAGAAATTAAAACAATAAAAAACTGACAACGGAAAAGAAGATAACCTGGAATCGAATAAAATCGAGTTCCTTTCTCAAAGACACGTAAATTGGCCTAGACAGTAGACTCGCAGAAAGGCCATATGCGAGCTTTTGACAGTTGATTAATGAATCTGAAAACATGCTTGCCGAGAAAACACGAAATTCAGAAAAAGATTTGATATATCAAGCGGGAAGCCATATGGTGATTATAAAAATTTTGGCATCAGAAAGTATTTCGAAATGATTTGCCGATACAGGGTAAAGAAAATCAATATTATCTTCCCAAGATATTATTTTTATTGAGTGCCGTGAAGGCAGGGCCATATAGTAATTGTGGAAATTTCGGCATGAAAAAATATTCCGATACGGGATAGAGAGAATTAACGTTACTTACTTATCCACGATAGACGACGCGGTGGGTGGCCATATGGTGATTATTAAATTTTGGCATGAGAAAAAATATCTTGGAAAAATCGCCAAAATGAAAGATGAAGAAATTTAATTTCTCAAGAAGCCAAGGGTTCCAGTAAAAGCTAACTTCATAAAGGGACCAGATGGCAGACTTTGAGAAGTGATTGATGGAATTTGTAAAGAGTGATGGTTAAGAAGATGTAGAATGACCAAAAGATCTGAGATATTTTAAGTGGCAATGTGTGATTCGTAAAAATTTTGGTTGATGGGAAAATAATTTTGTGAACAAAAATTCTGCGATCTAATTTTAATGAGGCCAGCGCAGCCATGCCCGCGCGGTCGGGACGCCATTGGTCGAGTAGTAGCAATGGTGATAGGGGGAGGTAATTTGATGAAAAGGACGGGAGCAGTTATTAACGCCCACTGAAGGGATTGGTACAAGGTATCAATGTGAAAGAGAGGGGGTTTAGGAGGATAGCTCTCCTCCGACCTCTCCTCACGGACGAAGAGATTCCCCCAAAATGGAATGATTAATTTTCCAAAAATGGGAAGTAATCAATTTTCCTGGCCTAACAAAGAGATTTCTTGTCAGAAATCGAGATTTACCGAAACCCCAGACTGCGTCTAACCCCGCGCCGGTTTTTGGTCGGTACCCATATAAATGAACATCCTCGGACCGTTCGACAATCCGAGTCAGTAGTAGTTTGCCAGAGAGCCTTTGGAGTTGCAGAAACTAGAATGTTGCCTCGCAGAAGCTGACTGAGAGATTCCACGACTTCCGACTTCGCCTATCCTACAAATAGCAAGTTATACTGACGAACGAAGCTAAGCCAGCACTTGAAAACTAAACCAGTTGACTTAGAAGACCAGAACGTGTCTAAGGAGTGTAAAAGTATCACACTCCGTAGAAAACGGACTGGGAGAAAAACATACTCCTATATATAACAGACGGATAAAGTTAATTTGTTATTTTTAACTTACTTGAACCTCTTGGGTTTTTATTTGCTTCTTTTTCCTTACGCTTGTGCTATATCATCTCCAGTCTAGACTCATCATGCACCGCGGCCCGACGCCTGATTGATCTCGTCTACCTAAAATCAAAATCACAAAGTGGGTATGTTAGACTTGAGATCGAAGCAGTTACTTCCACACCCCGATGTTGGATGATGGTCCGTAAAAATGTTAGATCAGAGGAAAATTGGAGCAGCAGCTGTGGCAGAGACACGCTTCCATTATACCAGGAGGAGACGATCACTTCGCTGATCCCCATGTGACTTGTTGCCATGGAGAACTACCGACTCATGCCTTGTTTCAGACTATTAGATAAATTGAGTAGAGCGCCTGGACAAAATTGCTAAGTGGAAGAATTGAAAATCTCTCTCTCTCTCTCTCTCTCTCTATATATATATATATATATATATAGAGAGAGAGAGAGAGAGAGTGAGAGACAGAGAGAGAGACAGAGAGAGACAGAGAGACAGAGAGAGGAGTGCTTCATCAGCATTCTGTAATTTGTTGCCTGAAGAAGTCTTTGACTTAAAGTTTGAAGCCCTAACTCCAACTTGGAAACGAAGAACAAAGCATCATGAAATTAGTCTGAGAGAATGGTCGTTAATCTGCATGCTTGTAGATTCTTATAAGAAAATTGTTCCAGTATAAACCTCAGCTACATAAACCTTGTTGATCTCTACAACTTATAACATCGTCCTCCCTGAAAAACACCAATCCAGTGATACCTGGCAACGATTCGATCCTTGCCTGCCTTGTGTTCAAAAACAACATGGAACAGGCAGAGGCTTGGATCGAAGTGACCAACTTTACGGTTAGCCGCAGGATTCAATCACAGACACATTCAATGGCTGAGGACAAGACAACATTGTCATTAGTGCAGGGACCAGGACATCCCACAGCATTAGAATTTCAGATTTTCCAGGCCCTTTCCGCATTATGTCCCCTAGAAATTTCAACTGTCTATCCCCGATGTAAAACTGAAAACAAAAGTAACTCCATGTCTGCTGTGCTATGAATCATAGCAAGAAGTTGCAAAGCATTAACTTTTGAAATGAAACTGATAGGAACACTCAAAAATGCCCTTCTGTGTCAGCTTTGAACTGTTTCGTTCTTGAGAATGTCAGTTTTCCAAATGTTTTACTTCAAGGCGTTATATTTGTAACGATTTTTGACTGCTCTGGAACCTGCATCTTCAGATATCCACTTTTGAAATTGGCTTCTGAGCCAAGAGCACACAAGACAGAAAACTGAATGGTCAGGACTTTGTTACTAATTGAGCTACCAAGATAAATTTAGTCACCGTTTTTTGTCTCGTCAAGCTCTCTGTGCCTGCGCTATAAGTTTTTAAAAGTAAATAAATAATACCCTTGGAAAAGGCATGAATCCAACGTCGATGGGGAAATAGTAGGAAATACTAGGTTCTATAGCCTTGGATGGCAACTGGTCTAGGAGAAGAAAAACTGAATTCAAAACTGCATGCAGCCCAGATGAAGTACAGACTATACAGCCAAGGAAACATTGTTCACATTAACCCGATGATTCGACTACATTAGACTCCTGATTATATATATATATATATATATATATATATATATATATATATATATATATATATATATATATATTACAATAACAGTGATCCTGTACAAGGCACAAGAGCCACTTGAAGCATGTCCCTTCAGGGGGCAAGTGATCATGGTTCGCCCCAGTTTTATTTAGCATCTCTGACGAGTTGTTTTCTTCCAAGAATGGCTGCCACTCAAGGGCCGAGAGACCAGTCTATCCTGATATTTAACCCATATCTGGATTTACACCTTACCCCAAAACATTAGCACTAAGTGAATGTTACCAAATTCCATTTTTCACACTGATAACCGTTACACAACTTTGAGAATTTTTTATTTGCAAAATTTTAGAATGTTAAAAATATAAAATTCGAAGACATTTCAATAAATTCAGTAAAGAAATATTTAATGTATTGAAATTTGGAATGATACGCCTCTGATAGCAAAGTAGACGATGTTTTTTATTGATGCCTTCTTGTGGGGGTTTGGAGGCGGCAGACAACGCCTCCCTTTGATTGTCCTCAGTCAGAGATTTTTCTTTGGTCGATGAAGACGCTTTGTATTCTGGCTCCGTGGGCAACTAATATAGTTTGCCACGTAAAGTAACCAGTTACTTCGAATATTCTACTTACAGTGTCGAATTATTTTCTTAATATAGTTAACATTTATTTAACTTTAATTGCTATATATCTGATTTTATTTAAGGATGGGAAGTAGGGATAGTGAGGTTTTCGTTTCGGGCGACTCTGTACAAAAGATTTTTTATTAGCTCCGGTAGAATTCCGAAGCTAAAATTTGTTTAAATATAACTTGAGAAAAGTTATAAATTTGTTTAAATATAGCTTGAGAAAAGTTATATTTTATTTTGATTTGACTTATAAGGCTTATTGAGGTATTGGCGCAAATATAGACCTTTGTTAAAGATAACAAAGGTACTTTGCGGCTTTTGGAGATTTGTTTCAACTTTGTCTAAGAGACTGTGGCGAACTTCACCACATTAATTTAACTATAGATTAGGAAAAACGGCTGACGTAGAAAAGGATAACCAAAAGAAATTGTTACACATAAAATATGTATTTAACAAGATGTACAATATCAAACAACGATGTGAAGAAAAGCATGTATTTAAGTAAGAAAAGGTTGAATTAACCAAGAGTTGTCTCTCTTTATCTGTTATTTTAGTATTCCAAAGTTCACTGGAAGAATGTTCATGAGAGTCTCTTGTAATGATTGTTCTTGAAAGATTTTGCTGTGTAAGAAAAGTTTATGTGAGTGTGTACAAGGTATGGTCAGAATGTGAGTGTGTGTGTGAGTGAGAAGGTTGGCGCATGGTTTCAACTGTCGCCGATTCGTTTGGCAGCTGAAATCTCAATAATGAGGATTAGCAAACTCTTGCTAAAATAAGTGACCACAGGCTCCAAATCACTGCGCGGGAAGAATTATTCTTCACGTGCAAACGATCTGATTGGTTGGCATCGACCAATCAGCGAGCGAGCTTTGGGGAGACTTAAGAAAGCTTCTGTGATCCGTTTCTCGCAAAAGTGCACAAAATTGATGTTGAATATTGGTTAGCTTGCAAGTGGTTTGACACACAAGTAGACTGGTTTAGCCACCAAGTTAAACAATATTTATTTCTGTAAAAATACAGAAAATGTGCCACAAGGCCCAAAAGCGGGGTGGGGAAAAAGACAGTCATCATCTGTCTTAATTTAAAACTTAGCTAGACACAACCACTGACCAAATCATACAAAACAATATTCTTACCACAACACATTCATACTTACTTTATTTACTACAAGCACCAAAATACTTACTACAAGCACCAAAATACCTCATTGTCTCAATGAAATTCCTAAATAGTCCCCATATGTACAATCGTTGTCTGTGGAGGGAAGGGAATAAAAGCAACAGGTTAAAATAATCCCCAATGATTATGTACAATATGTTTATAAACTATTTACATGTAACTAAACAAAATCATGTTAGTAATACCCCCGCCTCCCACACGCAAACTTTAAATGTAGCAAAAATATCAGTTAACTAGACGAAATCGATGCGGAACTATAAAAGTACAAAAAAAATTCATCAATCCCAAGAATTCACACAGACACGCACTCATTCTGGCACAAAAACAAATACAAAAAGCACACACGCGAAACGAAAGACGCCCCGCATCCAGCAGAGAACTGACATCCTTGACCACCTAACGAGGGAGGGGATGGTGAATTAAACTAAAGGAAAATAGGGACAGAAATAAAAGGGGCCAATGAGCAAACACACCCTAGTTGAGTTTAATGAAAAAAAAAAAAAGAATCATAAAAACCAAAAAACCATACTATCCCAATTTCAGTGATTTGGTTGCCCAAGTTCAACCCAGGAGAACAATATTCTGATGCCTAACTGGCATTAAAATGCCACTCCAGGTCAGCCCCGTTTACTCGGTACAAACGCGCAAGATTCACCCACCTTTTGCCAAATTCTGATGAGGTGAGCCGCCGACTTTCCGTCCTAATCTTGACTTTAAGCTGATGCTTAAAGAACAAGATCAGTTGGGAAGAAGTGAAATACTAGCCATCATAGAATCCCTTTTGACGCGTCGTCCAAATCATGGCTCATAATACTTAATAAGCAATTAAACACATTGTTCAGTCTTCGTCAGCTGCGGCACCACATTGCTATAAACAGAACTGGCCTCAAGGACAAAGAACTTTCCCTGCAGCATGCGGACCATGAAGCCTTCAACAAACTTGCACAACGGTGCTACCACCCTGCAATGAAAGAAGGTGTGACCAATGGTCTGGACTTCCCCACTACAGCGTCGGCAGTTTGGAGATTTATCCAATCCCGCTGAACAAAGTCTTTTGGCGACCCTGAGGGCCCCACCAATCACCAGCCAGATGAGTGATGCCTCATGGTTATTGAGACATTTCAACCCAGGCGCCCAAGGCCATATTGAACGAGCCTCCTGCTTCGTAAGGCCGAGCTCGTCAATCAGCTCATCACGAACGGACACCTTGACTAATACTCGATACAATGCCATACGAGACAACGGCTGGACGTTGGGGAGGCCATTCGAGGCGTTTCAGAGTACGGCGACATTCGCGGTAGAAGGAACATTCGGCTCGGGGTGTACGGTGGGCCTCCTCCTCGCTCGAGTGCACAATTCTCAGGGATGGGGAGTTTCTACGGACGTCATCCTTCCAGAAGGAGAATCGGTTAGATGTGTGAAACACATACTCCCCACCTTCAAGGAAAGATTCCTCCGAGACCACAAATTAATTGCAATTTCGGCCTTCCCTTGTACCTCCGACCAATTCATTTCCAACTGGATATACGGACCGAACCAGACGCCGAGCATCTCGACCGGCCCATCCGTCCAGAGGAAAGGTTCGGGAAGAGAAAGTCTCTTCCACGCACCCAACCGCAAGCCATCAGACTTATCGCGGTTAATCTTGACTCCTGTCACGATCTCATAACCACTGATCTCTTTGCTGACTTCGTCAATCTTGGCTCTGCTTGACACAAGAACAGAAACGTCATCAGCATATGCAGAATACCTGGTCGAGGAAATTCCGCACAGGGCCGGATTCGCCTTTAACTTGCGAAGGAAAGTTTCCAACGCAAGAACGTAAAGCAAAGGCGAAAGCGGACAACCTTGACGAATGGAGCGAGACAATACGAAAGGCTCCGATTTTACCCCTTTCACTTCCACCATCACACCGGGAGTCGCATACAAAAGTCGGATCCAGGAGCGAAAGTCGGGTCCGAAACTGGCCGCCGAAAGGACAGCCTCCAAAAAACCATGGTTAACCCTATCGAAGGCCTTGGACTGATCTAAATTGATCAGCGCGGCTTCACTATCAACTTGTTCTAAGATCAACCGTGCCATATGAAGGTTGTCCTGAATAGTCTTGACTTTACAGCACAAGTCTGTTCGGGGCCAATCAGACTAGACAGGACAAGCTGCAAACGGTTGGCTAAGATCTTCGCCAAAATCTTTAACTCTGTGTTTAATATGGTTAAAGGGCGAAAGTTATCTAACACATCTCCACCGTTCTTGTCCTTACGCAGCAACTTGATCACACCCCCATTGAAGCGTTAAGGTATAGACCCCTGCTTCATCCAGTTGTTGAAAATCAGTTCCAGCAAAGAAACAAAAACAGGAGATTGCCCCAAGTAAACTTCGTAGGGAAGACCATCTAGTCTAACCTGTTTCAGCGCTTCCCAGATTTCTGACTGTGATGAGACCCTCGCACTCAGCTTCTTCAGCTGCCTCAAGTCAGAGAAAGTCAGCTAAATAGGCATCGATCTGAGCAGAGCGGGTTCCCTGGTGAAAAGTTCCTGAAAGTAATCCCGAAAGGCCTCGCATATGCCCGCGTTTGTAGTCACGGTCCGCTTATCCGGCAATGTGACGCACGCGATATGTCGCCGAGACGCGCTCCGATTCTCCTCTGCACGCAATTCAACGGCCATATTCGTCGCCTCAGAGGACATTCTTTTTAACCTAGCCCTAACTACCAGAGTTTGATCCTTCTTGATAAGCAAGGACAACTCTGCCTTAGCTAAGGCTACTTCCCCACTATCACGGGATTTAACTGCCCGATCAACTTTTTGTTCTAAAGCCGTTTGCGCCGCTAATCTATCTAGATTGAGTCGACGACTAAAATCAGCAGCAAACGTTCTAATTTTTTATTTTAATTTATCCCACCAGTCGTTCCCTACAACCACCCCCGTCAATTCTCTCTCTATCATTAGTAGCATCTGGTCCCGGAAATCCTGCTCACTAAATAGTGAACAGTTTAATTTCCAGTAGCCAACCAACATAACCTTAGGCTTATCTAAGTTTACGCGGATCCGGACAAGCCTAAATAAATAAAACTATGTAATGGAAACTTGGACACCCTAAGAGCCCTACGTCAACTTTCCTAACGAAAACTCGGTCGAGGTAGCTAGAAAGCACCCCAGGAGCTGAGCTGCCACTATTTGTCCAAGTCCAAGTGAACCGGATGCAAATCCGCGACGACTGACAAACTTCCTGAACAAACACACTATTCTCTTGGTGCACCTGGTGTAAAATCGCAACAACTGATAAAATTCCTCAATAATCTCTTTCTGCACCTCTGCTTCCTCCTTTACACGATTCTCCTCCAACGTTGCAAAAGAGACTCTTTTTTTTGTCTCTCCCCCAGTGACGAGTGTTCGGCGTTTTTATGTCCTTTTCTGCTTTCCTTCATTTGCATGCGTGAATTCACTTTCCGTGGTTTTACGCCGCCGCCCGCGAGAGGATACGTGACCATTCGCAATATAAGCTTGCTGGGGGAAGCCATGTTTTTTCCAGTCAAAAAAAAAAAAAACCTTGCACGCGGAACATATACGCTGCCATTTGCGATCAGGTGGGTGATTATTTTCATTCCAATTTTCACTACACCAAGCTACCTCCCGAGGGTGCTCATTCCGGTATTTATCGACAAGGTCATACCCGTCGATAAAGTCCCGAAATGGTTTCACATCCCGATTGTTAGTACCCGAATTTTACCCGATACGATCTATATCGGGGTCAAGGACAGCATTCCAATCCCCCGCTAAAACTACCCGACGAGACGTCGTCAAGAACGGTTCGATCTGCCGAAACAAAGCAGGTCGCTCAGAATGGTTATTGGGTGCATAAACCCCAATGAGACACAGAGCCTAATTCTTTATGGTAACATCCAGCACGCAAAGCCTGCCCGCTGGATCTGCGAAGACAAGAGTACATGTAGCCTTCAAAGACCTGCTCACCAGCCAAGAGACACCTCTTGAACGACCATCAAAACATGCTGAATAAAGGGAGAACACATTAGACAGTATGTCTTCACGGTCATGAGAAGAAAACCGGGCCTCCTATACGCAACAAACATTCACCTCTCGGACATTCATACTTGCTGGCCAGAGAGCCATAGTGAAAACCGATTAACGTTGCTTTCCTGAACTGAACATTGACGGGTTAAGGATACCGACCGCCTCTCCCATCGACCCGTGGCCCATCTCAGTCTTGATGGTGCCGTCTTGAGAGAGGCCGCCTATATCCCAAGAGAAAGTCAGATTTAGTGATCTATAGAGGAGGGAGGGGGTGAACAAAAACATGGACCCTCCCGGCACAAAAGTTTTCATTCTTTTCAGTTTTTCGTCTAGCACAATAGCGATTGGTGGTAACATTCTGAATGAGGCTATTGCAGTTGGACATGCAAAAGACAAACTAGGGATGTCCAATTTTCGCTAATTTTGCTACTTTGCATTAACTTTCACTTTAACACATTAATTTGGAAATTCTTCCAAAAATCAAATTGTCGCAATTTAGTGAAACTTTCAGAACTTATTCCGAAATGAATGACTGTATTTTAGAAATGTTTGTCTTTTAGAAAGTCATGGTAAAAATATTTTATTTTTACCTCTGTACCCTCTTAATTTTATGAAAACTTTAAAACTAGAATCGTTGTAACTATTATTTTTTTAATTAAATAAAAATTGAGGAATATAACTCAAAGTTCGTGTAAAATTTCGACTCGCAAGAACCAATTTCAGCTCTGAATTTAAAATACAAAAATGCAAGAAAACTAAGACATTATTTATGAAGACAGCTTTTAATGGATTTTATCAATAATATATATTAAGGACTTTGTCTGAAGTCAATTTTTTTAGGTTGAAAAAAAAAATTTACGAGAATTGTTTCTTTTTTTCATTTCTAAATAAAAAAATATTGATAAATATTTCATACATAATTAGAACTCGTTTTTTTTTCGCTCATTAAAAAGATCTATTTTTATAGATCATAAATTAGAAAGCTTATTACAAGCTGTTGCTCGCAGCATATCTTAAAATAATTTATGATTTCAAAAATGTATTAAAATCATCTCCGACAAAAGTATGGATGCCCATTAAAAAAACAAAAAACAAAAAAAGAACATGTTAGTTATTTTTTATGTATATTTTCGTAATTTAAATGTTATTTTTATTCAAGAATTCTTCCTCAAACGTAAGGTAAAAAATTGTAAGTATATATAAAATACACTGGTTCACTTAAAGCTAGAACGATTTATATCACTTGCCCTACCGCCCGATAAATTCCCTTGACGTAAGTTGTTGGCAGATTGACGTACAGTTTTTTAGCGAATTATGGGGGATACTTAGACAAAACCTTACGCAAAATACAGACGAGAATAAACGTTGAACTTTACAAAAAGGCAGACAGAAAATTAAATATACAAAACAATCACAAATTAAAAATTAAGGTTACACGTACGAAAAGGTATAAAAATACACGAAGAAAAGCAGATAAAATACAGTAATAAAACTATCAAAAGACAAAGAAAGTTCGAGAAAAATACGAAACAAATGAACAAAATCAAATATGGCCGCTGAAAATACTAAGTCAGCCCGTTAACGAAGAAAACAAAATGGAAAAAAAGAGAACAGATTAGACAAATTACAAATACAAGAAAAATAAAACATGTACACAAGATTTAAAAAGTACAACACAGAAGACTCGAAGGATATTTTAAAAAAAGAACGCAAAACAAAGAACGATATAACACGTAATAACGTAAACAAAGAAAAATAAAGTCTGAAAATAAAACAAATAAACTGTGACAGGGGATTACAGAAAATTTAAAGGAAACGAAAAATATATTAATTTTAAAATTAAAGAAAATCAAGAAGCTAATAATAAAATAATGAGGAGAAAAAAGAAAAATGGGGAGGGTAAGAAATTGAAAAAGAGAAAAAAATCGAAAACTTTCCAAAAATCAGTCAGTGCCAAATTGAAAAAGTCAAAATAGTAAAATAAAAAACAAATTTAGCAAAAACGAAATAGAGATCAAAAATGAATCCAGGAAATATCCCAAATATTAACATGGCAAAACACGGTCACTGGGATATTCTTCTTCCAACTGAGCAAGATGCTAAGCAAATGGCAGGTAGTATTTTAACTACCAAAAACTTAAGATTACAGACGGAGTACATGGGCACGCGTAAGACAAGAATTAGTCCTTGGGGTGCCCGTAGATGATACCGAAGATAGAATGGGAGCTTTCTTATACTTTGGCAGGATCGAGGAGGTGAAGGCAATAGTTGGAAAATCGGGTATTGCAACGGGTGACATTGAGTTGCAGGTCACCGTAACCCAATCAAGCTTTGGAGAAATACCCAATATCCTACTGTACAGAGAAAGGATGTTGGTAGTCGTGAAGGGCAGGAGGCCAAACTGTTGGTCGTGCGGTGTATCTGGGCACATGGCTAAGGAGTGCCCCGCTAAACGTCCTCCGCCTACAACCCAGCCCACAAGTAAAAACAGCAGCAGCAGTAGTTGCAACACCCCCAGTGGAAGAAGTAGCCCAAAATGACACCGATGGTGTCTGGAAAGTTGTAGGAGGTTGTAAAAAACAAAAACAAAGAATGCGCCTTCCCCACCAAAAGGGGAGGACACTGTGCAGAAGCAGCAAACACCACCACAGCAGCGGGCAAAGAAGGTACCCCTTCAAGAACAAAAGTCAGAAGGAGGTGCAACGGACGGAGGCGCCTAAACAGGAGACGCCAAAACAGAAGCAGACACAGTGGGGGGTGGTGGAGCAGCAGCATCAGCAACAACAAAAGCAGCGGGAAAAGCAGCGAGGGAAGGAAACTGATATGGAGGTGGACGAAATGCCTCCACCACAGGCATCTTCTCTAAAAAGAAGCAGGGAGGAGGAAGAGGAGGTGGAGACATCATCTCAAAGGCACTCAGTGCGTTAGTAGGGCGGATAGGGCCATGGACAAAACCAGGTCTCTATCTGTCCCTGCTTCTCCGAAAGAAACTGTGACAGTAGCAAAAGCAAGGAGCCTCCCTTCTTCCCCTTCCCGTGCTCCATCCCCCACCCCCTCAAACTCTCCCCTCCCGTTTCAACACCCGCTCACTCATCAAATTTTCCCCTCAAAACCCATCCCCACCCCTCCAGGGAGAAGAAGCACAATAAGAAAAAAATTGTTCTCCGGTCCCAAAGAAATTTGCAGGGTGGACAGGGAGGAATTTAAGAGGGTCCTGTCTAGCCAGAAAAGGGCGAAACTGGGTCTTCTATTGAAAATGACTTCGGTGGATGGGAAAACAGAAGATCCACGGAACTTCCCAAACGCCCCAGGTGTAATCACCTGCGTTAGAGACACTGGGGGATACCTCAAAGTGTGGAACCATTTAGCAGAAGCTAAGGACTCCTTCCCCAAAATAAGAATGGTTGAGATGGAGACACCGTATTTAAAGAAATTAAGACAGTATTGTGCTGGGAGGCTCCCTGTTATTCTCCACCCCTCCCTATATAGGTGCCTAAAACTAACCTATCTCACGAATGTCGACGAAATTGTCCTGGATGTACGAATGACGTCAGAGCTAGGTGTAAGGGGCCTAGGACAATCCGTCGGGATTCTAACTGACTCAGATTTCCGTCTCGTATGTGAGTAGGTTTCTGCTTTTCTTTTTATTTTTTGCAGGCCGAAACGATGTCAATGAAGATAGCCAGTCTGAATCTGAGGGGCTTGAGGAATCGGGTAAGGCCGCCCGCCTTCTCTGGGATCTCTCGTCTTTCGGTGTGGATGTCGCCGCGATCAAAGAGACTCACTTTGTTTGCAGCGTCGATGCGTGTGTGCTGTCTAACGACTTTGTCGTTTATTCAGCATATGGGGACCGGCATGCCAAAGGAATTACTTTGATGGTTAAACGTACTCTTGATGCGAAATTGGACGTTGTGCATTCCGATGTCGAGGGCCGGTTGATCGTAGCCGATATTGCCGTGAAAAGTGGTTCGTTTCGAGTCATTGCGGTTTATTCGCCCAACGCCCAGGAGGAGCGGGTTTCGTTTTTTCGGCAGTTGGGGCTGTTCCTAGCGGATTCAACGTGCCTAGTGTTAATGGGGGACTGGCATGCAATCCTGGACCCCAAATTAGACAGGGGACCTAGTGGGAGGAGGAACAATGGTAGCCTGGTTAATCTGATCAACGATTTTGGGATTGTTGGTAGATACCGGTTCAATAACACCGGGGAAAAATGTGAACGTGGGCTCTTAATTGGCTTTTTGACAAGGTTGTTAGCTACTTTCACAGAATGTTAGAGGAGCCGACGTAGACTTGTTAGATTGTCATACGTTCCAGTGGATAGGCTATAGATACCAGAAAAACTCGTTTGAGCTCGGGTGGCGTTAGATTATAAGCCAAGAATGATTGGTTACTGAAAGTTCAATCTGTTTAACTGGATATTCGGGACTTCCAGGAGCAGCTAACTAGCTTAGTGCAGCTGGAGTTAGTGGGGCGGTTATCGAGAATAAGTGGTGGGAGAGACTTAAGGATAGGATTAGGACCATCAAAGGATTTCAGTTTTATTTGCCAGCCAATATGAAATGAAGTGAAGACAGAAATATTTTGTGGCTGAGATAGTTGCATGTTTCTCCTTTCCATTTTATTTGCCATCCAATATGAAATGTATTGAAGACAGGACTATTTTGTGGCTGAGATAGTTGCATGTTTCTCCTTTCGATTTTATTTGCCATCCAATATGAAATGGATTGAAGACAGGACTATTTTGTGGCTGAGATACTTACATGATTCTTCTTTCCATTTTCTTTGCCAGCCAATATGAAATGGATTGAAGACAGGACTATTTTGTGGCTGAGATAGTTGCATGTTTCTCCTTTCGAATTTATTTGCCATCCAATATGAAATGAAGTGCAGAAAGGACTATTTTGTGGCTGAGATAGTTGCATGTTTCTCCTTCCAATTTTATTTACCATCCAATATAAAATGGATTGACGACAGGACTATTTTGTGGCTGAGATAGTTGCATGTTTCTCCTTTCGATTTTATTTGCCATCCAATATGAAATGAAGTGAAGACAGGACTATTTTGTGGCTGAGATGGTTGCATGTTTCTCCTTTCGATTTTATTTGCCAACCAATATGAAATGATGACAGAAATATTTTGTGGCTGAGATAGTTGCATGTTTCTCCTTTCGATTTTATTTATCATCCAATATGAAATGGATTGAAGACAGGACTATTTTGTGGATGAGGGAGTTGCATGTTTCACCTTTCGATTTTATTTACCATCAGATATGAAATGGATTGAAGACAGGACTATTTTGTGGCTGAGATAGTTGCATGTCTCTCCTTTCAATTTTATTTGCCATCCAAAATGAAATGAAGTGAAGATAGGACAATTTTGTGGCTGAGATAGTTGCATGTTTCTCCTTTAGAATTTGTTTGCAATCCAATATGAAATGAAGTGGAGACAGGACTATTTTGTGGCTGAGATAGTTGCATGTTTCTCCTTTCGATTTTATTGCCATCCAATATGAAATGGATTGAAGACAGGACTATTTTGTGGCTGAGACAGTTGCATGTCTCTCCTTTCAATTTTATTTGCCATCCAAAATGAAATGAAGTGAAGATAGAACAATTTTGTGGCTGGGATAGTTGCATGTTTCTCCTTTCGATTTTATTGCCATCCAATGTGAAATGGATTGAAAACAGGACTATTTTGTGACTGAGATAGTTGCATGTCTCTCCTTTCAATTTTATTTGCCATCCAAAATGAAATGAAGTGAAGACAGGACTATTTTGTGACTGAGATAGTTGCATGTTTCTCCATTCCATTTTATTTGCTATCCAATATGAATTGAAGTGAAGACAGGACTATTTTGTGGCTGAGATAGTTGTATGTTTCTCCTTTCCATTTTATTTGCCAACCAATATGAATTGAAATGTAGACAGGACTATTTTGTGGCTGAGATAGTTGCATGTTTCTCCTTTCGATTTTATTTGCAATCCATTATGAAATGGATTGAAGACAGGACTATTTTGTGGCTGAGATAGTTGCATGTTTCTCCTTTCGATTTTATTTGCAATCCATTATGAAATGGATTGAAGACAGGACTATTTTGTGGCTGAGATAGTTGCATGTTTCTCCTTTCGATAGTATTGCCATCCAATATGAAATGGATTAAAGACAGGACTATTTTGTGGCTGAGATAGTTGCATGTTTCTCCTTTCGATTTTATTTGCCATCCAATATGAAATGGATTGAAGACAGGACTATTTTGTGGCTGAGATAGTTGCATGTTTCTCCTTTCGATTTTATATGCAATCCTATATGAAATGGATTGAAGACAGGACTATTTTGTGGCTAAGATAGTTGCATGTTCCTCCTTTCCATTTTATTTGACATCCAATATGAAATGGATTGAAGACAGGACTATTTTGTGGTTGAGATAGTAACATGTTTCACCTTTCCATTTTATTTGCCATCCAATATGAAATGAAGTGAAGACAGGACAATTTTGTGGCTGAGACAGTTGCATGTTTCTCCTTTCCATTTTATTTGCCATCCAATATGAAATGCATTGAAGACAGGTATATTTTGGTGCTGAGATAATTGCATGTTTCACCTTCCCATTTTATTTGCCATCCAATATGAAATGAAGTGAAGACAGCACTATTTTGTGGCTGACACCGTCGCATGTTTCTCCTTTCGATTTTATTTGGCATCCAATATGAAATGGATTGAAGACAGGACTATTTTGTGGATGAGATAGTTGCATGTTTCACCTTTCGATTTTATTTACCATCAGATATGAAATGGATTGAAGACAGGACTATTTTGTGGCTGAGATAGTTCCATGTTTCTCATTTCCATTTTATTTGCCATCCAATATGAAATGAATTGGAGACAGGACTATTTTGTGGCTGAGATAGTTGCATGTTTCTCGTTTCGATTTTATTCACCATCCAATATGTAATGGATTGAAGACAGGACTATTTTCTGGCTGAGATAGTTGCATGTTTCTCCTTGCCATTTTATTTGCCTACCAATATGAAATGAAGTAAGGACAGGACTATTTTGTGGCTGAGATAGTTGCATGTTTCTCCTTTACATTTTCTTTGCCAACCAATATGAAATGAAATGAAGACAGGACTATTTTGTGGCTGACATAATTGCATGTTTCTCCTTTCGATTTTGTTTGCCCTCCAATATGAAATGAAGTGAAGATAGGACTATTTTGGGCTGAGGTCGTTGCATGTTTCTCCTTTCGATTTTATTTGCCAACCGATATGAAATGAAGTGAAGACAGGACTATTTTGTGGCTGAGATAGTTGTATGTTTCTCCATTCCATTTTATTTGCCATCCAATATGAAATGGATTGAAGACAGGACTATTTTGTGGCTGAGATAGTTGCATGTTTCTCCTTCCCATTTTATTTGCCATCGAATATGAAATGAAATGAAAACAGGACTATTTTGTGGCTGATATATTTGCATGTTTCTCCTTTCGATTTTATTTGCCCTCCAATGTGAAATGAAGTGAAGACAGGACTATTTTGTGGCTGATATATTTGCATGTTTCTCCTTTCGATTTTATTTGCCCTCCAATGTGAAATGAAGTGAAGACAGGACTATTTTGTGGCTGAGATAGTTACATGTTTCTCCTTTCGATTTTATTTGCCAACCAATATGAAATGAAGTGAAGACAGGACTATTTTGTGGCTGAGATAGTTGCATGTTTCCCCTTTCCATTTTATTTGCCATCCAATATGAAATGGATTGAAGACAGGACTATTTTGTTGCTGAGATAGTTGTATGTTTCTCCTTTCGATTTTATTTGCCCTCCAATATGAAATGAACTGAAGACAGGACTATTTTGTGGCTGAGATATTTGCATGTTTCTACTTTTCATTTTGTTTGCCTACCAATATGAAATGGATTGAAGACAGGACTATTTTGTGGCTGAGATAGTTGCATGTTTTTCCTTTCGATTTTATTTGCCCTCCAATATGAAATGAACTGAAGACAGGACTATTTTGGGCTGAGGTCGTTGCATGTTTCTCCTTTCGATTTTATTTGCCCTCCAATATGAAATGAACTGAAGACAGGACTATTTTGGGCTGAGGTCGTTGCATGTTTCTCCTTTTGATTTTATTTGCGAACCAATATGAGATGGATTGAAGACATGACTATTTTGTGGCTCAGATAGTTTCATGTTTGTCCTTTCGATTTTATTTGCCATCCAATATGAAATGGATTGAAGACAGGACTATTTTGTGGCTGAGATATTTGCATGATTCTCCTTCCCATTTTATTTGCCATCGAATATGAAATGAAATGAAGACAGGACTATTTTGTGGCTGAGATAGTTGCATGTTTCTCCTTTCCATTTTATTTGCCATCCAATATGAAATGGATTGAAGACAGGATTATTTTGTTGCTGAGATAGTTGTATTCTTCTCCTTTCGATTTTATTTGCCCTCCAATATGAAATGAAGTGAAGACAGGACTATTTTGTGGCTGAGATAGTTGCATGTTTCTCCTTTCGATTTTATTTGCCATCCAATATGAAATGGATTGAAGACCGGACTATTTTGTTGCTGAGATAGTTGCATGTTTCTCCTTTTATTTTATTTGCCTACCAATATGAAATTAAGTGAGGACAGGACTATTTTGTGGCTGAGATAGTTGCATGTTTCTCCTTTCCATTTTATTTGCCTACCAATATGAAATTAAGTGAGGACAGGACTATTTTGTGGCTGAGATAGTTGCATGTTTCTCCTTTACATTTTATTTGCCAACCAATATGAAATGAACTGAAGACAGGACTATTTTGTGGCTGAGATATTTGCATGTTTCTCTTTTCGATTTTATTTGCCAACCCATATGAAATGAAGTGAAGACCGGACTATGTTGTGGCTGAGATAGTTGTATGTTTGTCCTTTCCATTTTATTTGCCAACCAATATGAAATGTAGTGAAGACAGGACTATTTTGTGGCTGAGATAGTTGCATGTTCCTCCTTTCGATTTTATTTGCCATCCAATATGTAATGTATTGAAGACAGGACAGTTTTGGGCTGAGATCGGTGCATGTTTCTCCTTTCGATTTTATTTGCCAACCGATATGAAATGAAGTGAAGACAGGACTATTTTGTGGCTGAGATAGTTGCATGTTTCTCCTTTCCATTTTATTTGCCATCCAATATGAAATGGATTGAAGACAGGACTATTTTGTTGCTGAGATAGTTGCATGTTTCTCCTATCGATTTCATTTGCGAACCAATATCAAATGGATTGAAGACCGGACTATTTTATGGCTGAGATAGTTGCATGTTTCTCCTTTAGATTTTATTTGCCATCCAATATGAAATGGATTGAAGACAGGACTATTTTGTGGCTGAGATAGTTGCATGTTTCTCCTTTCAATTTCATTTGCCGTCCAATATGAAATGGATTGAAGACAGGAATATTTTGTAGCTGAGATAGTTGCATGTTTCTCCTTTCCGTTTTATTTGCGATACAATATGAAATGTATTGAAGACAGGACTATTTTGTGGCTGAGATTGTTGTTTGTTTCTCCTTTCCATTTTATTTGCCATCCAATATGAAATGAAGTGAAGACAGGACAATTTTGTAGCTGAGATATTTTTATGTTTTTCCTTTCCATTTCATTTGCCATCCAATATGAAATGAAGTGGACACAGGACTATTTTGTGGCTGAGATAGTTGCATGCTTCTCCTTTCCATTTTTTTTTGCCATCCAATATGAAATGGATTGAAGACAGGAATATTTTGTTGCTGCGATAGTTGCATGCTTCTCCTTTCCATTTTATTTGCCATCCAATATGAAATGGATTGAAGACAGGACTATTTTGTTGCTGAGATAGTTGCATGTTTCTCCTTGCCATTTTATTTGCTGACCAATATGAAATGAAGTGAAGTCAGGACTATTTTGTGGCTGAGATAGTTGCATGTTTCTCCTTTCGATTTTATTTGCCCTCCAATATGAAATGAAGTGAAGATAGGACTATTTTGGGCTGAGGTCGTTGCAAGTTTCTCCTTTCGATTTTATTTGCCAACCGATATGAAATGAAGTGAAGACAGGACTATTTTGTGGCTGACATAGTTGCGTGTTTCTCCTTCCCATTTTATTTGCCATCGAATATGAAATGAAATGAAGACAGGACTATTTTGTTGCTGAGATAGTTGTATGTTTCTCCTTTCGATTTTATTTGCCCTCCAATATGAAATGAAGTGAAGACAGGATTATTTTGTGGCTGAGATAGTTGCATGCTTCTCCTTTCCATTTTATTTGCCATCCAATATGAAATGGATTGACGACAGGACTATTTTGTTGCTGAGATAGTTGCATGTTTCTCCTTTCGATTTTATTTGCCTACCAATATGAAATGAAGTAAGGACAGGAATATTTTGTGGCTGAGATAGTTGCATGTTTCTCCTTTCCATTTTATTTGCCTACCAATATGAAATGAAATGAAGACAGGACTATTTTGTGGCTGAGATAGTTGCAAGTTTCTCCTTTCGATTTTATTTGCCCTCCAATATGAAATGAACTGAAGACAGGACTATTTTGGGCTGAGGTCGTTGCATGTTTCTTCTTTCGATTTTATTTGCCAACCGATATGAAATGAAGTGAAGACAGGACTATTTTGTTGCTGAGATAGTTGCATGTTTCTCCTTTCCATTTTATTTGCCATCCAATATGAAATGGATTGAAGACAGGACTATTTTGTGTCTGAGATAGTTGCATGTTTCTCCTTTCCATTTTATTTGCCATCCAATATGAAATGGATTGAAGACAGGACTATTTTGTGGCTGAGATAGTTGCATGTTTCTCCTTTCCATTTTATTTGCCATCCAATATGAAATGGATTGAAGACCGGACTATTTTGTTGCTGAGATAGTTGCATGTTTCTCCTTGCCATTTTATTTGCCGACCAATATGAAATGAAGTGAAGCCAGGACTATTTTGTGGCTGAGATAGTTGCATGTTTCTCCTTTCGATTTTATTTGCCCTCCAATATGAAATGAAGTGAAGATAGGACTATTTTGGGCTGAGGTCGTTGCATGTTTCTCCTTTCGATTTTATTTGCCAACCGATATGAAATGAAGTGAAGACAGGACTATTTTGTGGCTGAGATAGTTGCATGTTTCCCCTTTCCATTTTATTTGCCATCCAATATGAAATGGATTGAAGACAGGACTATTTTGTTGCTGAGATAGTTGTATGTTTCTCCTTTCGATTTTATTTGCCTTCCAATATGAAATGAAGTGAAGACAGGATTATTTTGTGGCTGAGATAGTTGCATGTTTCTCCTTTCCAATATATTTGCCATCCAATATGAAATGGATTGACGACAGGACTATTATGTTGCTGAGATAGTTGCATGTTTCCCCTTTCCATTTTATTTGCCATCCAATATGAAGTAAGGACAGGACTATTTTGTGGCTGACATAGTTGCATGTTTCTCCTTTCAATTTTATTTGCCATCCAATATGAAGTAAGGACAGGACTATTTTGTGGCTGAGATAGTTGCATGTTTCTCCTTTCAATTTTATTTGCCTACCAATATGAAATGAAGTGAAGACAGGACTATTTTGTGGCTGACATAATTGCATGTTTCTACTTTCGATTTTGTTTGCCCTCCAATATGAAATGAAGTGAAGATAGGACTATTTTGGGCTGAGGTCGTTGCATGTTTCTCCATTCCATTTTATTTGCCATCCAATATGAAATGGATTGAAGACAGGACTATTTTGTTGCTGAGATAGTTGCGTGTTTCTCCTTCCCATTTTATTTGCCATCGAATATGAAATGAAATGAAAACAGGACTATTTTGTGGCTGATATATTTGCATGTTTCTCCTTTCGATTTTATTTGCCCTCCAATGTGAAATGAAGTGAAGACAGGACTATTTTGTGGCTGAGATATTTTTATGTTTTTCCTTTCCATTTCATTTGCCATCCAATATGAAATGAAGTGGACACAGGACTATTTTGTGGCTGAGATAGTTGCATGCTTCTCCTTTCCATTTTTTTTTGCCATCCAATATGAAATGGATTGAAGACAGGAATATTTTGTTGCTGCGATAGTTGCATGCTTCTCCTTTCCATTTTATTTGCCATCCAATATGAAATGGATTGAAGACAGGACTATTTTGTTGCTGAGATAGTTGCATGTTTCTCCTTGCCATTTTATTTGCTGACCAATATGAAATGAAGTGAAGTCAGGACTATTTTGTGGCTGAGATAGTTGCATGTTTCTCCTTTCGATTTTATTTGCCCTCCAATATGAAATGAAGTGAAGATAGGACTATTTTGGGCTGAGGTCGTTGCAAGTTTCTCCTTTCGATTTTATTTGCCAACCGATATGAAATGAAGTGAAGACAGGACTATTTTGTGGCTGACATAGTTGCGTGTTTCTCCTTCCCATTTTATTTGCCATCGAATATGAAATGAAATGAAGACAGGACTATTTTGTTGCTGAGATAGTTGTATGTTTCTCCTTTCGATTTTATTTGCCCTCCAATATGAAATGAAGTGAAGACAGGATTATTTTGTGGCTGAGATAGTTGCATGCTTCTCCTTTCCATTTTATTTGCCATCCAATATGAAATGGATTGACGACAGGACTATTTTGTTGCTGAGATAGTTGCATGTTTCTCCTTTCGATTTTATTTGCCTACCAATATGAAATGAAGTAAGGACAGGAATATTTTGTGGCTGAGATAGTTGCATGTTTCTCCTTTCCATTTTATTTGCCTACCAATATGAAATGAAATGAAGACAGGACTATTTTGTGGCTGAGATAGTTGCAAGTTTCTCCTTTCGATTTTATTTGCCCTCCAATATGAAATGAACTGAAGACAGGACTATTTTGGGCTGAGGTCGTTGCATGTTTCTTCTTTCGATTTTATTTGCCAACCGATATGAAATGAAGTGAAGACAGGACTATTTTGTTGCTGAGATAGTTGCATGTTTCTCCTTTCCATTTTATTTGCCATCCAATATGAAATGGATTGAAGACAGGACTATTTTGTGTCTGAGATAGTTGCATGTTTCTCCTTTCCATTTTATTTGCCATCCAATATGAAATGGATTGAAGACAGGACTATTTTGTGGCTGAGATAGTTGCATGTTTCTCCTTTCCATTTTATTTGCCATCCAATATGAAATGGATTGAAGACCGGACTATTTTGTTGCTGAGATAGTTGCATGTTTCTCCTTGCCATTTTATTTGCCGACCAATATGAAATGAAGTGAAGCCAGGACTATTTTGTGGCTGAGATAGTTGCATGTTTCTCCTTTCGATTTTATTTGCCCTCCAATATGAAATGAAGTGAAGATAGGACTATTTTGGGCTGAGGTCGTTGCATGTTTCTCCTTTCGATTTTATTTGCCAACCGATATGAAATGAAGTGAAGACAGGACTATTTTGTGGCTGAGATAGTTGCATGTTTCCCCTTTCCATTTTATTTGCCATCCAATATGAAATGGATTGAAGACAGGACTATTTTGTTGCTGAGATAGTTGTATGTTTCTCCTTTCGATTTTATTTGCCTTCCAATATGAAATGAAGTGAAGACAGGATTATTTTGTGGCTGAGATAGTTGCATGTTTCTCCTTTCCAATATATTTGCCATCCAATATGAAATGGATTGACGACAGGACTATTATGTTGCTGAGATAGTTGCATGTTTCCCCTTTCCATTTTATTTGCCATCCAATATGAAGTAAGGACAGGACTATTTTGTGGCTGACATAGTTGCATGTTTCTCCTTTCAATTTTATTTGCCATCCAATATGAAGTAAGGACAGGACTATTTTGTGGCTGAGATAGTTGCATGTTTCTCCTTTCAATTTTATTTGCCTACCAATATGAAATGAAGTGAAGACAGGACTATTTTGTGGCTGACATAATTGCATGTTTCTACTTTCGATTTTGTTTGCCCTCCAATATGAAATGAAGTGAAGATAGGACTATTTTGGGCTGAGGTCGTTGCATGTTTCTCCATTCCATTTTATTTGCCATCCAATATGAAATGGATTGAAGACAGGACTATTTTGTTGCTGAGATAGTTGCGTGTTTCTCCTTCCCATTTTATTTGCCATCGAATATGAAATGAAATGAAAACAGGACTATTTTGTGGCTGATATATTTGCATGTTTCTCCTTTCGATTTTATTTGCCCTCCAATGTGAAATGAAGTGAAGACAGGACTATTTTGTGGCTGAGATAGTTGCATGTTTCTCCTTTCCATTTTATTTGCCATCCAATGTGAAATGGATTGAAGACCGGACTATGTTGTTGCTGAGATAGTTGCATGTTTCTCCTTTCCATTTTATTTGCCTACCAATATGAAATGAAGTAAGGACAGGACTATTTTGTGGCTGAGATAGTTGCATGTTTCTCCTTTCAATTTTATTTGCCTACCAATATGAAATGAACTGAAGACAGTACTATATTGCGGCTGAGATAGTTGCATGTTTCTCCTTTCGATTTTATTTTCCCTCCAATATGAAATGAAGTGAAGACAGGACTATTTTGGGCTGAGGTCGTTGCAAGTTTCTCCTTTCGATTTTATTTGCCAACCGATATGAAATGAAGTGAAGACAGGACTATTTTGTGGCTGACATAGTTGCATGTTTCCCCTTTCCATTTTATTTGCCATCCAATATGAAATGGATTGAAGACAGGACTATTTTGTTGCTGAGATAGTTGTATGTTTCTCCTTTCGATTTTATTTGCCCTCCTATATGAAATGAAGTGAAGACAGGATTATTTTGTGGCTGAGATAGTTGCATGCTTCTCCTTTCCATTTTATTTGCCATCCAATATGAAATGGATTGACGACAGGACTATTATGTTGCTGAGATAGTTGCATGTTTCTCCTTTCGATTTTATTTGCCTACCAATATGAAATGAAGTAAGGACAGGAATATTTTGTGGCTGAGATAGTTGCATGTTTCTCCTTTCCATTTTATTTGCCTACCAATATGAAATGAAATGAAGACAGGACTATTTTGTGGCTGAGATAGTTGCATGTTTCTCCTTTCGATTTTATTTGCCCTCCAATATGAAATGAACTGAAGACAGGACTATTTTGGGCTGAGGTCGTTGCATGTTTCTCCTTTCAATTTTATTTGCCTACCAATATGAAATGAAGTGAAGACAGGACTATTTTGTGGCTGAGATAGTTGCATGTTTCTCCTTTCGATTTTATTTGCCCTCCAATATGAAATGAACTGAAGACAGGACTATTTTGGGCTGAGGTCGTTGCAAGTTTCTCCTTTCGATTTTATTTGCCAACCGATATGAAATGAAGTGAAGACAGGACTATTTTGTGGCTGACATAGTTGCGTGTTTCTCCTTTCGATTTTATTTGCCCTCCAATATGAAATGAACTGAAGACAGGACTATTTTGGGCTGAGGTCGTTGCAAGTTTCTTCTTTCGATTTTATTTGCCATCCAATATGAAATGGATTGAAGACAGGACTATTTTGGGCTGAGATCGTTGCATGTTTCTTCTTTCGATTTTATTTGCCAACCGATATGAAATGAAGTGAAGACAGGACTATTTTGTTGCTGAGATAGTTGCATGTTTCTCCTTTCCATTTTATTTGCCCTCCAATATGAAATGAAGTGAAGACAGGACTATTTTGTGGCTGAGATAGTTGCATGTTTCTCCTTTCCATTTTATTTGCCCTCCAATATGAAATGAAGTGAAGACAGGACTATTTTGTTGCTGAGATAGTTGCATGTTTCTCCTTTCCATTTTATTTGCCCTCCAATATGAAATGAAGTGAAGACAGGACTATTTTGTGGCTGAGATAGTTGCATGTTTCTCCTTTCCATTTTATTTCCCATCCAATATGAAATGGATTGAAGACAGGACTATTTTGTGGCTTAGATAGTTGCATGTTTCTCCTTTTGATTTTATTTGCGGACCAATATGAAATGGATTGAAGACAGGACTATTTTATGGCTGAGATAGTTGCATGTTTCTCTTTTTTATTTTATTTGCCCTCCAATATGAAATGAAGTGAAGACAGGACTATTTTTTGGCTGAGATAGTTGCATGTTCCTCCTTTCGATTTTATTTGCCATCCAATATGTAATGTATTGAAGACAGGACTGTTTTGTTGCTGAGATAGTTGCATGTTTCTCCTTTCGATTTCTTTTGCGAACCATTATCAAATGGATTGAAGATCGGACTATTTTATGGCTGAGATAGTTGCATGTTTCTCCTTTAGATTTTATTTGCCATCCAATATGAAATGGATTGAAGACAGGACTATTTTGTGGCTGAGATAGTTGCATGTTTCTCCTTTCAATTTCATTTGCCATCCAATATGAAATGGATTGAAGACAGGAATATTTTGTGGCTGAGACAGTTGCATGTTTCTCCTTTCCGTTTTATTTGCGATACAATATGAAATGTATTGAAGACAGGACTATTTTGTGGCTGAGATTGTTGTTTGTTTCTCCTTTCCATTTTATTTGCCATCCAATATGAAATGAAGTGAAGACAGGACAATTTTGTAGCTGAGACATTTTTATGATTTTCCTTTCCATTTCATTTGCCATCCAATATGAAATGAAATGAAGATAGGACAATTTTGTGGCTGAGATAGTTGCATGCTTCTCCTTTCCATTTTTTTTGCCATCCAATATGAAATGGATTGAAGACAGGAATATTTTGTTGCTGCGATAGTTGCATGCTTCTCCTTTCCATTTTATTTGCCATGCAATATGAAATGAAGTGAAGACAGGACTATATTGCGGCTGAGATAGTTGCATGTTTCTCCTTTCCATTTTATTTCCCATCCAATATGTAATGTATTGAAGACAGGACTGTTTTGGGCTGAGATCGGTGCATGTTTCTCCTTTCGATTTTATTTGCCAACCGATATGAAATGAAGTGAAGACAGGACTATTTTGTGGCTGAGATAGTTGCATGTTTCTCCTTTCCATTTTATTTGCCATCCAATATGAAATTGATTGAAGACAGGACTATTTTGTGGCTGAGATAGTTGCATGTTTCTCCTTTAGATTTTATTTGCCATCCAATATGAAATGGATTGAAGACGGGACTATTTTGTGGCTGAGATAGTTGCAAGTTTCTCCTTCCCATTTTATTTGCCATCGAATATGAAATGAAATGAAAACAGGACTATTTTGTGGCTGATATATTTGCATGTTTCTCCTTTCGATTTTATTTGCCCTCCAATGTGAAATGAAGTGAAGACAGGACTATTTTGTGGCTGAGATAGTTGCATGTTTCTCTTTTCGATTTTATTTGCCCTCCAATATGAAATGGATTGAAGACGGGACTATTTTGTGGCTGAGATAGTTACATGTTTCTCCCTTATATTTTATTTGCCATCCAATATGAAATGAACTGAAGACAGTACTATTTTGTGCGTCAGATAGTTGCATGTTTCTCTTCTCGATTTTATTTGCCCTCCAATATGAAATGAAGTGAAGACAGGACTATTTTGGGCTGAGGTCGTTGCATGTTTCTCCTTTCGATTTTATTTGCCAACCGATATGAAATGAAGTGAAGACAGGACTATTTTGTGGCTGAGATAGTTGCATGTTTCTCCTTTCCATTTTATTTGCCATCCAATATGAAATTGATTGAAGAGAGGACTATTTTGTGGCTGAGATAGTTACATGTTTCTCCTTTCCGTTTTATTTGCCATCCAATATGAAATGTATTGAAGACAGGACTATTTTGTTCCTGAGATTGTTGTTTCTTTCTCCTTTCCATGTTATTTGCCATCCAATATGAAATGAAGTGAAGACAGGACTATTGTGTGGCTGAGATAGTTGTATGTTTCTCCTTTCGATTTTGTTTGCCATCCAATATGAAATGAAGATAAGACAGGACTATTGTGTGGCTGAGATAGTTGCATGTTTCTCCTTTCGAATTTATTTGCCAACCAGTATGAAATGAAGTGAAGATAGGACTATTTTGTGGCTGAGATAGTTGCATGCTTCTCCTTTCGATTTTATTTGCCATCCAATATGAAATGGATTGAAGACAGGAATATTTTGAGGCTGAGATAGTTGCATGTTTCTCCTTTCCATTTTATTTGCCATCCAATATGAAATGGATTGAAGACAGGACTATTTTGTTGCTGAGATAGTTGTATGTTTCTCTTTTCGATTTTATTTGCCATCCAATATGAAATGGATTGAAGACAGGACTATTTTGGGCTGAGATCGTTGCATGTTTCTCCTTTCGATTTTGTTTGCCAATCGATATGAAATGAAGTGAATACAGGACTATTTTGTGCCTGAGATAGTTGCATGTTTCTCCTTTCAATTTTATTTGCCATCCAATATGAAATGGATTGAAGACAGGACTATTTTGTGGCTGAGATAGTTGCATGTTTCTCCTTTCGATTTTATTTGCCAACCAATATGAAATGATGTGAAGACAGGACTATTTTGTGGCTGAGATAGTTGCATGTTTCTCCTTTCCATTTTATTTGCCAACCAAAATGAAATCAAGTGAAGACATGTCTATTTTGTGGCTGAGATAGTTGCATGTTTCTCCTTTCGATTTTATTTGCCATCCAATAGGAAATGGATCGAAGTCAGGAATATTCTGTGGCTGAGATAGTTGCATGTTTCTCCTTTCCATTTTATTTGCCCTCCAATATGAAATGAAATGAAGACAGGACTATTTTGGGCTGAGATAGTTGCATGTTTCTCCTTTCGATTTTATTTGCCAACCGATATGAAATGAAGTGACGACAGGACTATTTTGTGGCTGAGATAGTTGCATGTTTCTCCTTTCGATTTTATTTGCCCGCCAATATGAAATGAAGTGAAGACAAGACTATTTTGTTGCTGAGATAGTTGCATGTTTCTCCTTTCCATTTTATTTGCCATCCAATGTGAAATGGATTGAAAACAGGACTATTTTGTGGCTGAGATAGTTGCATGTTTCTCCTTTCGATTTTATTTGCCCTCCAATATGAAATGAACTGAAGACAGGACTATTTTGGGCTGAGGTCGTTGCATGTTTCTCCTTTCGATTTTATTTGCCAACCGATATGAAATGAAGTGAAGACAGGACTATTTTGTGGCTGAGATAGTTGCATGTTTCTCCTTTCCATTTTATTTGCCCGCCAATATGAAATGAAGTGAAGACAAGACTATTTTGTTGCTGAGATAGTTGCATGTTTCTCCTTTCCATTTTATTTGCCAACCAAAATGAAATGAAGTGAAGTCAGGACTATTTTGTGGCTGAGATAGTTGCATGTTTCTCCTTTCGATTTTTTTTGCCCTCAAATATGAAATCAAGTGAAGACAGGACTATTTTGTGGCTGAGATAGTTGCATGTTTCTCCTTTCGATTTTATTTGCCATCCAATATGAAATGAAGTGAAGACAGGACTATTTTGTGGCTGAGATAGTTGCATGTTTCTCCTTTTCATTTTATTTTCCATCGAATATGAAATGGATTTAAGACAGGACTATTTTGTGGCTGAGATAGTTGCATGTTTCTCCTTTTCATTTTATTTTCCATCGAATATGAAATGAAGTGAAGACAGGAATATTTTGTGGCTGAGATCATTGCAAGTTTCTCTTTTCCATACAGACGGCACCGGTAATAACACATTTCCATCATCATATGGATGAAGCTTCTCTTTTAAATATTTTAAATGTTCTGTACCTTTTTGTGCGGGCCTATCCCTTGCCCATGCCGAATGAGTTACGTCTGTTTTGGAAGCAGGTAGAGATCCGGCGTATCCTCGACACCCCAACACAATTCGAAACAATACACACAATTCAGATGAAGAAAATGACAAACAAAAGCAACAATGGACACACAAGTTGATGTTGGTGGGTAAATAAATATTACACTTACTCCGACGAATATCTAACAAAAATGTCCTGTACAGCTCCCGTTAAACTCGGTAGGACAAAAAATATCCAAGATAGATAGATATGAAAAGGATTGACGTAGATAGATATGTAAAGGTCTGAGATAGATGTACGTGAGAGATTCATGGAAGATTACAATCTTCCATGAATCTCTCACGTACATCTATCTCAGACCTTGCTTATAAGCAGTAAAATCGACCTTGCTAATCGAATGCTCCTCTGTGGCTCAATCGGTTAGGGGACGTCTGACTATATGATGGTTCCGTATAGGATACAGGTTCGATTCCTATCGGAGGACGTATATTTTCTCAGACATTCAGGCCGTTAAATGTTATTAATACTCTTTATTATAAACAGAGCATTTACTTAAACATTTGTATCTATATACTTATATCTATAATATGTACAGACATAAAAATGTCTTAAAATAATTGTCGGACTTTGTCCATGTCATAATAGATAGATATGAAAAGGACTGAGTTAATAGATAGATTTAATGAAATAATAAGGGAGGGGAAGAAGAGAGAAAGGCTTGTTGTATGAAAGAGAGTAAGGGTAGAAATTTTCTCCTTTTCTCGTAAATAGAAAGAATCTGACAGCTAGAAAGATAGACCGATAGATAGGTTTCATGAGATAAGGGAGGGAATGTATTGAAGGGGAGGAATGGTGAAGAAGAGAGAGAAGGAAAGGTCGTTATGAAAGAGAGAGGGTGGAAATGGCCATTACCTTTTCTGTGTGGTTTCCCATTCAAGGCTAGAGTTTCGTTTACTCTGTTGTTTTACTGATGCAGGGACGAGATAGGTCCATGTCTTTCCTAATGAATGTAACACAGGCGTGAACAGGAATTGAATCCGGTTTAACGATTCCATTTTCCATGAGATATCAATCACAAAAAAGAAAATAATGAGAAATCGAGTAAAAGAAAAAAGAAAGAGAAAAGGTAGAAAAACAAAGAAAAACAAAGAGAAAAAGAAAAATTACAATTATTTGACTGAACTCATATTGTTATCCGACGACAAATTCAACTTTTAAGTGCAACAAAAATTAATTTTATTTGCATAAATTGGCATAAATTAAAAACCAGAAGACGATCAATGATTATCGATTTATTTGCTGTTTTTATTGCCATTTCCAAATAAAATTTAATTTCCTTTCCACATCTTCTGTCAATCATTGATGGTCGGAGATTAAAAAAAAATTAAATTGAAGAAAAATTTCAAAAAACGAATGAAAAAAAAAAGTTTCATTTGCAAACAAAACAAAATAAAATGAAGTTTTAAAAAAAATATAATTTTGAAAATTTTCAATAAATATTTTCCATTTTTTTTTAAAGAAACAAACAATTTTTGCTCGGAAACAAAAATCTTCAGAAATTCTTCAGCTTTATTCGGAAATTTATAGATTTTTTTTTTTTAGTAAAAGATAAAGAATTTCTAAGGTCGTAAAATAAAAATTTCAAAATTTATTTGAACAAAAATTTCTCCATTTTTATTCCAGACAAAGATTTCCGACTCTACCCCACTTGTTCCCAACAAATTCCCAGTCGTCGGATCGGCACGAAGGCGTGGGAGGAAACCACCCACTTCCGGCGCCCCCCCCCCCGAGGGTGGATTTTTTTATTTCTTCTCCACTTTGATTAAAACAACCGAAAATATTTTTCTCAATTTGACACAAAGAAAAAAAATTATTTTCTCTTATGTCAATTATTTTTTGCTTTTTTTAAAAATGGGCGCTATTTTTGTCGCGCCAAAAAGAAAAGTCTTCTCCCCACCCTGTACCCCGACCCGACAGGACAACAAACAACCAAAATGTCTTCGGGGAGGCGACACATGTCCCGAGGGTAGAATGTCTCTCCTCCGTCCGTTAAGGGAAATCGGCCGACCAATTCCCCAGAGTCTCTGAATTCGAAAATCGATCTGCCGATCCCATCGCCAACAAAGACGTGATTGTCATCATCGTTGACGACAATCGATAAAATCAACGACGGTTTCAGTCCTTGCAGACGGTATTCAATTGCCAATTGCAAATGCCCGGATCTATCCGGCGTCCAATCGATTATTTCTTCAGTGACTCTAGGGAATCGTGACACCATTTGGGAAAGGTCACGACCCAATGTCCTTTCTCGGGTGGAGAAAATGATTGGTGGAGCCGCACAGAAAGCTCAGCTCCCACCAACCTCAATCCACAAACGACGTCCTCATCGTCGGCCTCGTCCTTCAACAAATGTCCCAAGGTATCACGCCAGATTTTCACCTTCACCAAAAGTTCTTCTCTCTCCTTGAGGGAGAGGCGCCATTTTCTCTCCAGTTTAGACGCCATCACTCTCATATCTTCGCACAGCTATCCCAACTTCAGTCGTGTCTCTTCTACGAATGCCTCAAAATCCTCCCAGAGTCTGTAGCATTCCGTATCGCAATCCGTTGACAGTTGCTCAATGGATCGCCTCGTTCGTCACTCGGATGTTGATTTCGAACTGGCGGAGTTGCCGCTCCAGGGTGGGGCCGCTCTCCTCCTTCCCCTTCAACGCCTCCTCCCTCATCGACAGCAGACGAGACGGACACTGAGGGGAGGCGGTCACGTGATCTTTGTAACATCACACATGCACACGTTGCACCGGTCGCAGAAGGCGCCTTTGGATTGGCGGTGCCATTATGATGACCCGGATGGCCTCCACCCTCGACACGTCCGACAAGTCTTTGGTCTCATGTCCGGCGTGGAATTTCTTATGAAATCTCTCGCAAGTCTGGCACAAGAGTTTCTGACGGTCTTGGCACCAAATCTAGCCGGTCGATTCTATGCCGTCTTCCGAACATATACCACAATTCAGTTGGCGGGATTCCAGCTGATGGCGCCTCAAAGACTTCACCAAAAATGGTGCCAGTCTTAAATCTTCACAGGTCGCAGGTTGTTGGCACTGGGAACAAAGGCCATTTCCTTCAAGAAACATATCCACGCACGAACCACAGAAAGAATGAAGACATGACAACGTTTTCGATGCCAAATCCAAGAATTGGTCGCATTTCGAGCATTGGAATGTATCTTCTTCACTCACATTGGACGCCATTTGGAAAATTTCTTCCGAAGATAAAAATCAAATCTGAAAAGAAAGAAAAGAATAAGAAAGGTCAAAGTTCAAAGATATTTATTTTTTTATTACCAATTTATATTTTTATCTTCTTTGCTAATCTAGTATGGCACAAGGATAATAGAAGCGAGTAAATTAAGCACTACTTAAATAAAGTGGTTAAAAACCTAAAAGGCAACTAGTTTAAATTGAGTCAAAGAATTATTTTTCTTTTACTAAAATAACAATTTGAACTATTAAGAAAAACTAATTCTATGAATAGAGAAAAAGAATTTGGTTTTCCTCTCAATATGAATGTTAGATATATAGATAAATAGATAGATCCAGTTCTCGGAAGTATTACAAATATTTTAAACGTTTTTTGTTGTCTTTTTAACAAGCGGACCACTTTAATTAAGTAGTGCCCCGTCTTCCTTTTTTAAATCCTACAACAAACATTAAGGAAGCAGATAGGAAATCGGGGAGGGCGGTGAACCAAAAACCTATCGTCTTCTTTGCTTTGTTCAATAAGAAATCAAGAAGAAGTAAACAAAGAGAACGCGTCAGACAACCATTTTTCTATGAAAAAAGAAAATGGCGAAGAAATGATAAAAATGATTTCGAATCATGAGACAGAGAGAGAGAGGAAGAGGGGATTTCTTTTTTCTTTGCTTTTAAAGAAACAGAGATAGACCGATAGATACGAACAGACTGACCGAGTTATCGGAAGTATTTCCAAGTATTTCAGAAGCAGATAGGAAATTCGGGGGACAAAGTAACTTATCGTCTGCTTTATTCAATAACAAATCAAAAAGTTGAAGACGAATCAGACAAACATTTTTCTATTAAAAAGGAAAAAAAATTTCGAAATTAAATTGTTTCGGGAGAGAAAAAGACAGGAAAGAAAAAGATGCATTTAATAAAGATGTTTTACTTTTTTCAGACTTTGAAACCGCACCCTTTGCGTCGTAGTGGCTTTCTTGCCTTCATTCGGGTTGAAATGATTTTTTAAAAAAGGAAGAAAAAAAATCTCGTTTAAGAAGGTTGAATGATTTGGAGAAACGATAAGAAAATTCTTACATTTGATTTTGATTTCTCTTTTGGGATGAAAAGAAGCGAGACGGAAACAAAACACGTCTTGTCTGTCGAATTTTCTGAAAGCAAACTGCAAAGAGCGTCGGCCGTACGGATGACGTCATCGGAATACAAGGCATTTCATTGGACGAGAATAATCACGCCCCTGGATACGAGTTTCTTTACGTTTTATAGATGAGAGAAAGGGGGTGGGGAGAAGCAAGAGAGAAAACATGTAACGATGAGAGAGGGGCGAATTCTCTTTTCTTTCCTTTTTTAATTCCAATAACTCACGACATTCAATCATTTGAAAAAAAATATATCAACTCTTTTATTAATTGTTGGTAAAATAAAATAAACTTATTAAAAATA
This sequence comes from Acanthosepion esculentum, assembly GCA_964036315.1. Classification (NCBI taxonomy): domain Eukaryota; kingdom Metazoa; phylum Mollusca; class Cephalopoda; order Sepiida; family Sepiidae; genus Acanthosepion; species Acanthosepion esculentum. Next base: position 67,451,931 of record OZ038517.1, on the reverse strand, counting down.
AAAAAAAATTATTAAAAATAAAAAGACGACTATATAATATTTTATTAGTTAATACTAGCATAAGATAATTAAGTTTATTTTTTGTGCAAAATAAAAAAAGTATATATTTTATTTCCACAAATAAATCCTTATTGTAAAATGTAAAAATCTTGTTTTATATTTTGACACATTTAATTAAATATTTATTTTAAATTATTTTATACTACTGACTAAATTTTTCTTTTATAAACGGATACAAATTTAATTAGTATATTTTCGAATAATTCTTATAAAAAAATTAACAATACATGTTAAAAAAGAAATTCGATTCGGCTTTACAAGTATTAAAGTTGGTAATTCCATTGGATTTTTCGGTACCTAAGCTTTAAAATGAATTAAAAAAAATGAGAAAGCATTCTTAAAGATTTTATTTTAGCTTTAATTGAAAGCTAAAGGATTAAATTTATTACTTACTTATAGGATAAAAAAAATTGTATCCTAACATTTAACGATGTCTGAATTTTCTCGTGACTTTATTCACGTTATCGATGTTATTGAAAATTAAGGAGTTGTTGCGGGGCCGATAAGGATGTCGCTCCGGCAAGCTTTTAGAAGAAAGGTGTGAACAGCCAAGACAATGAGGGGAGAAAAGGCAGAGGTTTAAAAAACAAACAATAAACGTCGATTTTATTTATCCAAAATGTACAAGAGTGTACTGTTTGGAGAAATATGTTTGTGTCGGGTTCGGTATGACTGGTTTCCTTCAGGGGAAGTTGATTCGGTTGTATCGGCAAAACGAGTGTGGAGTTGTCAGCGGCGGTAGCTGGTCGACTGCCGGATTGGGGAGTTGTCGGTGGCAGTAGCTGATTGATTGATGACGCACGAAGATTTGCCAGGTCGGTTAGGGCGAGTCCCTAAACGTGGCCGAGTCAGTGATACGACTTCCAGGGCAGATCAACCACGTTGGCGGGATCGCGCCGAAGTGTAGCACGTGACGAAGGCGTTAGTCCCTAAACAGGGCCGATTCAGAGTAGTGTTACGACTTTCAGGGCGGATCAATCGAGGATACGAGATCGCGCCGAAGTGTAACACTTGACGAAGCTGAGAGGCGATACGCCTTCCAGGGCGGATCGGCCGCAGAAACGGGATCACGCCGAATAGTATTCTCTCGACGAAGCACCGAAAGCTCATAAAGGTAGCGTACTACACTTTGATCCAGGCCACCGGTTCGAGCAGCCGATATTTATTATGTCAAAATACATAGTTGTGGCACCAGGCCAAAAAGGGGAGGGGTTAAGGCTGGTCTTCACTAACTATCTTATACCTAGCTAATCCGATTCACGACCCATTCACTCATTACAATTTTCCCATTCACCATAAGAACTCGTCCGTCACCAATCAATCCCCCATACATCATAATAACACATCCTCTCAAGGAGAACCTACGAAACGCGCCCCATGCCATAAAAATTTAATGATAATAAACTATATGTACAATTCCAAAGATGAAAAAATGAAAGGGAAAGAGATGAACCCAATAACAAAATAAACGTGACCACAAAGCGAACCAACCGAAGGATCCTGGAAGATCGACCGCCTTCCAGGCACCTAACCACAAGCCGCACGACTTGTCGCGGTTAATCGTGGCCCCTGTCACCTTTTCGTACCGATCAAGCGCCTTCAGTACCACCTCAATGTCGCTACGGGACGACACGAAAGTAGATACGTCATCGGCGTACGCAGAAAGCCTGGATCGAGCCCCTCCAGGAAAGGCGATTTCGCGTAGGGAAATGCCCTGTCCCTCAGTCGGCGAAGGAGAGGCTCCAACGCCAAAGCATAAAATAAGGACGACAGTAGACAACCCTGACGAAGCGACCTAGACAGCGCAAAAGCGCCCGACAGATTCTCGTTCACCTGTATCACAGCTCTGGGGAAGCGATACAGGAGGCTAATCCAGCGGCAGAAGTCGGGTGCGAATCCGGCGGCCTGCACGACAGCCGCAAGATAGCGATGTTCGACCCTATCAAATGCCTTAGAGTGATCTAAATTGATCAGCGTGGCCTCATCGTCGTCTTTTATACCCTCTATGATCGTGCGGATCTGATGCGGGTTGCTCTGACTTGTTCGGCCCCTCACAGAACAAGTCTGCTCTGGGCCCAACAGAGACTCGGCAACTAACTGCAAACGCCCCTGCAGGATCTTGGCCAACATCTTTAACTCTGTGTTTGGCAGAGTTATGGGCCTGTAATCATCTAATTGCCCCCCAACATCCTTGCCCTTTCTCAACAGCGTGATCACACCCCTGGAGAACAGGCCGGGGACGGACCCCTGCCGAAACCAGTTGTTGAACACGACAGTCAAAATCGGGACAAAGACGTGCGACAGCCTCAAGCAAAATTCATAGGACAAACCATCCAGACCGGGCGACTTGCCTCTCCCGACCTTCTTCAACGCTGCGTAGACGTCACCCTCCGTGATCTCTCCCTCGCAGCTAGCCGTTTCAGTCGGCGAAAGCCGAGGAAAGTCAGCCAAACAGCTGCGGTAACTCCTCCTCACGGAGACCAGGCTCCTTGGCAAATCGGTTCTAGAAATGCCGCCGAAACGCCTCGCACATGTCGTCAGTGGCTCCAAGAAAGTGCCCCTCCGGGGTTTTGACTTCACCAGTGTACCGATTGGACCCTCAACGAACCTCTTCCTTCCGCAGTTCTGCGCCGATGTTCACCGCTTCGGAAGACATGCTTAGCTTATGTCTAATTATCTGGCCCATGTAGCGCTCGCTATTCGAACGCTCCACGGCCTCCCTAGCTAGGGCTATCTCTAGGGGATCCCCCAGCCACTGCCCGAGAAAGACTAGCCTTGCTGAAATCAGCGTTGAAGGACCTAACCCTACACTTAAGTCTCTGCCACCACCTATTCCCGATAACCGCCCCCACTAGTTCCCGTTGCAGTAAGCTAGTTAGCTGCTCCTGGAATTCCCGCCTGTCCAGTAAAGACAGATTGAACTTCCATCAACCAGCCATTCTAGGCCTACCATCTAATGCCATCCGGGCATAAACGAGTTTGTAGTCCGAATAACCTACCCAGTGAAACGTGGGACAATCTAACAAGTCTACGTCGGCTCCTCTAACATTCTGTCCAGGTAGCTAACCACCCGGTTACAAGGCCAATTAAGAGCCCACGTCTTGTTAATATGCGAAAGTCTAGTGAAATATGCTAATGCGGCCTTCACCGTATGGAATGCGTGCAGAGTATCTCCCTCCAACGTGATATCGTTATTCCTTCTCTGCAGCAGGTTCGTCAGTGGCTGGAGAATGGTAGCACAATTCGGGATGAATCGACGATAGAAGTTGATCATACCTAGGAAACGTCGCAATTGTTTGATGGACGTCGGTGTAGGAAAATCCCGGATCGAGCTGATCTTGTCTGGCAGAAGTGCTATGCCGTTAACGTCGGTGTGGTGCCCGAGAAAATCGACACTGGGCGCCAGAAAACGCACTTGTACAGGTTCAACTTCAGACCGTATTTTGAAAGTCGCTGGAAGACTTCTCGCAGGTGTTGTCTGTGAGAGTCGGCGCCTTTCTTGGCTGCCAAGATGGCGATGTAAGCGTATGCGTGCGGTAGTCCGCGCAGGACTTCATCTATGAGCTGTTGGAAGGGCTGGGCAGTGTTACATAGACCGAATGGCATTTTTAGAAACTCATATAGGTCAAACAGTGTTGTGACTGCTGTCTTAGGGACGTCTTCCGCAGCGACGGAGATCTGATGGTATGCCTTTGTCAGGTCGATTTTCAAAAAGATGCGAGCATCCTCTAGTCCGGATGCAAAATCATGTTTAGGAGGGACAGGGTAACGGTCTGGTACGGTCGATCCGTTTAATTTTCTGTAGTCGACGCATATCCGATATTCTTTGCGACAAGGTTTATGTACTAAGTGCAGTGGCGAGGCGTAAGGGCTATTGGAAGGACGAATGATGCCGTCGCTCAGCATTTTATCAAATTGTTCCTTGGTGTACGCCAGTTTGTGTGGTGCGAGTCTTCTGGTGGGAGTGTGCAGGCGGACCTCTAGTCCTGATGTGATGCTGGGTTTGGTGGTCACCTGAAGCAGTGGCTTGGAGTGGCAGCGTTATATCTGTGAACTGTGTCAAGAGATCCAAATACTCGCGACCATGGCATGTTGCGACGCTGATTCCTGTGCAGCTTTGACGTGTAGGCGTACCTAAGACACGGAAATTCGTAGTTGTGTCAAATAGGGTCCTGAGGTTCATATGGACTGCTAGTGCGTAATGCACCAGGAAATCCGAGCCGAGGATGGGTATCTTCACGTTGGCCACGGTGAATGTCAGAGTGAAATCACATAGCATGCCGATATTCAGAGTGAGGGTCCTTTTTCCGTACGTGTCTATCGCGGAACCATTCGTAGCTCGTAGTTTGAACAGGGTGGGCTTAGCGGTGTGATCGTTCTGATAGGGTACCACACTGATGGCCGCACCTGTGTCTACTAGAAATTTCAGTTTGTATCGGCGATCCCAAACGTAGAATAGACGACATTGACTGTTTTTTACTCGTTTCCCCGGGCCGACGGGTGTGTACAGGGAGGTCTGCAGTTCCTGGCCCCATCGCCAAATGTGCGATGAAACCAAAAAATGCCCTGCTCACTTCGCCATTCTCGGCTGGGGGTTCATCTCCATTGTTGTCGAGATGGTTTCCTTGTCCGTGGGCGCAGGGAGATCTGGATTTCTCGTATTTATCTTTGCAGGTCGGCCAACGTTCGTAGCTATCGTGCTTTTTTGTGTCGAGGGTGTGAACTGCGTTAACGCCGTGCAACAACCAGGTCGGCGGATTTTGCCAAATCATCCAGAGGCGTGGCTCTCGTCATTGGATCGATAATCTGAGTGACTGATTTGGGCAAACGCTCATTCCATAAGTGATGTGGACCCGAAGTAGGGGCCACGGAAGGAAAACACGGAACACGGGTTAGAGGTAAGAAAGATATATTAAACAGAAAAGTTACAAAGAATAGTGTAAGAGTAAGCAGAGCTTACTATCCAGTGGTGTCCGATATTGGTATCGTACGCGGCTGCGCATTACTGGTGCTACTCCCCTGATACTACCATTCACATAATAATATAGTACTGGGAGAGTCCATGATGTAGGAAAGTATCGGTCTCACAACACCCCCTTCCAAGAGTTTTCCTCTATTTATCTTGAAGGAAAAAAGTAAAACTGTTAATACCTCTTCCTCTTGGGATTCACGTCGAGTGGTTGAGTAAATTTTCTCTTTCTCCCCGAGCGTCGTATTTCCGGAGAGACTTGGGGCGTGTCAAGATGGAAATGTTCCAATATTACGTCGATCGGCTCTTCGCAGATATTTTGTGGTGATTCCTCAGATTCCTTCAAACGACATTTCCTGGGCTGGTTCATATGGCGTTTGTGGGTATTTTTCGGTCCCTGGACAATATAGACCAGTTCGCCAATTCTCTGTTTGATGTTGCCTACTTCCCAGAATGTTATGCTGTTTTTGTAAGCCTTAAAAAGGACTTTGTCGCCAGGATTAAAATATTTCTTAGGGAGCGAGACGGTTTTCTTGAACTTCGCTTGTCGTGGAATGAGTTTATCAAAGACGGACTTGATTTTTCTTGCGAACATTGTTTCTGCAGACGAGCGTCCCATAGGCGTGTTAGGATTAGGGGTTATCCTACACACCTGCAGAAACTGTTGTAATGTTCTATCCGTCGGTGTGCCTTTTTAAAGCTTTTTTTAGAGTGTCCACGAACATCTCGGCCTGACCGTTCGACCTGGGGTGATACTGGGGCGTCGTAATGTGGTCCACTTGATACGACTTGCAAAAGTCTCTGAATTCACTTGATGTGAATTGAGTGCCGTTATCAGTCACTACACAATCTACCACGCCAAAACGCGCGAATAGCTCGTGTAAAAATCCTATCGTGCAGTTGGTGGTTGGTTTTTTACATTGCAGGACCTCAGGCCATTTTGAGTGGCTATCCACAACGATAAGGTAGTACATGTTGTCTAGGGGCCCTGCAAAATCCACATGAATTCTCTGCCATGGATGGTCTGTGTTTGGCCATGTTTTGCTACAAGCACGCATCCCTTACAAGATTCTATCATGTCTGCTATGTCTTTGTCCATATTTGGCCAATATACGTAGCAGCGCATGAGGCTTTTCGTACGGCTCTTCCCCAGATGTCCCATGTGAAAATCCTTAATGATTTTTCTTTGTAGTCTATTTGGAATCACTACTCGGTCATTATACAGTAGAACATCCTCACAGAGGGAGAAAAATTCAGGCACATTTAGGTCTTTGTTGCGAATTTTGTTTTTGATACTTTGGATGAATTCATCCTCTCGAGACTCACTTTTTATGTCGGCCAAAGTAACTGGGAGTTCTCTAATTGTATTCGCAATCATATTTTTGATTTCATAATTCGTCCTTAGTGTAGCAATGATGGAGTCTTCAAAAACTTCCGTATTTTTAGGAATGAGTCGCGATAAACTGACCGCATGACAAATATTTTTAGATTTTAGGAACTCGATCTTAAAATTGTAATTCAAAAGAAGCGTTCCCCAACGAAGTAATCTATTCGCCGTATAGACCGGTAAGCCTTTCTTGGAACCAAAAATTGTTATTAGAGGTTTATGGTCCGTTTGCAGTATGAACCGTCTTCCATGTAGGTATTGATGGAACTTAGTGACGGCGAATATTATCCCTAGAGCCTCTTTCTCTATTTGGGAATATTGTTTCTCTGATGGTAGTAAAGATCTAGATGCGTGTGCTATGGCTTTTCGTGAAACATCTGGCAGTTTGTGGAGAATGCGAACACCGATGCCGTATGGGCTTGCATCACTTGCGACTATGATGTCGCGATTAGGGTCGTAGTGGGTGAGAGAGAGATCCGAAGTAAGTGTTTTCTTGATCTTCTCGAATGCGTCTTGGCATTCAGGGGTCCATACCCATGATTTATCCTTTTTAAAAAGTTCGTTGAGAGGTCCTCTCAAATTCTGCATGTTCTTAATGAAACCTTGGTAGAAGTTAGCAAAGCCGAGGAAGCTTTGTAACGATTGAACGTTAACTGGGGCCGGCATGTTTCTGATTGCATTGGCTCTTTCTGGATCCGGTCGACAACCGTCTCTATTTATAATCTGACCTAGGTATTTGATCTCTGGTAAGAAAAAATCACACTTTGGTTCCTTAACCTTAAGCCCGTATTCTTGTAACATTTATTATATGGTTCCGGTGCTCTGCCGACGTTTTACTGGTCACCAGTATATCATCCAAATAGGCTGTTGCGTCCATGACCCGCTGAAAGATTTCAGGCGCAACTTTGACCCCCAAAGCCAGTCTGTTATATTTGTACAGACCTTTATGGGTGTTTATGCAGAGCAATTTAGAACTCTCTTCATCCACCTCTATCTGAAGGTATGCGTCTGAGAGGTCTATCTTTTCGCCATTCATTTGTTGAAGGTTTCAGAGATTACTATCCAGTGGTGTCCGATATTGGTATCGTACGCGGCTGCGCATTACTGGTGCTACTCCCCTGATACTACCATTCACATAATAATATAGTACTGGGAGAGTCCATGATGTAGGAAAGTATCGGTCTCACAACAATAAGCCACGAAGAACCTTCTCTGACATATTGTGCTTTCCCAGCTGCTTCCTCATGTACCTGAGAAGCTGGATAGGCGTCTTGTCATCTCTGGTGACGTTTCGTAGAATCTCTTGAATCATGTCCTCCTCGGAACGCCCAATACGCTTGAGGACCGCTTCCTTTAAGTGATTGTACGGTTAGTGTTCGTGCAAATTGGAGAGGACATCAGAAATGTTGTTCATCACATCGGATAAGAGTTTCTGCATCACGTTTGCAAATCTGGCTCGCTGTGAAGTGATTTGCAACCTGATAAAAATCGATTCTACCTGTAAGAACCAGTTCTATGCATTATGATGGTATGCAGGTAGCGGTATGATCGCGGCCGTCATGTCTGAAGAATCACTCTTGACCGACTCCATCATCGCTTAGATGTCTCACGTCGTGGAGTCACCACTTGTTGGGGGGCCGATAAGGATGTTGCCCCACAAGATTTTAGAAGAAAGATGAGGGGATAAAAACAGAGGTTTAAAAAGAACAATAAACGTCGATTTTATTTATCTAAAATGTACAAGAGTGTACTGTTTGGAGAAATATGTTTGTGTCGGTGCCGGGTCCGGTATGACTGGTTTCCTTCAGGGGAAGTTGATTTGGTTATATCGGTGAAACGAGTGTGGAGTTGTCAGCGGCTGGTTGACTGCTGGATTGGAGAGTTGTTGACGGCAGTAGCTGGTTGATTGATGACGCACGAAGATTCGTCAGGTCGATTAGGGCGAGTCCCTAAAAAGGGCCGAGTCAGTGTAGTGATACGACTTCCAGGGCGAATCAACCACGTTGGTAGGATCGCGCCGAAGTGTAGCACGTGACGAAGGCGTTAGTCCCTAAACAGGGCCAAGTCAGTGTAGTGTTACGACTTCCAGGGCGGATCAATCGCGGATACGGGATCGCGCCGAAGTGTAACACTTGACGAAGCTGGAGTCAGAGAGGTGATACGTCTTCCAGGGCGCTCAGTTAGGACGAGTCCTTAAACAGGATTTAAACAGCTTTAATTGAAAGCTAAATAATTAAAATGTAATTTTTTCAATTTCCAGTAAGCAAAATATTCTAGTGTATTTCAAAGAGAAATTATATATTGATTAGAAGGTTTAGGGGGGGGGTTCTCAATCCCAATACAAACAAAATATAAAACAGAAACTAACAGAAAATAATTGATGTAAGAAGGACCCGTCCGTCCCCCCATAAAAAATCAGTGTTGCCGCTGTATTCTGTCATCAGGCACAATCAAGAGGCTAGCTCTCTAACGGAATCGGGGAGGGGAAATGAATGCAGGGCGTGGGGAAATCTAAAACTGAACCAGTCGAGATGAAATGAAGGACAAAACAAACTGGGGAGGTTTGGGAATCTCAACTTGGCTCATAACAGAAGCAAGGAGCCGGGATCAGGCTAGGAATGACACTCACTCACATTAACTAGGTACAAGAAAGAGGGTCTACCTTAACCAGGGGAGGGTTCACAGGAAACCGCTCCGTTGTGACGAAGAGGACTTGAAAAAGAAACTCAAAGATAGCCCCTTTCACATGAACTAAGCTCGCTACTTTTACCCTCCTTTCGTTGAAATCTGGCGACACCAAACGCTTTCTGTCAGTTCTAATCTTCACTTTCAGCTGATGTTGAAAGTATCTTATCAGAACCTGATGAGAATAGCATTCTTGTCGCAAGATCCCCTCCTTTCGCATCATCCAAATCACCATTCTTGCCATGGATAGCAACGTTAGAAACACCATTCGTTTCACCCCAGAATACGGGGGCGACACATTGTCGTACGCGTATGCGAGATCGACGAGCACAAGCTGATCGGGGGCGATACGAGCCGTCAGCTCGTCGACATAGTCACAGAAACAGCGTACCTGAGGACAATGGTAGAAGGCTTGAAGGGTTTTATCTTCACGAATGTAACGATCGGAACCTCGACGGATCTCTTCCTTGCGCAATTGTGCGCCCATGTTTACAGCTTCGTTGGGCATCTTGTTTAACCTATGTCTAACTATCTGACCCTGGTAGCTCTCGCTAGCCGCGCGCTCCACGGCCTGCTTAGCTAAACCTATCTCTAGGGAGTCCTCCTCAAGCCTCCGCCCGGGACAGACTATCTTTAAGTGTCTTCACCTTTTTAGCTTTATTTAGTGCGAGGCGCTGGCTATATTCGGTAGTGAAGGACCTAATCTTATCCTTAAGTATCTTCCACCACCTATTCCCAATAACCGTCCCCACTAGTTCACGCTGCACTAGTCTAATTAGCTGTTGCTGGAAGTCCCGCCTGTCCAGCAAAGACAGATTGAACTTCCAGTGTTCAGCCATTCTAGACCTAGCATCTAACGCCATCCGGGCACAAACGAGTCTATGGTCAGAATAGCCTAAGCAGTGGAGCATGGGACAATCTAGCAAGTCTACATCAGCACCTTCTCATTAACATTCTATCCAGGTAGCTGTCTACCTGGGTAGATGGCCACTTACGAGTCCACGTCTACATCTTCCGCCCAGGGTGATCGACCCGGTATCTATCGACGAGACCAAACTCGTCGATCGCATCAACCAGGCTACGATCACCCAGTAATCTCCCGCTAGCTCCCCGTCCCGTCTACTTTGGGGTCCATGATGGCATTCCAGTCCCCCACTAAGACTAAGCGCAAAGAATTGACAAGGAACTGTCCCAACTGACGAAAAAATGAGACACGCTCCCCCTGATCGTTGGGCGCATAAACCGCAACGGTCCGAAACGATCTACTGTTCACGGCAATATCAGCCACTATCAACCGACCTCGCCCAGGCCGCATCGACGTGGACAAGGTGCATCCTCGCATCCAGGGTACGTTTAACCAGCAAGGAAAGACCTCTGGCCTGCTGGTCCATGTCCGCGGAATAGACAGTATAGTCGCTAGACAAGCACACGCGCATCAACCTCGCAAACAAAGTGCGTCTCCCGGATCGCAGCTACATCTAAGCTGAAGGACATAAGATCACAAAGTAGGCTGGTGGCCTTACTCCGATCCCTCAAGCCCCTCGCATTCAAATTAGCTATCTTGAGAGACATTTTTCAAGTTGATTCCCCTACTCACAGACTGGACGGAAATCTGCGGATGAAAGGACCCGGACGGATTGTCCCAGGCTCGCTGTCCCTATCACTATCGCCATGCGACCATCAATGACAATACCGCCGACGTCTGAGGGATAGGTTAGTTTTAATGCCATATATAACAAAGGATAGAGGATTACTGGGACCGTCGCCTCGTGTAGATGATCCCACGCTATTAGATTTCGGCCTGTGCTCTTTATCCATGTTATTACGCCAGCGGCCTTGGGGAAATTTCGGGGATCATCTGTAGCAAGTCCGTCTACTGATGCCATCTTTAACAAGGACTTCAACAAAGCTCTTTTTTGCTTCGACATGCCCGCTTCTATTGTCTGCTTGTCCACACAGCAAGACATCACCCCACTCGGGAATTTCTTCTTAAGAGAGAAGAACTCTGATGGGAGGTGCTGGGCGTTGGGGATTTGGAAAGTGGGGTGTTGGGAGGAGTGGAAATGTCTTCGGCAGCAATGGTATTGGGATGGGTTGTTTGATGAGGAGGTGTATTGCGAATGGGGGACAGCGGTGTTTTCAGAGAAGAAGAAAGAAAGCATCTTGTGGTATTTTCTTCAGGATTCTTGAGTTGCGAAGCCGGGGCTGATTGAGCCTGGGTTTTGGCAGAGTCTTTCGGGGCTGCTTCTTCTTCTTCTTCTTCTTCTTCTTCTTCTTCTTCTTCTTCTAATGTAGTGATTGTTTAATGTTTAACCAATCACATATTTTTAATTCAATATTAATTTTTCCCGCGTTTCCCTTAAAAGAGGCGACTTTTTCACAAGTCATCAGTAAGATCCAGTAAAATTTGCGTGTCCACACAAATCCACGATCTTGCTCATAACATTTCAAACGCACACACAAACACAAAATTTTGTAATATAAACCTACATTTCTCTCTGTGACTTAGCCAAGCTCAATCAACCAGGATTCTGTTAATTTCGAACCATTCTATAACACAATACACTTTTTGATCAACTGTATTCTTGTGTTATCTATTCTAACAAACAGTCCTTTGTTCTAATATTGATTCTTGAATATTTTTCTCTCAAGAGAACTTTCTTCGAACAATCAATTACAAATCAAAATACAGTTAAAGGGGAACAACTTCTCTCCCTTAATCTATACATTGAATACAGTTTTATTGCATGTTTGTCCTTGGATGTTATTTCAATATATACTTGTTGATTCACATTTGGAGTTTTGTTGTTTACTTGAATTCTGTACGTTGAAAGTATAATAATATAAATAGTAGTGGTCCATTTACCCACCGGTGCATTACAGACCTTTTATTTATTATCTTAATCCCACTGCTCATGTCTGGTGACATCTTGTCTCGTTTTTAATCCACTGCTCGTTTATTGCGCGCCAGTTTCCACTCAGTACAAGTATACACTGCCCGGCCCAGGGATTGAACTCACAATTTGGCTATTGTCCCGTGGGACACAAAAGAATAAAGAAAAAGCAAAAGTTGAAAGAAAGGAGAAAAGAAATACATAGAATTTCCCTAAACTCCAGGTCTCTACCTTATTTGAAACTGTTAAAAACAATAGCAAGAATTTTCTCGATATTGTGGTTCCATCTGAGAAGAGAAATTTTAAACCCAGTATAACACGAGCAAATTTGCCAACCTTTTCCTGATTTCGAATATTAAATAAATGTCACCTTTTTTTTCAAGGAAACTGTATTGTTTGTCGCTTTTTGTTAAAGGAATCTCAATTGTTTTGACTTTTGTTGAGCCTAAAAACTTGTATTTATTTTTCTAAAATAGCTGTTGGTCGCAATTGATTAAATTAATTCCTCATGTAAATAATAAATTTATTTTCTTGATTTCTCTTATACGATTTTCTTATCCACAATTGCTATGCGTTAATGTCTGAAATTTTAATTTTAAAATGAAACAAAACTCTAAAAAAAAAATGAATAATTTTATTTTTACCAAAGAAATTCACGCGGGAAATGTCTTTAATACAACGAGAAATAACTCTGAATTCATATAAACTGTTAATGCAGAGTTATTTCCCTTCTAATAACAGCGTAATTTAAATTGAATGAAACATTTTTTGATTGATGAAAATGATTTTAACAATTAGGAAATTATTTACTGAAATCATTTTTAAATATTCTCCGTTTAATCTGAGTTTAAATGTGAAATATTAACAAACACATTCTTAAGAAGGATTATTTAAAAATTCCACTTTAGCTGTTTTAATTTTTTCTTCAAAGTTTAGAAAATCGCTAAAAATCCTTGCAATAAGAAAAATTTGATTTGATTTTAAAATGTCCTCTTTTCTTTCGCACCATAAAAAGGAATTTGACTTTCATCAGTGGATGAATGGGGGGGGGGTGCTGTTTTTAACTCATCGACGATGAAAGGAGGAAACAAAAGAAGGAAAAAGAAGCCAAAAGTGAAAGATAGAAAATTTTCATAAATTCGGGTTATCTAATCTAATTTTGAACTGTTAAGAACACTAACAAGATTTATTTCGATATTGTGTTTCCATTTTTGAAAAGAGAAATTTATTTAAGACCCAATGACGCAAGTGAATTTGCCAACCTTCTCCTGGTTTTAAATATTAAATAAGTGCCACCTTTTTTGAAGGAAACTGAATAGTTTTTAACTTTTTTGACCCTAAAAAATTGTATTTTCTTTTTCAGAAAAAGTTATTTACCTTAAAGTGAACATGTAAGGTGCATAAAAGGAAATGGTTGTAGATGGGTGGATGTGGGATGTCATGCTAATATCGGGTACTTGCAGAATACTGTTTGCCTTGGGACGGCCTGCATACCCTGAAGAATTTTTCATGGACATGTGCCACTCAATTTGTGAAGAGTTGGTACTTTGGTTCTATCTCCAAATAAATCTGATGCGTTTGCAGATTATTATTATTATTATTATTGATTTTGTTGTTGCTGTTGTTGTTTCTGTTTATTTCTTTTGATTTCTACGACCGTCACCCGAGGAAAGGCGGAGACTTCCAAATTGTGAAGCAATTAATTTCTCAGAACCAGACAATGGAGAAAGATTTCTTTATGACAGGTAGAGAAAATTCTGCATACCTAACCATCTCACACCCCCACACCAGTTTTGGGTAAGCGTCAATAAATACGAATGCCTCAAGACGAGAAGACCGAGATCGTCCTGTGAGTTCTTTCCAGCCAGCGGACGCGAGACAACTCACGTGACTATATGCCGATGAGAACCGCCGACATCAGCCTTGTGTCAAACTTTACCAAGTCAGCATAATGAACTTTACCAAATCAGTAAAAACATAATCAACTTAACTAAGTGTCTTGTCTGACTTAAGAAGCGGGTTGGGTCGATAAACGCCTGCATGCGAATTACTAGACTCAAACGCTCCAGAACCTCCCTAGCTAGGGCTATCTCTAGGAGATCCCCCAGCCACAGCCCGGGAAAACTAGCCTTAAGCGTCTTCACCTTCTCAGCTCTATCTAGGGCGAGTTGTTTGCTGAAATCAGTGGTGAAGGACCTAATCCTATCCTTAAGTCTCACCCACCACTTATTCCCGATAACCGCCCCCACTACTCCCTGCTGCACTAAGCTAGTTAACTGTTTCTTGAAGTCCCGCCTGTCCAGTATGGACAGACTGAACCGATAGCCAGACATTCTAGGCCTACGATCTAACGCCATCCGGGCACAAACGAGTTTGTGATCCGAATAGCCTACCCAGTGGAACAATCTAACAAGTCTACGTCGCCTCCTCTAACTAACATTCTGTCCAGGTAGCTAACCACCCAGTCAAAAGGCCAATTAAGAGCCCATGTCCACATTCCCCCTCCCCCGGAAGTGATCGACCGGTATCTATCAACGAGACCAAAATCCTTGATCAGATCAACCAAGCTAAGATCGCCCCTCCTCCCACTAATACTAGGCATTTTGTATCCACCAGGAATGGCCCCAACTGCCGAAAAAACGAAACCCGCTTCCCAAGGTCGTTGGGCGCATAAACCGCAACGACTCGGAACGATCCATTTTTCACGGCAATATCGGCCACGATCAACCGGCCCTCGGCATCGGTGTGCACAAGGTTCACCTTCGCATCAAGAGAACGTCTAACCAGCAAAGAAACTCCTCTGGCCTGTCGTTCCCCATTTGCTGAATAAACGACAAAGTCTTTCTCCACCACACATGCATCGACGTTGCAAACAAAGTGAGTCTCTTGGATCTCGGCGACATCCACGCCGAAAGACAAGAGATCCCGGAGCAGGCGGGCCGGCTTAGCCCGATCCCTCAATCCCTTCGCATTCAGACCGGCTAACTTGATTGACATCGATTAGGCTTGCAAAAATAAGAGTAAGAAAGGTAAAAACCTACTCAGATACGGGACGGAAATCTGAATTAGTAAGGATCCCGACGGATTGTCCTAGGATCCCTACACCTAGCTCTGACGTCATTCGTCCTTCTAGGACAATTCAGCCGACATCCGTGGGTTGAGGCTGGTCGACACTAACTATCCTATACCTAGCTAATCCGATTCACGACCCATTCACTCGTACAATTTCCACACTCACCATAAAAACTCGCCCGTCACCACTCAATCCTCTATACACCACAATACCGCATTTTCTCAAGGGGGACCTACAAAACGCGCCCCATGTCATAAAAATTTAATGAAAATAAATTATTATACATAAAAATCTAATGATGAAGAATGAGAGGGGAGGGAGATGAACCCAATAATAAACTAAAAATCAACACAAAGCAAACTAAACATAACTGATGTTAGTAGGGCCCGTCCAACACTCAAAACAGATAGGCCGCTGTATCCTGCCCATTGGAAAAAAATCTAGTGAGTCTCTCGTTAAGGGAGTGGGAAAAGAATAAAAAATTATATGGCTGTGGGAAAATATAAAGCTGACCCAGTCGAGATAAAGGGGGCTAAAAACAAACTGGGGAGGTTGGGAATCTCAACCTGGATAATAACCAAAGATGTGGCCGGGGACAGCCTGGGAACAACACTTACATTAACTAGGTGCACAATGCTAGTCTAGCCTAACCAAGGGGAGCGCTCCACAGGACCCCTTCCCGGATGTGACATAGGTAGACCTAAAAGAGAAAATCAAGCCTAGCCCCATTCAAACGAATCAAGATCGCCTCAGTCACCCATCTTTTGCTAAAGACTGTCGAATGCAAGCGTTTTCTACCAGTTCTGATCTTCATCCCGAGCTGATGCTCAAAGAATCGGATCAGATTCTGATGAAAAAGACGGTTGCCTCGCAAGATTTCCTCCAGTCGCGTCGTCCAAATCACAATTCGAGCCGTGGCCAGCAGCGTCAGAAACACCATTCGTTTCACGCTAGAATACGCGGGCGACACATTGTCACACGCATATGCGCGAACAACGGGTACGAGCCTTTCGGGAGCGAGACGAGCCGTCAACTAGCCGACATGATCCCATAAGCGGCGGACCCGGGGGAAATGGTAGCAGGCGTGCGAAGCCGTTTCTTCTAAACCAAGGCCACACCGTTCACAGTCTGGCAAATCTGCCAATCCCCATATAAAGATCTTGTCATTAAGAGGCAGCCGATTCCGAGCCAATCGCCAGATAAGCGAAAACTCAGGGATACTGAGATAACCCGCCGCTGGCGCCCAAGTCCAGAAAGAGCGAAACTGCTCCTCCGACAAGCCGAGCTCCTCACGTAGGGAATCATTCGCGACCCCCTCCACTAGAAGACGATAGAAGAAATTCCTAGGCCTTGAAAGGTCACTGGAACGAGGAAGATCGGTCCGATTCCAGGCATCTAACCACAAGCTGGACGACTTTTCGCAGTTAATCTTGACCCCTGTCATTTTTCGCATTGGTCAAGCGCCTTTAGTACAGCCTCAATGTCGCTGCTTACATGAAAGCAGCTATGTCATCGGCGTACGCAAAAACACTGGCTCGAGCCCCTCCAGGAACGGCGATTCCGTGTAGGGCCGGACTGCAAGCCCTATCCCTCAGCCGACGAAGGAGAGGCTCCAATGCCAAAGCATAAAGTAGGAGCGAAAGTGGACAACCCTGACGAACCGACCTAGACAACGCAAAAGCGCCCGTCAACTTCCCGTTCACCTGTACCACAGCACTGGGGGAGCGATACAGGAGGCTAATCCTGTGGCAGAAGTCGGGTTCGAATCCGGCGGCCTACAGTACAGCAGCAAGGTAGCGATGGTCAACCCTATCAAATGCCTTGGACTGATCCAAATTGATTAGTGCAGCCTCATTGTCGTCTTTTACAGCCTCTATGATAGTGCGTATCAGACGCAGATTTCTCTGAATTGTTCGGCCCCTCACAGAAAAAAGTCTGCTCAGGACCCAACAGAGACTCGGCAATTGACTGCAAACTTTCCTGTAGGATCTTGGCCCAAATCTTTAAGTCTAACAGAGTTATGGGCCTGTAATCATCTAGTTTCTCCCCCAACACGCTTGCCCTTTTTCAACAGCGTGATCACACCCCTGGAAATCTGGTTGGAAATGGACCCCGACCGAAACCAGTTGTTGAACACCACAGTCAAAATCGGGACAAAGATGTGCGACAGCCTCAATGTACAATTCATAGGGCAAACCATCCAGACCGGGAGACTTACCTCTGCCAACCTTGTTCAATGCTGCGTAGACCCCACCTTCCGGGATCCCTCCCTCGCAGCTAGCCGCTTCAGTTGGCGAAAGCGGAGGAAAGTCAGCCAAATAGCTGCGAAACTCGTCCCCACGAAGACCTGTCTTCTTGGTAAACCGGGTCTCGAAATGCCACCTAGACGCCTCGCACATGTCGTCAGCGGCCCGAAGAGTACGTCCCTCCGGGGTATTGATTTTACGAATGTAACGATCGGAACCTCGACGAATCTCTTCCTTGCGCAGATCTCTGCCCATGTTCACAGCTTCGGAAGATATCTTGCTTAACCTATGTCTAACTACCTGGCCCATGTAGCGCTCCCTAGCTACGGCTATCTCTAGGGACCCCCAGCCACCGTCCGGATAAACTAGCCTTAAGCGTCTTCACCTTCTCAGCTCTATCTAAGGTGAGCCGTTTGCCGAAATCAGTGGTGAAGGACCTACTTCCTATCCTTGTCTGACCCACCACTTATTACCGATAACCGCCCCCACTAGCTCCCGCTGCACTAAGCTAGTTAGCTACTGGAAGTCACGCCTGTCCAGTAAAGACAGATTGAACAGCCAGCAATTCTAATCCTACGATCACAAATAAGGCACAAATAAGTTTGTGGTCCGTATAGACTACCCAGCGGAAAATGAGACAATCTAACAAATCTATGTCGGCTCCTCTAACTAATATTCTATCAAGGTAGATAGCCACCTTGTCAGAAGGCCAACTAAGAGCCACGTCCACATTTCCCCCCTACCGGGGTGATCGACCCGGTATCTATCAACGAAACCAAAATCGTTGATCACATCAACCAGGCTACGATCGCTCCTACACACGCTAGCTCCCCGCCCCCTGTCTAACTTGGGGCCCAGTATGGCATTCCAGTCCCCCATTTAAACTAGGCGCGTTGAATCCACTAGGAACGGCCCCAACTGCCGAAAAAACGAAACCCGCTCCTTCTGGTCGTTGGGCGCATAAACTGCAACGGCCCGGAACGAACCACTTTTCACGGCAATATCGGCCACGATCAACCGGCCCTCGGCATCGGTATGCACAAGGTCCAACATCGCATCAAGAGTACGTCTAACCAGCAAAGAAACTCCTCTGGCCTGTCGTTCTCCATATGCTGAACAAACATAGACTCGCTATCTTGATTGACATCGTTTAGGCTTGCAAAATAAAGAAAAACAAAAGTAAAACCTATACACATAAGTAACGGAAATCTGAGTAAGTTAGGATCCCGACGGATTGTCCTATGCTCCCTACACCTAGGTTTGTGGTCCTTCGTTCTTCTAGGACAATTCCGCCGTCATCCGTGAGTAGTTTAGTTTTAAACACCTATATAGGGAGGGGTGGAGAATAACAGGGACCCTCCCAGCACAATATTGCCGTAATTTTTAAAAAAAAGGAGAATCAATCTCTGCGATTTTCATATTGCCAAATGACTCTTTAGCTTCTGCCACAGGATCCCCAACTTTTAAGTAAGACGTAGTGTCTCTTATGCAGGTAATGACACCAGGGGCTTTTGGAAAATTACGTGGATATCCACCGATTTCATATCTACGGTGCTCCTTTTATACAGTAGACCTAACTGGACCCACTTTCGGCTGGACAGGCCTTTTTTGAAATCCTCCCTGTTCACCCTACTGATTGATTCTTGTCCAGAAATTTTTTTTCTTTTTCTTTTTTTCTTTCAAGGGGAAGCAGTTGACGAGTGAGGGGGTGTGGAGAAGGAACTAAGGGAATAGTTTGAGGGAGAGGGGGACGGAGCACGTGAAGAGGAAGAAGAGAGGCTCCTAGTCTTGGGAACTTCAGACTTTTCTTTCGGGGAAGCAGGGACGGAAAGGGACCTGGTTTTGTCCATGCCTCTCTCCGCCCTACCACGCTCGGAGTGCTTGTGCATAGTTATCTCTGCATCCTCTTCCTCCCATCTACTTCTTTTTAACAACGTTGCCCCAGGTGGAGACATTTTGTCCACCTCCATTTCCTCTTCGTTTTGCTTTTGTTGCTCCTGCTGCTCCTGCTGTTTCTGCTCCTGCTGCCGCCGTTGCTGTTGTTTTTAGGCGTCTGCTCCTTTTCAGGCTTTTTTTGGCTTTCCTTCTTTTTAATTTCTTTCTTTGCCTCATGCTGCGTTGGTGGTTGTTTTTTATCCTTTATCTCCGTTTGGCGCGTGGGAGAAGGCGAGTTTTTCGCCCTCTTACCAATACCAACCTCCTTCCGGATATTATCGGGGTCTTTGTCCGCTACCCCTTCTACCACGGTTGCTGCGACTACTGTAGCTGCTGTTGTAGTTGCGGGCCTAGTTACAGGATGCGAACGTTTCGCGGGGTACCCCTTTGCCATGTGCCCCACGACATCACACGACCAACAGTTCGGTATTCGGCCCTCTACGACCACCAACATTCTTCTTTCACTACACAATAGAATATTGGGAATTTGCCCAAAATTGGTTCTGTTCAACGTAACCTGAAGCTCCATATCTCCAGTGGCGATACCCGATTTTCCTAATGTGGCATTTACTTCGTCTACTTTTCCAAATTTAGAAAAGTAGTGCCCCCATCCGGTCTTCTGAGATATCCACGGGCACCCCATGGACTCTAATGTTCGTCCTACGGGTGCCCATGTACTCGCTTTGCAGTCTTATGTTTTTCGTGCTTAGCACACTGCCTGCTAGCTGTTTGGCGTCTTGTTCGGTTGGGACGACAATATCCCATATTGCGTTAGTCCGTCTCGCCAAAACCTTTGAGCTAATCTTTAAGGACTTTAGGACCTCTTCCATTGTGTCCATGCTGACTCCAGTTAATTTACGGCTTTTGACATTAGATGTCAGCAGGGATACTATTCTTGTATTAACGGCCTCCAAAGCCTCCGGAATTGTGAGAAAATCATTTTCCTTGAACTAATCCTCAAACACGTTTTTGTCTTCATTATATTCAGCATTTTTCTTCGGTCTATTCTCAGCCCAGGACGTTTTAACCGTAGACACCGGCGAGTTGTTCTCGCCCATGGAAGCCGAAACGACCGTCGTGACCGAACAAATAACCAGTTGTTTATTTTTTCCTGTTTAAATCATTTTAAAAACGAAAAAACAATATCCAGAACAAACAAAAATAAAAGGAAAAAGGATTGTGGACAACGAAAGACAATAAACAATTCAAACACATAAATACGAAAAAGTAATGAAAACAAAAACCGTGGGGAGGGTGAAAAGAAAAAACAAGAAAGGAAATAAACAAAAGGGAAAAGAACAAAAATACACAAATATGAACCAATAAACTAAAATAGAAAACTGAAAATTACAAACGCGTTTTTAGAAAATAAAATCTAAAACTTAACAGTTCGTAGGTGAATTTATCAAAGCTTGTCCAACAAACTCGAAAGTAAAACACAAAACCAAATGGCTGTCTTCGTCGGCTGGTAGAAGCAAAAAAGTATTCCGGAAATAGAAAAAACCTGATGTAGTAATAAGACACAATTATATAGAAGAGGGGTGTGAAAACCCTGTTTTCATTCGCTGAGGCTGACTGACATATGTCAATAAAAACGGTCGAAGTCCGGTCTTGCTACTTTTTTGTGATTACTGTCACTTGTCAGACGTTTTTGGACGGAAGTGTCAAGGTTTTGGAATCTCTTGTTTTTCTTTTGTAGATTGACGAACTTGTTTGTGACCCAGAGTTATTACTTAAATTAACGAACTTTCTTCACGTACTTTTGCCTTAAGTTAAGTCATTCTTTAAGTTTTATTTTTCTTTCTTTATATTCTGTCGTTTAAATATTTTTTTCTTGGCTTTCACCAACTTTGTTTAGTTTTAGTCCGATTTGATAAAGACTAACCGTACTACTGCCTTTTATTTCTGTTTATTTCTTTTCAGTTCCCGTTTTTAAGTACTTTTTAAGAAAAGAAGAGAAAAAGAAAGAAAGTTTTGTTTTGATTTTGCCTCCTTTTTAGTTTATACCCTACCCCGTTATTATTTAACCGACTTCGGCTGCAAACCTTTATTTTTTAGTTTGGTTTGACTAGTTTCAAACCAGACTTTTTTTATTTCTTTTCTTTTTCTTCTGTACTTTACATTTTAATTTAATTGTTGACAAAAAAGTGAGGAGTTTCTTTTATTGATTTTGTTTTATTCTCGGCAGCTTTTGGGCGCCATTTTGAATTTTTAAAGTCTTACCAGACTATTTATTTTATTTCTTTCTTTTATTTAATCTACTTTCTTTTAGTTATTTCTAATTTGGGTTAACTTTTAGTTTTCCCAGCTTTTTATTTACCAGCCTTTGTTTTAAATTTTATTGTTTTTGTATTTATAAATAGTTTATTGTTTTAATTTACTGGTCTATCCAGTATTTTTTTCTTTATTTATTTGTTTAACTTCTATTTTTTTGAAGAATTTAATTTTATTGCTTTTTATTTTCTAATATTTTTCGTTTATTTTCCCTTATCCTTTCCCATTTTAAACAAAAACATAATAGACCCACTTGGTGAAGTTTCTCCTTTGTGAAAAATGGCCAACGAAGTAAGTCGGTCGGGTGAGCAAAATGATTTTTTGGGGGCGGCTGCTAAGGCTGACCCCCCCCCCCCGGATAAAATAAAGACGAAAAAACCCGGAAATGTTACCAAGAAAGTACCTTTAGTGAAGGATTTAAACGATGCTACTGTCAAAGCAATAGAGGAGACAATGCCGGTCTCAAGCCAAAGTAGTGATGACAAGGTGCCAAAGGAGGCACATGCCAAGTTGACAGCCGAGGAATCGCCCTCTTGCTGGAAGTCACACCCAAGTTGTATAGTGAATATCGCGGAGTTCTTTAAAAGGCTAAGTACTACTCTCATCTTGTAAAAGAAGATAGGCTCCTTGAAGACGTCCAAGAACTTAAGGTTTTCGAAAAGAGAATGTTGTCGGTCTTTGTGGTGGACAAGCGTGCGCGCAAATTTTGTCGCTCCACGAAAGACACAGTGATCAAATCACTTTTGTCCCTGAGGATAGAACCCCAAAGAGTAATAAAAGGTTCTGGGTTTTTCATGTAGGACGTACTGCTGCCCACACCTGAAGATTGCCTAGAAATGTCTAAGAAAGAAATAATCACAAAAGACCTGATACTTAGAACTGAATATGAGGGTCGGCGAAGCACCAGGGTGGCCGTATTTGAGGTCCCTCCTCAGGAAACTGGAGAGCACCTAGCTACATTTTTTTTATGCAGCACGGGCATATTTTAGGGGATTTTTCCATCAAGTTTAACGGGGATGGACTTTTGACATAATGCTGGATCGTACGGCCTTCGTGTCCAACTGTTTAGATTTTTGCGGCCGAAAAATGCCGGTCATTGTGACCGGTAGAAAATCTACTTGCTGGAGGTGTGGGGAGACTGGTCATCTCTTCTCCTCTTGCCCAGGGAAGAAGGCCCCTGGAGTTCCGGCCGCTGGCGACCAAAATACCCCTCTGGCCGAGACTGTTAAATCCGCAGCGCCTGTAATGGACCTACCTGCGAAACAGACCGGTGGGGAAAGTCCCTCGGTTGGGTCTTCGCCCACATTACCCCCAAAACCGACGCCTTCCACAAGTTTGGATAAGGAGATGAAAGAGGGGAATGGTGTGTCGTAGGTAAGGGCAGAGGGAAGATGCGAACAGCGGGGCCTCTGTACCATCATGACCCCGGGGATAAGAACACCTACAGCCCCATTCCCTCTACCAGCTCTGAGGGCGACGCCTCGGCTACTTATGATAAGACGGCATCTGTCACCCAAAAACTAAATGAACCAAGCTGGGAAAAGATATTAGACCTGAAAAAATTGAAAGAAAAGTTGGACGCGAAACGGGCTAAGAACCGAAAGTCGCTGCCCCTCATCCTCTGCTCCGTCTTTCATTTCATCTTCCAAAAAATCTTTCACTAATCCACCCCCTCCTAAATCAGTGTCAATTCGCCGTCCAAACAAATAACTCATACAGACTGTCCTTTAAATAAGGCTTCCCCTTTCAAACCCCATCTAGCATCACCCCCCAACACACACACACACTCCTTCATGCACTTCTACTCCTACACCTTCACAATCCCCTCAAAAAAAGAGGAACAGAAGTCCAGAATGGCAAGTCGCTGCAGAGAGGAGGTAAAAAAAAACAAGCAAACCACCATATCTCCCAGGGGAAGACGTCTGCCGCGTATCCCGGGAAATCCTAGGCAATTAAAAGTATTATGGGATTTCCGGCGCATCAATGGTCTCGATGTAGAAGTGCCTGAAAACTTCAAAGATGCTCGAAGAGTGATGACAGTTGTTCGATCTGGCCCGGGTACGCGAGAGATTTGGGGCATGATAGAGGAGGCAAACGCGCCCTGAAATTGGAGCCTCCCAGCGGCCGTTTTACTGGAGCCGAAACTAGATGAATCAAAGGAATGTAAAGGGAGGGTCCCTGTTTTTGTTCACCCATCCCTTCATAGAGCTCTTAAATTAACATATCCTGTGGATTTGATACTGTCGAAATTGAGATGGCGTCTGGATCACCCCAGTCATGTTCTACCCTGAAGGACAACCCTAATTGATTTGATAATGTCTCTCTGGTTGGTTAGTGTGAATGCCCGAAGCCTGAGTTACGAGTCTCGAAGGGTGAGACTCTCTCGCGACCTTCAGCGCTTAGGGGTGAATATATGTTGTGTGCAAGAGACCCGTTTTTCTTCTCGCGATTATGAGGGCATTCTGTGTAAGGGGTTTTCTCTTTATTCAGCATGTTTTGATGGACGTTCGAGGTGTGTCTCTTGGCTAGTGAGCAAGTCTTTGAAGGCTGCGTGTGCTCTTGTCTTCGCAGATCTAGCGGACAGACTTTATGTGCTGGATGTTACCATAAAGGATAAGGCTCTGCATCTCATTGGGGTTTATGGGCCCAATATCCAGGCTGAGCGGCCTGGTTTGTTTCGGCGGATCGAGCCGTTTATGACGACATCACGACGGGTAGTTTTAGTGGGGGATTGGAATGCCACCCTTGACTCCGACATAGATTGTATAGGGTCAAATTAAAATTCGGGTACTAACAACTGAGGCGTGAAACCTTTTCGCGACTTTGTCGACAAATACCGGAATGAGCACCCTCAGGGTGTAGTTTGGACTTGGACAAATAGTGGCAGCTCGGCTGTAGGTACGCGTTCTAGCTACCTCGACCGAGTTTTATTTAGGAGAGTCGATGTAGGGCTCTTAGGGTGTCCAAGTTTTCATTATATAGTTTATTCGGATCATAGGCTTGTCCGGGTCCGTGTAAACTTAGATAAGCTTAAGGTTAGAATGGCTGGCTACTGGAAATTCAACTGCTCCTTATTTGGCGAGCAGGAATTCCGGGATCAGCTGCTACTAATGTTACAAAGGGAACTGACGAAGGCTGTGGTGGGAAATGCCTGGTGGGACAATTTAAAATCTAAATTCGAACGTTTGCCGTCGATTTTAGTTGTCGATTCAATCTGGATAGATTAGCGGCGCAAATGGCTTGATAGCAAAGAGTTGATCGGGCAGTTAAATCCCGTGATAGTGGGGAAGTAGCCTTAGCTAAGGCAGAGTTGGCTTCCTTGCTTATCAAGAAGGGTCAAACTCTGGTAGTTAAGGCTAGGTTAAAAAGAATGTCCTCTGAGGCGACGAATATCCGCAGATCTGCGTGGAGAGGAAAGTACGAATGCATCACGGCGGCATATCGCGTGCGTCACATTGCCGGATAAGTGGACCGTGACTACAAACTCGGGCACATGTGAGGCTTTTCGGGATTACTTTCAGGATCTTTTTACCAAGGAGCCCGATCTGATCCCTACTCAGTTCGACGCATATTTAGCCGATTTTCCCTGCCTTGGGGCAGCTGAAGCAGCTGGATGCGAGGGTCCCATCACAGAGTCGGAAATCTGGGAATCGTTGAAACAGGTTGACCTGGATAAATCTCCGGGATTAGATGGTCTTCCCTACGAAGTCTACTTGAGGCAGTCGCCCGTTTTTGTTCCTTTGCTGGAACTGATCTTCAACAACTGGTTGAAGCAGGGGGTCTATACCTGAACCCTTCACCGGAGTGTGATCAAGTTGCTGCGTAAAGACAAAAAGGGTGGGGATGCGATAGGTAATTTTCAGGACAACCTTCATATGGTCCGCTTGATCATAGAGAAAGTCGACAGTGAAGCCGCGCTGATCAATTTGGACCAGTCCAAGGCTTTGATAGGGTTGACCATCGTTTCCTGGAGGCTGTTCTTTCGGCTGCCGGTTTCGGGCCGGACTTTCGCTCCTGGATTGGTCTTCTGTATGCGACCCCCGGTGCGCTGGTGGAAGTGAACGTGTTAGGATCGGAAACTTTCGTATTGTCTCGATCTATTCGTCAGGGTTGTCCGCTTTCGCCTATGCTTCACGTTCTTGCGTAGGAACCTTTTCTTCGCAAATTAAAGGCGAATCCGGTCTTGCGCGAAACTTCCCTACCTGGTGCTACATCTCGGTCAGGTATTCTGCCTATGCTGACGACGTTTCGATTCTTGTGTCGAGCAGAGCCGAGATTAACGAAGTCAGCAAAGAAATCAGTGGTTGAGATGGTGACAGGGGTCAAGATCAACCGCGATAAGTCTGTTGGCTTGCGGTTGGGTGCGTCGAAGGGAGTTTCTCTTCCCGGACCTTTCCACTGGACGGATGGGCCAGTCAAGTTACTCGGCGTCTGGTTCGGTCCTGATATCAACTTGGGATTGAATTGGTCGGAGGTACAAGGGAAGACCGAGATCGAAATTGATTTGTGGTCTCGGAGGAATCTTTCCTTGAAGAGGAGGGCGGAAGTATGTGTTTCACATATCTACTCGATTCTCCTTTACCGACTCTCGGTACTTCCACTTCCGTCTGACACACTAAAGGGAGGCAAAAAGGCTAGGATATCTCGGAAGATCTGTTGCCTTCATCCATCTGAAGGCGGTCTACGTATGCCTAGCATTGAGATTCGGGTTCGCATCGGGTTCCTAGATCGTTTGTGTCGCGATGAGGAGGGCGCCTTCTGGAAGGAAGACGCCCGTAGAAATTTCCCATCCTTGAGAAGTGTGCACTCGTGCAGTGAGGAGGCCCACCGTTTATACCGAGCCGAATGCTCCTTCTACCGTGAATATTGTCTTGCTCTGAAACACTTCTTAGGGCGTCGGATGGCCTCTCCAACGTCAAGGCGTTGTCTCGTAGGGCATTATATCAAGTGTTAGTCAGGGGGGCCGTTTTGACGATCTCGGTCTTACGAAGCGGGAGGCTCGCTCAATCTGGCCTTTGGCGCCCGGGTTGAAATGTCTCAACCATGAGGCATCCGTCACCTTGCTGGTGATGCGTGGGGACTTCTGGGTCGCCAAAAAGCTTTGCGCAGCGGGCTTGGAGAAATATCCAAACTGCCGACTCTGTGGTAGGGAAGTCGAGACCATTGGTCACGTTTTCTTTCATTAAAGATTGGTAGCACCGTTGTGTAAATTTGTTGAAGGCCTCGTGGTTCGCATGTTGCAGGGAAAGTTCTTTGTCCTTGAGGCCGCATCTGTTTGTAGTAATGTGACGACGCTGTTGACGAAGGCTAAACTTTGTATTCCACTGCTTGCTAGGAGTTATGAGAGTCGTGATTTGGTCGACAAGTCAGAACTGATTCTATGGAGGTGAGAAGTTCACCTCTTCCCAACTGATCTTGTACTTTAGGGATCAGCTTAAAGTCAAGATTAGGACGGAAAGGCGGCGATTCTCTTCATCAGAATTCGCCAAAAGGTGGGTAAATCTTGCACGACTGTGCAGAGTGAAAGGGGCTGACCTAGAGTGGCACTTTGATGTCGGTTAGGTACAGGATTTTGTCCTTTCTGGGTTGAACAGAGGCAACCCGTCCCGATATTAGGCTAGTTTCAGTTTTAGTTTAAAACTTTAGTTTCCCTTTTCCGGTTAACTTAGCTAGGGTATGTATGCTAATTGGCCCCTTTTATTTCTGTCCCTATTTTTCTTTAGTTTAATTCCCCATCCCCTCCCTCTTTTAGGGGGTCAGTGATGTCAGTTCTCTGGTAGTTGCGGGATGCCTTTCGTTTCGCGTGTGTGTTTTCGTATTTGTTGTTGTGTCTAAATGAGTGCGTGTGTATGTGAGTGCTTTTTGGATGGATGATTGTTCTTACACTATTATAATCCCGCAATGTTTTTCGTTCAGTTAACTGACGTCTCTGCCACATTTAGGGATTGGTGGGGGGTTATTACTAACCTTAATTTGTTTTGCTTCCATGTAAATAGTATTATTTCATATTGTAAATTATCATTGGGGTTTTTAAATTGTTGTCCCCCCCCCAGACATTGAAATGTACATATGGGGACTAGTTAGGATTTCATAGAGAATTTGAGGTATTATGGTGGATGTAGTAAGAAAGGTAGGAGTGACTCTGTCGTTTTGGTGATAGGACAATTGTTGGTATGTTTGGGTCAATGTTTGTGGCTAGCTAAGTTTAGAATTAAGAGTGAAGACCGGCCTTTCCACTATCCTCTTTTTTGGACTTGTGCCACATTTTGTACCTTTCTGCAAATAAATACCTTTTGTGATTACTGTAAGACCTTTATTCCGTCACTTTGAGAAACCTTTGTACCGTTTACTGCTGTTATTCTCCGACGAAGGCAGACAATTGGTTTTGTGGTTTTCTTTCGAGTGTGTTGGACAAGCTTTGATAAATTCCCCTAAGAACTGTTAAGTTTTTGATTTTATTTTTAAAAATCTCTTTTGTATTTTTAAGTTTTCCGTTTTAGTTTATTGGTTCATATTTGTGTATTTTTGTTCTTTTCCCTTTTGTTTATTTCCTTTCTTGTTTTTTCTTTTCACCCTCCCCACGGTTTTTGTTTTCATTACTTTTTCGTATTTATGTGTTTGAATTGTTTATTGTCTTTCGTTGTCCACAATCCTTTTTCCTTTTATTTTTGTTTGTTCTGGATATTGTTTTTTCGTTTTTAAAATGATTTAAACAGGAAAAAATAAACAACTGGTTATTTGTTCGGTCACGGCGGTCGTTTCGGCTTCCATGGGCGAGAACAACTCGCTGGTGTCTTCGGTTAAAACGTCCTGGACTGAGAATAGACCGAAGAAAAATGCTATAATGAAGACAAAAAAGTGTTTGAGGATTCGTTCAAGGAAAATGAATTTCTCACAATTCCGGAGGCTTTGGAGGCCGTTAATACAAGAATAGTATCCCTACTGACATCTAATGTCAAAAGCCGTAAATTAACTGGAGTCAGCAGGGACACAATGGAAGAGGTCCTAAAGTCCTTAAAGATTAGCTCAAAGGTTTTGGCGAGACGGACTAACGCAATATGGGATATTGTCGTCCCCACCGAACAAGACGCCAAACAGCTAGCAGGCAGTGTGCTAAGCACGAAAAACATTAGACTGCAAAGCGAGTACATGGGCACCCGTAGGACGAACATTAGAGTCCATGGGGTGCCCGTGGATATCTCAGAAGACCGGATGGGGGCACTACTTTTCTAAATTTGGAAAAGTAGACGAAGTAAATGCCACATTAGGAAAATCGGGTATCGCCACTGGAGATATGGAGCTTCAGGTTACGTTGAACAGAACCAATTTTGGGCAAATTCCCAATATTCTATTGTGTAGAGAAAGAAGAATGTTGGTGGTCGTAGAGGGCCGAATACCGAACTGTTGGTCGTGTGATGTCGTGGGGCACATGGCAAAGGGGTGCCCCGCGAAACGTTCGCATCCTGTAACTAGGCCCGCAACTACAACAGCAGCTACAGTAGTCGCAGCAACCGTGGTAGAAGGGGTAGCGGACAAAGACCCCGATAATATCCGGAAGGAGGTTGGTATTGGTAAGAGGGCGAAAAACTCGCCTTCTCCCACGCGCCAAACGGAGATAAAGGATAAAAAACAACCACCAACGCAGCATGAGGCAAAGAAAGAAATTAAAAAGAAGGAAAGCCAAAAAAAGCCTGAAAAGGAGCAGACGCCTAAAAACAACAGCAACGAAGGCAGCAGCAGAAACAGTAGAAGCAGAAGAAGCAAGAGCAGGAGCAGCAGGAGCAGCAACAAAAGCAAAACGAAGAGAAAATGGAGGTGGAAAAATGTCTCCACCTCGGACAGCAACTTTCAAAAGGAATAGAGATGAGGAAAGGAGGTAAAGACAACGATGCACAAGCACCCCGGGCAGGGTTTAGGGATGTGGGATGTCGGCAGAATTGTCCTGAAAGGACGAATGACGTCAGAGTTTGTTGTAGGGAGCCTAGGACAATCCGTCGGGCTCCTAACTGACTCAGATTTCCGTCCGGTATGTGAGTAGGTTTTTGCTTTTCTTTTTCTTATTTTTTGCAGGCCTAACGATGTCAATCAAGATAGCCAACCTGAATGCGAGGGGCTTGAGGGATCGGCTTAAGGCAATCCGCCTGCTCCGGGATCTCTTGTCTTTTGATGTGGATGTCACCGCGATCCAAGAGACTCACTTTGTTTGCAACTTCGATGCGTGTGTGCTGAAGAGCAACTTTGTCGTTTATTCAGCATATGGGGAACGACAGACCAGAAGAGTTTCTTTGCTTGTTAGACGTACTCTTGATGCGAAAGTGGACCTTGCGCATACCGATGCCGAGGGCCGGTTGATCGTGACCGATATTGCCGTGATAAGTGGTTCGTTCCGAGTCGTTGCGGTTTATGCGCCAAACGACCAGAAGGAGCGGGTCTCGTTTTTTCGGCATTTGGGACGTTCCTAGTAGATTCAACGCGCCAAGTGTTAATGCGGGACTGGAATGCCATCGTGGACCCCAAATTAGACAGGGGGTGGGGAGCTAGCGGGTGTAGGGGTGATCGTATCCTGGTTGATTTTGGTCTCGTTGATCGATACCGGGTCTATCACCCCGTGGGGAAAATGTGGACGTGTGCTCTTAGTTGGCCTTCTGACAAGATGGTTAGCTACCTTAAAAGAATTTTAGTTAGAGTAGCCGACATAGTTTTGTTAGATTGTCCTACGTTCCACTGGGTAGGCTATTCGGACCACAAATTTGCTTCTGTCCGTGTGGCGTTAGATCGTAGGCTTAGAATGTCTGGTTACTGGAAGTTCAATCTGTCTTTACTGGACAGGCGTGACTTCCAGGAGCAGCTAACTAGCGTACTGCAGCGGGAGCTAGTGGGGGCGGTTATCAGGAATGTAGTGTGAGAGACTTAAGGATAGGATTAGGTCCTTCACCACTGATTTCAGCAAACAGCTCACATTAGAGCTGAGAAGGTGAAGACGCTTAAGGCTAGTTTTTCACGGGCGGTGGCTGGGGGCATCCCCTAGAGATAGCCCTAGGTAGGGAGGCCCTGGAGTATTTGAATAAGGAGCGTTAGATTGGACAGGTAGTTAGACATATGTTAAGCAAGATGTCTTCCGAAGCTGTGAACATGGGCGCAGAATTGCGCGAGGAAGAGATTCGATCGTTACATTCGTGAAGTCGATACGGCGTACTCTTCGGGCCACTGACGACATGTGCAAGGCGTTTTGGCGGAATTTCGAGATCCGGTTTACCAAGGTGCCTGGTCTTCACGAGGACGAGTTTCGCAGCTATTTGGTTGACTTTCCTCGGCTTTCGCCGACTGAAGCGGCTAGCTGCGAGGGAGAGATCACGGAAGGCGAGGTTTACGCGGCATTAAAGAAGGTCAGCAGAGGCAAGTCGCCCGGTTTGCCCTTTGAATTGTTCTTGAGGCTGTCGCACATCTTTGTCCCGATTATGACTGTGGTGTTCAACAACTGGTTCCGGTCGGGGTCCATACCCAACCGGATTCCCAGGAGTGTGATCACGCTGTTGAAAAAGGGCAAGGGTATTGGGGGGAAACTAAATGATTACAGGGCCATTAACTTTTATATAGATTTTGGCCAAGAGCCTGCAGGAGCGTTTGCAGTCAATTGCCGAATCTCTGTTGGGTCCTGACCAGACTTGTTCTGTGAGGAGCCGAACACTTTAGAGCAACATGCATCTGATCCGCACGATTATAGAGGGTGTAAAAGACGACGATGAGGATCAGTCCAAGGCATTTGATAGGGTTGACCATCGCTACCTTGCTGCTGTCCTGAAGGCCGCCGGATTCGAACCCGACTTCTGCCGCTGGATTAGCCTCCTGTATCGCTCCCCTAGTGCTGTGTTACAAGTGAACGAGAAGCTGTCACGCGCTTTTGCGCTGTCTAGGTCGGTTCGTCAGGGTTGTCCACTGTCGCGCCTACTTTATACCTTGGCGTTGGAGCCTTTCCTTCCTCGGCTGAGGGACAGGGCGTGCAGTCCGGCCCTACGCGGAATCGCCGTTCCTGGAGGGGATCGAACCAGGGATTTTGCGTACGCCGATGTTGTAACTGCTTTCGTGTCGTCCTGCAGTGACATGGAGGCGGTACTGGAGGCGCTTGACCGGTACGAAAATGTGACAGGGGGCAAGATTAACCGCGACAAATCGTCCGGATTGCGGTTAGGTGCCTGGAAGGGGGTCGATCTTCCGGGGCCGTTCGGTTAGACGGACGGTCCTGTCCGCATTCTTGGAGTGTGCTTTGGACCTCCAGCTGGAGTAAAATTGGTCTGAAGTACGAGCAAAAGACTAGGCGTCGACGGAGGTAGTCCGTGAAGGGCAGGGCGGAGGTGTGTGCTACATACTTTTCCCCTCTTGTTCTTTATCGATTGTCCATACATCCTCTCTGTGACGACCATAGGAAGCCGCTCGAGAGCTCGCTAACCTCCATTTTATGGAGGAGACGCAGGAATCTGGTCAAAGGCGTGTCGTTCCGGGGTGAAACGAATGGTCTTTCTGACGCTTCTGGCCACGACCTGAATTATGATTTGGAAGACGCGACAGGAGGAAGTCTTGCAAGGCAACTGTCTTTCTCATCAGGACCTGATCCAATTCTTTGAGCATCAGATTATGATGAAGATCAGGACTGAAAGAAAACGCTTGCATTCGACAGTCTTCAGCGAAAGGTGGGTGACTGAGCCGAGCTTGGTTCGTTTGAACGGGGCTAGCCTTGATTTTCTCCTTTAGGTCAACCTATGTCACATCGGGGTGGTTTCCTGTGGAGCTCTTCCCTTGGTTAGGTTAGACAAGCCTTGTGTACCCAGTTAATGTAAGTGTTGTTCCCGGCCTGTTCCCGGCCACATCTTTGGTTATTATCCAGGTTGAGATTTCCAACCTCCCCAGTTTGTTTATGGACCCCTTTATCTCGACTGGGTCAGCTTTATATTTTCCCACGGCCGAGTAATTTTTTATCCTTTTCCCACTCCCTTAGCGAGAGAATCACTTGATTTTGTCCAGCGTCCTCTCTGTTTTGAGTGTTGGACGGGCCCTACTATCATCAGTTTGCTTTGTGTTGATTTTTAGTTTATTGTTGGGTTCATCTCCCTCCACTCTCATTCTTCATTATTAGATTATTATGTATTATAATTTATTATCATAAGAATTTTTATGGCATGGGGTGCGTTTTGTAGGTCCTCCTTGAGAGAATGCGGTATTGTGGTGTATGGAGGATTGAGTGGTGACGGGCGAGTTTTTATGGTGACTGTGTAAATTGTATGAGTGAATGGGTCGTGAATCAGATTAGCTAAGTATAAGATAGTTACTGTCGACCAGCCTTAACCCCTCCCCATTTTAGGCCATGTGCCACAATTGTGTAATTTTCACAATATATATATTTTTGTGATTACTGTAAGACCTTTATTCTGTCACATTGAGAAACCTTTGTTTTGATTTATTTCCACCGTTTTTTCTTAACTTCCTTTTGACTGTTTTGTAAATCTTTGATTTTTTCCTTTTCAATTCCTTACCCTCCTCATTTTTATCTTTGCTTTATTTTCTTATTTTTCTTTTATTATTTAACATTTTGATTTTCTTTTACGTTTTGTTTTTACTTTTTTGAATTTATTTTCTCCCCGTACTCACTTCCCAGATTTTATCTGTTTATTTTTCTTTTTGACATTTTCCGTCCGACTTTATTTTCCTTTGTTTATTACGTGTTACTTTCTTCTGTGTTCCTTTCTTTTAAATAATCGTTACATTTCCGTGTTTTATCGGTTAATTTCGTCTGTAATATATTTGTTTGCAAATTTTGTGTTTAGTTTGTATATTCTGTACCTTTTTTTCTTTCCTTGTTTATCGTTTTGTTTTAAGGTTGACCGTTTTATCGGCAGCCATATTGTAAACTGTTACATTTCGTTTCGTATTTTATTTCTATAGCGTTTTCTTTTCCGTTTATAACTTTTGTGTAATTTGTTACTTTCTTGTCTGTCGTCATTTTAATCTTTTGTACTTTTTTAAAATTTGTTGTTTCGTCTTTTGGCGAACCTTGTTCACTTGTACGTCCATTTGTTTTGCGTTTTCTTTTTGTTTGTTTAAATTGTTTCGCCTTTAGGTGAACCTTATCTATTTAATTACTTTTTTTAAAGTAGTTTTTTGTAAATTTCTAGTCTAGCCCACGGGCGAACCTTTTTTTTTTGTCTCGCTGTTAAGTGAACCTTGTTTATTTTATCTTTTTGTAATATTTTTTGTTTGTTTATTGAACCTTGTTGATTTAATTATATTTGCCATTTTTTTAGGCGAAACTTAACTATTTTTATCCATATATATAACCCCTCCTAATCCCTTGAAAATGGAAAAGAAAAATGCACCCTCCTTTTTAATCATAAAGAAAAATCCTAAAGTTGCCGACCTTAGGAAGTCAGTAAGGAAACATCATTGCATTACCTGGCATTAGTTCCCGTTAATCAGAAGGCTAATGACATAACTACAGATATGGAAGCCGATAATGGCAAATCCAAAAATGTATGGTGACCCATAATGGCCAATCTGGAAAAAGTATAGAGGCCAAAAATGGTCGAAATAAGAATAAGAAAAGTAAGGTGGCCAATAATGACCAAGAAGCAGACCAAACATCATCTTCCAAAAATATGGAAGCCAATAACACCAGTAATAATGCAGAGGCCGGGGAATCGCCCTGTCTTTGAAAATCTCCCACCCTAAGTGTATCATCGATATTGTGTAGTTCTTGGAGCGTGCCAAGAGTTACGCACACCTTGTCTTAGAAGGTGGGCTCTTGGATGACCCCAATGAACTTCAGAAAATCGAGAAAAGAATAGTGTCAGTCTTCGTCGTCGATAAGCATACGCGCAAAATTTGTCGTTCGACGAAAGACACAGTGGTTAAAACACTGGATTCCCAGGATTTAAGCCACTAAGAATCGTTAAGGGCTCGGGCTTTTTCATGTGGGATGTATTGCTACCCACACCAGAAGATTGCCTAAAAATGAAAAGCACGGAGATAATCACTAAAGATATCATACTGCGCACTGAATACGAAGGTAGTAGAAGGACCAGAATAGCCATATACCAGGTCCCTCCTCAGGTTATCGAGGAACACCTAGCGGTATTCCTGTCGCTGTATGGTTAAATTCTAGGTGCTTCCTGCGATAGGTTGACCTGGAGATGGAGTT
This sequence comes from Acanthosepion esculentum, assembly GCA_964036315.1. Taxonomy (NCBI): domain Eukaryota; kingdom Metazoa; phylum Mollusca; class Cephalopoda; order Sepiida; family Sepiidae; genus Acanthosepion; species Acanthosepion esculentum. The sequence continues at coordinate 67,417,219 of OZ038517.1, read as the reverse complement.
TTGACATCATGTTAAATCGAAAAGCCTTCATCTCCATCCCCAAATGTCTGGATGTTGGGAGCCTGAAGCTGCCTGTCATCGTGACTGGCCGCAAACCGGTGTGTTGGAAGTGTGGAGAGACTGGTCACCCCTCATTTTCCTGCCCGGAGAAGGCGGCCTCTGGAAGTCAGGCCCCAGTCGAACAAAATCCGCCTCTGACCGCCTCTTTAATTTCCGCCACGCCTGTAATGGGCATGCCAGCTTCCCGGACCGGTGTGGTAAAACCCCCGGTTGGGTCTACATCGAAGCCCCCATTCCCCGAAGAGCCTTTGTCCGCTGCTAGTGCAGTTGTGGAGAAGGGAGATGGAGAGGGAGAGCCCCCTGGATGTCAAGAAAGGCCCTCTCCTTTCAAAAAGGTCATACCTCCACATCTTCTAATCTGTCACATTCATCCCATCCATCAACTCCTCTTAGCAGAGACTCCAGCACTTTCAGACAAAATTACACATCTTTCCAAAATCCCAGTCCTTCCCGCATTTGCGTGCTGGATGGTACCATAAAGGATAAGAGGCTCTGCGCGTCTCATTGGGGTTTATGCGCCCAATAACCGTTCTGAGCGGCCTGCTTTGTTTCGAGCCGTTCTTGACGACATCTCGTCGGGTAGTTTTAGTGGGGGATTGGAATGCCGTCCTTGACCCCGATTTAGATCGTATAGGGTACTAACAACCGAGACGTGAAACCACTTCGGGACTTTATCGATAGGTTTGATCTTGTCGATAAGTACCGGAATGAGCATCCTCGGGAGGTAGTTTGGACTTGGACAAACAGTGGCAACTCGGCTCCTGGGACGCTTGCTAGCTACCTCGACCGAGTCTTATTTAGGGTGTCCAAATTTTCATTATATAGTATCGAGGAGACACGACCAATGAGAACATGCTGTTCCATATCCTGGACGCTGATTGGCTTAGTGACTGCAGCCTCAGTTCCCAGCATCCTAGCTTTCGTCATATCCTGCCATTCAGTTTGCTTCCTATGCACACATCTGCTACATCACTCAGCATCTTTGTATTGTGCAGTGTTATTTTGGATTTTTTTGTTTTAAATTGTGAATTTATTTCATGTCGTAAAATGTCGCCCAAATGTTCTGCATCATCTAAGCCTTCTGGCAGTGAATCCAGATGCCAGAGAAAGATGGCTGCTATAGCAGAGAAGGCGAAGTTGGGTAATCAAGATAGGATATTATGTATATTTTTTTAATTTAATATTGAGCACTGTTTTTTCTTACACTATAGGGTATATATGTATTTGTATACAAACACTTACTCGGACATTTATCTATATTTATCCATTTGTTATATATATATATATATATATATATATATATATATATATATATATATATATATATATATATGCACGCAGAAGCTGATAGGTGCAATGAATAAAGAAATTCGCAATAAATTCTATTCTAAGAAATGAAAATAAATTCTGGTTTGATTTTCACTCAGACAATTGTTCACATTTTTGTTGTTGTTGTTGTTATCACAACGTTTCAGCCATTGTGCGCTCTGGCCTTCATCAGATGTTTGTCCCTCAAAAGATGTAGAAAATAATCAAAGTGTAAATAATATGAACAATGATAATTCCTCATAGACAGAAGTCCTTTATTCCCCAAACTATGAGAGGCCCATTATTTACAGGCCCTGTTTTAAGACTGTTCTAGTCACATTATTTAGGTCCAACTTATTTACGTAAGTACCAGCACAATAAACAAGCTATATTGGGGTAATTTCTTTTTAGGAGGTGGGGGGTAGTATGCATCTTGTAGGTTCGTAAATCTACTACTTTAAGGCTGACTTTAAATTTCAGACAGCTGTGGCCACATGCGCAACAAAAACATTATTTACATGTTAACAAACCCTAGGCATCTTTTGGTATTCTATACTAAACATTCAAAGATAATTTGGGGAATGAAAATTGTGTAGAGAATTGGTTTTTATCCTTATGTGATCTCCAGTCTGCTGCGTGCTTTATTCATCAGGATTTGGATGATGAGTTTTCTTATATGGCTCATTAGGCTGATTGTCCAATGGAGTTCACATTCGTCTTCACCTGGTTTCAATGAAAATAGATCTACTCAGCTCTTCCGGTATATCGACACTGTTGTAGCGTTCATTTCCTGTGTCTGTAATCTTGTCTATGCCGAAATCATGTAACGTTGCCAGCATCTCCATCACAATTCCGTCTGGACCTTCCACTTTGTTAATGTTCAATTTGGTCAGTGAAGTTTCCACTTCAGCTTTTCAAATCTCCACGCCGTCGATATTTCTCGGTTGGTTGCTTTCGGTGTGGAACCGTTCTCCAATATATTCGCTCTATATTGGATGCCCCTTTATTCTTTCGTCAATATCAACTTTCCATCCTTAACTAATGCAGAAAAGAGGAACAGTTATGTCATATATATATATATATATATATATATATATATATATATATATATATATATATATATACTAGCTTTATACCTATCCTACAGGCCAGGAAAAGATGTTTTCAGGAATATAAATTAATTCAGATTATTTCTGCTTAAAATTAAAATTTAGCATCTTTTCATTTGTACCTCCTTATTTTTTAAAATATCAATTAGCATTTGTCTTATTAAAGTTCTGCTTTCCACCCTCACCCCCTAAAGCAGCCTCTTTCTACAAGCCACTCTTTTGTAGAACCAACTCCCAAGGGGATACTTCCCGGATAACTACACTCTTAACCTGCTGAAGTCTAGTTTTAACCATTATCTTTCTCACTTATCTGCAGCGACTGTGCTTGTAACTTTTAACCCTCGACATCAAGTGTCCCCTCACCTGAGACTTTTGCAGTGTGAACATCATTGAGAAAAAAAAACTCTTAGCAATAATTTTTAAACAACCTTATTATTTACTTGATTTTATGTACCATAATTGTTTTTTTTTTATTCATGTCACCCCAAGCAAAGCAATAAAGCCACTGTGATGCAAGGGAATACTGGATGTGAGAGAATATGAGAAAAAGAAAACATTATTAAGGAGAGAGAATAAAAGAAGAGGAATTAAGAAGATAACAAATGATATTGCATTTAAATTTTAAAATCAAAATTGATTGGAAAGCAAGAGAGAGAGTACCACAAGTGTGATAGAAGAAACGTTTAGCAAAGAAGTTACGGTTCCCTCTATACATTTCAATTGTAAAAGGATGAGACCTAACTACCAATCTAGTACTGCGCTTAAATTCATAAATTCATAAAGTCGAGGTAGCAATGAGAAGAATTAGCATGAAAGTATTTATAGAAAAAAGAGAAGGGAAGCTATGTTATAGCAATGGGAAAATAACTGAAGCCGAGATGCCAGGTCAGGACTGTTAACATTGCAGGCTGTTTGGATTTTACTTCAAGTAGATAAGATAAATGAAATACCAGTTACTCTCTTGACACTGAATTATTGTATTACATTCAAGTATATTTACAATTTTGTTTTTAGCAAGGTGCTAGGAGCCACTAGTTCTCATTACTTTCATATATTGTGTATAAGTTCTGTTGGTGCTTCATTTATAGCCCTTCAGGCAGCTTAAAGGAATCATTTACAGCAAGAGAAACACAGCAATGCAAGTAATATAAGCCATTTTAAGGACAGATTTTAAAGAGTTTGCACAAAATTCAGAAATAGCAGAAGATTGAAAGGAAACCAAATTAACAATTTCAATTTCTGATGCATTTTTTTACAGAATTCAATTTTCTTAAAATGAGAAAATTACTTAAATCTTATTGGGTTATATTCATTCTTGAGACGAGGAGGAGGAGGAAGAGTAGGAGGTGGTGGAGGAGGAGGAGTAGGAGGTGGAGGAGTAGGAGGAATAGCAATGTTTGTATTGACAGACATTTTATGACTAATTTAAAAAAAAAAGAAATCAATCCATGAAAGGCATGTGGGTCAGTTCAATGACCCCCCCA
>OZ038517.1:67358258-67410758 GCA_964036315.1 Acanthosepion esculentum | reverse complement strand
ATAGATAGATAGATAGATTCATTCAGTTATCGGAAGTAAATATTTTAAACTTTTTTGTTGTCTTTTTAACAAGCGGACCACTTTACTTAAGTAGTGCCTCGTCTTTTAAATCCTACAACAAACCTTAAGTAAGCAGATAGGGAATCGGGGAGAGCCGTGAATAAAAAACTTATCGTCTTCTTTGCTTTGCTCAATAAGAAATGATAAAAATGATTTCGAATCATGAGAGAGAGAGAGAGAGAGAGAGAGAGGGGGGGAAGGGGGGGATTTCTTTTTCTTTGCTTTTAAAGAAACAAAGAGATAGACCAATAGATAGAGCGATAGATACGAACAAGACTGACCGACTTTTCAGAAGGGTTTCCAAGTATTTCACGAGCAGATAGGAAATTCGGGAACAAAATATCTTATCGTCTGCTTTATTCAATAACAAATCAACAAATTGAAGACGAGTCAGACGAACATTTTACGATTTGTGTTTACAAGATGATTTGCATTAAAGTAATATTTTATCGGTAATAAGTAATATTAAAGTAATATTATTAAAATATTTAGTAATATTATTAAAGTATTAAGAAATATTATTAAAGTATTAAATAATATTATTAATGTATTAATAATATTATTAAAATATTGAGTAATATTATTAAAGTTTTAAGAAATATTATTAACATTAAGTAATATTATTAAAGTATCAAGGAATATTATTAAAGTATTTAGTAATATTATTAAAGTATCAAGGAATATTATTAAAGTATTTAGTAATATTATTAAAGTATTAAGGAATATTATTAAAAAGTATTTAGCAATATTTTATCGGTAATAAAAACGAAAGAGAAACTCGTTTTTTTAAGATGGAATTAAAAGGAAAGCCGAAAATATTTCTATTAAAAAGAAAGAGACAAAGAAAGAAAAGAAGAAAAAGAAAGGAAGAGAAAAAGAAAAAAGAGAAAGTTGGAAATTAAAAAGAAAAGAAAAAAGAAGAAAAAGAAAGAAAGAAAAAAGAAAAAAGAGAAAGTTAGAGATTAAAAAGAAAAGAAAGAAAAAAGAAAGAGACAAAGAAAGAAAAGAAGAAAAAGAAAGAAAAAAAGAGAAACTTGGAAATTAAAAAGAAAAGAAATGAAAAACTAAGAAAAAAAGAGAAAGTTGGAAATTAAAAAGAAAAGAAAGAAAAAAGAAAGAAAAGAAGAAAAAGAAAGGAAGAAGAAAAGAAAAAAAAGAGAAAGTTGGAAATTAAAAAGAAAAGAAAGAAAAAAGAAAGAAAAGGAGAAAAAGAAAGAAAAAAGACAAAGTTGGAGATGAAAAAGAAAAGAAAGAAAAAAGAAAGAGACAAAGAAAGAAAAGAAGAAAAAGAAAGGAAGAAAAAAGAGAAAGTTGGAAATTAAAAAGAAAAGATAGAAAAAAGAAAGAAAAGAAGAAAAAAAAAGAGAAAGTTGGAAATTAAAAAGAAAAGAAAGAAAAAAAGAAAGAGACAAAGAAAGAAAAGAAGAAAAAGAAAGAAAAAAGAGAAAGTTGGAAATTAAAAAGAAAAGAAAGAAAAAAGAAAGAAATGAAGAAAAAGAAAGGAAGAAGAAAAGAAAAAAAGAGAAAGTTGGAAATTAAAAAGAAAAGAAAGAAAAAAGAAAGAAAAGAAGAAAAAGAAAGGAAGAACAAAAGAAAAAAAAGAGATAGTTGGAAATTAAAAAGAAAAGAAAGAAAAAAGAAAGAAATGAAGAAAATAAAAAGAAAGAAAAAAAGAAAGAAAAAAGAAAAAGAAAGAAAAAAGACAAAGTTGGAGATGAAAAAGAAAAGAAAGAAAAAAAAGAAAGAGACAAAGAAAAAAAGAAGAAAAAAAAAGGAAGAAAAAAGAGAAAGTTGGAAATTAAAAAGAAAAGAAAAAAGAAAGAAAAGAAGAAAAAGAAAGGAAGAAGAAAAGAAAAAAGAGAAAGTTGGAAATTAAAAAGAAAAGAAAGAAAAAAAGAGAGAAAGAAAGAAAGAAAGAAAAGAAGAAAAAGAAAAAAGCGAAAGTTGGTAATTAAAAAGAAAAGAAAGAAAAAAAGAAATAGACAAAGAAAGAAAAGAAGAAAAAGAAAGAAAGAAAGAAAAAAAGAGAAAGTCGGAAATTAAAAAGAAAAGAAAGAAAAAAAAAGAGACAAAGAAAGAAAAGAAGAAAAAGAAAGAAATTAAAAAGAAAAAAGTGAAAGTTGGAAATTAAAAAGAAAAGAAAGAAAAAAGAAAGAAAGAAAGAAAAGAAGAAAAAGAAAGAAAGAAAAAAGAAAGAGAAATTTAGAAATTAAAAAGAAAAGAAAAAAAGGAAGAGACAATGAAAGAAAAGAAGAAAAAGAAAAAAAGAAAGAAAGAGAAAAAGAAAGAAAGAAAATAGAGAAAGTTGGAAATTAAAAAGAAAAGAAAAAAAAGGAAGAGACAAAGAAAGAAAAGAAGAAAAAGAAAGAAAGAAAAAAGAAAAGGGAAAAGAAAGAAAGAAACAAGGAAAATAAGTGGAAAAGAGAGAAAAGAAAAAACAGAGAGAAGGTAAAAAAGAAAAAGAAAGAAAAAAGAAGAAAAAGAAAAATTTCAATTATTTACCTGAACTCATATTTTTATCCGACGACAAATTCAATTTTTAAGTGCAACAAAAATTAATTTTATTTGCATAAATTTGCATAAATTAAAAACAAAAATCGTTCAATAATTATCGATTTATTTGCTCTTTTTATTTCATTTCCTTTCCACATTTTCTGTCAACGATTGATGGTCGGAGATAAAAATAAAAAATTGAATTGAAAAAAAAATTTCAAAAAACGAATTTAAAAAAAAATTAAATTTTATTAACAAATAAAAAAAAATTAACTTTTTTTTTTTTTTTTTTTAAATAATTTTGAAAATTTTCAAGAAATTTTTTCCATCTTTTTTAAAAATAACAAACAATTTTTGGCTGGAAACAAAAATCGTCGGAAAATTTTCAGATTTTTCCGGAAATTTATAGAAATTTTTTTCCGGTAAAAGAGAAAAAAATTCTTTTTGGCTCGAAAAATAAAAAAATCCAAATTTATTTGAACAAAAATCGAAAAATTCTTCTTTTATTTGTAATTTTTGAAGAATTTCTCCATTTTGATTCCAAACCAAAATTTCCGACCCTCCCCGTCTTGCGCCCCACAAATTCCCAGTCGTCGGATCGGCACGAAGGCGGGGGGGATAACCACTCCCAAACCCCGGTGACCCCCGGGGGTGGATTGTTGTTATTTCATCGCCGTTTTCATTAAAACAAACAATTTCTTTAAAATCAAAATCACAAGCGAAAATTTGTTTCTGATTTTGACACAAAGAAAAAAATTTATTTTCTTTTGTGTCAATTATTTTTTGCTTTTTTAAAAATGGCGGAGATTTTTGTCGCGCCAAAAAGAAAAGTCTTCCCTCCTCCCTCGTCCCCGACCCCTCAGGACAACAAACAACGAAAATGTCTTCGGGGAGGCGACACATGTCCCAGGGGCAGAATGTCTCTCTTCCGTCCTTTAAGGGAAATTCGCCGACCAATTCCCCAGAGTCCGTGAATTCGAAAATCGATCCGCCGTTCCCATCGCCAACAAAGACGTGATTGTCTTCATCGCTGACGACAATCGATTCAATCCACCCCAACGGCGACGGGTTCGATCCTTGCAGAGGGCATTCACTTTCGAATTGCAAATGCCCGTCTCCCTCCGGCGTCCAATCGATTATTTCTTTCTTCAATGACTCTAGGGAATCGTGACACCATTTGGGAAAGGTCACAACCCAATGTTCTTTCTCGGGTGGAGCAAATGATTGGTGGAGCCGCGCAGAAAGCTCAGCTCCCACCAACCTCAATCCACAAACGACGTCCTCATCGTCGGCGTCGTCCCTCAACAAATGTCCCAAGGTGTCACGCCAGATTTTCACCTTCCCCAAAAGTTCTTCTCTCTCTTTCAGGGAGTTTCGCCATTTTTTCTCCAGTTCAGACGCCATCACTCTCATATTTTCGCACAGCTCGTTCAACTTGAGCCGTGTCTCTTCTACAAATGCCTCAAAATCCTCCCAAAGTTTGGAGCATTCCGTATTGCAATCCGTTGATAGTTGCTCAATGGATCGCCTCGTTCGCTCGTTCGTTGCCCGGATGTTGATTTCGAACTGGCGGAGTTGCCGCTCCAGGGTGGGGCCGCCCTCCTCTTTCCCCTTCCACGCCGCCTCCCTCACCGACAGCGGACGAGGCGGACACCGGGGGGAGGCGGTCACGTGTTCCTTGTAACAAACGTCACACAGGCACACGTTGCACCGGTCGCAAAAGGCGTCCTTGGGTTGGCGGTGCCGTCGACAGTCATCCCTCGTGATGACCCGGATGGCCTCCACCCTCGACACGCCCGACAAGTCTTTCGTCTCGTGTCCGGCTTGGAATTTCTTATGAAATCTCCCGCAAGTCTGGCACAAGACTTTCTGACAGTCTTGGCACCAAATCTCGCCGGTCGATTCGTTGCCGTCTTCCGAACACGTATCACAATTCAGTTGGCCGGATTCCAGCTGACGGCGCCTCAAAGCCTTGACCAGAAATGGTGCCAGTCTCAAATCGTCACCGGTCGTGGGTTGTTGGCACAGGGGACAAAGGCCATTCCCTCCCAGAATCATCTCAACGCACGACCCACAGAAAGAATGAAGACAAGGCAACGTCTTCGATGCCAAATCCAAAACTTGGACGCATTTCGAGCATTGGAATGTCTCTTCTTCAGTCACGTTGCTGGACGCCATTTGCAAAATTTCTTCTGAAGATAAAAAAAATGAAATCTGAAAAGAAAGAAAAGAAAAAAAAGGTCAAAGTTCAAAATCAGAAAAAGACAAAAAAAAGTCCATTTATAAAACCGGAAGTAAAATGACCCGAAATTTCGAGATTTTACAAGAAAAACAAATCCATTTCCGGAAAGAAAATTGTATTCTTCTAAAATCCCAAATAAATGAAGGGGAGTAGAAGAGTGGGGGTGCGGACGAAATAGTGAGAGAGTGGGGAACGGAGAGAGTGGTTATCAATGAAGAAAGAGAGGGAGAGAAGAGAAATTCGAAGAAGGAAAGAAAGGGTAAAAGAGACAAAGAGAAAGGGGGGTTTTCTAATTTTCCACTTTCACAGTCACATTTAACATTCACTTTTCATCAATTGTAATATTTTAAAATTTTAATATTTTTCCAATTATTTTTTAAATTTCTTTCAAAAAGACACAAACAAAATGAAGACATTTTTTTATTTATTACCAATTTATATTTTTATCTACTTTGTGCATCTATAGTATGGCACAAGGACAATAGAAGCTAGTAAATGAAGCACTACTTAAATAAAGTGGTCCACACATAAAAACCGAAAAAGAAACTAATTTAAATTGAGTGAAGGAATTTTTTTCTTTTGCTAAAATAACAATTTGAACAATTAAAAAAAAATTATTCTATGAATAGAGGAAAAAAATTTGGTTTTCCTCTCAATATAAAGATAGATAGACCGATAGATACGAACAAGACTGACCGACTTTTCGGAAGGGTTTCCAAGTATTTTACAAGCAGATAGGAAATTCGGCGACAAAATAACTTATCGTCTGCTTTATTCAATAACAAATCAACAAGTTGAAGACAACGAGTCAGACGAACATTTTTAGATTAAAAAAGAAAAAAGTTTTCCAAATTAAATTCAATTTTTTTTTGGGAGAGAAAAGAAAAAAATTGATTTAATAAAGAGATTTTTTTTCTTTTTTTCAGACTTAAAAACCGCCTTGCGTCGTAGTGGCTTTCTTGCCTTCATTGGGGTTGAAATGATTAAAAAAAAGGAAGAAAAAGTCTCGTTGTGTTGATGGAAACATTAAAGAAGAAGGTTGAACGATTTGGAGAAACGATAAGAAAATTCTTACTTACATTTGATTTTGATTTCACTTTTGGGATGAAAAGAAGCGAGACGGAAACAAAACACGTCTTGTTTGTCGAATTTTCTGAAAGCAAACTGCAAAGGGCGTCGGCCGTGCGGATGACGTCATCGGAATACAAGGCATTTCATTGGACGAGAATAATCACGCCACTGGACACGAGAGTTTCATTACGTGTTATACATGAGAGAAAGAGGGGGAAAGAGAGAAGCAAGAGAGAAAACATGTAACGATGAGGGAGGGGCGAATTCTCTTCTCTTCTTTCCTTTTTCCTTTCAAATAACTCACGACATTTAATCATTTGAAAAAAATACTATCAACTCTTTTATTAATTGTTGGTAAAATAAAATCAAAAACTTATTAAAAATAAAAAAGTAGTATAAAATAAAAACACGACTATATAATATTTTATTAGTTAATACTAGTATAAAATAAAAACAACTATATAATATTTTATTAGTTAATACTAGTATAAAATAATTAATTAAATTTATTTTTTGTGCAAAATAAAAAAAATATTTTTTATTTTCACAAATAAAAATTCTTATTGTAAAATGTAAAAATCTTTTTTATTTTATATTTTGACACATTTAATTAATTTTTATTTTAAATTATTTTATATACTGACTAATAATTTTTTTTATAAACAGATACAAATTTAATTATTTCCCATTAATTCTTATAAGAAATTAACAATAAATGTTAAAAAAGAAATTCGATTCGGGTTTACAAGATGACTTGTATTAAAGTAATATTTTATCGGTATTAATCAATATTATTAAAGTATTAAGTAATATTATTAAAGTATTAAGTAATATTATTAAAGTATTAAGTAATATTATTAAAAAGTATTTAGTAATATTTTATCGGTAATAAAAACGAAAAAGAAACTCTTGTTTTTTGACTGATGAAATTAAAAGGAAAGCCGAAAATATTTCTATTAATGAAAAAAACTGTTCAACTCTGGTGTTTAATACCAAAAAAAAGGTGAAAATAATTTTGATGGAATCGTCAAAAATCTAAAAAGTCTTTTGAATTTCATGATTTTGAAAGAAAGACAAAATGAAACTAATTTTATTAGTGAAATTCCGGGAAATGTGAATGTCACCAACACGAAACTAGCAAACAACTTATGACTCATCAGGAATTTCCGATGACCTCTCACCTCGAACAAAGGTCAACAGACAGACAGACAGACAGACATATAGATAGATAGATAGATAGATAGATAGATAGATAGATAGATAGATATGAACAAACTAAGATATATAAACAGACAGACGAACATAAAATAATATAGAGAAAACAATGTGGACATTTGTTGACTGGCAACGAAATACACATGACCCCACCCCCTCGCACACACACATTATACATAAGGGTGGGTGAAAAAATAAAAAAAAAATAAAAACACTAGTACAAAATATTTTATTAGTCAGTACTAGTATAACTTGTTGAAACTTATTTTTTGTGCAAAATATAAAAAAAATTCTTATTTTCACAAATAAAAATGCTTACTTAAAATGTGAAAATCATTTATTTTAGATTTTTAAACTTTTTAATTAATTATTATTTTTAATTATTTTTTACTATTAACTAATAATTTTCATAAACGGATACAAATGTAATTAGTATATTTATATATTATATATAATTGAAATTCTTCTCGGGTTTAGTAGAAAATGACTTTAAGATTCGGCAATAAAAACGAAAAAGAAACTCTTCTTTTTTGACTCATAGAAATAAAAGGAAAACCCAAAATACAGAAGAGAATTTTTTATTGGTTTCTTCGTAACAAAGATGGCTGGGAATCACTGGGTTGTAACAATCGTTTGCATGTAATTTCTACACTGACCAAAACCAAAAATAAGGGCACACCCACCTATTTCTGTGTCAGCATACCTTTCCCCCATCTTTCTTCTTGATTAACAATTGCCAACACGGAGTAAACAAATTATGATTCATCAGAAATTTCCGATGACCTCTCCCATCGATCAAAGGTCAACAGATAGATAGATAGATAGATAGATAGATAGATAGATAGATAGATAGATAGATAGATAGATAGATAGATAGATAGATCTCCAACATTGACAAGATAAGCCAGTGTTTTCTAATGCATGCCGACATCAACTTAATTTCTCAATCAGAAATATCTCGTTTGTCCTGACAGTGAAGAAGAAAAAGTTATGCAGGCGAGATAAGGTTGTTTGTCGTTTATAAGAAAAGCTTAGACATTGTCCTCATTTCAGATGCAGTCACCTTACCTTGACACCCATGGACATTGGATGTCATACTTTATCATTGATTACATAAAAAGTAGAAGGGGTAATGCAGGCGAGATAAGCTCTTCTGTCAGTGATAAGAAAAGTTTAGACATTGCCCTCATACCAATTGCCGACAAACCAGATAATCCATTGGCAATTGTTGTCTCCCATCTTATCTAACATTTACAACTATAGTCATTGGATGACATTCTTTTCACTCGTTTCATAAACAATAATTTTCGTCTACAATATGGAAAGCGTCCATATTGTATTTTTACAGATAGAGTTTTATTTTATGAAATTAATTTTAAAATATTTTCCTTTCTTTTTTAGTAAATGTAAAATCGTGCCACGTCAACTAAAAAGTCAATGGATTCTATTTCTTCTGAAAGGATATCAAACCATTCATGCAATAAAACAAATAATGTTTTTATATATAAAAACCCACTTTGATCAGTTTTGTTCTTAATTCATTTTTGTTTTGTCATAAAAAGGAAGAGAAAAATGATATTTGGTAAACAAAAGAATTTTCATATTTCTCTGAAAAGAATAGATAATAATATTCACATTATTTACATTCGGAATATTCTCCTCATCTTTGTTGTTGCTATCACAAAGTTTCGACCGTTGGACCCTCTGGCCATCATCAGGTGTATATCGATCTGGGTAACCTACAATGAATTTTGAGTTGTCTCCTTTATTTAATCGACGGGTGTAGATTGTCTTAATCCCACTGCACATGTCTGGCGACATCTTGTCTCGTTTTTAATCCACTGCTCGTTTATTGCCTGCCAGTTTCCACTCAATACAAGTAGACACTGCCTGGAGCAGGGATTGAACTCACAATTTGGCTATTGTCCCGTAGGACACAAAAGCAAAAGTTGAAAGAAAGGAGAAAAGAAATACATAGAATTTCCCTAAACTCCAGGTCTCTACCTTATTTGAAACTGTTAAAAACAATAGCAAGAATTTTCTCGATATTATGGTTCCATCTGAAAACAGAAATTTTAAACCCAGTATAACACGAGCAAATTTGCCAACCTTCTCCTGATTTCAAATATTAAATAAGTGTCACCTTTTTTTTTCAAGGAAACTGTATTGTTTGTCGCTTTTTTTAAAGGAATCTCAATAGTTTTGACTTGTCAGAGTTAGTTCCTCCTCATTTCCTTAACCCTTCAACAGGGGTCTCTCTCCCCCAACTATAAATACTGGCTGACCCTTCTCTCTCTCTCTCTCTTTTTCGACTCAGGCCTCGTGCCGCAACCTCGCGCGGGGCGAGGAAAAACTTTCTCTTTTCCCCGTAGGCCAATATGTGACATCTCACAGATACAGCGTTTCCCATATTCTGGGAACACGCTAAGGACAATACATAACTTCTCCATACAAACACTATGTAACTTTTCATGTCTTCGTGTATTAATATATTTGTTTACCCATAATATATATTTGTTTACCCATGTATATCGGTCTTGTTTGTTTTCTTAGTCTTCTTCGGACTTAATTAAACTCCGACATTCTGACGTAGCTGGACCGGCCAGCAGGAAAGTTTAACCTTCTGATATCTCTTCACATCCTCACCCGCACGGTCCTCTACAGACTTTTGTTGAGCCTAAAAACTTGTATTTATTTTTCAAAAATAGCTGTTGGTCGCAATTGATTAAATTAATTCCTCATGTAAATAATAAATTTATTTTCTTGATTTCTCTTATACGATTTTCTGATCCACAATTGCTATGCGTTAATGTCTGAAATTTTAATTTTAAGATGAAACAAAACTCTAAAAAAAAAAAAGAATAATTTTATTTTTACCAAAGAAATTCGCGCGGGAAATGTCTTTAATACAACGGGAAATAACTCTGAATTCATATAAACTGTCATTGCAGAGTTATTTCCCTTCTAATAACAGCGTAAATTAAATTGAATGCAACATTTTTTGATTGATGAAAATGATTTTAACAATTAGGAAATTATTTACTGAAATCATTTTTAAATATTCTCCGTTTAATCTGAGTTTAAATGTGAAATATTAACAAACACATTCTTAAGAAGGATTATTTAAAAATTCCAGTTTAGCTGTTTTAATTTTTTCTTCAAAGTTTAGAAAATCGCTAAAAATCCTTGCAATAAGAAAAATTTGATTTAATTTTAAAATGTTCTCTTTTCTTTCGCACCATAAAAAGGAATTTGACTTTCATCAGTGGATGAATGGGGGGGTGCTGTTTTTAACTCATCGACGATGAAAGGAGGAAACAAAAGAAGGAAAAAGAAGCCAAAAGTGAAAGATAGAAAATTTTCATAAATTCGGGTTATCTAATCTAATTTTGAACTGTTAAGAACACTAACAAGATTTATTTCGATATTGTGTTTCCATTTTTGAAAAGAGAAATTTATTTAAGACCCAATGACGCAAGTGAATTTGCCAACCTTCTCCTGGTTTTAAATATTAAATAAGTGCCACCTTTTTTGAAGGAAACTGAATAGTTTTTAACTTTTTTGACCCTAAAAAATTGTATTTTCTTTTTCAGAAAAAGTTATTTACCTTAAAGTGAACATGTGAGGTGCCTAAAAAGAAATGGCTGTAGATGGGTGGGTGGGGATGTCATGTTAATATCGGGTACTTGCAGAAGACTGTTTGCCTTGGGACGACCTGCATACCCTGAAGAATTTCTCATGGACATGTGCCACTCAAGTTGTGAAGAGTTGGTACTTTGGTTCTATCTCCAAATAAATCTGATGCGTTTGCAGATTATTATTATTATTATTGATTTTGTTGTTTCTGTTTATTTCTTTTGATTTCTTGTGTTTCAAATATTTGTTTTGTCAGTTTGATTATTTCTTGGCTGGAGAACTCCTTTAATTTCCTCACAAATGGGAACTTGGAATAGTAGTCCACAATTAGCAGGTACTTGTGACCTTCAATATGGAAAAGGTCAGTGGCCACTATTTGCCATGGCCTCACAGGAATCTCATGTGGCATCAGGGGTTCTGCACTCTGTGCTTTTTGGTGCTGTTGACATAGCGCACATTGTTCTACAACGTCGTCTATGTCCTCATTAATGTTGTGCCAGAAGACACAACTTTTTGCTCTGAGCTTACATTTTTCCAATTCCCTGATGGCCATAGTGGATTTTTTGTAGGATCTCTGGCTGCATTACTTTGGGTATGATTATCTGGCTACTCTTCATCAAGATACCATTTTCGATGGCCTGTTCGTCACGATATGACCAATATGGCCGCAGGTTATTGCTGATTTCCCTGAATGTGTTGGGCCAACCTTGTAGAATGGTTTCCTTAAGTTCACAGAGTATGGGGTCAGATTTTGTTGCTTGCTTGATCTGTGATATCTTTTCAGTGGAAAATTGGACAAAATCAACTCTTATATTGAGGTTGATCTCCTCTTTGTTCTTCTTGTTGGGTAACCGGGAAAATCCGTCTGCCAGGGTCATCTCCTTGCCTGGGCGATAGATGATGCCCAGGTCATACTCCTGCAGGCACAGCAGCATGCGTTGCAAACGAGGTGGAGCGGCAATTAAATCTTTCAAACTGATCATTTCTAATGGCTTATGATCGCTTTCTACTTGGAACTTACATCCATTTAGGTATGTTTTGAAACGCTCACAGCCAAAAACAACAGCTAGAAGCTCTCGCTCTATATTTGCATATCTTTGCTCCGTCTTCGTTAGTGCTTTCAAGGCAAATGCAATGGGTTTACCTTCTTACAGGAGTACTGCGCCTAGACCTTTGTTTGAGGCATCCACTTGTAAGCTTGTATCCTGGGATGGGTCAAAGTAAGTGAGAGACATTTCCTGGCAAATCAAGTCCTTGATTTTTTGCAGAGTTTTCTGGTGACTGGCAGTCCATTGGTATTCCGATTCTTTCTTTAGCAAATCTCTCATGGGTGCAGTCAAGTCAGATAGATGCGGAATGAAGGGCGCTAAGTAGGTGATAATTCCTAACACCTTTTGCAATTCCGTGATGTTGGTAGGGCTGGGTAGTTGCTTTCTTGCTCCTACCTTGCTGGGCTCTGGTTTTATAGCATCTTTCTCATATAGAGCACCGAAAGGAATGAATCTGTTTTTGGTGAATCGCACATTTTCCACTGTTAAAGCATAACCCTTCGGTTTGTGCTACTTTCATTCACTTGTTCAGGTTGCGATCATGGTCCTCCTTCGTCTTCCCATAAACAATGACATCATCAATAAGTCCAATGGTACCAGGGCATTGTTCCAGTATCATGTACATTCTCGGCATAAATACATCCTGGGACATTACCAGGCCAAAAGGCATTCTTTGAAAACAGAATCTCCCAAATGGTGAGGGAAAAGTCGTTAATAGTTGCGATTATGCGTCGAGTGGTATGGACCAATAGCCATTTTTAGCGTCTAACTTTGAAAAGTGTTTAGCACCTGACAGCTTGTGCGCTAGTTCCTCCATTGTAGGAGTCTTATAATGGCATCTCATGATCGCTCGGTTAAGATCCTTTGGGTCGAGGCATAGGCGAAGTTTTCCATTCTTCTTTCGAATGTACACTATACTGCTAACCCATTCGGTTGGTTCACTAATCTTTCTAATAATGCCTTGTGATTCCAGAGACTTTAACTCCTCTTCGATTTCATCTCTCAGGTGGATGGGACATTTTCTGGGTGCATGGATCACTGGGTGATGATCGGGCTTTAGAACTATGTGATGGTCACTTTTGAAGTGTCCAATGCTGTCAAACTGATTTCGGTATGAGTTTTTTAATTCGACGATGGAGTTAATTGGATCCTTGTTTTCTTTGATTTTGCAGTGGAGGCTTATTAGCTCCAAGTTTCTGAGTGAGCCGTTGTATGCAGTTAGTATGGTGTGCTCCTTTTTTGTAGAACCTGGAATGGGCTGTTCTAGGTCATCTACTTTGTCTGGGAACATTCTACGAAAGGTTCGCAGGGGAAGTGTATTTCCTTCCGCACCTGTGTCCACTTTGGCCTTTAGTAGATGGGTGCCTGGTCTATTAGGAAGCCTTATTTTCAGTTCTGTGAAGATCTCACGTCGATCATCTTTTTGCTGTTGAATTGCATCAAAGCTTAACTGTTCAAATTCTCTGCATACGTCACTGGGCTCTGATTTCATTGAACAGATTCGGTTGTTCCGCTTTTTGTTTTTATTTTCATGAGGCTGTTTATGGCTGTGTGTCGTTCTTGCTTGGGTGAATCTTCTCGTGCTTCCATTTTTGTTGATGCACACTTTTGCCCAATGGTTCTTTTTCCCACACGCTGAACATGTGGTACCTCAGGCTGGGCATTTTTCTTTTTGATGTGTGTTTCCACATCGTTTACACTGGCTTTGTTTGATTGCGTTTATTTCCTGACAATCACTTCCTTGAATTTCGGCCATTTGTCTCATGTAGTTTAGGGATGCTTCGTGCGTTCGACCACTATTTATAGCTTCTTGAGGCGTCAGCTCCATGCCTTTAGATAGTAGCGGTTTCTGTAATTCCGGGTGTCTTGTGCCGGTAATTATTTGCTCTATGAGACGTTCTTCTGTTTCCTGGTTGTCTCTGAGCCTGCATTTTTTTGCTTGTAACCTGCACCTAGCAACGAAATTGTCGATGTTTTCCGTATTTTTTTGTTTGTATTCACGAAGATAAAAACGTGCAATACGGAAATTAACTTGAGGTTCCAGTCGTTCCTCAAATTTGCGCCAAATAATTTCTGGATCTGTTCGGTCGGAGTCGTTTTCGAACGTCCAGGCATTGTATCTTCTGAGTCCTTCCTCGCCGGATAACAGTAATATGTGGTCAACCTGTTTTTCGACTGGAATGTTTTTCACAGAGAAATATAGCGAACAACGCTGCTTGAAAAATCTGAACGAGTCGACCAGATTTTCCGAGTCCCAATACATAATTGCTTCGCATGCGTTTGGATTCATTATTTTCTTCTTTTTTTTTTAGAACAAAAGAAAAATCGGACAATGATATCAATAAATTAGAATTGGCGTACTCACTTCACACTTTGTTGACGGTTCTGACGATTCCTTGTGTACGCTTTTTTTCTTCCAATATGGCGCTTGTTGGTACCATGTGCGTTTAGGAAAAAACGAAGACTGACCGATATGGAGATGTTTCCTTATTCCTATTTTGTGTCTCTGCATTCATTTTGTTTGTGGATTTTCTTTTTTTTTAAAATCCCGTTGCTGCCACCATGTAATAATATGGTGTTATCTTTGGATGATAATGGATATAACATTAGTAAAAGAGACAGAAGTCTGGATATGGTTTACACACAGCCATGTGTCTGTGACTTTATTTATTCGGAAGTGTGTGTGGACGGAAGTGCCCATATTTTATCTTTTTATTAGAGAGGGCTCATCTACGGGGAATAACTCATACTATGACACCTGGGAGCTTATACCTGTTAAACCAAAGATATAAAAACGGCACTCTTCGCTGACGGCGTGGAGTTTGGCTCCAATAGACCGCTGAACTATCAAAGGCCTCACTGGTGTCGATTTCAACCCTGAAGAAAATCGTACGCCACCCCCCAACTACATTTAGCTTCACTAATCCGCTCCAGCCCTATCTCCTGGTGCAACCTGTCACCTCAAAAAACCAACCCAAGAAATTGTTCAAGTCCCGACCCTACCGACAATAACCTTACACCTCATGGCTTTCCTTTGCAACGGTTTTTGCCACCTTTCACACAACTATGTACATATTTGACAAATACATGTTGTTAAAATCTGAATCTTTCTTCATTTCCTTTGCTACCAAACGCTCGTTGTATCATATCTCACCATGTTTCATTAAAAAAGAAAATCATTCATGGATCTTTAAAAGATTTTCTAATTTTTTTTCAAATAAAAACTGAGCAATTGACTTTCCTTTGATAGCCCTGCAGAAATATTTAAATGGTTTAGCAAAAGACAACTTTTGTTTGTTTAAAAAATTCCAAAGCCATAAAAAAACAACATTTAATCAGCATGCTAATAAAAGATACAAACTTATACTTGGAACAGTTGTATCTGTACAATGAGTTTAAGATGAACTTCATTTTTCACCATATTGAATGTGACTTTTACAATAAATAATACAATTCATACATGTTTAAGCTCTAAATCAACAAATACATACTGTCAATCAGGTAATACATTTATCACGAATTTTCAAACAGAAATTTCTTACCTGAAAAGGCTGTCATTTGCTGAATTAAAAATGGAAACTGTTTTATTCTTAACGGATGCTGAGCAGTTTTCTGAAAACTTCAACAAATTACTTTTCACTTTTCTGTTTTTAATTTGCAAGAATTATTTCAAAAGATATGTTTATAAGTTATAAATCAGTAAGTGTGTCCTTTTCAATAATATTCCATGTCAAGTGAAAATGTCTTAATGAGTGGACCAGAGAGGAAACCTTCAATTATTTTAGGGGCATTAATAGGGATTCATTGATAATTAAATCTTTGCCGACTGATTACGAGATCATGAACTTCATTCTTTGAATTTAGACAAAGCCACATTTTATTATAAACTTATAAATCTTAACAACAATTTATTTATGCGAAAATACATTTTAGAAAATGGTGACACTATTTGATACTAATAAACTATCATGAATAATAAGGTTTTTGGATAGCAAGAAAGATATACTGATAAACCATCACGTTCTCAGAAAGCCGAAATTTCCGAAGAAAAAAAAATACAGGTGACCTGTTTAAAACAACAATTTTTCCTACAGGGACATATAGCGATATTTTGAAAAATGATTAATGACCACCTCTACGGTTGCTGGCCGCGGAACCAGAAGTGGTGAGAATCGAAGAGGATCTAACATTTTAGAGATTAAAGTTTTCTGAGAGAAAGTCTTTGGCGTGGAGCGAGGGAAAAAGAGGCCATGTGGCCTGTTTCTGATTTCGGTCGAGAAAGAAATATAAAAGCTCATCTGGAAAATTTTCTGCAGAGGCGACATGTTTTTGCATTGATTTTTTTTTCGATGGGGACACATGGCGGTATTTTGATATTTTAATGAATGATCGTCGCCATGATGCAAGACACGAAACCAAAATTGAATAAAAATCGGATTTAGAAAAATATAATGTGGAGATAAAGGTTTTCCATTGGAGAATGTCTCTGGCGGGGGAGAAGACCATCTGCTTTTTGTTCAACTTTAAGACCAGGAAAAACTAACAGTAGTGTCATTTTGCTTATGAGGTGTTGGAATGATAATTTCTTTAAACTAACGAACTAGGAATTAATCTTCCCTGGTCAGGGGTGGATGAAGTAGCAGGTGAAGACACCAAGGAGGGTGGAGGAGCTGCTCATGCCCAGTGAGGAGTATTAGTGGGAAATGCTAAGAAAAGGGGGAAGAGGCCGTGGGGTGGAATAATACCTACGACCGTCACCCAAGGAAAGGCGGAGACTTCCAAATTGGGAAGTAATTAATTTCTCGCAACCCAGACAATGGAGAGAAAGCTTTTCTTTGTGACGTGTAGAGAAAATGCTGTATACCTAACCATCTCACACCAGTTTTGGGTAAGCGTCAATAAATACGAATGCCTCAAGACGAGAAGACCGAGATCGTCCCGAGAGTTCTTTCCAGCCACCGAACATGAGACAAAACACGTGACTATTTGCCGGCGAGAGTCTCTGACATCAGCCTTGTGCCAAACTTTACCAAATCAGTAAAACAAACTTTACCAACTTAACTAAGTGTCTCGTCTGACTTAAGAAGTGGGTTGGGTCGATAAAAACCTGCATGCAAATTCAAGACCCTAACAATAATTAACCAACTATTGTACGAAGGACGTGATATAAAAATAGTGTATATATTTTTATATTATTCGAGTGTTATTTTTCTTTTTTTTTCCTCTGGGTCTTCGCCCTGCTTCGAAGATACTATGACAATTCGGTATTGACCTCCTGATGATAAAATCAAATCTCAACGTGGGATAAGGCAGGTCCGGGATTGAAGGGGATGGGGGGTGACGACAAAATGTACATTTTGTAGGACATTCAAATATAAAGCGAGCAAAAGTGAAAAGAGTGAATAGCAATTTTCACTCCAAGTGTCTTCACAAATCCACTTTATATAAAATGGATGAATATTAAATATGACTCTTAAGCATTTATTCTTCAACAATTTCTGAAATTAAAATCTTTTTGTGGCGTTTTAAAAGATCAGTTTTATCCAACTCTAACCTGTTATTAATAGATTATCGTAAATAATTCAACATCAATAACATCAGATCAATGTATCTATAAATAAATGGTTATTACCAATTGAGTGGCACAACCTCTATTTTGTTACATCGTGACAATTTGTTTTCAGCAGAATTCACAACACCATTGGTTCATCAGAATTCATCCCATCCATATCTGAACGGTCCAAGCGAAATGTAATTGTTACTTGAAAAAAATCTCTTCCTTTCTTAAGAAATGATTTCATTTATTTGATAAGAAAAGAGACAACAGTTCAATAATGATGGCGACTTGTCATTGACGTGGGGAGCGGATAACATGTTCTCTGCAGATTCGGACCACCGTTCTTTTCTAGGGGAATGTGTCTTTGGCTTTTGTTATTCTAAAATCATAGATTTCTTCCACTTCTCAGGGATTCTATAATTTTACTTTTTCTGTTCGTTTCCCCTGTTCTCCATATCGGACCGTGTTCATTAAAACCTCCCAGAAACTCGTTTTGGGATCTGTTGAATTCAATTATCAAGTTCTCGTCAAGTTATTTGATTATTTAATGGTATGTCTATGGAACAGAGGTTTATGGTTTTGTGTAGGGTTGCTGATACATCAATTGCCTGTAAGTTTATCTTTAAAAGAACCTGTCGTATCATATTTACTATTACAGAGTTTTTGCTTTGACGAAGGTCCTGTTGAAATTTTTTAAAGAATTAGCCATTTGAAGTCATTTGGAGTGAAAATTTCTTGAAACAAAATCCGTTTCGGGGCAGCGAAAAAAAAAGACAGATTTCAAAAAAATAACGGTCCTCCCCGAATCCACAAATAAAAAGATACATTTTTTTTGTTACGTGAAAAAGAAAGAAAGAAAATACGAAGAAAAAGAAAAGAAATTATTTGGCTGAAGTCATATTTTTATCCGATGAAAAACTGAACTTTTAAGAAAAACAATCATCAGTATAAATAAATTTTATTTATTTGCATGAATTTGCATAAATTAAAAAAATATATGAACATTTTTAAAGGATTTTTTTAATTAATTTTCGAAATGTTCAATAAATTTTTTCCATCGTTTTTAAAAGAAACAAACAATTTTTGGCGGGAAACAAATATCCTCGGAACATTTTCAGATATTTTCGGAAATTTATTCAAAACCTTTTCTGGTAAAACAGAGAAAATTCCTTCTAGGGCCGAAAAATAAAAATTTCCAAATTTATTTGCACAAAAATCGCAAACTCTTCCTTTCATATCAAATTTTTGAAGAATTTCTCCATCTTGATTCCAGGCAAAGATTTCCGACATTCCTACTCTTGCAACCCCCCCCCCCCCGCCCCGAAATTCCCAGTCGTCGGATCGGCACGAAGACGGGGGACATAAACACTCGACCCCGGCAAAGACATGATTGTCTTCGTCGCTGGCGACAATCGATGAAATCCACCGCGGGTTCGATTCCTGCAGATGGCATTCTCTTTCCAGCTGCAAATACCCGGATGTCTCTACTGTCCAATCGATCATTTCTTTCTTCAGTGACTCTAGGGAGTCGTGACACCATTTCGGAAATGTCGCCAAGCAATGGACTTTCTCGGGCGGAGCAAACGATTAGTGGAGCCGCGTAGAAAACTCCGCTCCCACCAACCTCAATCCACAAACGACTTCCTCATCGTCGACGTCGTCCGTCAACAAATGTCGCAAGGTGTGGCGCTAGATTTTCACCTTCCCCAAAAGGTCTTCTCTCTCCTTGAGGGAGAAGCGCCATTTTCTCTCCAGTTTGGATGCCGCCGATCTCATATTGTTGCACAGCTCTCCCAACTTGAGCCGTGCCTTTTTCATGAATGCCTCAAAATCCTGCCAGAGTTTTGAGCATTCGGAATCGCAATCCGTTGACAGTTGCTCAATGGATCGCCTCGTCTGCTCGTTCGTCGCCCGGATGCGGCTTTCGAACAGGCGGAGTTCCTGCTCCAAAATGGTGCCGCGCTTCTTCTCCTTCGACGCCTCCTCCATTACCGACAGCGGACGAGGCGCACACTGCGAGGAGGCAGTCACGTGATCCTTTTAACATGCGTTACATAGGCACACGTTACACCGCTTGCAGAAGGCGTCCTTGGAATGGCGATGCCGCCGACAGTCTTCCGTCGTGATGACCCGGATGGCCTCTACGCTCGACAGACCCGACATGTCTTTGGCTTCGTGTTCAGGTTGAAACTTCTGATGGAATCTCTCGCAGGTCTGCATAAGATTTTCTGGCATTCCTGGCACCAAATCTGTCCGGTCGATTCTATGCTGTCTTCTGAACACGTATCACAGTTCAATTTGCTGGATTCCAGGTGACGGCGCCTCAAAGACTGCACCAAAAATGGTGCCAGTCTCAACTCGTCACCGCTCGCAGGATGTTGACAGTGGGGACACAGGCCATTTCCTCCAAGAATCATCTCAACACACGGTCCGCAGAAAGAATGAAGACATGGCAATGTCTTCGATGCCAAGTCCAAGAATTGGTCACATTTCGTACATTGGAATGTCTTTTCTTCATTCACATTGGACGCCATTTGCAAATTTCTTCTGAAGATAAAATCAATCTGACCTTTTTTCTCCTTTCTTCATTTCAAAAAAACGATAATGTCCAAAATGACCCAAAATGTCGAAATTTTACAAGAAACAGAGAGAGAGACAGAGAGAGAGAGAGAGAGAGAGAGAGAGAGAGAGAGAGACAGACAGACAGACAGACAGAGAAGTGAAGAGGAGGAATGAGGGATAAAGTGAAAGAAAGAAGGTGTATGAAAAAGAGAGATAGGATTTTCCCCCTTTTCTTTTTAGAGAGAGAGAGCGAGAGAGAGAGAGAGGTGGATAGATAGATACTAAAATCACAAATAAATGACGAGGAGGAGAAATGGTGGGGGTGTGAATGAAATATTGAGAGAATGGGGAATGGAGATTGTTGATATCAATGAAGAATGGGAGGGAGAGAAGAGCAGTGTGAGAAAGGGAAGGAAAGAAAGGGTAAAAGAAATGAAAAGAGATGGGAGAGAGAGAGAGAGGTTGATCTAATTTCCCGCCTTCACAGTCACATTTAACATTCTCTTTTCATCAATTCTAATATTTTAAAATTTTAATATTTCTTCTGATTATTTTTAAACTTCTTTGAAAAAGACACGTACAAGATGAAGACATTTTTTACCACTTGCTAAGTTTGTTTTTATCTTCTTTGCTAATCATAGCCTAGTATGGTACAAGGCCAATTGAAGCAAAGAAATTAAGCACTACTTAAATAAATTGGTCCACTCATAAAAATACTGAAAATCAGCAATATTTAAATCTAAAATAAAAGCTTCGTGAAAGATTATTCAAATTTCATTTGTTTTCACTCATATATATATATATATATATATATATATATATATATATATATATATATATATATATATATAGGAATAAAGTGTCGCTGTCGTCACTGGAGTTTGAACACTTATCACCAGTGAGCAAACACAGGTGATCCCATTTTGAATAAGCAGATCACATGGCCATAAAGGAAACGCATATATATGCGAATTAGCAAGGCGTCTAATGGATCAGTCTTTCTACTCTATCCTCTATTACTATACGGATCGCTATTCTCTATACTATTTCTCTATACGGATCACTATAAGGGTTACTATTCGATCGAGTATTATCGAGCAAGTACAATTAGTGAGAGTGTTATTCGAAGGCGTCTGACACCAGTATTGTTCAACAGCGTTACTAGAGTTGTATCTGCGATTACAAAGTCTCTACTACAGCGACCATTACAAAAGTGAGACTTGTTAGATTGTCCCACGTTACACTGGGTAGACTATTCGGATCACAAACTTGTTTATGCCCGGGTGGCGTTAGAACATAGGCCTAGAATGGCTGGTTACTGGAAGTTCAATCTGTATTTACTGGACAGGCGGGACTTCCAGGAGCAGCTAACTAGTGTAGTGCAGCGGGAGCCAGTGGGAGCGGTTATCGGGAATAAGTGGTGGGAGCGACTTAAGGATAGAATTAGGTCTTTCACCGCTGATTTCAGCAAACGGTTCGCTCTAGATAGAGCTGAAAAGGTGAAGACACTTAAGGCTAATTTTTCCCGGGCGGAGGCTGGGGGGGATCTCCTAGAGATAGCCCTAGCTAGGGAGGCCCTGCAGCGTTCGAATAGCGAGCGCTACATCGGTCAGGTAATTAGGTATAAGTTAAGTAAGATGTCTTCTGAAGCTGTGAACCTGGGCGCAGATCTGCGCCGGGAAGAAGTCCGTCGAGGTGTTGATCGTTACATTCGTCAAGTCGAAACCCTGGAGGGGTGTACTCTGCGGTCGACTGACGACATGTGCGAGGCGTTTCGGCGGCATTTCGAGAGACGCTTTACCAAGGAGCCTGGTCTCCGTGAGGAGGAGTTTCGCAGCTATTTGACTGACTTTCCTCGGCTTGCTCCGACTGAAGCAGCTAGCTGCGAGGGAGAGATAACGGAGGGCGAAGTCTACGGGGCATTGAAGAAGGTCGGCAGAGGCAAGTCGCCCGGTCTGGATGGTTTGCCTTATGAATTGTACTTGACGCTGTCGCACATCTTCTTTCCGATTTTGACTGCAGTGTTCAACAACTAGTCCATCTCCAACCGCATTTCCAGGTGTGTCATCACTCTGTTGAAAAAGGGCAAGGGTGTTGGGGGGAAAACTAGACGATTATAGGCCCATAACTCTGCTAAACACAGAGTTAAAGATTATGGCCAAGATCCTGCAGGAGCGTTTGCAGTCAGTTGCCGAGTCTCTGTTGGGACCTGAGCAGACTTGTTTTGTGAGGGGCCGAACAATTCAGAGCAACCTGCATTTGATCCGCACGGAAGGAGTAAAAGACGACGAAGAAGCCGCGCTGATCAATTTGGATCAGTCCAAGGCATTTGATAGGGTCGACCATCGCTACCTTGCTACTGTCCTGCAGGCCGCCGGATTCGCACCCGACTTCTGCCGCTGGATTAGCCTCCTGTATCGCTCCCCCAGTGCTGTGGTACAGGTGAACGGAAAGTTGTCGGGCGCTTTTGTTCTGTCAAGGTCGGTTCGTCAGGGATTGTCGCCTCTCCTTTATGCTTTGACGTTGGAGCCTCTCCTTCGCCGGCTGAAGGACGAGACGTGCAGTCCGGCCCTACGCGGGATCGCCGTTCCTGGAGGGTCTCGAGCCAGGGTTTCCGCGTACGCTGATGACGTATCTGCTTTCGTGTCGTCCCGCAGCGACATTGAGGCGGTACAGAAGGCGCTTGATCGGTACGAAAAGGTGACAGGGGCCAAGATAAACTGCGACAAGTCGTCCGGCTTGCGGTTAGGTGCCTGGAAGGGGCGTAATCTTCCAGGCCGCTTCGGTTGGACGGACGGTCCTGTCCCCATTCTTGGAGTGTGGTTTGGACCCGACCTCCAGCTGGAGAAAAATTGGTCAGAAGTACTAGCAAAGGTCGTTTCTGCCGGCAAGACTTGGAATCGACGGAGGTTGTCCGTGAAGGGCTGGGCGGAGGTGTGTGTTACATACATTTTCCCCTTGATTCTTTATCGATTGTCAGTACTTCCTCTCTGTGAGACCCACATGAAGGCGTTCGAGCGATCGCTATCCTCCATTTTATGGAGGGGACGCAGGAACAGCGTCGACAGACGAGTCTGCACTAAACGTCCGTGTCATGGGGGGCTGGGAATGCCACACTTGATGAGTCACATCCGTGCCTCTCAGTTGGCATTCCTACGCCGCGCATTGACTAGAGGAGATCCGATTCTGGAGGGGATTGTTAGGGACGCGTTCCCTGGCCTTACTCACAGTCCCCCCATCTCGAGGGTTGAGCGCCATCGTAAACCCCGAGATCAATCGCTTTTCCTCCGCGAGTGTCGGTTAGCCTTGAAGGCTATTCCGTGGTCCAGTGACCTGTCACGGCCTAGGAAGGTCTTCTATCGGGAATTAGTGGAGAGGCGCGGGAAGGATTCCCTACGTGATACGCTCTGCTTGTCGGAGGAGGAGTATCGCTCCTACTTGTCTTGGGCGCCAGCGGCAGATTATCTCAGTAACCCTGTGTTTTCGCTTACCTGGCGATTGGCTCGGAATCGGCTGCCTCTCAACGACAAGGCTTTCATATGGGGCTTGGCGGATTTGCCAGACTGTGAACGGTGTAGCCTTGGTTTAGAAGAAACGACTTCGCACGCTTTCTACCATTGCCCCCGGGTCCGCTCCTTATGGGACCATGTCGGCGAGCTGACGGCTTGTCTCGCTCCCGAAGAACTCGTGTCCATTGATCGCGCATACGCGTGTGACAATGTGTCGCCCCCGTATTCCGGGGTGAATCGAATGGTGTTTCTGACGCTGCTAGCCACGGCTCGAATGGTGATATGGACGACGCGACAGGAGGAAGTCTTGCGTGGCAATCGCCTTTCTCATCAGGATCTAATCCGATTTTTTGAGCATCAGCTCAGGATGAAGATTAGAACTGATAGAAAACGATTGCATTCGACAGTCTTCAGCGAAAGGTGGGTAAAAGAGGCGAGCTTGGTTCGTTTGAACGGGGCTAGCCTCGATTTTCTTTTCTAGGTCAACCTAAGTCACATCGGGGTGGTTTCCTATGGAACCCTCCCCTTGGTTAGGTTAGACAAGCTTAAGTGTACCTAGTTAATGTGAGTAAGTGTTGTTCCCGGCCTGTTTCCCGGCTATCTATTCAGTTATGACCCAAGTCGAGAGTCCCAACCTCCCTAGTTTGTTTTGGCCCCCCTTTTATCTCGACTGAGGTCAGCCTTTTTATTTCCCCATGTCCGTGTTATTTTATCTCTTTCCCATTCCCTTAGCGAGAGTGCTTCTTGATTTTGTCCTCTAGACAGAATACAGCGGCCTCTCTATTTTTGAGGGTTGGACGGGCCCTACTAACATAAATTATGTTTAGTTTAAAAATTTGTTGAATTTTTAGTTTGTTATTGGGTTCATCTCCCTCCCCTTTCATCTTTTCATGATTAGAATTTTATGTATTTTATTATCATCAAATTCTTATGGTGTGGGGCGCGTTTTTGTAGGTTCCTGGTGAGGATGTGGTATTATGGTGTATGAAGGATTGAATGGTGACGGACGAATTCTTGTGGTGAATGTTTTCAATTGTAATGTATGAATGGGTCGCGAATCTGATTAGCTAGGTATAGGATAGTTAGTTACGACCAGCCTTAAACCCTCCCTTTTTTCGGCCTTGTGCCACAATTTGTACATTTTTGTATGAATAAATAATGCGACCATTACAAAAGTGACAATGAGTATTCATTGACATTACAAAAGTGGCAACGAGTGTTCATTGTCATCACAATATATATATATATATATATATATATATATATATATATATATATATATATATACACGACATCGAATAGAAATCCAAATTTACCCCATTTACCCATTACAAGACTTACTTGTTGGCATTGTCAACTCAGAAGTGTGGCGAAATAAAATAGGATCTTATAACTTAAACATTTAAAAAATAAAAGAATAAGAAAAGGAAAGAGAAAGAGAAAAAGAAAGAAAGAAGGAAAAGAGAAAAAGAAAAAGAAAAAAGAAGGAAAAGAGAAAAAGAAAAAGAAAGAAAGAAGGAAAAAGAAAAAGAAAAAAGAAGGAAAAGAGAAGAAGAAAAAGAAAGAAAGAAGGAAAAGAGAAGAAGAAAAAGAAAGAAAGAAGGAAAAGAGAAAAAGAAAAAGAAAAAAGGAAAAGAGAAAAAGAAAAAGAAAGAAAGAAGGAAAAGAGACAAAGAAAAAGAAAAAAGAAGGAAAAGAGAAAAGAAAGAAAGAAGGAAAAGAGAAAAAGAAAGAAAGAAAGAAAGAAAGAAGGAAAAAGAAAAAGAAAGAAAGAAGGAAAAGAGAAAAAGAAAAAGAAAAAAGGAAAAGAGAAAAAGAAAAAGAAAAACAGGAAAAGAGAAAAAGAAAAAGAAAAAAGAAAGAAAAGAGAAAAAGAAAAAGAAAGAAAGAAGGAAAAGAGAAAAAGAAAAAGAAAGAAAGAAGGAAAAAAGAAAAAGAAAGAAAGAAGGAAAAGAGAAGGAGAAAAAGAAAGACAGAAGGAAAAGAGAAAAAGAAAAAGAAAAAAGAAGGAAAAGAGAAAAAGAAAAAGAAAGAAAGAAGGAAAAAGAAAAAGAAAAAAAGAAGGAAAAGAGAAGAAGAAAAAGAAAGAAAGAAGGAAAAGAGAAGAAGAAAAAGAAAGAAAGAAGGAAAAGAGAAAAAGAAAAAGAAAAAAAGGAAAAGAGAAAAAGAAAAAGAAAGAAAGAAGGAAAAGAGACAAAGAAAAAGAAAAAAGAAGGAAAAGAGAAAAGAAAGAAAGAAGGAAAAGAGAAAAAGAAAGAAAGAAAGAAAGAAAGAAGGAAAAAGAAAAAGAAAGAAAGAAGGAAAAGAGAAAAAGAAAAAGAAAAAAGGAAAAGAGAAAAAGAAAAAGAAAAAAAGGAAAAGAGAAAAAGAAAAAGAAAAAAGAAAGAAAAGAGAAAAAGAAAAAGAAAGAAAGAAGGAAAAGAGAAAAAGAAAAAGAAAGAAAGAAGGAAAAAAGAAAAAGAAAGAAAGAAGGAAAAGAGAAGAAGAAAAAGAAAGACAGAAGGAAAAGAGAAAAAGAAAAAGAAAAAAGAAGGAAAAGAGAAAAAGAAAAAGAAAGAAAGAAGGAAAAGAGAAAAAGAAAGAAAGTAAGAAAGAAGGAAAAAGAAAAAGAAAGAAAGAAGGAAAAGAGAAAAAGAAAAAGAAAGAAAGAAGGAAAAGAGAAAAAGAAAAAGAAAGAAAGAAGGAAAAAGAAAAAGAAAGAAAGAAGGAAAAGAGAAAAAGAAAAAAGAAGGAAAAGAGAAAAAGAAAAAGAAAAAAGAAGGAAAAGAGAAGAAGAAAAAGAAAGAAAGAAGGAAAAGAGAAAAAGAAAAAGAAAGAAAGAAGGAAAAGAGAAAAAGAATAAGAAAAAAGAAGGTAAGAGAAAAAGAAAGAAAGGAGGAAAAGAGAAAAAGAAAGAAAGAAAGAAAGATGGAAAAATAAAAAGAAAGAAAGAAGGAAAAGAGAAAAAGAAAAAGAAAGAAAGAAGGAAAAGAAAAGAAGAAAAAGAAAAAAAGGAAAAGAGAAAAAGAAAAAGAAAGAAAGAAGGAAAAGAGAAAAAGAAAAAGAAAAAAGAAGGAAAAGAGAAAAAGAAAGAAAGAAGGAAAAGAGAAAAAGAAAGAAAGAAAGAAAGAAGGAAAAAGAAAAAGAAAGAAAGAAGGAAAAGAGAAAAAGAAAGAAAGAAGGAAAAGAGAAAAAGAAAAGAAAGAAAGAAGGAAAAGAGAAAAAGAAAAAGAAAGAAAGAAGGAAAAAAGAAAAAGAAAGAAGGAAGGAAAAGAGAAAAAGAAAACGAAAGAAAGAAGGAAAAGAGAAAAAGAAAAAGAAAGAAGGAAAAGAAAAAAAGAAAAAGATAGAAAGAAGGAAAAGAGAAAAAGAATAAGAAAAAAAGAAGGAAAAGAGAAAAAGAAAAAGAAAGAAAGAAGGAAAAGAGAAAAAGAAAAAGAAAGAAAGAAGGAAAAGAGAAAAAGAAAGAAAGAAAGAAAGAAAGAAGGAAAAAGAAAAAGAAAGAAAGAAGGAAAAGAGAAAAAGAAAAAGAAAGAAAGAAGGAAAAGAGAAAAAGAAAAAGAAAGAAAGAAAGAAGGAAAAAAGAAAAAGAAAGAAAGAAGGAAAAGAGAAAAAGAAAACGAAAGAAAGAAGGAAAAGTGAAAAGAAAAAGAAAGAAAGAAGGAAAAGAGAAAAAGAAAAAGAAAAAAAGAAGGAAAAGAGAAAAAGAAAAAGAAAAAAGAAATAAAGAAGGAAAAGAGAAAAAGAAAGAAAGAAAGAAGGAAAAAGAAAAAGAAAGAAAGAATGAAAGGAAAAGAGAAAAAGAAAAAGAAAGAAAGAAGGAAAAGAGAAAAAGAAAGAAAGAAAGAAAGAAGGAAAAAGAAAAAGAAAGAAAGAAAGAAAGAAGGAAAAGAGAAAAAGAAAAAGAAAGAAAGAAGGAAAAGAGAAAAAGAAAAAGAAAGAAAGAAGGAAAAAAGAAAAAGAAAGAAAGAAGGAAAAGAGAAAAAGAAAAAGAAAGAAAGAATGAAAAGAGAAAAAGAAAAAGAAAGAAAGAAGGAAAAGAGAAAAGGAAAAAGAAAGAAAGAAGGAAAAAGAAAAAGAAAAAAAGAAGGAAAAGAGAAGAAGAAAAAGAAAGAAAGAAGGAAAAGAGAAAAAGAAAAAGAAAAAAAGAAGGAAAAGAGAAAAAGAAAAAGAAAAAGAAAGAAAGAAGGAAAAGAGAAAAAGAAAGAAAGAAAGAAAGAAAGAAGGAAAAAGAAAAAGAAAGACAGAAGGAAAAGAGAAAAAGAAAAAGAAAGAAAGAAGGAAAAGAGAAAAAGAAAAAGAAAGAAAGAAGGAAAAAGAAAAAGAAAAAAGAAGTAAAAGAGAAGAAGAAAAAGAAAGAAAGAAGGAAAAGAGAAAAAGAAAAAGAAAAAAAGAAGGAAAAAAGAAAACGAAAAAGAAAAAGAAAGAAAGAAGGAAAAGAGAAAAAGAAAGAAAGAAAGAAGGAAAAGAGAAAAAGAAAAAGAAAGAAAGAAAGAAAGAAAGAAAGAAAGAAAGAAAAGGAAACTGTAGATGTGAATATAGACATATAAAAACTGCAAATATCATGGGAGGTGAAGTTGGAATGTATGGTTGAAAAAGACAGTTAAAATAACCTTGACTTATTTATTTTTTTAACACTATTCAATTAATTATTACTTATAATTATTTTAATACTAATCATTTTTATAAACGGATACAAATACAATTTACTCGTCTATTTCACATTAATTCTTATAAAAATCAATAATTAATTTTAAAAAAATAGTAAAATTGAAAGAATTTCCAGGTTTAATTCAAGGTGACTTTAACATCAGATTCAGATAGATAGATATGAAAAGGACTTAGATAGATAGATAGATAGATAGATAGATAGATAGATAGATAGATAGATATGAAAAGGACTGAGATAGATAGATATATAGATATTAAGTTTATTAAGAGGCAGTAAGGGGCAGGAAGTTGTGGAGAGCCATTATCGCATATGTCTTGTGGGCATACAGCACATACTGAAGATCGGAAAATAGAAAACTTTTAAAAAAGTAAGCGGTATCGAGAGAAAGTAAAGAAAAGCTAAAAACAGTTTTTTGGCGGGGGAGGGAAGTATTTGATCAGTGATGATGATGATGATGATGATGACGAGATCACGACGACATTTTCTTTCTCTCTCTATTTTTAATCACATTAATGATGATGATGATGATGATATTACGAGTCCATTTTTCTTTTCTCTCTGTCGCCCTCCGCTCCCTTCAATTCCAACCTGCCCTTCTATTCCGATCCCGAGAGAAGGTGGTTGTGGCTCTCCACAGACTCCTCCTCTTTCTGCAATGTCTGTGAAGTGGCCATAAATACAAAAACCTACTTGGAATTTCCGACTTAACCCCCCCCCCAAAAAAAAAAGAAAAAGAAAGAAAAACAGAAGAAAAAGCAAAGAAAAAAGAAAAAAGAAAGAGAAAAAGAAATCAAAAAAGAAAAAGAAAGAAATTATTTTATTTTTTGACTGATCTCATATTGTTATCCTTCGAAAAATTGTATATTTTTTTGGAAAAAGTTTAAAAATCAATGCAAATCAATTTTATTGATTTGCATAAATTTTGCATAAATTCAAAAAATGTCGATCCATCGAAATTGGTTTCGATCCATGAAAAAAAAAATGCCTCGACTCATATTACGAAACTGAACATTTCTCCACATTTATTTAACACGACTCATATTGTTAAATGATCGAAAACAAAAAATAAATTGCAATAAAATAAATTTTATTTGCAAACAGAAAAAAATAAAAATGAAAATTAATTTTCAATAACTTTTCTCCATCGCTTTTTAAAGAAAGAAACAATTTTGGGCGGGAAATAAAAAATCGTCGTAAAATAAGATTTTTTCGGAAATTTGTGCAAAGTTTTTTTGGCATAACAGAAAAATTCCTTCTTTGGTTGAAAAATAAAAATTTCCAAAATCATTTTCACAAAAATCGGAAATGTGAATTATTTGAAAGGAAAAAGGAAAGAAGAGAAGAGAATTCGCCCCTCTCTCATCGTTACATGTTTTCTCTCTTGCTTCTCTCTTTCCCCCTCTTTCTCTCATCTATAAAACGTAAAGAAACTCTCGTATCCAGGGGCGTGATTATTGTCGTCCAATGAAATGCCGTGTATTCCGATGACGTCATCCGCATGGCCGACGCCCTTTGCAGTTTGCTTTCAGAAAATTCGACAGACAAGACGTATTTTGTTTCCGTCTCGCTTCTTTTCAACCCAAAAGTGAAATCAAAATCAAATGTAAGTAAGAATTTTCTTATCGTTTCTCCAAATCATTCAACCTTCTTCTTTAATGTTTCCATCAACACAACGAGATCTTCCTTTTTTTTTAATCATTTCAACCCCAATGAAGGCAAGAAAGCCACTACGACGCAACGCGGTTTCTAAGTCTGAAAAAAAGAAAAAAATATCTTTATTAAATCCATTTTTTTCTTTTCTCTCCCGAAAAAATTGAATTTAATTTGGAAAACTTTTTTCTTTTTTAATCGAAAAATGTTCGTCTGATTCGTTGTCTTCAACTTCTTGATTTGTTATTGAATAAAGCAGACTATAATTTTTTTGCCCCCAGATTTCCTATCTGCTTCCTCAATGTTGTAAGATTATAAAGGGAAGACGAGGAACTACTTAAATAAAGTGGTCCGCTTGTTTTTTTTTTGTTTTTTTTTTAAATAAGATAAAATTTATTCTTTTAAAATCTGTTCACTGAAGTCGTATTTATCAGTCAGTCTGTCTATCTATCTCAGTCCTTTTCATTATCTATCTGTCTATCTATCTACCTATCTATCTATCTATCTATCTATCTATTTATCTATCTATCTATCTCGGTCCTTTTCATATCTATCTATCTATCTATCTATCTATCTATCTATCTCAGTCCTTTTCATTATCTATCTATCTATCTATCTATCTATCTATCTATCTATCTATCTATCTATCTATCTCAGTCCTTTTCATATCTATCTATCTATCTATCTATCTATCTATCTATCTATCTATCTTTTTCCCTCTGAATTTAATTTCTAAAATTATTTCTTTTTTAATCCAAATATGTTCGGCTGATTCTTCCTCTTTGTTTTCTTCAACTTCTTGATTTGTTATTGAATAAAGCAGACGATAAGTTTTTTTGTCCCCAGATTTCCTATCTGGTTCCTTAATGTTGTGAGATTATAAAGGGAAGACGAGGAACTACTTAAATAAAGTGGTCCGCTTGTTTTTTTTTTGTTTTTTTTTTAAATAAGATAAAATTTATTCTTTTAAAATCTGTTCACTGAAGTCATATTTATCAGTCAGTCTGTCTATCTATCTCAGTCCTTTTCATTATCTATCTATCTGTCTATCTATCTATCTATCTATCTATCTATCTATCTATCTATCTCAGCCCTTTTCATATCTATCTATCTATCTATCTATCTATCTATCTATCTATTTGTCGGTATTTATTTAAAAGAAAAAGAAAATAGCTTCCCTTCTCTCTCCCTCTCTCTCTCTTTCTCTCTTTAATACAACTCTTCCTTCTCTCTATTATACATCTTTCCTCCCCTTCACTTACCTCTTCCCTATTTCCCTCCCCTTGTTATCTCATATAACACCCTTCAGCCCGGATTGGGTGTGGTCACTCTCATCCAATGAAATGCCTTTGGCTCTTATGACGTCACAGCCCCTCAACCCAAATAACTAAAACAACGAGGAATCCTGTTTTTTATTGGTTGAATATTTTTTTACCGAATTCATATTGAGAGAAAATTGTTTTCGTTTTCTTTTTATTCTCTTCCGCCACTCTCTCTCTCTCACTTTCCCCCCCTCTCTCTCTCTCTCTCTCTCTTTTATGTTGGTCTCTCTATCCATTTATCTGTATATTTATTTAAAAGGTGAGGGAAAAAATCCCCCCTCTCTCTTTCTCTTTCCTACAAATATTCCTTCTCTCTATTTATTTCTACTTCCTCCCTTTCACTGTTTTCCCTTCTATCTATCTATCTATCTATCTATCTATCTATCTATCTATCTATCTATCTATCTATCTATCTCTATCGATCTATTTGTCGGTATTTATTTAAAACAAAAAGAAATAGGTTCCCTTCTCTCTCTCTCTCTCACTCTTACTCTCTTTAATACAACTCTTCCTTCTCTCTATTATCCGTCTTTCCTCCCCTTCACTAACTCTTCCCTATTTTCCTTCCCTGTTTATCTCATTTAACGCCCTTCAGCCCGGATTGGGTGTGGTCACTCTCATCCAATGAAATGCCTTCGGCTCTTATGACGTCACAGCCTCTCAACCCAAATCACTAAAACAACGAGAAATCCTGTTTTGTTATTGGTTAATGATTTTTAACCGAATTCATATTGAGAAAAAAACGTTTTCTTTTTCTTTTTCTTCTCACCCAACCACCTTTTTCTCTGTTTCTCTCTCTCTCCCCCTCTCTCTCTGTCTCTCAGTGTGTCTGTCAGTGTGTATGTCTGTCTGTCTGTCTCTCTCCCTCTCTCTCTCTTATTTTGGTCTCTCTAACCATTTATCTGTATATTTATTTAAAAGAGAAGGGAGAAAAAATCTCCCCCTCTCTCTCTTTCGTACAAATTTTCCTTCTCTCTATTTATTTCTCATTCATACCTTTCACTGTTGTCCCTCCGTTCTATCTATCTATCTATCTATCTATCTATCTATCTATCTATCTATCTATCTATATATATATATATATATATATATATATATATATATATATATATATATTTGTCGGTATTTATTTAAAAGAAAAAGAAAATAGCTCCCCTTCTCTCTCTCTCTCTCTTTAATACAACTCTTCCTTCTCTCTATAATTCTTCTTTCCTCCCCTTCACTTACTCTTCCCTATTTTCCTCCCCACTTTATCTCATTTGACGACCTTCAGCCCCGATTGGGTGTGGTCAATCTCGTCCAATGAAATGCCTTCGAATCTTATGACGTCACAGCCTCTCAACCCAAATCACTAAAACAGCGAGAAATCCTGTTTTATTATTGGTTCAGTGTTTTTTAACCGAATTCATATTGAGAGAAAAACGTTTTCTTTTTATTCTCATTCACGCCTCTCTCTCTCTCTCTCTCTCTCTCTCTCTCTCTATCTATCTATCTATCTATCTATCTATCTATCTATCTCTTTTATGTTGGTCTATCTATCAATTTATCTGTATATTTATCTAAAAGATAAGGGGAAAAAAAATCTCCCCCCTCTCTCTCTCTTTCGTACAAATTTTCCTTCTCTCTATTTATTGCTCATTCCTCCCTTTCACTGTTTTCCCCCCGTTCTATCTATCTATCTATCTATCTATCTATCTATCTATCTATCTATCTATCTATCTATTTTGCTGATTGAAAATAGGAAATTCTATGATTAAATAAAAAAAATGGCTTCATCTTGTACGTGTCTTTTTCAAAGAGGGAGGGAGGGAGGGGAGAGAGAGAGAGAGAGAGAGAGAGAAAGGGTTTCCAATTTCCCGCCTTCACAGTCACATTTAACATTCTCTTTTCATCAATTGTCATATTTTAAAATTTTAATATTTATTCAGCTAATTTTTAAAAAATTTCTTTGAAAAATACACGTACTAGATGAAGACATTTTTTATTACCAGTTTATAAGTTTGTTTTTAACTTTTTCGCTAATCATAGACTAGTATGGCACAAGGCCAATAGAAGCGAGAAAAATTAAGCACTACTTAAATAAAGTGGTCCATTCATAAAAAAACGAAAATAATTGACTTTTTCCCGCTTTTTTATAATCAAATCGGCACAGGGCAAAATCGATCCCTCATTTTTTGACACATTTACTGGATTTTTACCTCAAAATTTTAACTTAGTTTTAAAAGGAATTCATTTTTATTCATTTATCTTCCGAGCAACCACATGACCAGCAGTTGGGTCTACGGCCTTCTACCAGCACAAGAATCCTCTTCTCCCTGCACATGAGGACATTGGGAATTTCACCGAAGCTGGAGCAACGAAATCCCCAGTTTCTATCCCGTATTTGCTGTAAACAACGCCAGTAATGGCGGCCGTTCTGTTACCGCGACACGAATGAAGTCAAAGTTATATTGTTATATTGTGTATACTCCTAAACGATAATTGAGATCAAACTTTTATTGTTATTTTCGAAATAATCAGGCAATTTCACGCCATAATGGAACATTTTCATTATAGTTGGCTTTTGGTGATTGTAATGCAAATTAGCAAGATTTTTCCGCATTTTCAATCGAGTCCGTGACCCTGAATTATATTTTGCTCGGTTGGAGAACGTTTTTGAAGTTCCCAAAAGAAAAATTTGATAACGCAGTTTCTTCGCATCCAAATGACATTGAAAGAAATTTTAGGGATATTATCATAAAACCCTCCTCTGAGAATCCTTTCGAAGTGTAAAAAAAACGAATTAGTGCATCAAACTTCGATGTCAGAAGAAAAAAAAATTCTCAACTCTTATCGGAAGAGAAACTAGGCGAATGTAAGCCCTCTCAATTTCTAAGAAGGCTAAAAGAATTAACTGGAAATTATGCTGACGATGCCATAGTTCGTCACATGTTTTTGAGTCGACGACCTGAAACGTGGCAGCCATTTCTAATGGCTGAAAAATTAGCTGAAGCTGCTGAGAATATGGCTGACATAACAACAAGAGATGTTTCCATATCTTAGGCAAAAACCGGGGAAAGAATGAGAAAAATGAATCCAGTTGTATTTAAAAATATCGGAGAAGTTGGACATTGAGAGATGAAGGAAAGGTTCGATGTGTCCCGGTCTCTCACGTCGACAGAAGACATTCGAAATCCATTGATGCTTGGAGACACTCTGAATCCAGGTCAAAGGATAGAAGAAAGCCTTCCACGTGTTATCTCTAATAAAAATTCGGCGAAAAGGCACCGACCTGTTACCCACCTTGCGATATTAAGAGGCCGGAAAACTGTTAAGCTGGCCAACTTCTTCGACTACTGATGGCAGCGGTTTAATAAAAAGTCGCTCCTTACATATTTATGACGACTTCACAGGCCTAAAATTCTTCATAGATGGCGATGCAGAAATATCGTTATTGCCCGCTATTAATTCAGAAAGACTTAATGAAGTTGATTAATTAAGATTTCAAGCAGTAAACAAGTTTGTCATTAAGACTTATGGCCAGAAATAAATTGGGCTTGATTTCGGCCTAAGGCGAAACTTTGGATATTTTTTATTATTATTAATATTATTATTATTATTATTATTATTATTATTCGTTTTTTGCCAAAAAGCTAACCAATACCCAGCTAAGTGCATTCCGGTCGAACTCAGAGAAATATTCTCCAAGTGAAGTGCGACATCTGGACAACTTGCTACAATTTACCTCCGAGATCAGACATCTGGAAGAAGTTGAAAACATAACTGCAGATAATATGTCCAGGACCATTAATTAAATTGTTTCAGGAGAGAGAGAGAGAGAGAGAGAGAGAGAGAGAGGGAAAAAAAAGATCGATTTAATAAAAAGGGTTAATTTGTATTCTAATCACCAAAAACCAATTGTAATGAAAATGTTCCATTATGGCGTGAAATTGTCTGATTATTTCGAAAATAACAATAAAATATCCACCTTCTCCATCTCTTTCATATAACCCTCTCTCTTATTCCTTATTCCTCCCCTTCACTTACCCCTTCCCTCCCTTGTTATCTCATGGAACTCCCTTCAGCCCGGGTAGGGTGTGGTTATTCTCGTCCAATGAAATGCCTTCCGCTCCTATGACGTCACAGCCCCACAACTCAAGTCAGAATTTCCCATCGATTTCAAAATAATCGAACTTTCCGAAATGGTTTCATGAAATCAGCGGGAAATTCTAGTTTTTTATTGGATTTTCTCATCTTTGTTTTTTACCCGAATTCATATTGAGAAAAAAAATGTAAGTTTTTCTGTATTCATAAAATGAGTTTATTTTTTTAATGGTTGAAATTATTTTCTTTTCTTTCTTCTTCCTTCTTTATTTCACTTGGACACAATTTGCAATATTTCCGTAAACTGAATTCAATTGCTAATAATATTTCAAAAGACGGGTCCATTCGTTCTTACTTCCATTGGCCTTGTGCCATACTAGGCTATGTTTAGTGAAGAAGATAAAAACAAACTCAGATCCACATATATCATCAAGTCTCATCTTCATCTGCACTGAAACTGATTAGAAAAGATAATCTCGTAAATGATTAGGGCAGATAATCTCGTAACCGTTCGCCAATCATTTAAATGTTTGAAACGAAACTTTTCATTTTCTTCGACCTCAACTTAGCTTCCTTCAATGGCATTTGAAATTCGCTGCCCTAGCTAAAGACCCCATAAGAGGAGGGTGGGATTGTAATGATGTTTGTACCAAGGACATTAAGGCAGTGAACCAAAACAAGCAAAATCTAAACACAAAACGCCAATATTTAATTTCTACGCTGTTAGCTTAGTCACGCCATTTCATTATTCTAAATAGCCAAAAGGAAAAATAATATTTTGAAATTACCAGAGCTGAATCCCCTATTCTGGGAGGGTTTGGTTATCATGGTTTCTTGCCTTTTCTGCAGTGAACCAAAACACCGAAAATCTGAACTCAAGCAACCAATGTTTAATTTCTTCACTGTTAGCATAATCGCGGAAAAAATTATTCAAAATCTCCCCTCCCCACCTGAGTATTATAATTTTGAACCTACCCCGGCTGAATCTCCCATCCTGGAAGGGCAGGGTTGTGAAGGTTTCGTGCCTTTTCTGTCAAGTTCATTAAGGCAGTGAACCAAGACAAGGAAAATCTGAACTCAAAATACCAATGTTTAATTTCTTCACTGTTAGCTTAAACGCGACTTCTCCTTATTTTAAATCTCCCCTCCCCACCCGAATAAATATTATTTTAAAACTACCCCAGCTGAAGGTCCCATTTTGTGATGGCCGGCTTGTGATGGTTTCATGCCTTTTGTTAAAAGGGTATTAAAGCAGGTAAGAGGCGGACAATTTTGGGCAATATTTTAAGGATTTCAGACTTGTTTTGAAAAGTGAGGATTGAAAAATGGATTCTTAACGAGTCCCAGGCAAGTTGATTTTTAGATTTGAATAGAAAGGCGGTGGTGTGGTGGGTAGTTAGATTAATGGCGTTAAAAGCCCCCGAAAAACCGGGTCAGTTTCAGGGGGAATAACCGAAAAATTAATCAAGAGTTATTCCCCTTGTTTTGTTTAGTTTGTAATCTTTTCTTTTTTCTTTCGGTTCTCTGAAAATGTTTCTGGTTCTTCGGATCGTCTTTTGAAGAATTCCTTCTTCGCCATTTTGGCTTTGGCATCGTCTTGGACTCTCGTCCCAGATCAACTCATTTCCAACATGTCCGACGAACGGCAGGTCAGGATTGAACCCACTTCCTGCCTTTTGTTTTTATTGTCTTCTTCCCGTACCATTTCTCTCTCCCGACCTCTTTCTGCCGTGTTAATCTATTCGTTTGTGACACCGAAGCCACGCCCAACCGCTGCCTTCTCAAAACTGGCACGATTAGGACAGGCGAGGTTTTTTTCGGGGGTGACTGATGGGGGGTCGCATAACTGCGAGGAGGAAGGTAAGCTGATATTTCGTCGGGGTGGAGAGAGGAAGGTGATATTTTGTTGGGTGGTGGGGGTGAGTGGAAGGGAAGATGACATATTGGGTGGATGGGGGAGCCGACAATTTTGGGGTGGGGGAGGGTCTGTGAAAAATAATGTATTTTATCCGTAATTGTATTTCTTCGAAATTTCTTCTCAATTCTTTAATGATGATGATGATGATGATGATGCGCCCACGTCGCCATTTTCTTTCTCTCTTCAATTTTAATTACATTAACGATGATGATGATGTTACGTTCATTTTTCTTTTCTTTCTCTTCCTTTTGCCCCCCGCCTTTCCGGAATAAAAGGAACCACTTCCTTTAATTCCAACCTGCCCTTTTATTCCGGATCCAAATATAGGCGATTGCGGCTCTCCACAACGTCCCACTCTTTCTGCAATAAATAAAAAGCAACCGCCCCTTTCTCGACTTTTGCAAATTCTTTCCAAATCCCGTCGCCAGTCCTCCTTGGATTTCATGGTCGCCAGTTTCTTGCCAATGTCAGTCTGGAAATGGCGTCAAACAAATTAATGACAAAATGACCCTCCCCTCCTCTGTGAAAAAAAAAAGAAAAACAGGGAAAAGGAAAAATGAAAAGAAAAGAAATAAATGAAAAAAAAGAAAATGAAGAAAAAAGGAAAAAAAATGAAAAGAAAAAAGCGACAGAAATAAACGAACGATAAAATAAAGAAAAAAAAGAGAAAAAGAAAGAAAAAATTGCGAAATGAAGAAAAAATAAATAAAATTTTTATTTTTCTGGATTTATTTACCTCGATTCATATTGTTAAATCATCGAAAACAAAAAATTAAATTGAAGTAAAATAAATTTTATTTGCAAACAGAAAAGCGTCAATTTTTTAAAAATTAATTTTGAAAATTTTCAATACATTTACTCCATCGTTTTTAAAAGAAACAAACAATTTTTGGAGGGAAACAAAAATCTTCGGAAATCCTTCAGATTTTTTCGGAAATTTATACAATTTTTTTTCCGGCAAAACAGAAAAAAATCCTTCTTGGGTCGAAAAATAAAAATTTCCAAATTTATTTGCACAAAAATCGGAAATTCCTTCTTTTATTTCGAATTTTTGAAGAATTTCTCCATTGTGATTCCAAACAAAGATTTTCGAATC
The DNA here is from genome assembly GCA_964036315.1 of Acanthosepion esculentum. NCBI lineage: Eukaryota > Metazoa > Mollusca > Cephalopoda > Sepiida > Sepiidae > Acanthosepion > Acanthosepion esculentum. The sequence goes on along the minus strand of OZ038517.1, from coordinate 67,372,644 downwards.
TCCCCATCTTGCCCCCCACAAATTCAGAGTCGTCGGATCGGCACGAAGGCAGTGGACATAACCACCTTCCCCCGGCGACCCCCGAGGGTGGATCGTTTTGATTTTTTCGCCATTTTCATTAAAACAAAGAATTTCTTCAAAATCAAATTCACAAGCAAGAATATTTTTCTCAACTTCACACAAAGAAAAAAATTTCTTTTCTTTTGTGTCAATTATTATTTGCGTTTTTAAAAATGGCGGATATTTTTGCCGTGCCAAAAAGAAAAGACTTCCCCCTCTTGATCCCGATCCTCGAGGACAAGAAACAACCAAAATATCTTCGGGGAGGCGACACAATTCCCAGGGGCAGAAACCCTCTCCTCCGTCCGTTAAGGGAAATTCGCCGACCAATTCCCCAGAGTCACTGAATTCGTGGATCGTTCCGTCGCCCCAATCGGCAACAAAGACATGATTGTCTTCATCGCTGGCGACAATCGATGAAATAATCCGCGGGTTCGATCCTTGAAGACGGCATTCTCTTTCCAGCTGCAATGATGTCTCTGTCGTCCAATCGATTATTTCTTTCTTCAGTGACTCTAGGGAGTCGTGACACCATTTGGAAAATGTCACCACCCAATGTCCTTTCTCGGGTGGAGCAAACGATTGGCGGAGCCGCGCAGAAAGCTCTGCTCTCACCAATCTCAATCCACAAACGACGTCCTCATCGTCGGTGTCGTCGGTCAACAAATGTCCCACGGTGTCGCGCCAGATGTTTACCTTCCCCAAAAGGTCGTCTCTCTCCTTGAGGGAGAGGCGCCATTTTCTCTCCAGTTCACTTTCATATTATCGCACAGCTCTGCCAACTTGAGCCGTGCCTCTTCAACGAATGCCTCAAAATCCTGAGTGAGTTTTAAGCATTCGGAATAGCAATCCGTTGACATTTTGTCAATGGATCGCTTTGTTCGTTCGTCGCCCGGATGTGGATTTCGAACTGGCGGAGTTCTTGCTCCAGGGTGGGGCCGCGTTTCTTCCCTCCCTCACCGACAGCGGACGAGGCGGACACTGAGAGGAGGTGGTCACGTGATCATTGTAACATTCTTTGCACAGGCACACGTTACACCGCTGGCAGAAGGCGTCCTTGGATTGGCGGTGCCGTCGACAGTTGTCCGACGTGATGACCCGGATGTCCCCCACCCTCGACACGCCCGACAAGTCTTGGGTTTCGTTTCTGGGGTGGACGCTCTGGCAGGCCTGGCACAGGAGTTTCTCGCATTCCTGGTACTAAATCTGGATGGTCGATTCTGTCCCGTCGTCTTCGAAGCACGAATCGCACCTCCATTCTCTGGATTCCAGGTGACGGCGCCTCAAAGACTTCACCAAAAATGGTGCCAGTCTTAACTCGTCACCAATCACAGACTGTTGGCACTGGAAACACAGGCGATTTCCTTGAAGAATCATCTCCACACACGCCCCACAGAATGAATGAAGACATGGCAACGTCTTCGATGCCAAGTCCAAAAATTGGTTGCATTTGGAGCATTGGAATGTCTCTTCTTCACTCACATTGGACGCCATTTGGAAAATTTCTTCTGAAGATAAAAAATCAAATCTGAAAAGAAAGAAAAGAAAAAAAAGGTCAAAGTTCAAAATCAGAAAAAGACAAAAAAAATTCCATTTATAAAACCGGAAGTAAAATGACCCGAAATTTCGAGATTTTACAAGAAAAACAAATCAATTTCCGGAAGAAAATTGTAAAATCAGAAATAAATGAATGTGGGGGAAGAGGTGGGTGAGGTGAATGAAATATTGAGAGAGTGGGGAACGGAGAGTGTGGTTATCAATGAAGAAAGAGAGGGAGAGAAGAGCAATGCGAGAAAGGGGCGGAAAGAAAGGGTAAAAGAAAAAGAGAGAGATTTTCTAATTTCCAGCCTTCACAGTCACATTTAACATTCTCTTTTACCAATTTATAAGTTTGTTTTCGTCTTCTTCGCTAATCATAGGCTAGTATGGCACAAGGCCAATAGAAGCGAGAAAATTAAGCACTACTTAAATTAAATGGTCCACTCATAAAAAAAAACGAAAATGATTGACATATTTCCGCTTCTTTTATAATCAAATCAACACAGGGTAAAATCGATCCCTCATTTTTGGAAGGTTTACTTTTACCTCAAATTTTGACCTCCATTTTAAAATAAATTTTGAAAAATGAAGAATTTTTCTTGAAGCTTTTATTTTGGATTTGATTCCAAACTAAAAGATTCAATTTCACATTTCCAATAAACAAGATATATAGATAGATAGATATGACTTGGCTGAGATAGCTAGACAGATAGATAGATAGATAGATAGATATGAAAAGGACTGAGATAGATAGATAGATAGGCTTCAAGAGATGGTAAGGGAGGGAAAGTAGGGAAGGGGAGGAAGGAGAAATAAACAGAAAGAAGGAAAGTTGTACAAAAGCTAGAGAGAGGCGGGGGGGATATTTTCTCCTTATCTTTTAAATAAACAGACAGATAAGTGGATAGATAGACCAACATGAGGGAGATGGGGTGATAAGAAGAAAAAGAAAAAGAAAACGTTCTTCTCTCAATATGAATTCGGCTAAAAAATAAAGAAGAGCCAATGAAAAACCAGGATTTTTCGTTGTTTTCATGACTTGGGTGTGACGTCATAGGAGCCGAAGGCATTTCATTGGACGAAAATAACCACACCCTATCCGAGCTGAAGGGCGTTACATGAGATAACAATGGAGGGAAAGTAGGGACGTGAAGGGGAGGAATGAGAAATAAGAGAGAGAAGGAAGGGTTGTATGTATAAGAGAGAGAGAGAGAGAGAGAGAGAGAGAGAGAGAGAGAGAGAGTAGGGTAGCTATTTACCTTTCCTTTTAAATAAATCGAGCGATAGATAGATAGATATGAAAAGGACTGAGATAGATAGATAGATAGATAGATAGATAGATATGAAAAGGAATGAGATAGATAGATAGATATGAACAAGACAGAAATAATAGATAGATAGATATAATAAGGGAGAGAAATTAGTGAAGGGGGGGGGAATGAGGCGTAAAGAGAGAGAAGGAAAGATTGTATGAGAGAGAGGGGAGATTTTTCCTTATCTTTTAAGGAAACCGAGAGACAGATAGATGGATAGATAGACCAATATAAAAGAGAGAGAGAGAGAGAGAGAGAGGTAAGAATAAAGTAATAATAAAAAGTTTTTCTCGCAATATGAATTCAGTTAAAAAAAAAAAAGAAAAAATCCAATGAAAAAAACAAAATAAAAAAGTTTCTTGTTTTCATGAAACAATTCCGAAAAGTTCGATTATTTAAGTTTGAGGAGCTGTGACGTCATAGGAGACGAAGGCATTTCATTGGACGAGAATGACCACACCCTAAAGAGTCTGAAGGGCGTTACATGAGATAACAAGGGAGGGAAAGTAAGTAAGGAGAACGTGAAGGGGAGGAATGAGGAAGAAGAGAGAGAGAAGGGGGGATATTTTTCCTTTTTTTTTAAATAAACAGAGAGACTGACCGATAGACAGATAGAGAGAGAGAGAGGTTTCATGAGATAACAAGGGAGGGAAAGTAAGTGAAGGGGAGGAATGAGCAATAAGAGAGAGAAGAAAGGGATGTATGAAGGAGAGTGAATTTCTGATAGATAGATAGATAGATAGATAGATAGATAGATAGATAGATAGATAGATAGATAGATAGATAGATAGATACGTACGAACAAGACTGACCGACTTTTCGGAAGGGTGTCCAAGTATTTTACAAGCAGATAAGAAATTCGGGGACAAAATAACTTATCGTCTGCTTTATTCAATAACAAATCAACAAGTTGAAGACAACGAGTCAGACGAACATTTTTCGATTAAAAAAGAAAAAAGTTTTCCAAATTAAATTAAATTTTTTCGGGAGAGAAAAGAAAAAAATGGATTTAATAAAGAGATTTTTTTCTTTTTTTCAGACTTAGAAACCGCCTTGCGTCGTAGTGGCTTTCTTGCCTTCATTGGGGTTGGAATGATTAAAAAAAAGGAAGAAAAAGTCTCGTTGTGTTGATGGAAACATTTAAGAAGAAGGTTGAATGATTTGGAGAAACGATAAGAAAATTCTTTCTTACATTTGATTTTGATTTCTCTTTTGGGATGAAAAGAAGCGAGACGGAAACAAAACACGTCTTGTCTGTCGAATTTTCTGAAAGCAAACGGCAAAAGGCGTCGGCCGTGCGAATGACGTCATCGGAATACAAGGCATTTCATTGGATGACAATAATCACGCCCCTGGATACGAGAGTTTCTTTACGTGTTATAGATGAGAGAAAGAGGGGGAAAAGAGAGAAGCAAGAGAGAAAACATGTAACGATGAGAGAGGGGTGAAAATGTCGTAAAGTTTCATAAAGATCTGGAATTATTTTCATGGAAGTTTTATTTTGGAAAATCGAATTCATGTTTATTTTATTTCTTGTTAGTAAATCTAAAAAAAATAGTTAATAAAATAATAAAAAAAACACTTATTAGTCAATAGTTAATAAAAACACTTATTAGTCAATAGTATAAAATAAAAAAGTAGTAAAAAATAAATAAAAGGAGAAACCAAAGTTTTTTTAAATTATTTTTAAAATTTTTTATTCCTTTTTCGAACGTTTGGAACTTTGGTTGAAAATTTTGTTTTTTTTATGTCAGAGGTTACCTAATATTTAACACTACGTTTTTCTTTTCAGTTGATAACACATTAATCTGGAAATTCTTGCAAAAATCAAATCATTTTCGGAATGTAATGAAACTTTCAGAAATTATTCAAAAATGGATGAATTTATTTTCGAAATGTTTGTTTTTTAGAAAGTCATGGTAATTTTTTTTTACGTCTGATACCCCCCCCCCCACCCTTTATTTAATTTTATGAAAACTTTAAAACTAGTAACTGTGCACCTCTGTAAATTTTTAATTAAATGAAGGAGACTTTAAGGAATTCAAATCATCGATTTCGTGTAAAATTTTATACTCAACGACTCAAACTTTAGTTATGAATTTAAAAATACAAAACTCAAGAAAACTAAGACATTATTTAATGAAAACAGCTTTTAATGGCTTTTATCAATAATATATATTAAGGACATTTTTGTCTGAAACCAAATTTTTTTCGGTTGAAAAATTAATTTTTACAAGAATTGTTTTATTTTTTTTCAATGATAAATAAAAAAGTGTAAAATTGATAATCTTTTAAAATTAAATTTGAAACTGTAAACCTCTGGAAATGCTCTTATGAAAAAGTTTTATTTGTACAGATCATAAATTAGAAAGATTATTAAAATTTATTATTTATCTATTTATTATACCAAAAAATGTATTAACAGCGTCTCTGACAAAACTATGGATGCACATTTCTGAAAAACATATCAAATTCTTTTTTTCATTTTTTTCTTTTTTGTACGGGGACGGGGAGTCAGAAACCTACATCCTAATCAAACTATTTCAGGTATAAAATTGAGATTTTGAAGGAAAACAACATTCTTAGGGGCTTAAAATGCGACAAAGCTCATTTTCAATTATATGGCTGCCAGGGGTTAAAGAAATTGAAACCCAGCCACGGAAATCTTTAGTAAAAGGCGAAAGATTTCTCCACAATTCCTGACTACTGGAGACCAGGAGTTCCTTTAAAAAAAATGGCAGTGATAAGGAAAAGTAATCCAATTTGACTTTGATATATCCGGGTCAAAGCTCAGCCAGACATCAATAAACGTCTGTCAACAGCTTACAAGAAAAGGTAATGAAAAAAAAAACAAAACAAAAAACAAAATTTTATGTGTACGTAACAATATTGTTACTCTTTTTTGTCTTATAAAATTTGAATTATAAATGTATTTTTCGTAGTTTAAATGTTATTTTTATTCCAGAATGATTTTATTCTAGAATTCTTCCACAAAAGTAAGGTGTTAAAAACAATTTTGCAAACTAATTTTTTTTTATAGATCTACTAACCAGGCTCACTGGTTAATAGATCTGGTTAGTACAAATTATTTCACTTCTGTTCTACCATCCGATAAATTTTCCTGACGCACGTTGTCTAGAGATTGACGTACATCAGTTAACACTTCTTAATCAGGCTATAAAAAACACAGGCACCACGGTTGGAAAAGTCTCTCTTAAAAAATTTCTAATAAAAATGTAAGTAATGTTTCTTTCAGATAATATTAAGTATACATTAAATTTTCTAATTTTCCTAAACTAAAAGTACAATTGAATTTTACAATATTTTTAAACGGGAAATTTGTCTTTTTTTATTATAAAACTGTCAATAATGGCTGACATAATTGAGTTTTCGTCAATTTTGATGACTCAAAAAATCAAGATGGTTAGCTCAAATTTCGGACGTGCTAGAAAGGATTAAATTTTTTAAAAAAAATACTCGAAAAAAACTTTGGTCTTTCCTCTTAACAATGATATAAACTTTTAGACAATACAAAAGTTTTATAATCAAGTTTGGGGCTTTTTTTCATCACGGCATGCTCTTTTTTAGCAAAGTTTTGGGCAAAACTAGATAGAGAGATAGGCAGATAGATATGAACAGTGTAAGACAGACAGACAGATAGATAGATAGATAGATAGATAGATAGATAGATAGATAGATAGATAGATATGAACAGACTGAGATATAGGTAGACAAACAGACAGACAGACAGACGGGCCGAGTCGCACATACAAAACAGAAACTATTGAATAAAAGAGAAAAGGTGGTCGCTCCAAAGAAAGTGGACATTTGTTGCCTGGCAACGAAATACGCACGCGAACAAACACACATTATACATACACACATATGTATGTATGTGTATGTGTGTGTAATATGAGTGTGCGCAGGCGTATTTCGTTGCTAGTCAACGAATGTACACAAATATATATATATATATATATATATATATATATATATATATATATATATATATATATATATATATATGTATATATATATATATATATATATATATATATATATATATATATATATATATATATATATATATATATGTGTGTGTGTGTGTCTATGTCTGTGTGTCTGTGTGTCTGTGTGTGCAAATATATAGAAAAATAGGAAAGAACACGTTAGGTAAATAATCCGGAGTTCTTTAGTATTTTTGTTTTTATTTAAAAAAAAAAAACAGTGCTCCATACAGAAATAGAGCTTGAATTTTAATTAGTTTTTTTAAAAAAATGATTCCTTCGCTACATATAAGTTCTCATGTTTCAAAAACGAGAGCCGAAACCCTCAATATAATTATTAAAATTAAATTGAATTAAGGTATCAAGCCCTCTTTCATCCTCAAGCGAAAATTTTGGAATAACCAATCTTGAAGTTTACGCATCTTTATAAGCGTGTTCCTTTGGAAAATTAATTACTATGGAAACGGCTGGGGAGGCCATTTTGGTTAGGTGGTCTAACAGTTAATTCTTATCCACATATCAGTCACCTTCGGAAAGGTCAAGCCCAGGTAGGGTGGGGTGTCTATTTCAAAGCGGATGGTGGCATTACATCGTCTGGTTAGTTTAACGCGAACGATAGCTTTTGGCACCACGGTGTGTCGTTAAGTGTCGAGATAATTTTGTTTTATTTCATTTTATTTATTTATTTATGGCTGTTTCATATATAAACGCGTCGCACTGAACTACAATTTGTTTTGTTTTTTTGACGACTTCATAATGGGGTTTTCTATTTAATGATTGGGCTAAGCTTTTAAGACTTTTATTAAACTCTGAAATTTAGTTGTTTTATGCTAATTATTTAATGCGAAAATTTGTTGATACCGACAGAAAACCGTTAACTCCTGCCTATGGTTTAATAAATTTTCATTATTTAGAAACTTAATAATGTGTAGTTTTTCATGTAGGCCTAAAGGGCATGGGTCATCCCAGGTTTTACAAGTTCTTGTTCTATTTATTATTTTCCATTTTACTTTTGGTATTTTATTCATTTCTTTTAAATGCCAAAATATTTGGATAGGGATGTCGGATTTCTATTTCTAATATTGTTGAAGGCGCTTTTGTGTTTTCTCCATCTAATTTTAAATTCATTCTTCGTTGACCCAATGTATATCCTATCAGTGTTAGGACTGTCAATGGATGAGATAGTGCATTGGTATACCACGGATTTTGTGAGGCATTTATTTTCCAACGGGCAGTCTTTAGGGTTTCTACAATCACATAATTTTTCATTATTTTTGTCTATTTTTAGTTTAGGATTTTTATTGATACGGTTTTGGCATGCGTGTTTTTCCAGGAATCTATTATTATGTTTTTTTATGATTCTTTCTTGATTTTCAGTGCAGCTGTAACTTAATTTTAAGGTGTTTTTATTAAAGATCTCACTAAGTCTGCTATTAGTAGGAAAGTGTTTTTCAATTAAAGCTAGGAAGTTATGTCCTAGTTTAGTGCTGACCATTTGGTTGAACGGAGGGGTATACCAGATGATCTTTCTTTTCCTGATTTTCTTCCTATTGGTACAATTGTTTCCATAGCTTATGTTAGCGTTTTTGTATCTGCTATTTTTCATGGCTGTGTTATAAAAATTACTGTATTGTCGGAATATTTCCTTATTAGCGGAGTTCATACTGATTCTTTTCTCTATTGATGTGGGTATATGCTTAATTATAGATGGAGGGTGGTTTGACTTAGGGTGTACATACAAGGTAGTGTTAGGTTTTCTGTAAGGTAGGTAATATTGCTCATTAAGTCTAGAGTTACGTCTAGGAAGTTTACCCTTTTTAATTTAGTGTTGACTATAGTTTTTAAATTTAGATTTCTGAATCAACTATATATTATCTTTCTAATTTTATCTATTTTGAAGTTTGTGGAACTCCTCACTACCATGAGCCCGTCATCCCTGTATAGCCCGATGTCCTTAATGTTTAATTCACGGTGCGCGGTTAGATTGTACAGTATAAATAGACCGACAAGGTCAGAAGACTCTGCAGAGTCTAAAGATCCCATGGTGATGTCAAAAGTGTCATTAGTGTTTTTAATCCATTGGTCCCCATTATGGATGAGGACAGATTTTTTTGCACTAAGAATCATGTTCATTTCATCCTTAGTTAAGTCAGAATATACTGTAGCAAACTCCAGGGCAGTCGTGAAGAGATCTCTTGATATTGACTGGTAATAATCCACAATATCGAACTGTATTAGGATGCAATCAGGCTTATTGTCGATGTTGGCAAACCAATTGATGACATCTTTGGCATTAATCCAGAGTGTTAATCCCAGGCATTTTTTGATTTGCCTAGTGATCATTTCTAGGATTCTTTTGCTTATCTTTCCTATGTCGGGTCTGGTTGGGTTTATCATTCTAGTAGTGGGGTTTTCCTCAACATCTTGTTTGCGGTCCTAAAGAGTGATGTAGCATTCCTTTTCAACCAGTTTGCCTACTTTCGCTTGAGGATGAAACAGGCCTTGATACCTAATTCAATTTAATTTTAATAATTATATTGAGGTTTTCGGCTCTTGTTTTTGAAACATGAGAAATCTTATGTAGCAAATGAATCATATTTTAAAATATATATATATATATATATATATACATATATATATATATATATATACATATATATATATATATATATATATATATATATATATATACATACATATATATATATATATATACATATATATATATATACATATATATATATATACATATATATATATATATATATACATATATATATATATATATACATATATATATATATATATATATACATATGCATTGAAATTCAGTTTACATACATAGAGATAGATATAGAACAGACTGAGATAGACAGACAGACCGATATATAATGTGCCGTCTGTGATATATATATATAAATATATATATATATATATATATATATATATATATATATATAGATATATTTCTATTGATTATTGCAAAATAAATTAATTGTGTCCCAGAACCTAAAAAGTGGGGAGTGGTGTTGAGGTTGGTCATCCTTACCCATCCTATACCAAGCTAACCCGATTTACGACCCCTTCATTCAATACAAATAACCCATGCACGAAAAGAATTCACCTTTCACCTTTTACTCAGACATATACCATAATACCACATCCACAAAGGGAACCTAAGTTTAACTCCATCATTTAAAAATGTACTATGTACTAATGTCTTATGTGAAAATGTTCATAATATATATATATATATATATATATATATATATATATATATATATATATATATATACAGCTAAAAAATTTTAAGATGATCTGAAATGATGGGGAGGGTTCTAAATCCCAATACAAAAAAATATATAAAACACAAACTAACAGAAAATAACTAATGTTAGCAGGATCCGACCACCACACAAAAAAATCAGAGTTGCCGCTGTATTCTGTCATCAGACAGAATCAGGAGGTTGACTCTCTAACGGAATGGGGGAAAGGGAAAAATAAATGTAGGGCGTGGGGAAGTCAAAGACTGGACCAGTCGAGATGAAAAAACAAACTGGGGTGGTTGGGAATCTCAAATTGGCTCATAACAGAAGTAAGGCGCCGGGAACAGGCCAGGAACGACATTCACTCACATAAACTTGGTACACAAAGGGGGTCTCCCTTAAACAGGGGGAGGGTTCACGAGAAACCGCCCCATTGTGACGAAAGAGGGCGTAAAAAGGAACTCAAGTATAGCCCTTTTCACGCGAACCAAGCTCGCTACTTTTACCCACCTTTCGTTGAAATCTGTCGACACCAAACGCTTTCAATCAGTTCTGATCTTCACTTTCAGCTGATGCTGAAAGTATCTGATCAAAACCTGATGAGAATAGCGTTCCCGTCGCAAGATCCCCTCCTTTCGCGTCATCCAGATAACCATGTTAGAAATATCATTCGTTTCACCCCAGAAAACGGGGGCGACACATTATCGCACGCGTATGCGAGATCAATGAGCACAAGTTGACCGGGAGCAATACGGGCCGTCAACTCGAGTGACATAGTCCCAGAAAAGGCGTACCAGAGGACAATGGTAGTAGGCGTGTAAAGGCGTTTCTTCTAAACCTAGATCACACCGGTAACAGTCGGGCAAATCCGCCCAGCCCCATCTGAAGTCTCTGTCGTTGAGAGAAAGCAGTTTTAGGATCAATCGCCAGGTAAGAGAAAACTCAGGGTTACTGAGGTAATTCGCCGTCGGCGCCCAAGACCAGAAAGAGCGCAACTCGTCCAAAGACATTCCGAGCCGCTTCAGGGACGGCCCTCTCGACCCCCTCCATTAACCCACCACCTATTCTCAATAACCGCCCCCACTAGTTCCGGCTGCACTAGTCTAATTAGCTGTTGCTGGAAGTCCCGCCTGTCCAGTAAAGACAGATTGAACTTCCAGTGTCCAGCCATTCTAGGCCCAGCATCTAACGCTATCTGGTCACAGACGAGTCTATGGTCTGAATAGCCTAACCAGTGGAACGTTGGACAATGTAGCAGGTCTGCATCGGCCATTCTCACTAACATCCTATCCAGGTAGCTGGTTTCCTGGGTAGACGGCTACTTCAGAGTCCAATCTCCCGCCTGGGGTGATCGACACGGTATCTATCGACGAGACCGAACTCGTCGATCAGATCAACCAGGCTACGATCACCCAATGACCTCCCGCTTGCTCCCCGCACCTTATAGTGAGGCCCAGAATAGCATTTTAATCCCCCTGGTCGTTGGGCGCATAAACCGCAACGATCCGAAACGAACCACTGTTCACGGCAATATCAGCCACGATCAACCGCCCGGCTCCCGCATCCACGTGGTGCTGGTGGAAAGTGGGTTGTTGGGAGGAGTGGAAATGTCTTCGGCTGCAATGGTATTGGGAGGGGGTGTTTGATGAGGAGGTGTATTGCGAATGGGGGACAGTGTTGTTTTCAGAGGGGAAGGAGGAAGTCTTCTTGCGTTATTTTCTTCTGGCGAAGCTGGGGCGGATTGAGCCTTGGTTTTGATAGAATCTTTGGGGGCTTAAGCTCGCTTGACTTTTTTCTTTATTTTTCCCCCTTTTCTTATTCTGCTTCCTCTCTCCCTCTTTTCCGTGAAGACAACCGGGGTGGGGGCATCTCCTGCATTTCTAATTCCCTTACTTGCTGGTCCTCTGGCTCTGGTTGGGGACTCTCATTCTGCTGCTGAAGGGAAGTGGTGGTACTTTTGGGTCCTTTCTTAACGACTTCCGCCCACTCTCCAGTTTTCTTGGTTGTCTGTGCTGTTGCCTGTGATGTTACCGGTGATGTTGCTGCTTCATTTTTCTTTTTGGATTGTGGGGTAGAATTTTGTCCTGGGCAAGCCTTCGACAAATGCCCCGCAACCCCGCAGTCTACCCTCACACATTAACGTGTTGGGTATTTCCGTAAATTGTTTCGATTTAATGTAATTGAGATTTCAATTTCGCCTGTGGCAATTCCGGCCTTACTTTTAATAGGGCAGACGTCAGAGACGTCACCATATTTAGAAAAGAAAAAACCAATATGGTCTTCAGATATGTAGAGTGTCACTCTATGTAGAGTCACCTTTGCCTTTGCCAGACTGAAATAGATAGATAGATAGATAATGAAAAGGACTGAGATAGATAGATAGATAGATAGATAGATAGAGAGATAGATAGATAGATTTAATGAAATAATAAGGGAGAGGAAGAAGAGAGAGAAAGTCTGGTTGTATGAAAGAGAGAGGAAGGGTGGAAATTTTCTCCTTTTCTTGTCAATAGGAAGACAATATGACAGATAGCTAGAAAGATAGACCGATAGATAGGTTTCATGAGATAATAAGGGAGGAAATGTATTGAAGGGGAGGAATGGGGAAGAAGAGAGACAAGGAAAGGTCGTTATGAAAGAGAGAGAGAGAGAGAGAGAGAGAGGGTGGATATGGCCATTACCTTTTCGGTGTGGTTTCAAGGCTCGAGAGTTTCGTTTTCTCTGCTATTTTACTGATATAGGGACGAGATAGGTTTATGCCTTTCCTAATGAATGTAACACAGACGTGAACGGGATTTGAACCCGGTTTACCGATTCCATTTTCCATGAGACATCAATCTTTGAGTTTTCCTCTAAAATCGCAAAAGAAGGAATGAAATATTGAATTCTTGTTGGAATTTCTCTTCCACAGATTCAACCCCCCCAACCGAAGCTCAAAAAAATTTCTTAGATTTTCCGAATCTTCGCCTTAGAAATTACCAATTCTTTCTCGTCTTTTAGAAATTCTTCACCCCGCCATCTCCCTTGACTTTTTCGTTTTATTCTCTCCAGTTCTTTGCCAAATGTCAGTCTCGAATGCCTTTAAAGAAAATAAAGACCAAATCTCTTTCGAGAACATTTCAGAAAATTCACGGTCCTCCCCGACATCCACGAAGAAAAAGGAAAAACACATTTCTTGTTTTGATGCGAGAAAGAGAAACAAAGAAAAGAAGAAAAAGTTACGAGAAAAAAAAGGTAATGAAGAAAAAAAAGAGAAAGTTGGAAACTAAAAAGAAAAGGAAGAAAAAAAGAAAGAAAAAAGAAACAAAGAAAGAAAATACGAAAAAGTAAAGGAAGAAAAAGAAAGAAAGAAAAAAGAAAAGGGAAAAGAAAGAGAGAAACAAGGAAAATAAGATGATAAGAGAGAAAAAAGAAGAAAAAGAAAGAGAAAAGGTAGAAAATGAAAAGGAGAAAAAGAAAGAGAAAAGAAGAAACTTAGAAAAAGAAAGAAAAAACAATGACAAAAAGAAAAAATACAATTATTTACCTGAAATCATATTGTTATCCGACGACAGATTTAACTTTTAAGCGCAACAAAAATTAATTTTATTTGCATAAATTTGCATAAATTAAAAACAAAAGTCAATCAATAATTATCGATTTATTTGCTGTTTTTATTTCCATTTTGAAATGAAAATTCCTTTCCTTTCCACACTTTCTGTCAACCATTGATGGTCGGAGATAAAAAAAAAAATTGAATTGAAGAAAAATTTCAAGAAACATAAAATTTTATTTGCAAATAAAAAAAACTTTTTTTAAAAATAATTTTGTAAATTTTCAATAAATATTTTCCATCTTTTTTAAAAGAACAAACAATTTTTGGTTGGAAACAAAAATCTTCGGAAAATATTCAAATTTTCCCGGAATTTTACACAAAGTTTTTTCTGGTAAAAGAGAAAAAATTTCTTTTTTGGCCCGAAAAATAAAAAAATCCAAATTCATTTGAACAAAAATCTAAAAATTTTTTTTTTTTTTGCAATTTTTGAAGAATTTCACCATTTTTATTCCAAACGAAGATTTCCGACTCTTCACATTTTGCCCCCCACAAATTCCCAGTCGTCGGATCGACACGAAGGCGGGGGGATAACCAGCCACCCCCGGTGCCCCCCGAGGGTGGATTTTTTTTATTTCTTCGCCAAATATATTAAAACAAACAATTTCT
>OZ038517.1:67203258-67343258 GCA_964036315.1 Acanthosepion esculentum | reverse complement strand
TCTTGTTGGAATTTCTCTTCAACAGATTCAACCCCCCCGAATTTACCAATTCTTTCTCGTCTTTTAGAAATTCTACCCCCCCCCCTCCGCTGACTTTTTGGATTCATTCTCTCCAGTTGGTTGCCAAATGTCAGTCTTCGAATGACTTTAAAGAAAATGAAGAGAAAATCTCTTTCGAGAAGATTTCAGAAAATTCACGGTCCTCCACGACATCCACGAAGAAAAAGAAAAACACATTTTTTTGATTTGATGCGTGAAAGAGAAAGAAAGAAAAAAAGAAAAAAGAGAAAGTTGGAAATTAAAAAGAAAAGAAAGAAAAAAGAAAGAGACAAAGAAAGAAAAGAAGAAAAAGAAAGAAAGAAAAAAAGAAAGGGACAAAGAAAGAAAAGAAGAAAAAGAAAGAAAGAAAAAAGAAAAGGGAAAAGAAAGAAAGAAGGAAAATAAGATGAAAAGAGAGAAAAGAAAAAGAAAGAGAAAAGGTAAAAAAAGAAAAAGAGAGAAAAAAAGACGAAAAAAATTACAATTATTTACCTGAACTCATATTTTTATCCGACGACAAATTCAATTTTTAAGTGCAACAAAAATTAATTTTATTTGCATAAATTTGCATAAATTAAAAACAAAAATCGATCAATAATTATCGATTTATTTGCTCTTTTTATTTCATTTCCTTTCCACATTTTCTGTCAACCATTGATGGTCGGAGATTAAAAAAAATTGAATTGTAGAAAAATTACAAAAAACGGATTTAAAAAAAAATTAAATTTTATTTACAAATAAAAAAAAATTAAATTTTTTTTTTTAAATAATTTTGAAAATTTTCAAGAAATTTTTTCCATCTTTTTGAAAAAAAACACACAATTTTTGGCTGGAAACAAAAATCTTCGGAAAATTGTTAGATTTTTCCGGAAATTTATAGAAATTTTTTTCTGGTAAAAGAGAAAAAATTTCTTTTTGGCTCGAAAAATAAAAAAATCCAAATTTATTTGAACAAAAATCGGAAATTTCTTCTTTTTTTTGTAATTTTTGAAGAATTTCTCCATTTTGATTCCAAACTAAAATTTCCGACCCTCCCTCTCTTGCCCCCCACAAATTCCCAGTCGTCGGATCGACACGAAGGCGGGGTTCACCACCCCAAACCCCCGGTGACCCCCGGGGGTGGATTGTTGTTATTTCATCGCCGTTTTCATTAAAACAAACGATTTCTTTAAAATTCCAATCACAAGCGAAAATTTGTTTCTGATTTTGACACAAAGAAAAAAATCTCTTTTTTTTTGTGTTAATTATTTTTTGCGCTTTTAAAAATGGCGGCGATTTTTGTCGCGCCAAAAAGAAAAGTCTTCCCCCCCACCCCCACCCCCCAGGACAACAAACAACGAGAATGTCTCCGGGGAGGCGACACATGTCCCGGGGGGAGAATGTCCCTCCTCCGTCCGTTAAGGGAAATCGGCCGACCAATTCCCCAGAGTCTGTGAATTCGAGAATCGATCTGCCGCCCGCATCGCCAACAAAGACATGATTATCTTCATCGCTGGCGACAATCGATTGAATCCTCGACGGCGACGGGTTCGATTCTTGCAGACGGCATTCGCTTTCGAATTGCAAATGCCCGAATAGATCCGGGCATTCGCTTTCGAATTGCAAATGCCCGGATCTATCCGGGCATTCGCTTTCGAATTGCAAATGCCCGGATCTATCCGGGCATTCGCTTTCGAATTGCAAATGCCCGTCTCCCTCCGGCGTCCAAGCTGCTATTTCTTTCTTCAAAGTCTCGAGGGAATCGTGACACCATTTGGGAAAGGTCACGACCCAACGTCCTTTCTCGGGTGGAGCAAATGATTGGCGGCGCCGCGCAGAAAGCTCAGCTCCCGCCAACGCCAATCCGCAAACGACGTCCTCATCGTCGGCGTCGTCCCTCAACAAATGTCCCAAGGTGTCACGCCAGATTTTCACCTTCCCCAAAAGTTCTTCTCTTTCCTTCAGGGAGTTTCGCCATTTCCTCGCCAGTTCACACGCCATCAATCTCATATTATCGCACAGCTCTCCCAACCTGAGCCGTGCAACTTCAACGAATTCCTCGAAATCCTGAGCGAGTTTTAAGCGTTCAGAATCGCAATCCCTTGACATTTTGTCAATGGATCGCTTCGTTCGCTCGTTTGTCGCCCGGATGTGGATTTCGAACTGGTAGAGTTCCCGCTCCAGGGTGGGGCCGCGTTTCTTCCCCTTCCACGCCTCCTCCCTCACCGACAGCGGACGAGGCGGACACCGAGGGGAGGCGGTCACGTGATCTTTGTAACATTCTTTGCAGAGGCACACGTTGCACCTGTCGCAAAAGGCGTCCTTGCGTTGGCGGTGCCGTCGACAGTCATCCATCGTGATGACCTGGATGGCCTCCACGCTCGACACGCCCGACAAGTCTTTGGTCTCATGTTTGGGGTGGACACTCGCGCAAGTCTGGCACAAGACTTTCTGGCAGTCTTGGCACCAAATCTCGCCGGTCGGTTCTTTGCCGTCTTCCGAACACGTATCACAATTCAGTTGGCCGGATTCCAGCTGACGGCGCCTCAAAGCCTTGACCAGAAATGGTGCCAGTCTCAAATCGTCACCGGTCGTGGGTTGTTGGCACTGGGGACAAAGGCGATTCCCTTCCAGAATCATCTCAACGCACGCCCCACAGAAAGAATGAAGACATGGCAACGTCTTCGATGCCAAATCCAAAACATGGACGCATTTCGAGCATTGGAATGTCTCTTCTTCAGTCACGCTGCTGGACGCCATTTGCAAAATTTCTTCTGAAGATAAAAAATCAAATCTGAAAAGAAAGAAAAGAAAAAAAGGTCAAAGTTCAAAATCAGAAAAAGACAAAAAAAAAGTCCATTTATAAAACCGGAAGTAAAATGACCCGAAATTTCGAGATTTTACAAGACAAACAAATCAATTTCCGGAAAGAAAATTGTTTTCTTCTAAAATCCCAAATAAATGAAGGGGAGGAGAAGAGTTGAGGAGGAGGTCGAAGTAATAGTGAGAGAGGGGAACGGAGAGAGTGGTTATCAATGAAGAAAGAGAGGGAGAGAAGAGAAATTCGAGGAAGGAAAGAAAGGGTAAAAGAGACAGAGAGAAAGGGGGGGTTCTAATTTTCCACTTTCACAGTCACTTTTAACATTCACTTTTCATCAATTGTAATATTTTAAAATTTTAATTTTTTTCAAATTATTTTTTAAATTTCTTTCAAAAAGACACAAACAAAATGAAGACATTTTTTTATTTATTACCAATTTATATTTTTATCTACTTTGTGCATCTAGTATGGCACAAGGACAATAGAAGCTAGTAAATGAAGCACTACTTAAATAAAGTGGTCCACACATAAAAACCGAAAAAGAAACTAATTTAAATTGAGTGAAGGAATTTTTTTCTTTTGCTAAAATAACAATTTGAACAATTAAAAAAAAATAATTCTGTAAATAGAGGAAAAAAATTTGGTTTTCCTCTCAATATGAAGATAGATAGATAGATAGATAGATAGATAGATAGATAGATAGATAGACCAATATAAAAGAGAGAGAGAGAGAAAGGTAAGAACAAAGTAATAATAAAAAAAATTCTCGCAATATGAATTCAGTTAAAAAACAAAAAAAGAAGAAAACATTCAAGAAAAAAACAAAATAAAAAAGTTTCTTGTTTTCATGAAACAATTCCGAAAAGTTCGATGATTTAAGTTTGAGGAGCTGTGACGTCATAGGAGACGAAGGTATTTCATTGGACGAGAATGACCACACCCTAGCGAGGCTGAAGGGCGTTACATGAGATAACAAGGGAGGGAAAGTAAGTGAAGGGGAGGAATGAGAAATAAGAGAGAGAAGAAAAGAATGTAGGAAAGAGAGAGAATTCCTGACAGACAGATAGATAGATAGATAGATAGATAGATAGACCGATAGATACGAACAAGACTGACCGACTTTTCGGAAGGGTTTCCAAGTATTTTACAAGCAGATAGGAAATTCGGGGACAAAAAAACTTATCGTCTGCTTTTTTTTTTGCCCTTTAACAAGCGGACCACTTTACTTAAGTAGTGCCTTGTCTTCCATTTTAAATCCTACAACAAACATTAAGGAAGCAAATAGGAAATCGGGGAGGGCGGTGAATGAAAACTAATCGTCTTCTTTGCTTTGTTCAATAAGAAATGAAGAAGAAGAAGAAGAAGAAGAAGAAGAAGAAGAAGAAGAAGAAGAAGAAGAAGAAGAAGAAGAAGAAGTAAAGAAAGAGAACGAGTCAGACAAGCATTTTTCTGTGAAAAAAGAAAATGGTGAAGAAATGATAAAAATGATTTCGAATCAAGCGAGAGAGAGAGAGGAAGGGGGATTTCTTTTTTCTTCGCTTTTAAAGAAACAAAGAGATAGACCGATAGATAGACCGATAGATACGAACAAGACTGACCGACTTTTCGGAAGGGTGTCCAAGTATTTTACAAGCAGATAGGAAATTCGGCGACAAAATAACTTATCGTCTGCTTTATTCAATAACAAATCAACAAGTTGAAGACAACAAGACAGCCGAACATTTTTCGATTAAAAGAGAAAAAAGTTTTCCAAATTAAATTCAGTTTTTTTTCGGGAGAGAAAAGAAAAAAATGGATTTAATAAAGAGATTTTTTTTTCTTTTTTTCAGACTTAGAAACCGCCTTGCGTCGTAGTGGCTTTCTTGCCTTCATTGGGGTTGAAATGATTAAAAAAAAAAGGAAGGAAAAGTTTCGTTGTGTTGATGGAAACATTTAAGAAGAAGGTTGAATGATTTGGAGAAACGATAAGAAAATTCTTTCTTACATTTGATTTTGATTTCACTTTTGGGATGAAAAGAAGCGAGACGGAAACAAAATACGTCTTGTCTGTCGAATTTTCTGAAAGCAAACTGCAAAGGGCGTCGGCCGTACGGATGACGTCATCGGAATACAAGGCATTTCATTGGACGAGAATAATCACGCCACTGGACACGAGAGTTTCATTACGTGTTATACATGAGAGAAAGAGGGGGAAAGAGAGAAGCAAGAGAGAAAACATGTAACGATGAGAGAGGGGCGAAATCTCTTCTCTTCTTTCCTTTTTCCTTTCAAATAACTCACGACATTTAATCATTTGAAAAAAATACTATCAACTCTTTTATTAATTGTTGGTAAAATAAAATCAAAAACTTATTAAAAATAAAAAAGTAGTATAAAATAAAAACACGACTATATAATATTTTATTAGTTAATACTAGTATAAAATAAAAACAACTATATAATATTTTATTAGTTAATACTAGTATAAAATAAAAACAACTATATAATATTTTATTAGTTAATAGTAGTATAAAATAAAAACAACTATATAATATTTTATTAGTTAATACTAGTATAAAATAATTAATGAAATTTATTTTTTGTGCAAAATAAAAAAAATCTTTTTTATTTTCACAAATAAAAATTCTTATTGTAAAATGTAAAAATCTTTTTTATTTTATATTTTGACACATTTAATTAATTTTTATTTTAAATTATTTTATATACTGACTAATAATTTTTTTTATAAACAGATACAAATTTAATTATTTCCGATTAATTCTTATAAGAAATTAACAATAAATGTTAAAAAAGAAATTCGATTCGGGTTTATAAGATGACTTGTATTAAAGTAATATTTTATCGGTATTAATCAATATTATTAAAGTATTAAGTAATATTATTAAAGTATTAAGTAATATTATTAAAGTATTAAGTAATATTATTAAAGTATTAAGTAATATTATTAAAAAGTATTTAGTAATATTTTATCGGTAATAAAAACGAAAAAGAAACTCTTGTTTTTTGACTGATGGAATTAAAAGGAAAGCCGAAAATATTTCTATTAATGAAAAAACTTTTCAACTCTGGTGTTTAATACCAAAAAAAGGTGAAAATAATTTTGATGGAATCGTCAAAAATCTAAAAAGTCTTTTGAATTTCATGATTTTGAAAGAAAGACAAAATGAAACTAATTTTATTAGTGAAATTCCGGGAAATGTGAATGTCACCAACACGAAGTAAACAAATTATGATTCATCAGAAATTTCCGATGACCTCTCCCATCGATCAAAGGTCAACAGATAGATAGATAGATAGATAGATATGAGCAGAGATTTACTTTCTATCTATCTATCTATCTATCTATCTATCTATCTATCTATCTATCTATCTATCTATCTATTAATCCAGCTCCTTTCATTCGTGATTTGAGGTCAAAGTATTAATAAATAATTTTGTCAAAGACCAAATCGAAAGAAAACAACAACAATAATAATAATAATAATAATAATAATAATAATAATAATAATATCAGGGTTGAGGAATATTAAAGAAACTTGGTGTCACTTGATCCCTGGTGAAAGTCAATAGAAATTATTGTTTGAAATCGCAAAGACTTTTCCTCATGATGAAACGTTTCCCTTACTACTGCTACTACTACTACTGCTACTACTAGTACTACTGCTACTACTACTATTAATACTAATACTACTAATAATTAGCTTGAAAGAAAATGTTAATAATGAAACTATTTTGCGGGTATGTGCGTTGGATGTGTGTGTAAGTCTGTGTGTCTGGGTCTCTTTGTGTGAATGTGTGTGGGTCTGGATGTGTGTGGGACTTTGCAAAACATTTCGTGAAAAATTACTTCATATTTACTTTTTATATTACGTATCTATCTATCTATCTATCTATCTATCCCCGTATCTATCTATCTATCTATCTATCTATCTATCTATCTATCTATCTATCTATCTATCTATCTCTACCCGCCTCTTCATATCTATCTATCTATCTATCTATCTATCTATCTATCTTGTGCCCAAAATCATTAGCATTTACAGTTTATCTACCCACATTCCATTGTCAATGCTCAACTATAAAAATAGTCACCGTCTGTCTGTTTATATAAATTCATTTTTGGGGTGTAATTTCCATTTCATGAATTTTAAAAAACACATGGAAATGGTTTCTTAACAAATGACGACAACTTTTCTTTTCCAGTCGAATTTCAAATTCCCAAAAATCGTTTAATTATCGGATTTTAATAAGTTTTTCCGTATCAATAAAGATGAAGATTCTTTTCAGATAAGTTTCCACTGACAATTATCAAGGTAACAGTTATATTCTTTGATTAAGAATCAGAAAAATCATTTTCAAATGATTCAACTTGTCAGTGTCGACATTAATTCGACGCTCTTTCTACTTTGCCTATCGTTTCATGTCATGTATGGAAAATGATATATACAGATTGAAATTAGTGTCCTGCCGTAGAGCAATGGTCAGTAAGTCCTGCTTAATCATCATAATAATCATGTTATTTGACTGATAATAGTAGTCCGAGTATGTTTCCAATATATATATATATATATATATATATATATATATATATATATGAATAAGGAAAAAACAAATTTTTCGAGAAAAGTTTTTTGCTTTTGTCTTTATTCATATTTTCATTTTACAGATATATTTTATTTTTATCTGAATGTTACGTAGATAGATAGATAGATAGATAGAAAGTAGATATGAAGTAATTTTTATTAAAATGTTTTGCCGAACTACACACGCACACAGAAGAACACACACATGCACACACAAAGACACTGACATACACACATACATACATGGTAAGCAAAATAGTTTCATTATTAAAATTTTGTTCGAAGCTAAGATATATATATATATATATATATATATATATATATATATATATATATATATATATATATATATATATATGTACACCTACGGGTCCGCCATTTGTGAGCACTTATCAAATAGCAGATCGTGTGCAGTGAATTTTAGTGTTGACCGGTTCCCCGTATTGTCCCGGTCACACTCGTTATTTCACCTGAAGTTGCTGGGGGCACTTTACATCGGGTCCCGCAAACCTTCCTTGTGTAGACAACGCGAGTGTTTGTTGGGGCTCGCTGTCATTTGCCCCTAGCTCCTTTTGCTCATATTTGTTTTTTATTTATTTTTTTTTCCCCCTCCACAATTCTTTTTAGTGTACATTTTCTGTTTTTTAAATTAAAATCTCCCGTTGCAAGCCTGATGAGCGGGAGCGAAACCGGTTGCTTCGCGCGTTTTGATATGTCTAGTAATATTAAGCTGAATACTTTTATCGCTAGGATAAAATTTTGTACCTTTAAAAATATCTTCAAATATATATATATATATATATATATATATATATATATATATATATATATATATATATATATATATATATATATATATATATATATATATATATATATATATATATATATATCAAACGTCCTTTAAATTAAATTTTAATTTCAAATTATTTTAACACGATTCACTCAGTAAGTTTGTTTTCTTTTCATGACCACCGACAATTCGGCTTCTACTTTTTACAGTGAAAGTTACTATAATAATGTGAGTAGTTGTCTATCCTCGTATAATATGCGTTTGTATACACACACACACACACACACACACACACACACACACACACACACACACACACACACACACACATATATATATATATATATATATATATATATATATATATATATTGCGGTATCTTTTGCAAAGAATTTTGAATAAAAAATAACATGGACAGAATAAATAAATTCATTATAAATTTATTTGTACAACAAAGTGTTTTTTTTTTATTGGAAATTTTAAATTTAATTTTTCAGTTTGAAATTAAAACTAAAATAAAAGCTTCAAGAAAGATTTTTCATTTTTTTAAATTCATTTAAAACCTGAGGTCTCCCCGTTTTCCGTGGTGATACCGAAATTTGTATAAAATTTATAGAATTTAATTCGATAATCATTTTGTTATTTTCAGCTTCAAGCATAATTTCTTTTTGGAATCAATTCGACGAAGAATTGTCCTAAAGTTTTATTTCTCGAAATTTGCTATTATTATTATTATTATTATTATTATTATTATCATCATCATCATCATCATCATCATCATCATTATTATTATTATTATTATTATTATTATTGTTGTTGTTATTGTTGTTGTTGTTGTTGTTGTTTATTTCTTTTCCTTCTTCTTCGTCTTCTTTTGATTCGTCCTTCGATAAAAATATTTACAAAGATATTGTCCTCAACTGAACAGGGAAAGAAGTTGTTTTTCTTGTTTTAGCCGCGGAAAAATTGACCTAAATTTTGATTTCTCGGAATTTAACCGACAAAAACGAGTTTCATTTTGTCTTTTCTAACCTCAGGAAATTATAGTCGAAATTCTTTTCAACTTTTTAATTTGAAAAAAATCAATGTTATTTCGGATTTTAATTCCTATTAAACATATATATATATATATATATATATATATATATATATATATATATATATATATATATAGATCTGTAAATTGAATTTATTGAATTAAAATATTGCCCATAACTTTTGAGAATATTTTGCAGAATGATTTTAGACAAGTTTATTTTTAAACAAATAATCTCATATTCAGTATATACAAGTAAATGAAAAAGAAAAAGGAATAGAATTGTTGGTATTTTAGTAAACACGTACCTAAATACTTTGATATTGCAATAGGCACCACTACCGTAGTAAATTTCATAATGTCTTTGATTATGCTTCCTGCAGGCCAACATTTATTCGAATCTTAACTTTAAGATGGCTTCATATTTTTTCTCTATGAATTTCTTTTGAATATTTTTTCTTTGCTAATTCGTTCTTTCCTTAAACTTGCATTGTGTAGTTTTACTCATCTTTTTATCGCTAATCTTTGATCAGAAAAAGAAATGCCCACCATTCTCTTCGTGGCTTTATTGGTTGAAGAGAATTCCAAAAACGGTTTGGCACCCTTGAAGGCATTTACAGAGAAATATGTTGTTGATGGTTCTCAGACTACAGGACACAGAACTTCAGAAAGAATATTTTGAATAATGAAGCTGTGAATTTATATGAACAAGAGATTTTCTATCATTCTCATCTGATGGAAGACAATTCGCGGGAAAACAGATAGCGTCATGAAAAATGCCACAAACTTAACAAAAATAAATTTTTTCGTCAAAATGCTTATGTTATTATTAAGATGAAAGACCAAAGTATTTTTTTAATTATTTAAAAAATTTTTTAATATTTTCTAACACGTTCGAAATTTTGGTTAAAGCCTCCTGTGTTTACGTCATCGCGATGTCAGAGACAATAACATAGTTTTTTTTTTGCGCTTTTTTTCCGTTGAAAACACATTGATTTGAAAATTATTGTAAAAAATCAAGTAATTGCCCGATTTGAATGTAATTTTCAGGACTTATTCACAAATGAATGAAATTATTTTTTAAATATTTTTTTAGAAAATTTTGGTAAAAAATATTTTTTTTTTAAATATTTTACCCCCAACTTACTTAATTCCATGAAATTTCGCCCAAAACCTTTCGGTTTCCTGAAAAAAATTTTTTTTTTAAAGACGTCTTTGGAGATGATAAATCACATACTTTTTTTTTTCAAGATTGAGCTATCTGACTGAAAATTTGCTCTGAATTGAAAATAAGGAATCCAATAAAACTATGATATTACTTGATTAGAAAAGCTTTTAATTGCTTTTATAAATAAGTAATATTAAGGACATTATTGTATGAAGAAATAAATTTTTTCTGATGAATAATTAAGTTTTACAAGAATTTTTTCATTTTTTAAGAAATTTTAATTAAGTAATTTATAATAGTTTAAAATCGTGAAAAGCTCTGCAGTTTCCTCGAGGTGATGTAGTAATTAAGTGGAAACAAAATGTACGATTCCAACATTGCAAAGTTTAATAAGTTTAGTTGCACTATTTTATTTCTTAATTATTTTTTATGTTGTATTTTTTTACTTAATACGTTCATTATTTCCATGTATGGTAGACTGAAATTGCCATTATTATAAAATGGTCACGTGATCTAGGAGTTTTGTCCCTTTATTGTAATAAAGGGACAACACGTGGCCTTTTCATAACATTTCGCTTCTTAGTTGCTTTTCAACAGGTTGTATTTTCCGTTCAGCTCTAAAAGTGTAAAATTTAAAGTAAGTTTTTCTTTTTTCATTTACTATTTTACGAAATAGTTTTATTTTATGTATTTCCATTAGTGTGGGTCATACTCAAATAGAATAATTTTTTTAAAAACTTTAAAAAGGAACAAATATTTGTTATTCGTAATTTTTACACGTCATTTTTAATGACAGTAAACAAAGAAATACATTTCATTTAATTTAATTTTGAAAATAATGTTTAATTAATTTAAGTTACGTTTAAACTTTATTTCCTGCATATTTGAAATTAGGTTTTTCATTTTCTGTTAATTTTGAATAGTTTTCTTATCTACTGTGTTCACAATTTTTCTGTAAATAGAAAAACATTTTTTAATTTAGTCAATATTAATTAAAGTTTATTAACTATTACTGAATAAATATTTTATTTATTAAAAAAAAATTCTAAATCAAGGCGTTCATTTTCTTGCATACTTATGTTAATTTTAATTTTTTGATTTAATAGGTGGAGAGGACAGAAAAGATACTGGAACCATATAGCAGCATCCAATGTGAACAACCCATTCTCTGCGGCCATATTTTTGAAAAAGTTTTCAGAAAATATGGAACACTCAAAAACGTAGCAGAATGGGCCACGTTGGAGAATGCCATGAATGGTTTTCCACCAGTGTCCATCAATTCTGTCAGAAGACTTTGGGGTTTCTACAAAAATAGTAACAAAGAGACAAAGTTTTCTGAATTCCCCCCAAAATGTAGAAAAGTTGTCACTCAGTCTGTCCCATCTTCTACTGCCTCTTCAACCGCCACTCTAGTTGCAACTCCATCCACTTCAGATGCAAACCTATCTGATGCTGCCACAAGTTTGTATCCAGCAAATTTGAATCTCTCTTCCTTCACAACCATTTCTGCTGCAGCTGCGACCATTTCTAATGCATCCCTGTCTGCTGCTAGTCAAACGCTGTCTGCTGCATGTCAAAAACTGTCACGTTCAGAATTGGATACAAGTCAACCTAAAACTTCTTCCCAGTCTTCAACTTCCAGTGACAAAAAAAAAGTTCAAAAAATAAAATTTTGAAGAAACAATTGCAACAAAAAAATGAAAAAATAATGTCACTTCAAAACAAAATAAGATCACTGAAAAAAACGCCAAAAAACCCCAGAACATTGCAATGAATTAAGCAGGAAAATCTATTATGACTGCATTTTATCAGGAGTGCATTCTTGTACTGTTTCGAAAACAGTGAATAATATTTTGAAGACATTGTCACTGGAAGATGAGATTTTACAAAAAAGCTCAACTACAGTTTATAGGATGGTGGGGGATCTTGGCTTCCTCTCAGATATGAAGACGTTCCGTGCAGTGGAAAATGCAGAAAACTGCACTTTAGTTTTCGATTCGACGACACAAGATGGACAGCACGTGAACTGTATTAACCACGCCTACATCCTCTCATCTTGTGTCGTTGGAACGTCTTCCTGGGGGAGGGTCTGCCATGGACTACAAGCAGCATCTTACCGACACCATCAACAAATTAGCCAAAGTGGGCTCACTCTCTACTGGCGAAAGTGTCGATGCTACTTTGAAAAAAGTAATTTCAAAAATTAAATGCTGCTTAACGGACAGAGCTCCCGTCAACCATTCAACTGTTACACTACTGGAGAAGGAGTGGCAAGTTAAGCTTTTGGAGCTGTATTGCAATTTGCACCCACTGGAATCAATCACCAGAACAACAAGGAAAGCCCTGAGGGATTGTGAGGCCTGTACATCATCTGTTGCGAGTGAGTGCCTAGCATGGCGAATTATTGTGGGAATGAATTCTCAGATTTAGTAACAAAATAGGGACAATAAATGATATGAAAGCCTTCATTAAAAAACAAGGGCTTTCATTGTCCCAAATCACTAGATTTCGAGGGAATCGTCTGCATATAATTTTCCATCTGGGTACAACTTACTTCCCTATTTTCGCACAGTGCAAGCAATTTGTCTCAGGGCTTCCGTCAACAAATGAAACAGTTTCCAGGTTGCAGATACTTTACACAGAAGAAGCCGCTATCATCGAGTTACAAGTGCTGGGAATCATAGAGAAGCGGTTTTCAGGGCCTTGAATGAGTACCTTCTATACATCTCTTGAAACTCAAAATGACACCATCGACACAAAGAACATCGTCAAAGGGGTCATTGACAAGGTGAAGGTACTCAGCAAGGACCCAATATCTATTTTCAGCTGTGTGGAGGACTTTGGAATTCCAATACCAAAGACAGTAAAAAACTCCCACCTGATTGCTCCCACAAATGAACCCATGTTTCAGCAAATGATGACTGCCTGTTTGAAAGGGATTGTGGAGGTGTTAAACAGGCAGTATCAGAAATCTGTCAACACTGTAGCGGCTTCATCTCCATCACTGTTGACATCTGTGAGGGAACACACCATGCTAGCGGAAAGCATCATCGGTGAATTTTGTGAAAGAAAGAAGCTTGCGCCTAATGCTTATGTTTCCAGCATAAGCGATGTCATCAAGGCCAAGCGGAATCAAGTAAGAAAATTCATCGATGATCTGGATGCTGAGCAACTCAAAAAATACCTCCAGGTGGCAATGGCTTACAGTAGAAAGTATATAGCACAAAAGAAAATGCAGCAGCAAATGGTGGATGAGCAACTTGCCAAGAAGAGTCGAGATAAGGCAGTTCAGGCTGAAAGGAGGAGGAGAGCTTCCCTACAGAAGACATTGCATCAGTTGAAAGATGCATCCATAATGACTTTGCTGGAGAAGTATCATCAACCAGGAGTAGCTGAAGTCCTGCATGAAATACTCACTGGAAAGGTAGTTGGAAGGACAGTCAAACACATTTGGACAGTTGATGGTGTCAACCGTGAATATGTTGGCTACATCATTAGTTATGCAAATCCTTTTTATACGATTTCATATCTCGATGATGAAGCTGACTATTGTCAACTAGACAAATGTGAAATTGGCACTGACTATCTCATGCAGGACTTGCATTTTGATCAGCCCGGCAATGATGATTGAAGAGGCAGCAGAAGAAAACAAAAACCAAAAAAAAAGAACGGCCCTCTTCAGGGCCACAAAATATTCCCGAAAGTCTTTTCCTTGTTACACATAGTAGCAATTTCTTTTCAGTAATGTTTATTGGGTTAATAAAAGTTTTAGTAATTATGTAATTAATAATAAAATTTAAAGTAATAATAAAATTTAATAATAAAATAATTGTCATAACAATAATTAGAAATAAAATGAAAAATATATAAAAATATATAAATTAGGTAGGTACCTCTACTATTTCAGCATAAATTTAGATTTAATTAAAAGCTTAATGATTAAATTCATTATTTCCATTAAGTAAAAGTTTTGGTGTATTTCAGATAGAAACTACATTGGATTGGAAAGTCACATTTAATTTTGATTTATTAAATAATAATTAAATTACCATTTCATAAATTATTAAGTTACTTCTATCAAGGTATTTTATTTTACTTTTTTAAAATTATTTTTGCATCTTCGAAAGGTAAATAAAAGTCAATAAAAACTGCGGAAAATATGTTCATTTCTAACAATTACTAGGTAGCTAAAACCCGACCAAAAAGCGTTAACTCAAATTTCTAAAAATTATGTCATTTATGGTCATCCGTAGTAGCTGTCATCGCTTCGTCATTCAACAATCCATCAATCGTTAGATCAGATGAACACGACCGATCGTTAATAATTGGTTGTATATTACTTTTTTTATGCTATAAGTAAGTAATATTTCTTTCAAATCAGATTAATTTAACTTTAAATTTTCTAATTTTACTAAAGTAATGTGTCAGAAATTTTTAAAAATATTTTTAAAATCGATAAACTTGTGTTTGTTTACAAATTTCTTAAAATTAAGAAAATGGCCGCTTTCAAGAAAATTTAAGAATTTGAAATTAAATTTCACATTCCAATGTATACAGTTTCTATCTGAAAAACACCAGAATTGTTGATTGGAGTTGGCTAAGCAACACCGTAAAACCGACTTGGAATTTCCGTCTGGAATCTTCAGCACAAAAGTACCAATTCTTTCTCCTATATTACCATTTCTTCTTCCCACCTTTTTTCTCCTTCTCGCCCCCTCCCTCTCTCCCTCCCTCTCTCTTCCCTCTCCCTCCCTCCCTCACTCCTTCCGTCTCTCCCACTCCCTCTCTCTTCCCTCTCTCTCTCCGTCCCTTTCTCCCTCCCTCTCTCTTCCTCCCTCTCTCTCTCTCCCCTCTTTCTCTCCCCCTCTCTCTCTTGCTCAGTTTCTTTCATTCATTTTCTCTAGTTACTTTGCAAATTCAGTCTTAAAATGATTTGAAATAAATAAAAAGTAAAACTCGTTTGGGCAACAAATAATGAATGACAATTTCCGAAAATTAACGGTCTCTACGAAAAAATAAAATAATAATAATGGGGGGGAAGCAAAGAAAGAAAATCCTAAACTAAAAAGAAATTGGCTTTGATTAGACACAACAGACGGCCTCATGGCCGGTGCAACAGTCTTGCTTGCGGCAGACTTTAGATAAACCCTTCCCTTGATCCTTTTGACACATCGTTTTTCGTTTTGTTTTTGACGGGCACTAATGTTAAATATTGCCATGATTTTGTTTAAAGACAGAAACACCAATTTATCTATCTATCTATCTATCTATCTATCTGCTAATCCAGCTTCTTTCATTCATGATCTGAAGGCAAAGTATTGATAAATAATTTTATCGAAGAAAAAATCGAAAGAAATGAACAACAACAATAATAATAATACGATGATTATTATTATTGTTGTTGTTGTTTGCCACTGGATTTGTTCTTCACTATTATGTAAAGCCACAAACATTTACCAAGACTTTGAGATATTTCTGTAGATTTGTTTAAAAGCAATAAAAATTAAAATGTTTTTCAATAAATATAAAATTTGAATCCATTTAGAAGTTTAAAAAATTCACATACACAAGCACTTGTTATGTAATGTCACAAAAAGTCAAAAAATGCTTAAATATTAATTAATGAAGGTAATTTAAGTTCTAATTAATTTAAGAATTAAAATATGAAATGATTTAAATATTTTTTTTCAAATAAAAAGGCTGAAAACAAGAATTTCGAACGTAATTTGATGAGGGCAGAAATGACAAAATGAAACTCGTTTTTGGCGGTCAAATTCCGAGAAATCAAAATTTAGGTCAATTGTTCCGTGACTAAAACAAGAAAAACAACTTCTTTCACTGTTGAACTGAGGACAATGTCATTGTAAATAATTTGATCTCAGGACGAATCAAACGAAATTAACAACAACAACGACAACAACGACAACAACAACAACAACAACAACAATAATATTAATAAGAAGAAGAACTATACACTTATTATCATTATCATTATCATTATCATTATTATTATTAGAGTAGTAATCATATGAAGAGTGCTGGATATTAAAGGGACTGAGTGTCATTTGATCCCTGGTTAAAATCAACAGAATTTATTGTTTTAAAACTAAACGTCTTCACTTATTTAATGCTACTACTACTATTACTACTACTACAAAAACTAAGACTACTACTACTACAATTACTACTACTACAAAAACTAAGACTACTACTACTACTATTACTACTACTACAAAAACTAAGACTACTACTACTATTACTACTACTACAAAAACTAAGACTACTACTACTACTACAAAAACTAAGACTACTGCTACTACTAGTTTTTGTGAGAATGTAGACATAATCGAGAGAATCGACTTAAAAAGAATTTGAAATTCAATTTTAATTTAAAGGACGTTATTTATATATATATATATATATATATATATATATATATATATATATATATATATATATATAGCTTCGACCAAAATGTTAATAATGAAACTATTTTGCTTATCATGTCTGTATGTCGGTGTGTGTGTATATCGGTGTGTGTGTGTATGTCAGTGTCTCTCTGTGTGCGTGCGCGTTGCCTTCTGTGTGCGTGTGTCGCTTGGCAACACATTTTAGAAAATTACTTCGTTTACTTTCTATCTATCTATCTATCTATCTATCTATCTATCTATCTATCGCAGTGCTTTTCCGATCTATCTATCTATCTATCTATCTATCTATCTATCGCAGTGCTTTTCCTATCTATCTATCTATCTATCTATCTATCTATCTATCTATCTATCTATCTATCTATCGCAGTGCTTTTCCGATCTATCTATCTATCTCTCTATCTATCTATCTATCGCAGTGCTTTTCCGATCTATCTATCTATCTATCTATCTATCTATCTATCTATCTATCTATCGCAGTGCTTTTCCGATCTATCTATCTATCTATCTATCTATCTATCTATCTATCTATCTATCTATCTATCTATCTATCTATTAATCAAGGCTGAAACACTAATATTCCATGGTTATAATTTATTACATTGGAATCGTAATCACGATTCAATTCATCAGACCTAAAAATTCCATAATTTTCTGTTTTCTTTTTGAATTTGTAGGTCTGAGGAATTGGATCCTGATTCCAATTCCAATGGAAGAATTTATAAGCCTGGAATATTAGTGTTTGAGTTTTTTATATTATATTCTTACTCTGACTTGTACATGGAGCTCTAACTTTAACTAATTTTATCAATATATATATATATATATATATATATATATATATATATATATATATATATATATATAGATAATGTATATATATGTCTGCCTGTGTGTGTGTAGTTATGCTTTTGTATTATATATTAATCGATAATAATAATAATAATAATAATAATAATAATAATAATAATCTTGAAATCCCCAAAATGTAGTAAATGAGAACATCAATAATCCCTGTTGTCGTTGGTGGCCTCGGATTGATTGGAAAAGATTCCAATATAAACTCATCAAAAGGATTCCTGGCAGCCCATGCCTTAAAGAAATACAAAAAAATGTACACACGAGTACAGCCCACACCTTCAGTTATATGCCATACGTGATATGCGCTTAGACGATCATGTATCTTTCGATACATGACTTTCGAGGCAGATTTTTTTCCAGCAGTAGGTTGCCATTTCTTTCTGTTCTCGGCCAATTCCCATTTGACCTGCTATTTACTGGTTGGGTGGGGGGAGAAGAGGATTCATAGTTGATATTGAGCACTTATCTATCTATCTATATTCATTATCTATCTATCTATATTCATTTTCTATCTATCTATATTCATTTTCTATCTATCTATCTATATTCATTTTCTATCGATCTATCTATCTATCTATCTATATTAATTCTCTCTCTCTCTCTCCTTCTCTCTCTCCTTCTCTCTCTCCCTCTCTCTTTCTCTCCCTCTCTCCCTCCCTCCCTCCATTTGATCGCGGTTCAAGGTCATCGGAAATTCCCGCTGAATCATAATTTGTTTATTTCACATTTCTCGGAATCAACAAGTCTAGTTTCACTTTGTCTTTGTTTCAAAATCATGAAATTCAAAATACGTTTTGGATTTTTTACAAGAAATAAACGAAATATGAATTTGATTTCAAAAAATAAAGAATCTAATTTTATTCGACATTTTGGTTTTATTTACATAAAAATGATAATTTATGGAATTAAATACGATTTTATTTGGATTTATTTATTATAAAAAAGTTTTTTCTGTGGTTTTGTTATTTCATGTCAAGTGGCGTGTTTATTCTCGTCCAATGAAATGCCTTATATTTCTATGACGTCATCCTACATCCTGATTGGCTTTCACTATTTAAACGCGTGCGGGCGCTCGCAATAGTCAGTTTGTTTCAAACAATTCAAATCGTCATCACTAAGAACGATGAACTTATCAAACTGAAACCGTACTGTTGTGGGAGGGTCCCTGTTTTGGTTCACCCCTCCCTATACAGGGCATTAAAATTAACTTTTCCTTGGGATGTCGGCGGTTTGTCCCAAGACGGTACCATCAAGACTGCGATGGGCACTGGGTCGATGGGTGAAGCTGTTGGCATTCTCACCCCGACTATGTTTCAGGGCTGTGGTCGGAGTCTCGCAGAGCGAGGTTCGTGCGCGATCTTCAGCATCTCGGTGTGAATGTTTGTTGTTTACAGGAGACTCATCTTACTGCCAGCGACTATGAGGATATTCTGTCGAGGAGGTTTCCCCTCTACTCAGCTTATTTTGATAGTTGTTCAAGAGGGGTTTCTTGGCTGATCAGCAGGTCCCTGACGGCGTCGTGTTCCCTTGTGTTCGCGGATTCGGAGGGCAGGCTTTGTGTCCTGGACGTTACCATAAAGGGAAAGTCTCTTCGTCTCATCGGGGTTTATGCGCCCAACGACCAGGCGGAGCGGGTGTCCTTTTTTCGGCGGGTCGAGCCGTTTTTAGATACGACTCGGCAGGTAATTTTAGCGGGTGATTGGAACACCGTCCTTGATCCCGAATTAGATCGTAGTGGGTTAAGATCGGGCTCTTACAACCCGGACGTGAAACCGTTTCGTGATTTTGTCGACGGATTGATCGGGTCGATAAATTTCGGAACGAACACTCCGGGCAGTTAGCGTGGACTTGGACAAATAGGGGCGGCCCGGATTCGGTAGTTCGCACGAGCTACATCGACCGGGTTTTAGTTAGGAGAGCCGATGTAGGGCTCTTAGAGTGTCCAAGTTTTCATTCGATAGTTTACTCGGATCATCGGCTCGTCCGGGTGCGGGTAAACTTAGATAAGCCTAAACCCAGAATGACTGGTTACTGGAAATTCAACACGTCGTTGCTCGACGTGAAGGATTTCTGTGACCAGTTACTAGCAACCATACAGCGGGAATTGACGGAGAGTGTGCTTGGGAATAGGTGGTGGGGACACCTTAAGTCGGTCATCAGGTCGTTTGCAGCTGATTATAGTCGTCGGCTCAATAGAGATAGATTAACAGCACAAATGGCAGCAGAGTCTAGATTAGAGGATGCCATCCAGTCGGGAGATAGTGGGCAAGTAGCAGTAGCTAGGGCCGAGATGGCCTCCTCGCTTATCAAGAAGGACCAGGCTCTGGTAGTTAGGGCTAGGTTGAAGAAAATGTCTGCCGAGGCGACTAACATGGCTGCCGAACTGAGGAAAGAGGAGTTGCACAGCGCCTCAGATCGCTACTTTCCGAGCGTCACATCGCCGGACGGACGACAGATGACTACAAACGAAGGCATCTGCGAGGCGTTTCGGTCTCATTTCCGCGACCTTTTCACCAGGGAGCCCGGACTGAGCTCCGCCAATTTCGACGCATATCTAGCCGACTTTCCGCGTCTCGAGACGGAGGAAGCGGATGTGTGCGAAGGGGCCGTTACCGAGGAGGAAATCTGGGAAGCGCTGAAGCAGGCCGGCCGGGACAAGACTCCGGGTATAGACGGTCTTCCCTACGAGGTGTACTTGAGGCTGTCGCCCGTTTTTGTTCCGCTGCTGGCACTGATGTTCAACCACTGGTTGAGGAATGGGAACATACCCCAACGCTTCACCAGGGGTGTCATCAAGTTGCTACGCAAGAACAAAAGCGGAGGGGATGGGTTAGATAATTTCCGCCCTTTGACTATGCTCAATGTAGAGTTGAAGATTTTGGCGAAGGTCTTGGCCAACCGTTTGCAGCTTGTCCTCGATAGTCTGATCGGTCCCGAACAGACATGCGCTGTGAGGGGCAGGACTATTCAGGACAACCTTCATATGGTTCGCCAGATCATGGAAAAAGTCGACGGTGAAGCCGCGCTGATCAATTTGGATCAGTCCAAGGCATTCGATAGGGTGGACCATCGTTTTCTTGAGGCTGTTCTCGCGTCTGCCGGTTTCGGGCCACAATTCGTTCCTGGATCCGTCTCCTGTACAAGTCCCCGGGGGCACTGGTGGAAGTGAACAGGGCGAGGTCGGAGCCTTTTACCATCTCTCGATCCATTCGTTAGGGTTGTCCGCTCTCGCCTATGCTCTATGTCCTTGCGTTGGACCCGTTCCTTCGCAAGTTAAAGGCGAATCCGGTCCTTCGCGGAATTTCTTTACCTGGTGCCACCAAAGCGGCCAAGTATTCCGCCTATGCTGACGACGTGTCTGTTTTCGTAACGAACACCGCCGAGATTCACGAAGTCGGCAAAGAGATTTGCAGGTATGAGACGGTGGCAGGGGCCAAAATCAACCGCGAAAAGTCAGTTGGCTTGCGGTTGGCTGAGTGGGAGGGAGTTACTCTCCCCGGGCCCTTCAGCTGGACGGACGGGCCGGTGAAGATACTCGGTATCTGGTTCGGCCCCGGCCTTCTGCTGGACACAAATTGGTCGGAAGTTCGAAGGAAGGTCGACGAAGCAGTTCGCCTGTGGACTCGAAGGAATCTTTCCTTGAAGGGGAGGGCGGAAGTGTGCATTTCGCACATCTACCCGATTCTCCTTTACCGGCTGTCAATCTTTTCCGTCCCTTCAAAGTGTGCATTCCGACGAGGCGTAGGCGCACCACTCACCTGAATGTGAATGCCTCTTTTATAAGGAATGTAGAGACGCGCTGTGTTGCCTGTTAAAGGTTAAAGATCGCCTCTCCGACACACGGGATATGTCTCGGAAGGCTTTGTATCGGGTGGCAGTGAGGGGGATTGCCAAGGACAAGCTTCCGGGCATGCTGGGCCTTACGAACAAGGAGTTTCGCTCCGTCTCACCTTGGTTTAAAAGTCTCAACAACGACGAGGCATCACTAACCTGTCTGGTGTTGCGAGGTGCTCTCTGGGTCAGCAAAAAGCTCTGCGCAGCGGGTTTGGCGATTTCAGCCGAATGTGTTTGCTGTGGTGACTGGGAGGAGTCAATTGAACATGCCTTCTTCCACTGCGACGTTGTGCAACCTCTGTGCAGGCTGATTGAAGGCTACATGGTTCGCGTCTTGGACGGAAAGTTTTTTGTCCTGGAAGCCAGTTCCGTTTGTTCCAATGTGGTACCGTCAATGTCCAGGGATCAGCACTATGTGCTCTTGTGTCTGCTCGGCATTATGCGAATGGTGGTGTGGACGACTAGACAGAAGGAGTTCGACGGAGGTGAGAAATTTTCCTCTTTGCAACTGGTCTCATTCTTTAGGCATCAGCTTAAGGTTAAGATCAGGGCGGAGAGGGCGCGTCTCTCCTCGTGGAATTTCGGCAAAAGGTGGGTGAAAGTTTCGCGCTTGGTGCGAGTGAGAGGTGCTGACCTAGAGTGGTTGTTGGACGCAACTTAAGCAAGAGGATTTGGGGCCTCGAACAGAAACATTAGTCATCCCAGCCTTTTAAGGTAAGATAGGACATTTTCATGTTCAGTTTTGGCCTCCTCAGAGCTAAATATTTTCCTTTCAACGTAGCTAGAGCATGCAAGTACATAAGTCCTGTTTTTTTTTTGTCCTCCTTTTTAGTTTCTTGTCTCCATCCCTCCCCACGTTTTAGGCGGCAGATGTCTCTGTTCTCTGGATTTGTTCATCCCAGTTAATAGAGATTTCTGCCACATTTTTGGAAGGGTCCTACTACTAATATTGTTTTGTTTAGTTTCTTGTACATACATATTTTACATTGTATATAAACATTGGGCTTTTGATTTTTTCCCCATCCCTCGATGATTTTGTAAATAAAAATTCATGTTAGGGCTTTTCATCGAGAAAATGTGGTATTTTGGTGATTGTGTTGTGAAAGTAAATGTGTTGTTATGGTGAAAGGAAAATTGTAAGTACGAATGGGTCAATGAATGAGACTAGATAGTTTTCAGGTAGGACTAGAGAAGACCAGTCTTTTCCCCCCTCCCCATTTTTAGCCCTTGTGGCACATTTTGTATTTTAAAATGCAAATAAATAATAACAATTCAACAAAGAAGACAACGTTTGCAGTTTGTTTTGGTCAGTCACGTGTTTTAAGATTTGTCATCCCCCAAAAATCTGGCCGTCTGCAATTCTTTCATTTTCATTTCTGTCTTTCATCGTGTTTCCGTCTGAACCGATTTTGCATATCACTCCTTTTACCTTGTTTTTTAATTCCTATTACCTAAAAAGTTTTTTATGTATTTATTTTAGTGTCGGTCATATTTCAATTACGTAACCTGGAGACGAAACCGAATATAATTCTACTAAAATATAATTTATACTTTAACTGAAATTGAATTTTCCTCATTCAGTTTCGAAAGCTGTTTTTTTTCTCGAGTATTTTACTTTTTTATGTTAGTTCTTTTTTGTGAAATTTATTTTGATAAAAACGTAAGGCTATAAATAAATATCTAAGTAACTGAATTTCAATAAAATATTAGATAATTGCTTAAAATATGATAATTTTAAAGATTTTAGTTAAAAACCAAAAAGCAAGCGTTCCATTAGGATTCGTAAATTTATGTCAATTTCTGGTGAAACATAACTTAGCATTTCAAAACTTTCGGCTGCGAATCAATGTCAGAAAAAACAACAGCCCGTGGTTTAGAAAAATGCTTGTATGCTACGTTTTATGCTATAAATAAGTAATATTTGTTTCAAAGCATATTAATTTAACTTTAAATTTGCTAATTTTCAACAAATAACGTGTCACAAATATATATTTTATTTTTGGAAGTCTTTTAAACCGAGAATTAACATTTGTTTACAAATCTATTAAAATTGGCTGATATTTATAGATTTTTATCTTTTTTCTGAAAGCGAGCAAATAGCTGAGATTCCAATGAATAAAATTTCTAATTCTGTCGCAGCTCTTTATCATTCGCTGTTGCAAATTTTCGACAACTATAGCAAAGTCTTACGGGAATGGAAGTTATTCGTTTTATACATGCTGGTACATTTACACCGCAAGCAATATTTTAATATCTTCTTCTTCTTCTTCTTCTTCTTCTTCTTCTTCTTCTTCTTCTTCTTCTTCTTCTTCTTCTTGTCCTTATTTTTCTTGTTGTTGGTGTTGTTGTTGTCCTTCTTCTTCTTCTTCTTGTCATTCTTCTTCTTCTTCTTCTTCTTCTTCTTCTTCTTATTGTCCTTCTTCTTCTTCTTCTTCTTCTTCTTCTTCTTCTTATCCTTCTTCTTCTTCTTCTTCTTATTGTCCTTCTTCTTCTTCTTCTTCTTCTTCTTGTCCTTCTTCTTCTTCTTCTTCTTCTTGTCCTTCTTCTTCTTCTTCTTCTTCTTCTTCTTCTTCTTGTCCTTCTTCTTCTTCTTCTTCTTCTTCTTCTTCTTCTTCTTCTTCTTATCCTTCTTCTTCTTCTTATTGTCCTTCTTCTTCTTCTTCTTCTTCTTCTTCTTCTTGTCCTTTTTCTTCTTCTTCTTCTTCTTCTTCTTCTTCTTGTCCTTGTTGTTGTTGTTGTCCTTCTTCTTCTTCGTCTTGTCCTTCTTCTTCTTCTTCTTCTTCTTCTTCTTCTTCTTCTTCTTCTTCTTCTTGTCCTTCTTCTTCTTCTTCTTCTTCTTGTCCTTGTTGTTGTTGTTGTTTTCCTTCTTCTTCTTCTTCTTCTTGTCCTTCTTCTTCTTCTTCTTCTTCTTCTTCTTCTTCTTCTTCTTCTTGTCCTTGTTGTTGTTGTTGTCCTTCTTCTTCTTGTTTTTGTTGTTGTTGTCCTTCTTCTTCTTCTTCTTCTTCTTCTTCTTGTCCTTCTACTTCTTCTCCTTCTTCTTGCCCTTGTTGTTGTTGATGTTGTCCTTCTTCTTCTTTTTCTTCTTCTTCTTCTTCTTCTTCTCCTTCTTCTTGTCCTTCTTCTTCTTCTTCTCCTTCTTCTTGTCCTTCTTCTTCTTCTCCTTCTTCTTGTCCTTGTTGTTGTTGTTGTTGTTGTCCTTCTTCTTCTTCTTGTCCTTCTTGTTGTTGTTGTTGTCCTTCTTCTTCTTCTTCTTCTTCTTCTTCTTCTTCTTCTTCTTGTCCTTATTTTTCTTGTTGGTGTTGTTGTTGTCCCTCTTCTTCTTCTTCTTGTCCTTCTTCTTCTTCTTCTTCTTCTTCTTCTTCTCCTCCTTCTTCTTCTTATTGTCCTTTTTCTTCTTCTTCTTCTTCTTCTTCTTGTCCTTCTTCTTCTTCTTCTTCTTCTTCTTATCCTTCTTCTTCTTCTTCTTATTGTCCTTCTTCTTCTTCTTCTTCTTCTTCTTCTTCTTCTTCTTCTTCTTCTTCTTGTCCTTCTTCTTCTTCTTCTTCTTCTTGTCCTTCTTCTTCTTCTTCTTCTTCTTCTTCTTCTTCTTATCCTTCTTCTTCTTCTTCTTGTCCTTCTTCTTCTTCTTCTTCTTCTTCTTCTTCTTCTTCTTCTTGTCCTTGTTGTTGTTGTTGTCCTTCTTCTTCTTCGTCTTGTCCTTCTTCTTCTTCTTCTTCTTCTTCTTCTTGTCCTTCTTATTCTTCTTCTTCTTGTCCTTGTTGTTGTTGTTGTCCTTCTTCTTCTTCTTGTTTTTGTTGTTGTTGTCCTTCTTCTTCTTCTTCTTCTTCTTCTTCTTCTTCTTCTTGCCCTTCTTCTTCTTCTTCTTCTTCTTCTTCTTGTTATCCTTGTTGTTGTTGATGTTGTCCTTCTTCTTCTTTTTCTTCTTCTTTTTCTTCTTCTTCTTCTCCTTCTTCTTGTCCTTCTTCTTCTTCTCCTTCTTCTTGTCCTTGTTGTTGTTGTTGTTGTCCTTCTTCTTCTTCTTCTTCTTGTTGTTGTTGTCCTTCTTCTTCTTCTTCTTCTTCTTCTTCTTATTCTTCTTGTCCTTATTTTTCTTGTTGTTGGTGTTGTTGTTGTCCTTCTTCTTCTTCTTGTCCTTCTTCTTCTTCTTCTTCTTCTTATCCTCCTTCTTCTTCTTATTGTCCTTTTTCTTCTTCTTCTTCTTCTTCTTCTTCTTCTTCTTCTTCTTCTTGTCCTTCTTCTTCTTCTTCTTCTTCTTCTTCTTATCCTTCTTCTTCTTCTTCTTCTTATTGTCCTTCTTCTTCTTCTTCTTCTTCTTCTTCTTCTTCTTCTTCTTCTTGTCCTTCTTCTTCTTCTTCTTCTTCTTGTCCTTCTTCTTCTTATTGTCCTTCTTCTTCTTCTTCTTCTTGTCCTTCTTCTTCTTCTTCTTCTTCTTCTTCTTCTTCTTCTTCTTGTCCTTGTTGTTGTTGTTGTTTTCCTTCTTCTTCTTCTTCTTCTTGTTATCCTTGTTGTTGTTCATGTTGTCCTTCTTCTTCTTTTTCTTCTTCTTCTTCTTCTTCTTCTTCTTCTCCTTCTTGTCCTTCTTCTTCTTCTCCTTCTTCTTGTCCTTGTTGTTGTTGTTGTTGTTGTCCTTCTTCTTCTTCTTCTTCTTCTTCTTCTTCTTCTTGTCCTTGTTGTTGTTGTTGTTGTTGTCCTTCTTCTTCTTCTTCTTCTTGTCCTTGTTGTTGTTGTTGTTGTTTTCCTTCTTCTTCTTCTTCTTCTTCTTCTTCTTCTTCTTGTCCTTGTTGTTGTTGTTGTTGTTGTCCTTCTTCTTCTTCTTCTTCTTCTTGTCCTTGTTGTTGTTGTTGTCCTTCTTCTTCTTCTTCTTCTTCTTCTTCTTCTTCTTCTTCTTGTCCTTGTTGTTGTTGTTGTTGTTGTCCTTCTTCTTCTTCTTCTTCTTGTCCTTGTTGTTGTTGTTGTTGTTGTCCTTCTTCTTCGTCTTGTCCTTCTTCTTCTTCTTCTTCTTCTTGTCCTTGTTGTTGTTGTTGTTGTTGTTGTCCTTCTTCTTCTTCTTCTTCTTCTTGTCCTTGTTGTTGTTGTTGTTTTCCTTCTTCTTCTTCTTCTTGTTATCCTTGTTGTTGTTCATGTTGTCCTTCTTCTTCTTTTTCTTCTTCTTCTTCTTCTCCTTCTTCTTGTCCTTCTTCTTCTTCTCCTTCTTCTTGTCCTTGTTGTTGTTGTTGTTGTCCTTCTTCTTCTTCTTCTTCTTCTTCTTGTCCTTGTTGTTGTTGTTGTTGTCCTTCTTCTTCTTCTTCTTCTTCTTCTTCTTCTTCTTCTTCTTCTTCTTCTTCTTGTCCTTGTTGTTGTTGTTGTTGTTGTCCTTCTTCTTCTTCTTCTTCTTCTTCTTCTTCTTCTTGTCCTTGTTTTTGTTGTTGTTGTTGCCCTTCTTCTTCTTCTTCTTCTTCTTCTTCTTGTCCTTGTTGTTGTTGTTGTTGTTGTCCTTCTTCTTCTTCTTCTTGTCCTTGTTGTTGTTGTTGTTGTTGTCCTTCTTCTTCTTCTTCTTCTTGTCCTTGTTGTTGTTGTTGTTGTCCTTCTTCTTCTTCTTCTTCTTCTTCTCCTTCTTCTTGTCCTTGTTGTTGTTGTTGTTGTTGTCCTTCTTCTTCTTCTTCTTCTTCTTCTTCTTGTCCTTGTTGTTGTTGTTGTTGTCCTTCTTCTTCTTCTTGTCCTTGTTGTTGTTGTTGTCCTTCTTCTTCTTCTTCTTCTTCTTCTTGTCCTTGTTGTTGTTGTTGTTGTTGTCCTTCTTCTTCTTCTTCTTCTTGTCCTTGTTGTTGTTGTTGTTGTTGTCCTTCTTCTTCTTCTTGTCCTTGTTGTTGTTGTTGTCCTTCTTCTTCTTCTTCTTCTTCTTCTTCTTCTTCTTCTTCTTCTAACAATGATTTTCCTAAAAGAATTCATTATCCGTTTTTTTTGTGTTATTTCTTTCCTCTCTCCCTTTTTTCTTTTTCTCGTTCATTTTACTTTTAATGACAATCTCGCTTTGTTTCCACACTGATCCTAACTCACAAAAACAAAATCTTTCAACACGAATACCGCCCCGACCCCTGGTCATGACAACCGTTCTTTTCCTATTTTCAACATCTCACTCCCCTACCACCGACCACCAATCACATTTTTGTAAATGTGAGGTTAATTTCACATTAAGTTTCGCACAGTGAGAAATCAAACATGGAACGGATTTTTTCTAACAAATCCACCTTACAAGCGAACTCTACCCTCCTCAAAAAATAATTTTGGATAGTCTCCATTGTCCTTTTTATTTGTCGCATCCCCTGATGAAGAACACAGGCGTGTTCGAAAATTCCAAACTTGGAACCTCCATCTCCGTGCTTCATTTTTGTCACTTGGTTAATATTAATAAATAATATTAATATTATGTGTGTATGCTGTGTGTTTATGTATGTGGGGATTATGATCCGTTTAGTGCTAGTTTAAATTTTTCTGTGAAATTTTTTTATTTGTATATAAGAGTAACTGTCTGTTTGGTATAGTGGCATAATTTTAAATTTACCTTGATTACATTTGTAAATGTGTTGTGATATAAAGAGGTTTCTGTTGTCTGGTAATTTGATGTTGCTTTTGTGAAGGTTAATATTAATCAATTTCACACTCTACTTCAGAACTTGCACCCCAAAATCAAATTCACCCAAGAATATAATATTAACGAATTACCATTTTTAGATATACTTCTTAGAAATAGAAACAGCCACATAATCAGAGATATCTACCAGAAAACCTACAGACCCCGTCAAAAGTCTGGCAGGAATTTGGTGCGCTCATGGAAAAGGCATGAATGAAGGCGGAAGGGCTGTGCAACGACATCAATTCAAAATTTCATTTCTTTTTGGGGATTTTAGGGCAAAATTCGAAGATCGACTTAGGAATTGGACGTGGGCATTCATGCCTCAAAGAAAGGAAGGATTCGTTTTAAGACTGACATTGGCGGGGAACTGGAGACAATAAAAAGGAGACAGATGATAGGGAATTTCTAAAATCGCTATCTCTTGGTTCCAGACCGGAAGGGTAGATTGGATATGAAAAGAAGCGGCCCGTCAATTCCAGACGGAAGATCATATCCGGAAGGGGCAAAAGCAACAGAGAGAGAAGAAAAAATGAACTCGTAACAACAACAACAGGATCATTCATCATCATCATCATCATGAAATTATTTCTATTAAAATTTAAGATAAAAGCAACAGGAAAAGCAAAGCTAGTGATATCATCATCATCATCATCATCATCATTAATAACAATTAAGAAAAAAAGATGAAATAATATCACTGATAAAATACTTTCATTCTCACAGACCTTCTCCCCCTCCAAATTTTAGCTTCACTTCCTCCTCCCCTGAATTATTTTTTATCTTTTCTTTATTTTTTCTACAACCCCCTGACATCTGCCGAAACTTTTTTCCTCTCTCACGAATGCTTGTGTTATTCAACAAAGCTATCCCAGATTTCCATTTTTCGATGCCCGAAAGAAAGAAATAAAAAACTTAACTCTATGCAGTCCAAGGAAAATGATTCTTTCTATTCTCCCCGCCCCCGCCACTTAAATTGACCCTTTATTTGGGTTTTTTTTTTTTAACATCTTTTGCTTTTCTCTTTCTATTCAAATCTATAAATAAACTTACCGGAGATTCGTTAATAAATCTATTTTTAATCTAAGCCCTGATTTTTTATTGATACTTGTGTTTTTATTTGGATGTGTTTTTCAAAACCGCGACGAATGTGGTCGATAAAATTCGCCCGCAATTCTTTGCCTTTTCCTGCCATTTGTTGGTGCAATTCAGAATCGGTCTTTGGAGAGAAAAGTCGAAAGAAGAAATTGAAAACAAGAAAAATGTATTTCACGTCAAGAATTCAATAAAGAAACAAACGTTTTTTTTCATTTGTTAGGTGGGTGGGGGTTAGTTATAATAATGAGGGGGTGCGATTGAACTAACAGTGAACGAATTAAACATTAATGCCCTTGGGGAAAGCATGAATCCATCTCCCCACCCTCAACTCCAAGTATGGGGCTTTGTCTCGAGTAGTTTAATAATAATAATAATTAGTTCAAGTTCCAGGGAGCCAACCATCGCGGTAGTACCACTCCTTCGCGATGGCGATGAGGTGTCCCGAAAAGTGGTTGTGTTCGGGTGGGGAAGGTTGACTAATTTTTCCACGACGTTGTCGATAAACGCACTTTAAACTCGACATTGTGTCACGCTCAGTAGCGACGTGAGCGCGCTGAAAAATATCACCCTCCAAGTATGGATTAAATAGTTGTGAAGGCCCAACTCGCCTTTGTTTGGTCACCATTTTCATAGAAGGTCAAGACTGAATTGGAATTTTCGAAACGTCAATAATATTTCTAATTAAGTCGTGGAAATGCACAGTTCAAATATCAACGAAGAAGATGTGGAGAGTCCAAATTCCTTATATCTTGAAGGGAGATTAAATTTAATAAGGAATAAGGAAATAGACAAAACAGATTTGAGTAGTAGCCATATTTACTGTTTTATCAATGCATTTTCTTACTATTTAAACAAAAGATTAATCTGAATTCAATTAGTTGGTATTATAGCGAGGTGATTGAACACAAAGGATGGAAGCTGTCCAGTTGCCAGTTTTGATAAGTTGCAATAAACAGCCATCTGCTTCCTGGTTAGTTTAGTAGAACTGGTGAGTGTTGTGACGTGTGCAAAGAGTGTTAAGATGGAGGCGACGTCTGATGCCTGTGTGTCTGTTGATAAATACATTTGAGGAAACAGCCTCTTAAATTATAATTGCTTTA
Organism: Acanthosepion esculentum; assembly: GCA_964036315.1. NCBI lineage: Eukaryota > Metazoa > Mollusca > Cephalopoda > Sepiida > Sepiidae > Acanthosepion > Acanthosepion esculentum. The sequence goes on along the minus strand of OZ038517.1, from coordinate 67,312,911 downwards.
TTTATAAACATCGTAGTTTTTATTGTAAGAGTTTTCTTTCAAGGATCATATGTCTGTTTTGACTATTTAATTTTACTAGTATGATGGTATTGCTTGTGTGTAGCTGTCTACTGGTACCAATGAAAGCATAGAATGTTAGCATAGAATTTACGGTAACACCTAAGCGCTTTTAACAAAAGATTGTAGGTCTTTTGTGAGATAAGTTGCCAACTTCACTTTATCGAAGCGACCAGACTTACCAATAAGACAAGAGTAAATAGTTGTGACTTCAGCATAGAGACCGGCTTGAAAACGGATGACATCGGAAAGGTTGTTGATGACAATTGGACACATCGCTTATAAATAGACATCAGGTTAACTGAAAGTCAAGGTAAATTATGGCCGATGCTAAGGAATGTCATTTAATGTCGAAGAAATGAAAGTCACTCAATATGGTTGTTGAACTGGTTTTTTTTTTTTTTTTTCATCTAGTTATTATTTATATTCTTTTAGTTTGGGATTTATTCATACTTGATTTATTTTAAAGAATAAGTTTTGAATTCAACTGAAATAAATAGCAGGGTAGACTGGCTTCTCTAGCCTTGAATGGCAACCAGTCAAGAGAAAAGGCATTGGAAAACCGCTCCATACCCAAAAGATTCAATGACATTTCACAGATAATGCAAAAAAGAAAGAGTCTGTGGCTCTCCACAACACCTTACTCATAGGTTCGGAATAGAAGGGTAGTTTGGAATTAAAGGGACGGGCATACTATTCCAGATGAGAGATTTACGCCCTGAAGAGACAAAAGCAACAGAGAGAAAGAAAAGGACTCATAACATCGTCGTCATTATTATTATTATTATTATTGAAATGAAGAGAAAAAATATCGTCGTGATAGCATCATCATCATCGTCGTCATCATCATCATCTTTAACAATTAGGAAGAAATTTGCATGAAATAAAATTAATGATAAAATGCTTTCTTTTCCAGACTTCTTCCACCAACCATAATCTCAGCTTCCTTTTTCTCTCCCCTGAATTGTTTTTATCTTTTCTTTATTTTCTTCTGTTATTTTTATTGAACGATTCACAATTGATTTTCTGTAACTGCGGGTCCTGTTATTAAAAAATATGATTTAACTTTTCCAAAGACTTGTTCTTATAACTAATATAATCATTATACGCTCCAAAGTTGAATTTCATAAAATTAAAAATGTCATGGGTACCTGATATAAAAAAATACTTTTAACCAAGATTTTCGAAAAGATGCACATTTCTTCAATAATTTAATTCGTTTGTGAAGTTCTGAAAGATTCACTAAAATTCGACAATTATCCGAATTTTGCAGGAATTTCCAGATCCATGTGTTTTTCACCTGAAAATGACGCTGAAATTTTCCACACAAAATTCCAGTCACCGTTGACGCAAGAAAAAGCAAATTTGTAATGAAAATTCCGAAAATTGTTCAAAGGTTTATAAAATATAATTTAATAATCAAAAATTCCTTTGTTCTTTCCTCTTAATAATAACTTTGTTTTTATTAAGCTTCGCTCATTTTTTTCATGATGTATGCTCATTTTTTGAGTGAATCTTTGGAAGTAGCTGTCAATATGGCGTCCTCACCATCGGTGCGTTCGATGATGTGGGTGTAGAGAGAGGAATATTCCAAATGCCAAACAACCCAGGAATTGTTGAATTTTGAGGGCAGTTGGCGACAAAATGACAATTCTGACCACATGCCCAAAATTGTAACCTTCTCCTGTTTGTATTGGGCCACCGTCCCTTTTACTTCTTTCTTTGGGGCGGCTGAGTGAATCAATAATAATAATAATAATAATAATAATAATAATAATGTGTCAAGGAACATGAAAGTAGTAAGTGTCTTTACTCTGTAGTAAAGGAAGCCGACAAATTCAAAATGGAGTTTCAAATGGGTGCAGAAATGCAAATACATCACTGTACACCGGCCGAAGCTGCAAAATACTTAAAAGAAGAAAGCAAAGACAAATGCAACCGACCAGATACAGAAACAATGGCAAGATAAACCGCTCCACGGCCAATACTCTGATGGTACCAAACAAGCTGACGTGGACAAAAACCGCACCCATCAGTGGCTACGTAGTACAGGGTTGAAAGCTGAAACTGAAGGTTTTATCCTTGCTGCACTGGACCAGTGCTTGTTAACTAGGTATTATCAAGCACATATACTAAAATATTGTGTTAGCCCAAAATGTAGATTCTGTGATAAATATTCAGAAACCATTGATCATCTTGGTTGGACGATATTGGCACCCACAGAGTAAAAAACCCAGCATGACAGAGTGGGCCAATATCTGCACTGGAAAATTTGCAACTCCCACGGGAAGGAAACTGAAAGAAACTGGTACGAACACCACCCAGACCCGGTTACGGAGATAGGACCTGTTACAATTCTATGGGACTACACAATACACACTGAAAGAACAATCAAAGCCAACCGCCCAGACATTGTTATTAAAGACCACAAACAAAATAAGTGCCACCTTATTGATATGGCAGTCCCTGCAGACTGCAATGTATCTTTGAAGATATTCGAAAAGCTGTCAAAATACAAGGACCTTGAAATAGAAATCTCAAAAATGTGGCACATGGGAACATCAACAATCCCTGTTGTAGTTGGAGCCCTTGGACTGGTTGGAAAAGATTCCAGTAGACTAATTGAAGGGATCCCTGGAAGTCCATGCCTCAAAGAGATACAAAAAATTGTTCTGACAAGTACAGCCCACACTTTACGAAGGACTTTATCTATGTAATTATTTATTTATTTATTTATTTGCATTGGAAAGTGTCATGATGCCATTTCTAACCTTAGGTCCCTGGCGGGACCCGGAAAGAAATGTGTAAACGCCAGATATCAAAGAAAAAACAATAATCATAATAATAATCATAATAATAATAATCTTCAACTGTATCAGATTTTACTGGAGATGGAACCAAAGTACCAACTATACACGACTTTGGTGGCACATATCCATGAAGAACTCTTCGGGGTCTGCAGACAGTCCCAAGGAAAGCAGTCTTCTGCAAGAGTCCGATAGTGACACTGACCCCCACCCATCTACAGACATTTCAGAAGTTAATGTACTTATGATGTCCACAGCGGCATCTTCAATGGGGATGACCTCCACTCTCTTCATTGACCCAAATTTCTACACATCCCATCTTGAAGTTTCCCGTTTTTGTCCATCGTTGACTACCCCTGGGCATAAAATATCTGTGATGAGACACGCAAAAAGAGTTTTTTTTCTGGGTAGAGAGTGAGAGAAGAGAGGGCGTCACCTCTCTTATCCAGAATATTCTTCAAGTGCAAAATGCATAAGAAAAGACTCCAAAGTCTTTAGTGAAATTTGAACGAAATTTATGTTTATTAAAAAGACATTGAAAACAGAATAAAATATTTACAAATAAAATTGCATAAAATTTTACTTTTGTTCACCTTAAATGTTCACGTGAAGGTAGATAACTTTTTTCTAAAAGTAAATACAATTTTTTAGGCTCAAAAAAAGTTAAAAACAATTCAGTTTTCTTCAAAAAAGGTGGCACTTACTTATTTAATATTCAAAATCAGAGAAGGTTAGCAAATTCACTTGTGTCACTGGCTCTTAAACAAATTTCCCTTTTCAAATGGAACCAAAATATTGAAATAAATCTCATTATTTTTCTTAAAAAAGGTTCAAAATTAAAGTAGATTCCCCGAATTTATGGAATTTTCCTGCTACATTTCATTTTTCCCTTTATTTCTTCTTTTGTTTCTTCCTTTCATAATCGATGAGTTAAAAACAGCCCCATTCATCCCCTCATGAATGTCAAATTCTTTCTTTGGTGTAAAAAAAAAAAAAAAAAATGACTAAATTTTTTTAATTAAATCAAATTTTTTTTATTGCATGAATTTTTATCAATTTTCTAAACTTTGAAGAAAAAATTAAAAAAGCTAAAGTGGAATTTTTAAATCCTTCTTAAAAATTTGTTTATTTATATTTCAGATTTAGACTCAGATTAAACGGAGAATATTTAAAAATGATTTCAGTAAATAATTTCCTGTTTTGCTTCATTCTTCTTAGGCAGTTATGAAAAGGGAGATAATTCTGTTAGGAACTGTTTATATGAATTCAGAGTTACTTCCCGTTGTATTAGAGACATTTCCTGTTCAAATTTCTTTGGTAAAATAAAATTATTGATTTTTTTCATTCAAGATTTTCGCTTCATTTTAAAGTGAAAATTTAACGCCTATCAATTCTAAATCATAAAATCGAATAATCGGGCAATAAACAAGACGAGATATCGGCAGACATGAGCAGAGGGGTAAGGACAGTCTACCTCCGTCGATTAAAGGTTCCAGTTCAGAATTCATTGTAGGTTACCCACATCGATATACACCTGATGAAGGACAGAGGGTCCAACTGCCGACTTGTATTGAGTGGAAACTGGCAGGCAATAAACGAGCAGTGGATTAAAAACGAGACAAGATATCGCCAGACATGTGCAATGGGATTAAGACAATCTACACCCGTCGATTAAATAAAGGAGACAACTCAAAATTCATTGTAGGTTACCCAGATCGATAAACACCTGATGATGGCCAGAGGGTCCAACGGTCGAAACTTTGTGATAGCAACAACAAAGATGAGGACAATATTCCGAATGTAAATAGGGTGAATATTATTATCTATTATTTTCAAAGAAATATGAAAATATTTTGTTTATTAAAATATCATTTTTCTCTTCCTTTTTATGACAAAACAAAAATGAATTAAGAACAAAATTAATCAAAGTGGAGTTTTATATAAAAACAAAAATCGTTTATTCCATAAATGGTTTGATATCCTTTCAGAAGAAATAGAATCCATTGACTTTAATTGACGTGGCACGATTTTGAATTTACGAAAAGTAAAGGAAAACATTTTCAAATTAAATTAAATTCATTTTATTGTAAAATCTTTTTATCACTTTTCCATCCTTTTACGAAAATGAACTTAAAGCAGCTAAATTGTATTATTTGAAGCATTCTGGAGAATTTGTTTATATTTTTTGTTTAGACTCAGATTAAAATATTTGAAAATGATTTCAGTAAATCATTTCCTGTTAAACCATTTTTAACAAACTTTTGTATAACAAGGGAAATAACTCTTGCCTAACAGGTTATATTTTTTTTAGAGTTATTTATGTTATCTTAAGATCCTGTGAAGATTTCGGCAATGTTAACCTACGTCCCCGAAAAAGAAAAAAAAGAAAAACAAACCTCTCTGCCAAAATTACAGTTATTCTTTGACAACGCTGTTACTTTTGACTCCCTCGGTATTTCCATTGTTTTTAAAAACACTGACTAGAATTTTAATAAAACACAAACATATGAAAATGGTTTTATATAAATTGTCTTTAATCTTGAGAATTTAAATAATTTATTTATTAGATTGCTTAAAAGAATAATTTATATTTACAAGATTATAAAATTATGTGAACCAACTCTAATAAAATATTGATTATTTACCATTTTACCACAAAAACTCAATATTTCAAGTTAGTATTTCCCTATTCATTGGGTGGACGACATATTTTCCCTTATGTCTCTATTTGTAACGGGTCTTACCTAAAAAAATTCTTTCATAGTTATTCATAAAATTGTAAAATATTTCGATGATTTTGTAATTTTTATGAATCTAAATAAAAAGTTTTCTTTTCAAATTAATTTTTTATAAAATGGTTAATAATAATTTTTTATAATAGTTAAATAATAAATACCACATTGTACTTGGTTCACATCTTTTTATAATCTAGTAAATAAACCGAGGAGGGGGGAAGTGTATACTTTAATAGCGGTGTCAAAGGAATAACCGTCCTTTTGAAGAACTCTTTTGGGCGGGTCCGTTGTTTAAATATGGCCGAAATTTATTTGGTAAAAATAAACTTATTGATTTCTTTTTCATACAAGATTTTCATTTCATATAAAAATTTAAAAATCAGAAATTAACGCATGTCATTTCTGAAGAAGAAAATCGTAAGAAAGAACTCAAAAAATATATTTATTATTCGAATGAAAAATTAATTTAATTAATGAAAAATGTGACCAACTGCTATTTTGAAATGGGTTGACGTAAGCATCAAAGTAACATTGGGAAATTATTTTGGAATAAAAGATAAGACAATGAATAAAGTAAAATGATTAGACGTAAAAAATACAAGTAGGTAATTTGAAAGTAATTGTAAAATTGAATAATAGCAATACAAAAGTTTATTTAGAAATATTTGGGTACATATATCAAAATTCAGCTATAAATAAAAATCTATCTGTAAAAAGACAATATGGATGCTTTCCGAATGTAGCCGAAAATTATTGTTTATGAAACCAGTGAAAAGAATGTCATCCAATGTCCATAGCTGTAAAGGTTAGATAAGGTGGAAGATAACAATGGATTATCTGGTTTAACTGCAATTGAAATGAGGGCAATGTCTAAACTTTTCTTATCACTGACAAAGGAACTTATCTCTCCTGCATTACTTCTCTGTAAGCACAAACAATCAATTTCTGGAGAAGAAAAGAGTTGATGATGTCATGCATTAGAAATTACTGGCTTATCTTTTATATGTTTGAGGTCTATCTATCTATCTATCTATCTATCTATCTATCTACCTATCTATATCTCATGTTGTTGAAATTCACATTTACCGGCATTTCATCAACGTGACTAGTTTAACTTTGTCTTTGTTTCAAAGTCAAGAAATTCAAAAGATTTTTTAGAGTATTTGCGATTCAATCCAAATTATGCTGACGTCATTAAATGAAAATAAATTTTCTCATTAATATAAATATTTATGTTTTCTTCTAATTACATGATGAAAAAAGTGTTTATTATTCGTTTTTATTAACGATGTTAAAGTCACCTTGAATTAAACCTGGAAATTCTTTCAATTTGACTATTTTTTTAAATTAATTATTGATTTTTATAAGAATTAATGTGAAATAGACGTGTAAATTGTATTTGTATCCGTTTATAAAAATGATTAGTATTAAAATAATTATAAGTAATAATTAATTGAATAGTGTTAAAAAAATAAATGATTTTTATATTTTACAATAACCATTAGTTGTGTAAATAAAAATCTTTTTTTATATTTTGCACACAAAATTAGTTCAATTAATTATTGGTTTTAATTATTTTATACGATTATTCACGAAAAGAATTATTTTATATTAGTGCTTTTATTTTATACTACTAATATTTTTATTTTTATTTTGTACAACTGTTTTATTTTATACTAATAACTAATAAGATTTTTTCGATTTTACTATTTTTTATATTTACTGACAAGAAATAAATAAAAATATAAATTTGTTTTCAAAAATAAAACTGCCATTGGAATAATTCCGGATCTTTATGAAACTTTTATTCGACATTTTCTTTTTATTTACTTAAAAATGATTCTTGATGGAATGAAATTCCATTTTATTCAGATTTATCAAAAATTTCAAGTTTTTTTGTTTAATTTCAAATATTTTTTCAAATGATTAAATGTCGGAGGTTATTTGAAAGGAAAAAGGAAAGAAAAGAAGAGAATTCGCCCCTCTCTCATCGTTCCATGTTTTCTCTCTTGCTTCTCTCTTTTCCCCTCTTTCTCTCATCTATAACACGTATAGAAACTCACGTGTCCAGTGGCGTGATTATTGTCGTCCAATGAAATGCCTTGTATTCCGATGACGTCATCCATTCGTCCGTCACCCTTTGTAGTTTTTTCAGAAAATTCGACAGACAAGACGTGTTTTATTTCCGTCTCCCGTATTTTCACCCAAAAGTGAAATCGAAACCAAGAGTAAGTAAGAATTTTCTCATCATTTTCCAAATCATCCAACCTTCTTAAATATTTTCATGAACAGAACGAGAACTTTTCTTCCTTTTTTTTAATCATTTCACCCAATGAAGGCAAGTAAGCCACTACGACGCAAGGGGGTTTCTAAGCCTGAAAAAAGAAAAACATATTTGGCCCTCTTCATTTCTATTTACTGGTCTGGCTTCAAAGTGAGGAGAGAAGAATTCAAAATCACAATTAGGTATCATCTCTTTATTAAATCCACCTTTTTCTTTTCTATCTCCCCACTCCCCGAAACAATGTGAGTCTGTTTCAGTTGAGTTGGGATGATAATATTTTAAAATATAAGTCAAGGTTATTTTAACTGTCTTTTTCAACCATACATTCCAACTTCACCTCCCATGATATTTGCAGTTTTTTTATGTTTATATTCACATCTACAGTTTCCTTTTCTTTCTTTCTTTCTTTCTTTCTTTTTCTCTTTTCCTTCTTTCTTTCTTTTTCTTTTTCTCTTTTCCTTCTTTCTTTCTTTCTTTTTCTCTTTTCCTTCTTTCTTTCTTTTTCTTTTTTCCTTCTTTCTTTCTTTCTTTCTTTCTTTCTTTTTCTCTTTTCCTTCTTTCTTTCTTTCTTTCTTTCTTTTTCTCTTTTCCTTCTTTCTTTCTTTCTTTCTTTCTTTTTCTCTTTCTCTTTTCCTTCTTTTTCTTTTTCTTATTCTTTTATTTTTTAAATGTTTAAGTTCTAAGATCCTATTTTATTTCGCCACACTTCTGAGCTGACAATGCCAACAAGTAAGTCTTGTAATGGGTAAATGGGGTAAATTTGGATTTCTATTCGATGTCGTGTATATATATATATATATTGTGATGTCAACGAAAACACGTTGCCACTTTTGTGATGTCAATGAATACTCATTGTCACTTTTGTAATGGTCGCGGGATTTACTTGACCTCCCACAGGGCCAGGTTGTGACACAAGGTCAGAGTTTAATGTGGGAAGGGAGGGGGAATGGACCCGAGTTTTCACCCGGGCCGCAGTGCTTTGGCTTTAGCTAGTCATAGCTGGTCTTGGCTGGTCTTAGCTGGTCAGAGCTGGTCATAGCTAGTCAGACGTAGCCACGATACTACCAGCGCAGGGACGAATCCCTGCGACCGGCCTGTATCGGAGAACGAAACCCAGCCCCATAGGCGATCATTCAGCGAGTAATCTGCGAACAGATACTACACTTTGATCTTAATATTTATTCGTTATAAAATAACAAAATGTGCCACAAGGGCAAAGTTGGGGGAGGGGGAAAAGGAGTGGTCTTCTCTAGTCTTAACTCCTAACTAGCTAGTCGCTCTCATGGACCCAATCGTACTGACAATAATCCTTTCACCATAATACCACATTTGTAACAGAAACTCTCGCACCACACTTACCAAAATACCTCAAGTATTCCCCTAGAATCCTAATATGAAATTTTATTTACAGAAAAACAGGGCGGGGGGGGGATGCAAGGAATATACATAATGAGACCTGAAAAATAAATAAATGCGTTACTAACGGGTCCCACCCCATTGTGGAAATGCGGCAGAAATCCTGGTTAACTGACAAGAAATGTCAGACATTGGTCATGTCTGATCGCTCCAGAGAACAAGAACATCTGTCACCTAAAAGGGTTGGGAGGGGATGGGGTGATAAATACATGTGGGACAAAATAGGGAGCCTAAACACTTGCATTCTCTAGCTAGTTCTGACAGAGTTGGTCAATCTTACCTTGGTCAAGTCTGGGGTGACTGAGGTTTCAAGCCGTGGCCCCAAATCCTTTTCCTAAGTTGCGTCTAACAACCACTCAAGGTCAACTCCTCTCACACGCACCAAATGCGAAACACTCACCCAACATTTGCCGAAATTCCGCGAAGAGAGACGCACTTTTTCCGCCCTGATCTTAACTTTAAGCTGATGCTTAAAGAAAGCTCTCGTCTCCGTGAAATTCCTTCTGTCGCGTCGTTCACACAACCATTCGCATGATGCCAAGCAAACACAAGAGTACATACAGCTGGTCCCTTGACATAGACGGCACCACATTGGAACAAACGGTGCTGGCATCAAGGACAAAGAACTTTCCGCCCAAGATGCGAACCATGTAGCCTTCAATCAGCCGACACAGCGGGTGTACGACACTACAGTGAAGGAAGGCGTGCGCAATGGACTCCTCCCAGTCGCCGCAGCGCACGCACATTGGCGTGGCCACCAGCCCCGCTGCGTAAAGCTTCTTGCCGACCCAGAGAGCCCTTCGCAACACCTGCCAGGTGAGTGATGCCTCGTCGTTCTTGAGGCATTTCAACCCGGGCGCCCACGGCACTACGGAGCGAAACTCCTCGTTCGTAAGACCGAGCTCGTCCCGGAGTTTGTCTTTAGCCCCCCACCCTAACTAGAACCCGAGATAACGCCTTCTGAGACAACGCCTCGGTGTCGGGGAGGCGATCCTTCACCTCTAACACCTCTCGACATTCCGCATAGAAAGGGCATTCGATTTCAGGTGTTCTGTCTACCTCTACCTGTCCTGCGTGCACACTTTCCAAAGACGGGAAGGTTCGGCGAGCGTCTTCCTTCCAGGAAACGCACTCCTCATCCTCGCCATCTTCGTACAACATCTTTTGCAGGAACGTCAATCGCAGCGTGTGTTGACGAGTCTCGATGCAGGGCATACCTAGACCGCCTTCTGTAGGATGGAGGCAGCAGACCTCGCGACGCACCAGATGAGCCTTATCTCTCCATAGGAAGTCGAAAAGAACTCTAACGAGAACGACTCGTTCGGTGGACGGGAGTGGCAGAACGGAGAGACGGTAAAGGAGAATCGGGTAGATGTGCGAAATGCACACTTCCGCCCTCCCCTTCAAGGACAGATTCCTTCGAGTCCACAGGCGAGCTGCTTCCTCGACCCTCTTCCGAACCTCCGACCAGTTGGTGTCCAGCTGAAGTCCGGGCCCGAACCAGATACCGAGTATCTTGACGGGGCCGTCCGTCCAGCTGAATGGCCCGGGGAGAGGAACACCCTCCCACTCGCCCAACCGCAAGCCGACAGACTTATCGCGATTGATCTTGGCCCCCGCTAACATCTCATACCTACAGATCTCCTTGCCAACCTCGTGGATTTCGGTGGTATTTTTAACAAACACCGACACGTCGTCGGCATAGGCGGAATACCTGGCAGCGTTGGTGGCGCCAGGCACCGAGATTCCGCGAAGGACCGGATTCGCCTTCAACTTGCGTAGGAAGGGCTCCAGCGCAAAGACATAGAGCATAGGCGAAAGTGGACAACCTTGACGAATAGAGCGAGACAAAGAGAAAGGCTCCGACCTCACCCCGTTTACCTTGACCAGGACTCCAGGGGACTTGTACAAGAGTCGGACCCAGGAACGAAAGTGCGGGCCGAAGCCGGCAGATGCGAGGATAGCCTCGAGGAAGCGGTGGTCCACCCTATCTAATGCCTTGGACTGATCCAAATTGATCAGCACGGCTTCTCCGTCGACTTTTTCTATGATCTGGCGTATCATGTGAAGGTTGTCCTGAATAGTCCTGCCCTTCACAGCACAAGTCTGTTCGGGGCCAATCAGGCTAGACAGGACAAGCTGCGAACGATTGGCCAAGACCCTCGCCAAAACCTTGACATCTGCATTTAGCATAGTCAAGGGGCGGAAATTATCTATCCCATCTCCTCCGTTTTTGTTCTTGCATAACAACTTGATGACGCCCCTGGTGAAGCGTCGGGGTATATTCCCATTCTTCAGCCAGTGGTTAAACATCAGTGTCAGCAGGTGTACAAAAACGGGCGACAGCCTCAAGTACAACTCGTAGGGAAGTCCATCTATTCCCGGGGCCTTGTCTCGACCGGCCAGCTTAAGCGCATCCCAGACTTCCTCCTCCGTTATGGCCCCCTCGCACATATCCGCTTCGACCGGCTCGAGACGAGCAAAGTCGGCCAGATAGGCGTCGAACCGAGCGGAACTCAGTCCGGGTTCCATGGTGAAGAGGTCCCGGAAATGAGACCGGAAGGCCTCGCAGATGCCTCCGTTTGTGGTCGCTTGTCGTCCGTCCGGTGTTGTGACACTGGGAAGATATCGATCCGAAGCGCTGCGCAACTCCGCTTGCCGCAGTTCAGCGGCCATGTTCGTCGCCTCGGCAGACATTCTCTTTAATCTAGACCTAACTACCAGAGCTTGGTCCTTCTTGATAAGCGAGGAGGCCAGCTCGGCCCTAGCTACTGCGACCTCCACACTATCTCCCGATTGGATGGCACCCTCTAATCTAGCTTCGGCTGCCGTTTGCGCTGCTAATCTATCTTTGTTGAGCCGTCGACTTATTCCCGATAACCGCTCCCACTAGCTCCCGCTGCACTACACTAGTTAGCTGCTCCTGGAAGTCCCGCCTGTCCAGTAAATACAGATTGAACTTCCAGTAACCAGCCATTCTAGGCCTATGTTCTAACGCCACCCGGGCATAAACAAGTTTGTGATCCGAATAGCCTACCCAGTGTAACGTGGGACAATCTAACAAGTCTCACTTTTGTAATGGTCGCTGTAGTAGAGACTTTGTAATCGCAGCTACAACTCTAGTAACGCCGTTGAACAATACTGGTGTCAGACGCGTTCGAATAACACTCTCACTAATTGTACTTGCTCGATAATACTCGCTCGAATAGTAACCTTTATAGTGATCCGTATAGAGAAATAGTATAGAGAATAGCGATCCGTATAGTAACAGAGGATAGAGTAGAAAGACTGATCCATTAGACGCCTTGCTAATTCGCATATATATGCGTTTCCTTTATGGCCATGTGATCTGCTTATTCAAAATGGGATCACCTATGTTTGCTCACTGGTGATCTGTGTTCAAACTCCAGTGACGGCAGCGACACTTTATTCCTATATATATATATATATATATATATATATATATATATATATATATATATATATATATATATATGAGTGAAAACAAATGAAATTTGAATAATCTTTCATGAAGCTTTTATTTTAGATTTAAATATTGCTGATTTTATATATATATATATATATATATATATATATATATATATATATATATATATATATATATATATATATATATGTATATTGATGACTGGAAATATGATGTAATCTTTTAATTTAGAGTTAAATCTAAAATAAAAGCTTCAAGAAAGATTTTTCGATTTTAAAAATTTATTTTAAACCTGAGGTAGAATTTTGACGTAAAAGTCCAGTAAATGTGTCAAAAAATGAGGGATCGATTCTGCACTGTGTCGATTTTACTTTAAACGAAGCAGGAAAAAGTCAATCATTTTCGGCATTTTTATGAGTGGACCACTTTATTTAAGTAGTGCTTAATTTCTTTGCTTCAATTGGCCTTGTGCCATACTAGGCTATGATTAGCAAAGAAGATAAAAACAAACTTAGCAAGTGGTAAAAAATGTCTTCATCTTGTACGTGTCTTTTTCAAAGAAGTTTAAAAATAATCAGAAGAAATATTAAAATTTTTAAATATTAGAATTGATGAAAAGAGAATGTTAAATGTGACTGTGAAGGCGGGAAATTAGATCTTCTCTCCCTCCCATTCTTCATTGATATCAACAATCTCCATTCCCCATTCTCTCAATATTTCATTCACACACCCACCATTTCTCCTCCTCGTCATTTATTTGTGATTTTCGTATCTATCTATCCACCTCTCTCTCTATCTATGAAAAGAAAAGGGGGAAAAATCCTATCTCTCTTTTTCATACACCTTCCTTCTTTCACTTATCCCTCATTCCCCCTCCTCACTTCTCTGTCTGTCTGTCTGTCTGTCTGTCTGTCTGTCTGTCTCTCTCTCTCTCTCTCTCTCTCTCTCTCTCTCTCTGTTTTTCTTGTAAAGTTTCGACATTTTGAACATTTTTCGTTTTTTTTATTTTGAACTTTGACCTTTTTTCTCCTTTCTTCATTTCAGATTGATTTTATCTTCAGAAGATATTTGCAAATGGCGTCCAATGTGAGTGAAGAAAAGACATTCCAATGTTCGAAATGTGACCAATTCTTGGACTTGGCATCGAAGACATTGCCATGTCTTCATTCTTTCTGCGGACCGTGTGTTGAGATGATTCTTGGAGGAAATGGCCTGTGTCCCCACTGTCAACATCCTTCGACCGGTGACGAGTTGAGACTGGCATTAATTTTGGTGAAGTCTTTGAGGCGCCGTCACCTGGAATCCAGCAAATTGAACTGTGATACGTGTTCAGAAGACAGCATAGAATCGACCGGACAGATTTGGTGCCAGGAATGCCAGAAAATCTTATGCCAGACCTGCGAGAGATTCCATCAGAAGTTTCAACCTGAACACGAAACCAAAGACATGTCGGGTCTGTCGAGGGTAGAGGCCATCCGGGTCATCACGACGGAAGATTGTCGGCGGCATCGCCAGTCCAAGGACGCCTTCTGCAAACGGAGCAACGTGTGCCTATGTAACGCATGTTAAAAGGATCACGTGACTGTCTCCTCGCAGTGTGCGCCTCGTCCGCTGTCGGTAATGGAGGAGGCGTCGAAGGAGAAGAACTCCGCCAGTTCGAAAGCCGCATCCAGGCGACGAACGAACAGACGAGGCGATCCATTGAGACAACGGATTACGATTCCGAATGCTCAAAACTCTGGCAGGATTTTGAGGCATTCATGGAAAAGGCACGGCTCAAGTTGGGAGAGCTGTGCAACAATATGAGAACGGCGGCATCCAAACTGGAGAGAAAATGGCGCTTTTCCCTCAAGGAGAGAGAAGACCTTTTGGGGAAGGTGAAAATCTGGCGCCACACCTTGCGACATTTGTTGACGGACGACGTCGTCGATGAGGACGTCGTTTGTGGATTGAGGTTGGTGGGAGCGGAGTTTTCTACGCGGCTCCATCAATCGTTTGCTCCGCCCGAGAAAGTCCATTGCTTGGCGACATTTCCGAAATGGTGTCACGACTCCCTAGAGTCACTGAAGAAAGAAATGATCGATTGGACAGTAGAGACATCCGGATATTTGCAGCTGGAAGGAGAATGCCATCTGCAGGAATCGAACCCGCGGTGGATTTCATCGATTGTCGCCAGCGACGAAGACAATCATGTCTTTGTTGCCGATTTTGATGGCGAATCGATCCAAGAATTCGGTGAATCTGGGGAATTGGTCAGCCAATGTCGCTTAATAGACGGGGGAGAGGGATTCTGCCCCGCGGACATGTGTCGCCTCCCCGAAGACATTTTAGTTGTTTGTTGTCCTTGGGGGTCGAGGCGGGGAAGACTTTTCTTTTTGGCACGAAGAAAATGTTCGCCATTTTTAAAAACCCAAAAAATTATTAACACACAAAAAAAGAGATTTTTTTCTTTGTGTCAAATTGACAAAAAAATTTTCGCTTGTGATCGGAATTTGAAAGAAATTGTTTCTTTTAATGAAAAAGGAGAAGAAATAAAAACAATCTACCCTGGGGGATCGCCGGGGTCGAGTGTTTATGTCCCCCGTCTTCGTGCCGATCCGACGACTGGGAATTTGGGGGGGGGGGCAAGAGGAGGAATGTCGGAAATCTTTGCCTGGAATCAAGATGGAGAAATTCTTCAAAAATTTGAAATGAAAGGAAGAATTTGCGATTTTTGTGCAAATAAATTTGGAAATTTTTATTTTTCGACCCTAGAAGGAATTTTCTCTGTTTTACCAGAAAAGGTTTTGTATAAATTTCCGAAAATATCTGAAAATGTTCCGAGGATTTTTGTTTCCCGCCAAAAATTGATTGTTTCTTTTAAAAACGATGGAAAAATTTATTGAACATTTCGAAAACTAATTAAAAAAAACTTTTAAAATGTTCATATATTTTTTTAATTTATGCAAATTCATGCAAATAAATAAAATTTATTTATACTGATGATTGTTTTTCTTAAAAGTTCAGTTTTTCATCGGATAAAAATATGACTTCAGCCAAATAATTTCTTTTCTTTTTCTTCGTATTTTCTTTCTTTCTTTTTCACGTAACAAAAAAATTGTATCTTTTTATTTGTGGATTCGGGGAGGACCGTTATTTTTTTGAAATCTGTCTTTTTTTTTTCGCTGCCCCGAAACGGATTTTGTTTCAAGAAATTTTCACTCCAAATGACTTCAAATGGCTAATTCTTTAAAAAATTTCAACAGGACCTTCGTCAAAGCAAAAACTCTGTAATAGTAAATATGATACGACAGGTTCTTTTAAAGATAAACTTACAGGCAATTGATGTATCAGCAACCCTACATAAAACCATAAACCTCTGTTCCATAGACATACCATTAAATAATCAAATAACTTAACGAGAACTTGATAATTGAATTCAACTGATCCCAAAACGAGTTTCTGGGAGGTTTTAATGAACACGGTCCGATATGGAGAACTGGGGAAACGAACAGAAAAAGTAAAATTATAGAATCCCTGAGAAGAAGAAGAAGAAACCTATGAGTTTAGAAGCCAAAGACAAATTCCCCTAGAAAAGAACGGTGGTCCGAATCTGCAGAGAACATGTTACCCGCTCCCCACGTCAATGACAAGTCGCCATAATTATTGAACTGTTGTCTCTTTTCTTATCAAATAAATGAAATCATTTCTTAAGAAAGGAAGAGATTTTTTTCAAGTAACAATTACATTTCGCTTGGACCGTTCAGATATGGATTGGATGAATTCTGATGAACCAATGGTGTTGTGAATTCTGCTGAAAACAAATTGTCACGATGTAACAAAATAGAGGTTGTGCCACTCAATTGGTAATAACCATTTGTTTATAGATACATTGATCTGATGTTATTGATGTTGAATTATTTACGATAATCTATTAATAACAGGTTAGAGTTGGATAAAACTGATCTTTTAAAACGCCACAAAAAGATTTTAATTTCAGAAATTGTTGAAGAATAAATGCTTAAGAGTCATTTAATATTCATCCATTTTATATAAAGTGGATTTGTGAAGACACTTGGAGTGAAAATTGCTATTCACTCTTTTCACTTTTGCTCGCCTTATATTTGAATGTCCTACAAAATGTGCATTTTGTCGTCACCCCCCATCCCCTTCAATCCCGGACCTGCCTTATCCCACGTTGAGATTTGATTTTATCATCAGGAGGTCAAGACCGAATTGTCGTAGGTATCTTCGAAGCAGGGCGAAGACCCAGAGGAAAAAAAAAGAAAAATAACACTCGAATAATATAAAAATATATACACTATTTTTATATCACGTCCTTCGTACAATAGTTGGTTAATTATTGTTAGGGTCTTGAATTTGCATGCAGGTTTTTATCGACCCAACCCGCTTCTTAAGTCAGACGAGACACTTAGTTAAGTTGGTAAAGTTTGTTTTACTGATTTGGTAAAGTTAGATTTGGTAAATTGTTGTTTTAAACAGGTCACCTGTATTTTCTTTTGTTCGGAAATGTCGGCTTTCTGAGAACGTGATGGTTTATCAGTATATCTTTCTTGCTATCCAAAAACCTTATTATTCATGATAGTTTATTAGTATCAAATAGTGTCACCATTTTCTAAAATGTATTTTCGCATAAATAAATTGTTGTTAAGATTTATAAGTTTATAATAAAATGTAGCTTTGTCTAAATTCAAAGAAAGAAGTTCATGATCTCGTAATCAGTCGGCAAAGATTTAATTATCAATGAATCCCTATTAATGCCCCTAAGATAATTGGAGGTTTCCTCTCTGGTCCACTCATTAAGACATTTTCACTTGACATGGAATATTATTGAAAAGGACACACTTACTGATTTATAACTTATAAACATATCTTTTGAAATAATTCTTGCAAATTAAAAACAGAAAAGTCAAAAGTAATTTGTTGAAGTTTTCAGAAAACTGCTCAGCATCCGTTAAGAATAAAACAGTTTCCATTTTTAATTCAGCAAATGACATCCTTTTCAGGTAAGAAATTTCTGTTTGAAAATTCGTGATAAATGTATTACCTGGTTGACAGTATGTATTTGTTGATTTAGAGCTTAAACATATATGAATTGTATTCTTTATTGTAAAAGTCACATTCAATATGGTGAAAAATGAAGTTCATCTTAAACTCATTGTACAGATACAACTGTTCCAAGTCTAAGTTTGTATCTTTTATTAGCATGCTGATTAAATGTTGTTTTTTTATGGCTTTGGAATTTTTTAAACAAACAAAAGTTGTCTTTTGCTAAACCATTTAAATATTTCTGCAGGGCTGTTTTAGGAAAGTCAATTGCTCAGCTTTTATTTGAAAAAAGGAGAAAATCTTTTGAAGATCCATAAATGAATTTGTATTTTTTGAATGAAACATGGTGAGATATGCTACAACGAGCGTTTGGTAGCAAAGGAAATGAAGAAAGATTCAGATTTCAAAAACGTGTATTTGTCAAAATTCAGAATATGTACATAGTTGTGTGAAAGGTGGCCAAAATTGTTCATCTGTGCTTCCTTAATTACCGTTGCAAAGGAAAGCCATTAGGTGTAAGCTTATTGTCGGTAGGGTCGGGACTTGAGCAATTTCTTGGGTTCGTTGTCTGAGGTTACAGGAGATAGTTTCACTAAACCGCTCCAGCCCTAAGTGTAGTGGCAGGGGGTGCGTACGATTTTCTTCAGGTTTGAAATCCACACCGGTGAGGCCTTTGATAGTTCAGCGGTCATGTGGCGGTGCCAAAGTATTGGAGCCAAACTCTATGCCGTCAGCGAAGAGTGCCGTTTTTATATCTTTGGTTTAACAGGTACAGGCTCCCAGGGACATCCATTTTTTTTTTTGTGGGAATGTCCGTGATTGGCATTCTGGGATTTTTGAGGGGGGGTTATTTTGTAGATCGGATGTGATGATCAGACACCCCCTACGAAGGCAAGGCCTTTTTTTATTTTATGTTTTGCTTTTTTGACGCTTACCCCCGGCAGACATGTTGTAATGTGAATCAGAGAGAGAGAGAGATAGAGAGAGAGAGAGAGAGAGAGAGAGAGAGAGAGAGAGAGAGATTTAATTGCAGCAGATTATAAGACTATGCACTTTTAAAAAACACGTGTTTGCAACAGGAATGTGATGATGTATGTAAATATAGATCTCACAAATAAATCAAAGAAAGTTTCAATTGTAAAATATATTAATTTAAAAATAAGGAATCATTTTAATATATAAGAAAAACTTATCCTAAAAGATGGAAAATAATGATTGAAACATGAATACATTTTATTCCAGCGATATATTTGGAAATGTCAGTATTCCTTGGTAAGGGGTTCTTAGCTGATAGCATATATATAATTCCTTTTAAGTTGTAAGGAGCTTCATTGGCATCATGCCTGAAGGAGAAACAGAATATTAAATAGAAAAGATTGTGTTATGTTAATGAGGACTGATGACATAGAAAAACTCCTTCAATAACTCCGTATGAAAAACCTTCATTTGCAATTAGGTTTCAATTAAAAGACTTTGTAAATAATTGAAACAAAAGAAGAAATCAAAAGAAATAAACAGAAACAACAACAACAAAATCAATAATAATAATAATAATAATAATAATAATAATAATAATAATCTTCAAATGTATCAGATTTTACTGGAGATGGAACCAAAGTACTAACTATTCACAACTTGGGTGGCACATGTCCATAAAAAATTCTTTGGGGTCTACAGGCAGTCCCAAGGCAAACAGTCTTCTGCAAGTGTCCGATATTGACATTGACCCCCACCCATCTACAGCCAATGCAATAGTGAGTGCGATCGCTCAACCTCAGTCCGTATACACTGGTCGCCATTTCTCGATGTTTCTCGTCCACCATAGCATCCTTCTTATTAAGTACCCAAGCACAATCTCGCTGAGAACCGTTCAAGGAGAATGGGAAAATATTTCATATTCCATAATAAAGGTTTTTCTTCAGTAGAAATTATGTTTCTCTAACTCTTCAAATGTTGAATGTATAACTAATTCTAATTTCTATTTTCCCATCTTTACCATATCGAAAATTAACTTGACACTTCCCCTTATCTATAACAATAAGATCGGGTCTCTGTGCTTCTAAAACAGATCATGTCATTGAAGCTATTGTTATAGATCAGAAGAATTGACTTTGATGTTTCATATGATACAAGATTGGACTACAAAGATTTTGTAAAAGTTTTGCTAAAGAAAAATACATAAAGAAAATAATTGGACAGTGCACGAGGCAAAAAATATCTCTGCAAGCTCATGTTGAAGGTGAGAATAGCATTGTCCTGATAAGGACATATTATTGCATATCATTGGCAAGGATGGCTGGACCAGGAAACCTGTTGGAGGTGGATGGAGCTTGAAGCCTAGGCCTGGAGCGATGGCTGGTGGCGGGTTCGCTGGAACTAATCCTGGTGCCTGGAGAACTGGACTGTCTGCCAGCTGCTGCTGCTACTGAAACATAATACAATACTTTGATCCGAGTCATCTGGGTTGCGGAACACTTGGTAATTTACCCATGACTCCCCAATGAGACTGGATGCAACACAAGATCAGGTTTAACTTTGGAAACCTGAACGCGTAAACTTTGTCCAAGCCCCTGCAAATGTCGGTTGAGTTGGCCTCGGTTGTGACCACCGATCCCTCTTCCTAATGTAATGAGAGGTTGTAGATTTGGGTAGCTGTTTCCCCAGAGCGTGGTACCTCAAAGTATTATTTACTTCAGCTGTATCTGAAAAGAAAGAGATGCAACTAAGAGATGGCATGCATCCCTACTGTCCAGCAGGGCCGCAGAACACTAATTTTTTGTCGTTTTTTGTGGCTCCTTTATATCCTGAATCAATCTTACAACACTGGTTAAGTCCCTCCTTGGTTGTACAAATGTCCAATACTCACAGCCGATCAATAAGGTGATTGCTTCGATCCAGACCCTGCCTTATCCCACGTTGTGATTGGTTTGGTCAGAAGGTCGGCCAGAATCTAATCGACGTCAGGTATCTTCGTATTGGGATGGTCCAAGTGGAATAAAGATGCAACATAGAAATTAGACACTTGAATAATATATATATATATATATATATATATATATATATATATATATATATATATATATATATATATATATATTATTTATAGTCCTTCAGTTGGTTAATTTGTTGTCAAAAATCTAATAGCTTGCATGTGGAAGTTTATCGACCCAACCCGCTTCTTAAGTTAGACGTGACACTTTGGTGGCTTGGAGAAGTTTATCACAAGTCTGATGTCCGAGGTACTTTTTGGTAGGCAGTCATGTGGGATGTCTCTCGTTCGGTGTCTGGAACGATCTCTTTGCCATAGTCTCTCGTACCTCTTCGATGTTCTGTTTTATGGACCAAGCAACCAATCAGGGCTCTCCCTTCAAATGTCCAAATATGGGGAAACCTCTCCTCCCTCCTTGGAATTCTACCTCTTTTTGGTCACCTGATCAAATCAGTCTCTTTCCAGCTCGACCTAAGTGTCTCTCACCGTCACTTTCCGAGGGGCGTAGAAACTCCTCTGCCTTATTTAGAACTCCACCTGGAGCCTTTCCTCCTTGGTCACCTGGCCAACTCCTCCCTTAATAATAGTGTCCTTAATATAATTTATTTATAAAAGTAATTAAAGTCTTTTCTAATTAATTAATGTCATAGTTTTATTATATGACTTAGAACAGCTGTAGTTTGAAAAAACAAACCAAAAAGACAAAAAACAAATCAATGTGGCAATCTCCTTAAACATGCAAGACTTGAAAGAACCAATTATGTGGTTCTACAGAAGGATGCTGAGGATTATGTAAGCTACGATGAAGTTTTACAGAAAATGGAAACTTATGCTTAACATTAGAGACAATTGAAAATTTCTATGGAACATAATGAGAAAAGTGGGCTTGGAAAATCCGATACTCAGAGGACAGATTGAAGACAAGAGTAACAGAAGAAATCAACGCGCATTACTTAGTGAGCTTGAGCAAATGGATGACGGAATAGGTTTTCGGAGAAATAAAAAATAGACGAAATTTATCATGAGTAACAAAAGACATATTATTTGTGTCTTATTTGAGGCCAAGACACACGAAACAAAAATGGCGAACTGTTACCGCAAGTTCCATGCTGATAGTTTCTTCTGTCGCACTAATCGCTTCTGGAAAATTCTTACCGCTTCATCAAATTTCATCTTCAAAATTTCAAATGCAACATCAATCGTTATCTGTTGTCTTCTTTCCTTGTACACTCAACCTAATAATGTTTTTCCTCACATTCTCTAACACTCAGTAAGGCTTTGAGTCTTAGTGGCTTTATTCCCTTGCTTGGGGTGAAATGATTCAAAATGTAAGGTTCGGATTGTGGATCACTGAAAAATGAAACCTGAATGTCATAGACATGAATAGCATCAACAAAGAAAATTAAATTAAAATATTTAAAAAAAAATTAGAAAAATTCTGTTTCATATAGCTTTAATACGTCTGGGAATGGAATCATACAGCTTCCTGACTTCATCCAGAGGAATCTTCAGCCATTCTTCCATTAACACCTGCTCGAGCTCTTTAAGACACGACTGTGGAGGATAGCGGCCCCTAACTTGTCCTTCCAAAATGCACCACAAATGTTCAATAATATTGGTATCTGGAGATTGGGGAAGCCACACCATGTGTTCTAGTTTCATGCTCTTCATACCAATTCTTAACCACTCGAGCGGTATGTATTGGAGCATTATCATCTTGGAAGATGCAGTCACCACCAGGAAATAAAGTCTGGGCATGATCTCCCAAAATGTTCAGGTAATCTTTGCTGTTGATTCTACCATGCAGGGCAACTACTGAACCAAGGCATTTTCATGATATAGTGGCCCAAACTATCACTGATCCATCTCCATGCTTCACTGTTGGCAGTCAGGGTTGTAAGCTTCTTTGGGCTACCTCCACACATAAACTTGCCCTGAAGATGGGAAAAGAGAAAAAATGGACTCGTCTGAAAATATGACTTGCTTCCTTTGGTCTGCAGACCAGGCATTGTGATCTCTGCACCACTTCAACCTCTTCTGAATGTTGCGAGTGGAGAGAAGAGGTTTCCTTACGGCTGCTTTTCCATGATATGCAGCCTTATGGAGCTCACGACGAACATTTTTAGTAGAAACTGGACTATTCAGATGATTATTCAACTCAGCAGTCACTTTGGCCGCAGTAGTCCGATGATTTTTTGCCACATTGCTTTTCAATGCACGTCGGTCCCTGTCATGAAGTTTGCAAGTCCTGCTCGAATTGCTACGGTTGCTAGAAGTTCTTAATATAATAGGTCTTCGAAATATAAGAGTGGAATTTGCACCTGTTCCAATTATTTTGTCCAACCCCTGTAGATATAAAAAAAATTGGATTTTCATTTCTCGAAATTTCATAAAATTAATTAAATGGGGCAACAGATGTAAAAAAAATATTTTTACCAAGATTTTCTAGAGAAAAATATTTTAAAAATAATAACATTAATTTGATAAAAAGTGCTGATAATTCCTTTAAAATCCGACAATTTCATTTTTACAAGAATTTCCAAAACAATGTTTTTGACTGCAAAACGGACGTTAAATCTCCTAATAATGATCTTTGGCCAACCCGCTGACGCAAGAAAAAACAAGATTTTTAGCCAAAATTTCGTACGTGATTAAAAAATTTAAAATAATGAAAAAATCCTTTTAGTCTTAATAATAACAAAAATTTTGACGATAAAACTTTGGTTTTATTTTATGAAGTTTTGTGTCCTTTTACTAATGCTGTGCCATTTTTTAAAGAAAAACTCTGTAGGTACTTAAATAAAATTGTTAAGAAATTGATATATTAGAAATGATGATTTAATAAATACATTTCTTGCAAATTTGGCAGTTAATAAAATTTGTTTCTTTAAATTCATTGCAAAGTCGGCCGTTAAAAAAATTTGTTCGTTTCTTTCAAATTCCTTGCAAAGTCGGCCGTTAATAAAATTTGTCCGTTTCTTTTAAATGACCGTTGCAAAGTTTAGCCGTTAAAAAAATTTGTCCGTTTCTTTCCAATTCCTTGCAAAGTCATCCGTTAATAAATTTGTCCGTTTCTTTTAAATAACCGTTGCAAAGTCCGGCCGTTAATAAAATTTGTTCGTTTCTTTCAAATGACCAAGCGTTCCGTTACTTTGGAGTCGTGTCCGAAACAAAAAACGCTAGCATTTTGCTGGTTTTCTTGCACGAACCAACATCGCTTCACGTCGCTTCTACCTTCTGAAGAATTTCTCCTGATTCATCGCTTTTTTCAACCTTCATTCAACCCCTTCGACTTTCTGTAAGTCTTATTTTTTGTTACATTAACATTTCTTTGTTTTCTCAAGATTTAGTCATAACAGGGCCGCGAAAGTTTCCATTGAAACAGGCGACAAATTCAAGAATCCATTTTTTAGTCAATTTTCTCTTGTTTATTCTGTTTATTTTTGTTTGTTTTTTTTTTCATTTAGGTATATAGAATTTTTACATTTATTTTTTGGGTTATATTTTGAAGAAATAATTAGGAATATTCTTTTTTTTATTTTGAAATTATTATAAAACCCATTTCAGTCGTTTGTATCTAATTTATAAAGATTTTGTATAGTAAGAAATTGAAATATTTAAGAATCTTGGGTATTTAGGTAATTGTATATCTAAGAAACTTTTAGAATTTGTTATTTTGTAATCTCGTTGTTCTTCGAGAGATAAGGATTAAATTGTAGAAAATTTTAGTAATTAAAAAAAAGATTTAATTGTTTAATATTTAACCTGCCTCATAGAAAAAAGAGAACTAGGTTGGCATATATTGTCTCCAATTAGTAAAATAATGTTATCCAAGTCTTTGTCCAACTTACGTATTTGCCACGATTTGGAGGAGGAGGACAGACATTTCAGCCGACGCATCCTATCAGACAGCAATCTCCTTGGGAAACGGAATGGTCGTCTATCGTCGGAAATCACAGAATTCGCAAGGAGTCCGAGAGAGCACAATGAAGATATGCAGGTTGTAGTATTCCAGATGGAAGAAGATAGAATGGATGCAAGTAATTCATCTTCGCTGATTGTGGATTGTGAGACGAGACATGGCAGCCAAAGAGAACAACCTATACCAGCAGAGGTTAATCTGATTATCGTCGGGAATTCAGATGAGAGCTCACCTACTAAATATCATCTGAAGATAATACGGAGGCCGACCGTATATGAAATCTGGATATGCAGACGAAGATATCCACACATCTACGCATTTGCAGTTGAGAAAACGGAGGACATTGGATTTGTGTGGAAGATGATATTCAGGATTATAGAAGAGGACACACTTAAGAGAAAGAAGCCGGGACTTAAGAAAAGAATTGCAAATGGACTTCGAAAATGCTTGCGCAAGATGTGTTGCTGTCTCTGGAATGGACCAACATTGTCAGAAGAAGACGACGACTTGCCAAATATGGAATATTTTTATTTTGCTTCATAGAATAAGAATTAAAGATAGGGATCATTGAAAAATGGATTTTCGAGAGCGTCAATAGGAATAGCATCATCGTTCTATATTTCAAAATGTTGATATGTGCACGTAGATTAGGACTGTAGGAATTTAAAGACTAGAACACGTCTTTAGAATAGGTAAGACAGAACGATGGAGATTAGAAATGCATCAATGGACAACATTTTGGAAAGACTGAGAGAGGAAAACAACATTAGGATAAGGATCACTGTCAAATGGAGATTGGAAGACAGAGGAATGATATTAACTATAAACAATTTAGGAATTTATAAACTAGAATAAGAGGGAGGAATCTGAGAAAGATGGAGGTAGGAGGACATGAACGGCATCAATGGACAACATTTTGGAAAGATTGAGAGAGGAAAACAACATTAGGATAAGGATCACTGTCAAATGGAGATTGGAAGACAGAGGAATGATATTAACTATAAACAATTTAGGAATTTATAAACTAGAATAAGAGGAAAGAATCTGAGAAAGATGGAGGTAGGAGGCCATGAACGGCATCAATGGACAACATTTTGGAAAGATTGAGAGAGGAAAACAACATTAGGATAAGGATCACTGTCAAATGGAGATTGGAAGACAGAGGAATGATATTAACTATAAACAATTTAGGAATTTATAAACTAGAATAAGAGGAAAGAATCTGAGAAAGATGGAGGTAGGAGGCCATGAACGGCATCAATGGACAACATTTTGGAAAGATTGAGAGAGGAAAACAACATTAGGATAAGGATCACTGTCAAATGGAGATTGGAAGACAGAGGAATGATATTAACTATAAACAATTTAGGAATTTATAAACTAGAATAAGAGGGAGGAATCTGAGAAAGATGGAGGTAGGAGGACATGAACGACATCAATGGACAACATTTTGGAAAGATTGAGAGAGGAAAACAACATTAGGATAAGGATCACTGTCAAATGGAGATTGGAAGACAGAGGAATGATATTAACTATAAACAATTTAGGAATTTATAAACTAGAATAAGAGGAAAGAATCTGAGAAAGATGGAGGTAGGAGGACATGAACTGCATCAATGGACAACATTTTGGAAAGATTGAGAGAGGAAAACAACATTAGGATAAGGATCACTGTCAAATGGAGATTGGAAGACAGAGGAATGATATTAACTATAAACAATTTAGGAATTTATAAACTAGAATAAGAGGTAAGAATCTGAGAAAGATGGAGGTAGGAGGCCATGAACGGCATCAATGGACAACATTTTGGAAAGATTGAGAGAGGAAAACAACATTAGGATAAGGATCACTGTCAAATGGAGATTGGAAGACAGAGGAATGATATTAACTATAAACAATTTAGGAATTTATAAACTAGAATAAGAGGAAAGAATCTGAGAAAGATGTAGGTAGGAGGACATGAACTGCATCAATGGACAACATTTTGGAAAGATTGAGAGAGGAAAACAACATTAGGATAAGGATCACTGTCAAATGGAGATTGGAAGACAGAGGAATGATATTAACTATAAACAATTTAGGAATTTATAGGGTAAAGAATGTCATTAGAATAAAAAGAAGAAAATGGAGGCAGGAGGACATAGACAGGAATTACATCTACTGTCTATAGATTAGGAAAATTGAGGGTAGGGGATGTCATTAGAATAAAAATAAGAAAATGGAGGCAGGAGGACATAGACAGGAATTACATCTACTGTCTATAGATTAGGAAAATTGAGAGTAGGGGATGTCATTAGAATAAAAATAAGAAAATGGAGGCAGGAGGACATAGACAGGAATTACATCTACTGTCTATAGATTAGGAAAATTGAGGGTAGGGGATGTCATTAGAATAAAAATAAGAAAATGGAGGCAGGAGGACATAGACAGGAATTACATCTACTGTCTATAGATTAGGAAAATTGAGGGTAGGGGATGTCATTAGAATAAAAAGAAGAAAATGGAGGCAGGAGGACATAGACAGGAATTACATCTACTGTCTATAGATTAGGAAAATTGAGAGTAGGGGATGTCATTAGAATAAAAATAAGAAAATGGAGGCAGGAGGACATAGACAGGAATTACATCTACTGTCTATAGATTAGGAAAATTGAGAGTAGGGGATGTCATTAGAATAAAAATAAGAAAATGGAGGCAGGAGGACATAGACAGGAATTATATCTACTGTCTATAGATTAGGAACATTGAGAGTAGAGAATGGCATTAGAATAAAAAGAAGAAAATGGAGGCAGGAGGACATAGACAGGAATTACATCTACTGTCTATAGATTAGGAAAATTGAGAGTAGGGGATGTCATTAGAATAAAAATAAGAAAATGGAGGCAGGAGGACATAGACAGGAATTATATCTACTGTCTATAGATTAGGAAAATTGAGAGTAGAGAATGTCATTGGAATAAAAAGAAGAAAATGGAGGCAGGAGGACATAGACAGGAATTACATCTACTGTCTATAGATTAGGAAAATTGAGGGTAGGGGATGTCATTAGAATAAAAAGAAGAAAATGGAGGCAGGAGGACATAGACAGGAATTACATCTACTGTCTATAGATTAGGAAAATTGAGGGTAGGGGATGTCATTAGAATAAAAAGAAGAAAATGGAGGCAGGAGGACATAGACAGGAATTACATCTACTGTCTATAGATTAGGAAAATTGAGAGTAGAGAATGTCATTGGAATAAAAAGAAGAAAATGGAGGCAGGAGGACATAGACAGGAATTACATCTACTGTCTATAGATTAGGAAAATTGAGAGTAGAGAATGTCATTAGAATAAAAATAAGAAAATGGAGGCAGGAGGACATAGACAGGAATTACATCTACTGTCTATAGATTAGGAAAATTGAGGGTAGGGGATGTCATTGGAATAAAAAGAAGAAAATGGAGGCAGGAGGACATAGACAGGAATTACATCTACTGTCTATAGATTAGGAAAATTGAGAGTAGGGGATGTCATTAGAATAAAAATAAGAAAATGGAGGCAGGAGGACATAGACAGGAATTACATCTACTGTCTATAGATTAGGAAAATTGAGAGTAGAGAATGTCATTGGAATAAAAAGAAGAAAATGGAGGCAGGAGGACATAGACAGGAATTACATCTACTGTCTATAGATTAGGAAAATTGAGAGTAGAGAATGTCATTAGAATAAAAATAAGAAAATGGAGGCAGGAGGACATAGACAGGAATTACATCTACTGTCTATAGATTAGGAAAATTGAGGGTAGGGGATGTCATTGGAATAAAAAGAAGAAAATGGAGGCAGGAGGACATAGACAGGAATTACATCTACTGTCTATAGATTAGGAAAATTGAG
Source organism: Acanthosepion esculentum (assembly GCA_964036315.1). Classification (NCBI taxonomy): domain Eukaryota; kingdom Metazoa; phylum Mollusca; class Cephalopoda; order Sepiida; family Sepiidae; genus Acanthosepion; species Acanthosepion esculentum. The sequence continues at coordinate 67,284,327 of OZ038517.1, read as the reverse complement.
AGTAGAGAATGTCATTGGAATAAAAAGAAGAAAATGGAGGCAGGAGGACATAGACAGGAATTACATCTACTGTCTATAGATTAGGAAAATTGAGGGTAGGGGATGTCATTAGAATAAAAAGAAGAAAATGGAGGCAGGAGGACATAGACAGGAATTACATCTACTGTCTATAGATTAGGAAAATTGAGAGTAGGGGATGTCATTAGAATAAAAATAAGAAAATGGAGGCAGGAGGACATAGACAGGAATTACATCTACTGTCTATAGATTAGGAAAATTGAGGGTAGGGGATGTCATTAGAATAAAAATAAGAAAATGGAGGCAGGAGGACATAGACAGGAATTACATCTACTGTCTATAGATTAGGAAAATTGAGAGTAGGGGATGTCATTAGAATAAGGATATGAAATTGGAGGCAGGAGGACATAGACAGGAATTACATCTACTGTCTATAGATTAGGAAAATTGAGAGTAGAGAATGTCATTAGAATAAAAATAAGAAAATGGAGGCAGGAGGACATAGACAGGAATTACATCTACTGTCTATAGATTAGGAAAATTGAGAGTAGGGGATGTCATTAGAATAAAAATAAGAAAATGGAGGCAGGAGGACATAGACAGGAATTACATCTACTGTCTATAGATTAGGAAAATTGAGGGTAGGGGATGTCATTAGAATAAAAAGAAGAAAATGGAGGCAGGAGGACATAGACAGGAATTACATCTACTGTCTATAGATTAGGAAAATTGAGGGTAGGGGATGTCATTGGAATAAAAAGAAGAAAATGGAGGCAGGAGGACATAGACAGGAATTACATCTACTGTCTATAGATTAGGAAAATTGAGAGTAGAGAATGTCATTAGAATAAAAATAAGAAAATGGAGGCAGGAGGACATAGACAGGAATTACATCTACTGTCTATAGATTAGGAAAATTGAGAGTAGAGAATGTCATTAGAATAAAAATAAGAAAATGGAGGCAGGAGGACATAGACAGGAATTACATCTACTGTCTATAGATTAGGAAAATTGAGAGTAGGGGATGTCATTAGAATAAAAATAAGAAAATGGAGGCAGGAGGACATAGACAGGAATTACATCTACTGTCTATAGATTAGGAAAATTGAGGGTAGGGGATGTCATTAGAATAAAAAGAAGAAAATGGAGGCAGGAGGACATAGACAGGAATTACATCTACTGTCTATAGATTAGGAAAATTGAGGGTAGGGGATGTCATTGGAATAAAAAGAAGAAAATGGAGGCAGGAGGACATAGACAGGAATTACATCTACTGTCTATAGATTAGGAAAATTGAGAGTAGAGAATGTCATTAGAATAAAAATAAGAAAATGGAGGCAGGAGGACATAGACAGGAATTACATCTACTGTCTATAGATTAGGAAAATTGAGGGTAGGGGATGTCATTGGAATAAAAAGAAGAAAATGGAGGCAGGAGGACATAGACAGGAATTACATCTACTGTCTATAGATTAGGAAAATTGAGGGTAGGGGATGTCATTAGAATAAAAATAAGAAAATGGAGGCAGGAGGACATAGACAGGAATTACATCTACTGTCTATAGATTAGGAAAATTGAGAGTAGAGAATGTCATTGGAATAAAAAGAAGAAAATGGAGGCAGGAGGACATAGACAGGAATTACATCTACTGTCTATAGATTAGGAAAATTGAGAGTAGAGAATGTCATTAGAATAAAAATAAGAAAATGGAGGCAGGAGGACATAGACAGGAATTACATCTACTGTCTATAGATTAGGAACATTGAGAGTAGAGAATGTCATTAGAATAAAAATAAGAAAATGGAGGCAGGAGGACATAGACAGGAATTACATCTACTGTCTATAGATTAGGAAAATTGAGAGTAGGGGATGTCATTAGAATAAAAATAAGAAAATGGAGGCAGGAGGACATGGACAGGAATTACATCTACTGTCTATAGATTAAGAAAATTGAGAGAGAATGCCATTAAAATAAGCATAAGAAAATGGAGGCAGGAGGACAGACAGGAATTACATCTACTGTCTATAGATTAGGAAAATTGAGGGTAGGGGATGTCATTAGAATAAAAATAAGAAAATGGAGGCAGGAGGACATAGACAGGAATTACATCTACTGTCTATAGATTAGGAAAATTGAGAGTAGAGAATGTCATTAGAATAAAAATAAGAAAATGGAGGCAGGAGGACATAGACAGGAATTACATCTACTGTCTATAGATTAAGAAAATTGAGAGAGAATGCCATTAGAATAAGCATAAGAAATTGGAGGCAGGAGGACATAGACAGGAATTACATCTACTGTCTATAGATTAGGAAAATTGAGGGTAGGGGATGTCATTAGAATAAAAATAAGAAAATGGAGGCAGGAGGACATAGACAGGAATTACATCTACTGTCTATAGATTAGGAAAATTGAGAGTAGAGAATGGCATTAGAATAAAAATAAGAAAATGGAGGCAGGAGGACATAGACAGGAATTACATCTACTGTCTATAGATTAGGAACATTGAGAGTAGAGAATGTCATTAGAATAAAAATAAGAAAATGGAGGCAGGAGGACATAGACAGGAATTACATCTACTGTCTATAGATTAGGAAAATTGAGAGTAGGGGATGTCATTAGAATAAAAATAAGAAAATGGAGGCAGGAGGACATGGACAGGAATTACATCTACTGTCTATAGATTAAGAAAATTGAGAGAGAATGCCATTAGAATAAGCATAAGAAAATGGAGGCAGGAGGACATAGACAGGAATTACATCTACTGTCTATAGATTAGGAAAATTGAGGGTAGGGGATGTCATTAGAATAAAAATAAGAAAATGGAGGCAGGAGGACATAGACAGGAATTACATCTACTGTCTATAGATTAGGAAAATTGAGAGTAGGGGATGTCATTAGAATAAAAAGAAGAAAATGGAGGCAGGAGGACATAGACAGGAATTACATCTACTGTCTATAGATTAGGAAAATTGAGAGTAGAGAATGTCATTAGAATAAAAATAAGAAAATGGAGGCAGGAGGACATAGACAGGAATTACATCTACTGTCTATAGATTAAGAAAATTGAGAGAGAATGCCATTAGAATAAGCATAAGAAATTGGAGGCAGGAGGACATAGACAGGAATTACATCTACTGTCTATAGATTAGGAAAATTGAGGGTAGGGGATGTCATTAGAATAAAAATAAGAAAATGGAGGCAGGAGGACAAAGACAGGAATTACATCTACTGTCTATAGATTAGGAAAATTGAGGGTAGGGGATGTCATTAGAATAAAAATAAGAAAATGGAGGCAGCAGGACATAGACAGGAATTACATCTACTGTCTATAGATTAGGAACATTGAGAGTAGAGAATGTCATTAGAATAAAAATAAGAAAATGGAGGCAGGAGGACATAGACAGGAATTACATCTACTGTCTATAGATTAGGAAAATTGAGAGTAGGGGATGTCATTAGAATAAAAATAAGAAAATGGAGGCAGGAGGACATGGACAGGAATTACATCTACTGTCTATAGATTAGGAAAATTGAGAGTAGAGAATGTCATTAGAATAAAAATAAGAAAATGGAGGCAGGAGGACATAGACAGGAATTACATCTACTGTCTATAGATTAAGAAAATTGAGAGAGAATGCCATTAGAATAAGCATAAGAAATTGGAGGCAGGAGGACATTGTGAGACTACCCACCTCTGCAACTCGCTGCACAAAGACACTGACCCCACGTCGTAGAATTTCTGTGCGGTGGATCGAGCGAGAGGTAGGCTCACAGGTAAAAGAAAAACACAACTACAAACTTGGGTAAGACGAAAAGAGGAGAGAAGGTGTGTGACCTTTTTGTGGATGATAACTCCTGGTTGATTCTCGGCTGGCGGAAAAAATATATCCTAACTAACAATGTCCGGCTGCTAATGGGTCGCTCTTCGATGTTACGTGCTCCGGCCTAAATCAACCTTCCTCGAACCTAAACTAAGTCTAACTCCCCGTGGCCCAAAACGCTGCCGTATATATGGAGAATCCTATTTCCTCATTTCCGGACAAGGGACACCCACGAATAAACCCATAACTTTTTCATGACCATTTCTCTCTTTGAAGAAAGTGGACATAAAAATATTTCTTAGCCTAGCTGACTCCGATTCAGGGACATTAAATTCAAACCCTTTTAAGTTTTGACCAGAGCCGGTCTTTTTCCTATCTTAGTATTTTGACAAGTACTTAACACTTATCTACCCTTTTCGCCATATGTCCAAACATGTTTTTATCTAGATTCCTAATCTAATCATTTGGTCTTGAAGTTTGATGTCCAGGTCAAATCTAACTAATCTTCTCGCACATATGTGTGCGCGCGCGCGCACACACAGATGTGGGGGTGTATATATACACACACAGAGATGTGCGGGCGCACACACACACACACACGTGTGCGCATATAGCCGACTCATAGTGTCACACACCTCCCCCAATCATCTTTGTCATTTATTTCATAAATTACACAAAAATTTCAACAACAATGAGACACTATGATCTCCCCCTGCACATTATGACCCTGCTCGGGCGTCCCCGAAGAGAATACAATAATGTACAGGTCACAAAAACAAATTACCACAGAATTCACAACAATTATCGCCACTCATCAGAGGTGGAAAACAGGTTTCAATAATACAATATGAGAATATGTATTCTCGGCCGAGGAGAAAACAAAATAAAAATATACAACACACACAAAAAAAAAAATATACAGACAACAACAACCGAAATTACAAGAATTTCAAAGGGTTTCGGTCATCCCCTAACAAAATAAAACAACGGCATAGCCAACACTGCACTGGGGTGGTTGGGATCATCCACCCCTTACAACACTAACATACATATAAGGAGAGAGGAAGAAAAAAATGGTTGGTTTCAGTCCTTCAACTTTGCTTTCCTGTGAACAATTTTGAGGGGCTCCTGACTCATTCCTATTCCGTAATCCAGGAGGACTTTTCGATTCACCTCCAACATCATTCAATTTTTCAATTTTTTCGCCCCCCCCACCCAACAAACACAGGGGAATTTTAACCACCCCTATCCAAATATTCAGGAGTATTTTTCGGCTTATCTCCCCTTTTCCTTACGACGTGGGAACATCATAATTTCCGCAGTTCTTTCGGTGTCGTATCAGGAATAATGTTTTCTTCCACTTTGCTTTCTGTGAACAATTTTAAGGGGCTCCTGACTCATTCCTATTCCGCAATCCAGGAGGACTTTTCGATTCACCTCCAACATCATTCAATTTTTCAACATTTCGCCCCCCCCCCCCAACAAACACAGGGGAATTTTAACCACCCCTACCCAAATATTCAGGAGTATTTTTCGGCTTATCTCCCCTTTTCCTTACGACGTGGGAACATCATAATTTCCGCAGTTCTTTCGGTGTCGTAACAGGAATAATGTTTTTGGAAAGCATTGTGGAATTCACTCCCCCACCAGGGATCTTCACTACCCCCTGTACAAAAACCACAAACTCTCTCCCTGTGTTTACTGGGTATGTCAACATGACTGACTTCCCAGCCACCCTCACACCATCTACATACAACAACACAAAAAAAAAATCACACCATCTACATACAACAACAGAACAAAAAAAAGAAGAGAAGAAAAAAAAAATGTTCACCTTCAATGGTTAAGCTTGGCGAGTTTTGCTTTTTTTTTTTTTTTTTTTTTTTTTAAGTCATTCATTTTTATGACGCCAAGTTGTAGCGGCTTTGCAAGTGGGGACACCACCGAGCATGCAGTGTCCGATTGGTCCATAATTGGGAAAACTATACTGTCTTTTGTTTCCTTGGTCCCTGCTATCCTGACTGACATTCCATCTTGGTCACTATGTCTTTTTTCTGTCATATTTCTAATCCTACATCTTATCAACCACTGCCTTCCTCGGATTATCAATATCACTACAATTGCAATTACGACCATGACACACACACCTAGTGACGAAACCTCCTACCTCCGGATGCAACCTCCTTTCTGGGTCACTCCCTCCGTATGTGACCCAGCTGTCCGCACTCCCAACACCCCGGTTGTCTTGGGTCAGGGAGTGGCCTTCTCCAGCCCCTTTCATGGGGGTGGTCTCTCCAACGATAGCCCGAATGGCCACGCTCCCCCTGATCACAAGCAACAGGAGGAGTCTCTGTCCACCCCGTTCTCGTATCTCTTGACCATCCTTTTTCTTCTCCCCTCCCCTGGGTGGCTGTGAGCCTATTATAGAGCCTAAGACTCTTTCCTGCTGTTGCAAACGCCTCCGCAAGTGAGGCTGGGGCCGCCCTTGCTGTGTCTTCTCTTACGAACGCATTTTCTATAGCGTCCGTGTAGTACTCAGCTAGCTGCGCCTGCACCGCCTCCCCATCACGTTGAACAGCGTCTTTGTATGCAACCTTAGCTAATCCTAAAACTCTACTTGCTAGTTCCGAGAGAGTTTCTCCTTCCCTTTGCTTAATCTTAATTAAGGCCCTAGCAGCATCAGTCGCACTAGTATAATCACTGTACTGGTTCGTCAGCTGTTCTAAAAGGTCTCCCCAGTTACTTTCAGGATTATCATCTAAATATAATCCTATGTACTCTGATACCACCCCGTCCGAATAGTCATAAGCCAGATTCACCAACTCTGTCTGTGTAAGTTGGTAAATTCTAGCCTTTTTCTTCAGAGCTTGTACCCAGGCCGGAAATGCACAGGCCTTTCCCGTGAATATAGGGATCTTGGATCCACTTGCGGCTACCTTAAAAATATCTATCCTATCCATATTTCTATTAAATGCCAGCCAGAAACACTAGTTAGAAACAACAAGGACCAAAAAAAAAATAAAACAAAAGAACAAATTTTCAGCCTACCTTGCAGGGACCGGAATAGATTCCCTTTTTCTGTTTCTTTCTTTTTTTTTCCTTTTTTTTTTTTTTTTTTTTTTTTTCAGTGTTTGTTTACTTTTTCATTGCAGTCGTCCTCCTAGATGTAGTAAAAAAAAAAAAAAAAAAAAAAAAAAAACTCCAGTACTTGAAGTGTCCGTTCTCTAAGGGGGAAAGGAGTGTGTATCTGTCTGTGCCTCCTTTCTTGCTTCCTTTCTCTCTCTCACTCTGCGTCACTTTCTTTTTAACTGTTCCCTTTCCTCCTTTTGCCTCTGTTTTTATCTGTCTTTGTTTCGTCGTTCGTCTGTTTTTGTTTTGGTTTGGTTGTTTTTTGTTTTTCCTAAATTTCTTTTTTTTTATACACACGTATCTGTGTCTATCGGATTATCGAAGTCTTCACTCATTTACACATATACACATACATCTATGCACATATATTGAGTGTTTAATCGGACGATTCGATCTTTCCTTCCTTCTCCTTCCTCCACAAAGTCTATCGTACTAGCGTGCAACCCAAGGTCGGTCCTGGTCGGCGGCGCCAATGTGAGACTACCCACCTCTGCAACTCGCTGCACAAAGACACTGACCCCACGTCGTAGAATTTCTGTGCGGTGGATCGAGCGAGAGGTAGGCTCACAGGTAAAAGAAAAACACAACTACAAACTTGGGTAAGACGAAAAGAGGAGAGAAGGTGTGTGACCTTTTTGTGGATGATAACTCTTGGTTGATTCTCGGCTGGCGGAAAAAATATATCCTAACTAACAATGTCCGGCTGCTAATGGGTCGCTCTTCGATGTTACGTGCTCCGGCCTAAATCAACCTTCCTCGAACCTAAACTAAGTCTAACTCCCCGTGACCCAAAACGCTGCCGTATATATGGAGAATCCTATTTCCTCATTTCCGGACAAGGGACACCCACGAATAAACCCATAACTTTTTCATGACCATTTCTCTCTTTGAAGAAAGTGGACATAAAACTATTTCTTAGCCTAGCTGACTCCGATTCAGGGACATTAAATTCAAACCCTTTTAAGTTTTGACCAGAGCCGGTCTTTTTCCTATCGTTGTATTTTGACAAGTACTTAACACTTATCTACCCTTTTCGCCATATGTCCAAACATGTTTTTATCTAGATTCCTAATCTAATCATTTGGTCTTGAAGTTTGATGTCCAGGTCAAATCTAACTAATCTTCTCGCACATATGTGTGCGCGCGCGCACACACACAGATGTGGGGGTGTATATATACACACACAGAGATGTGCGGGCGCACACACACACACACGTGTGCGCATATAGCCGACTCATAGTGTCACAACATAGACAGGAATTACATCTACTGTCTATAGATTAGGAAAATTGAGAGTAGAGAATGGCATTAGAATAAAAATAAGAAAATGGAGGCAGGAGGACATAGACAGGAATTACATCTACTGTCTATAGATTAAGAAAATTGAGAGTAGAGAATGGCATTAGAATAAAAATAAGAAAATGGAGGCAGGAGGACATAGACAGGAATTACATCTACTGTCTATAGATTAGGAAAATTGAGAGTAGAGAATGGCATTAGAATAAAAATAAGAAAATGGAGGCAGGAGGACATAGACAGGAATTACATCTACTGTCTATAGATTAAGAAAATTGAGAGTAGAGAATGGCATTAGAATAAGCATAAGAAAATGGAGGCAGGAGGACATAGACAGGAATTACATCTACTGTCTATAGATTAGGAAAATTGAGAGTAGAGAATGTCATTAGAATAAAAATAAGAAAATGGAGGCAGGAGGACATAGACAGGAATTACATCTACTGTCTATAGATTAAGAAAATTGAGAGAGAATGTCATTAGAATAAGCATAAGAAATTGGAGGCAGGAGGACATAGACAGGAATTACATCTACTGTCTATAGATTAGGAAAATTGAGAGTAGAGAATGGCATTAGAATAAAAAGAAGAAAATGGAGGCAGGAGGACATAGACAGGAATTACATCTACTGTCTATAGATTAGGAAAATTGAGAGTAGAGAATGGCATTAGAATAAAAAGAAGAAAATGGAGGCAGGAGGACATAGACAGGAATTACATCTACTGTCTATAGATTAGGAAAATTGAGAGTAGAGAATGGCATTAGAATAAAAATAAGAAAATGGAGGCAGGAGGACATAGACAGGAATTACATCTACTGTCTATAGATTAAGAAAATTGAGAGTAGAGAATGGCATTAGAATAAGCATAAGAAAATGGAGGCAGGAGGACATAGACAGGAATTACATCTACTGTCTATAGATTAGGAAAATTGAGAGTAGAGAATGTCATTAGAATAAAAATAAGAAAATGGAGGCAGGAGGACATAGACAGGAATTACATCTACTGTCTATAGATTAAGAAAATTGAGAGAGAATGCCATTAGAATAAGCATAAGAAATTGGAGGCAGGAGGACATAGACAGGAATTACATCTACTGTCTATAGATTAGGAAAATTGAGAGTAGAGAATGGCATTAGAATAAAAAGAAGAAAATGGAGGCAGGAGGACATAGACAGGAATTACATCTACTGTCTATAGATTAGGAAAATTGAGAGTAGAGAATGGCATTAGAATAAAAAGAAGAAAATGGAGGCAGGAGGACATAGACAGGAATTACATCTACTGTCTATAGATTAGGAAAATTGAGAGTAGAGAATGGCATTAGAATAAAAAGAAGAAAATGGAGGCAGGAGGACATAGACAGGAATTACATCTACTGTCTATAGATTAGGAAAATTGAGAGTAGAGAATGGCATTAGAATAAAAAGAAGAAAATGGAGGCAGGAGGACATAGACAGGAATTACATCTACTGTCTATAGATTAGGAAAATTGAGAGTAGAGAATGGCATTAGAATAAAAAGAAGAAAATGGAGGCAGGAGGACATAGACAGGAATTACATCTACTGTCTATAGATTAGGAAAATTGAGAGTAGAGAATGGCATTAGAATAAAAATAAGAAACTGGAGGCAGGAGGACATAGACAGGAATTACATCTACTGTCTATAGATTAGGAAAATTGAGAGTAGAGAATGGCATTAGAATAAAAATAAGAAAATGGAGGCAGGAGGACATAGACAGGAATTACATCTACTGTCTATAGATTAGGAAAATTGAGAGTAGAGAATGGCATTAGAATAAAAAGAAGAAAATGGAGGCAGGAGGACATAGACAGGAATTACATCTACTGTCTATAGATTAGGAAAATTGAGAGTAGAGAATGGCATTAGAATAAAAAGAAGAAAATGGAGGCAGGAGGACATAGACAGGAATTACATCTACTGTCTATAGATTAGGAACATTGAGAGTAGAGAATGGCATTAGAATAAAAAGAAGAAAATGGAGGCAGGAGGACATAGACAGGAATTACATCTACTGTCTATAGATTAGGAACATTGAGAGTAGAGAATGGCATTAGAATAAAAAGAAGAAAATGGAGGCAGGAGGACATAGACAGGAATTACATCTACTGTCTATAGATTAGGAACATTGAGAGTAGAGAATGGCATTAGAATAAAAAGAAGAAAATGGAGGCAGGAGGACATAGACAGGAATTACATCTACTGTCTATAGATTAGGAAAATTGAGAGTAGAGAATGCCATTAGAATAAAAATAAGAAAATGGAGGCAGGAGGACATAGACAGGAATTACATCTACTGTCTATAGATTAGGAAAATTGAGAGTAGAGAATGTCATTAGAATAAAAATAAGAAAATGGAGGCAGGAGGACATAGACAGGAATTACATCTACTGTCTATAGATTAGGAAAATTGAGAGTAGAGAATGGCATTAGAATAAGGATAAGAAATTGGAGGCAGGAGGACATAGACAGGAATTACATCTACTGTCTATAGATTAGGAAAATTGAGAGTAGAGAATGGCATTAGAATAAAAAGAAGAAAATGGAGGCAGGAGGACATAGACAGGAATTACATCTACTGTCTATAGATTAGGAAAATTGAGAGTAGAGAATGGCATTAGAATAAAAAGAAGAAAATGGAGGCAGGAGGACATAGACAGGAATTACATCTACTGTCTATAGATTAGGAAAATTGAGAGTAGAGAATGGCATTAGAATAAAAAGAAGAAAATGGAGGCAGGAGGACATAGACAGGAATTACATCTACTGTCTATAGATTAGGAAAATTGAGAGTAGAGAATGGCATTAGAATAAAAAGAAGAAAATGGAGGCAGGAGGACATAGACAGGAATTACATCTACTGTCTATAGATTAGGAAAATTGAGAGTAGAGAATGGCATTAGAATAAAAAGAAGAAAATGGAGGCAGGAGGACATAGACAGGAATTACATCTACTGTCTATAGATTAGGAAAATTGAGAGTAGAGAATGGCATTAGAATAAAAATAAGAAACTGGAGGCAGGAGGACATAGACAGGAATTACATCTACTGTCTATAGATTAGGAAAATTGAGAGTAGAGAATGGCATTAGAATAAAAATAAGAAAATGGAGGCAGGAGGACATAGACAGGAATTACATCTACTGTCTATAGATTAGGAAAATTGAGAGTAGAGAATGGCATTAGAATAAAAAGAAGAAAATGGAGGCAGGAGGACATAGACAGGAATTACATCTACTGTCTATAGATTAGGAAAATTGAGAGTAGAGAATGGCATTAGAATAAAAAGAAGAAAATGGAGGCAGGAGGACATAGACAGGAATTACATCTACTGTCTATAGATTAGGAACATTGAGAGTAGAGAATGGCATTAGAATAAAAAGAAGAAAATGGAGGCAGGAGGACATAGACAGGAATTACATCTACTGTCTATAGATTAGGAACATTGAGAGTAGAGAATGGCATTAGAATAAAAAGAAGAAAATGGAGGCAGGAGGACATAGACAGGAATTACATCTACTGTCTATAGATTAGGAACATTGAGAGTAGAGAATGGCATTAGAATAAAAAGAAGAAAATGGAGGCAGGAGGACATAGACAGGAATTACATCTACTGTCTATAGATTAGGAAAATTGAGAGTAGAGAATGCCATTAGAATAAAAATAAGAAAATGGAGGCAGGAGGACATAGACAGGAATTACATCTACTGTCTATAGATTAGGAAAATTGAGAGTAGAGAATGTCATTAGAATAAAAATAAGAAAATGGAGGCAGGAGGACATAGACAGGAATTACATCTACTGTCTATAGATTAGGAAAATTGAGAGTAGAGAATGGCATTAGAATAAGGATAAGAAATTGGAGGCAGGAGGACATAGACAGGAATTACATCTACTGTCTATAGATTAGGAAAATTGAGAGTAGAGAATGTCATTTTTTGTTTTGTTTTTTTGACAGAAACAGAAATAAAAGAAATGTATAGCCGGCAACGTTTTTCTTAAAAAAAAAAGAAAGAAAAAAAACAGTAATGAAAAAAAAAAAAAAAAAGAAAAAATTATAGCATTATTCTTATAAAAAAAAAAAGAAAGAATATAAGGAAAAAAAACCCCGAAAAAACGTATAGCCAGCAACATTATTCTTTAAAAAAAAAGACAAAAAAAAGAATAAAAACAAGAAAAGTGGAAGAAAAAAAAAGTTATAACCGGCAACGTTATTCTTTCAAAAACTAAAACGAAAAAAAAAAAAAAAAGGAAAAAGGTATAGCCGGCAACATTCTTATTTCCAAAAATAAAGAAAGAAAAAAAGGAAAAAAAAACTAAAGAATAAGAAAAAAGGAATAATAATAAAAAAAAAACGTATAGCCGACGCCATTATTCTTTCAAAAAAAAAAAAAAAAACGTATAGCCGGCAACATTATTCTTTCAAAAACAAAAAAAAATGGAAAAAAAAGGTATAGCCAGCAACCTTATTCTTAAAAAAAAAACAAAAAAAACAAAATACAAAAAAAAAAGAAAGGAAAAAAAAAAAAAAAACGTATAGCCGGCAACATTATTCTTTCAAAAACAAAAAAAAATGGAAAAAAAAGGTATAGCCAGCAACCTTATTCTTAAAAAAAAAACAAAAAAACAAAATACAAAAAAAAAAGAAAGGAAAAAAAAAAAAAAAACGTATAGCCGGCAACATTATTCTTTCAAAAACAAAAAAAAATGGAAAAAAAACGTATAGCCAGCAACCTTATTCTTAAAAAAAAAACAAAAAAACAAAATACAAAAAAAAAAGAAAGGAAAAAAAAAAAAAAACGTATAGCCGGCAACATTATTCTTTCAAAAACAAAAAAAAATGGAAAAAAAACGTATAGCCAGCAACCTTATTCTTAAAAAAAAAACAAAAAAAAACAAAATACAAAAAATAAGAAAAAGAAAAAAAAAAAAAATGTTATAGCCGGCAACATTATTCTTAAAATAAAAAGAAAGGAAAAAAATAAGAACAGGAAAAATAAATTAAAAGGAAAAAAAAGAAAAGAAAGGAAAAAGAAAAGAAAGGAAAAAAAGAAAAGAAAGGAAAAAAAAACGTATAACCGGCAACATTTTTTCAAAAAAAAAAAAAAAGAAAAAAAAGAAAGGAAGAAAAAATGTATAGCTGGTAATATTATTTTTTGAAAAACGTCTTGCCGGCAACATTATTCCTTAAAAAAACCCAAAAAAAACCCCAAAATACAAAAAACAAGAAAAAAGGAAAAAAAAAAACAAAAAAAAACGTATAGGCGGCAACATTATTATTTCAAAAACAAAAAAACATGGAAAAAAGGTATAGCCAGTAACATTATTCTTTCAAAAGAAACAAAATAAATAAATAAAAACCAGAAAAAAGGAAAAAACAAAAAAAATCGTATAGCCGGTACCATTATTCTTTCAAAAACAAAAAAAACATGTAGCCGGCAATATTATTCATTAAAAAAAAATACAAGAAAAAAAAAACATATCTGTTAATATTATTTAAAAAAAACACAAAACGTATAGCTGCTAGTATTATTTTCTTCAAAGACGTGTTGCCCGCAACATTATTCCTTAAAAAAAAAAATATATATATAAACTTTTAGTTAGCTGGTAATATTATTTCCTCAAAAGCGTATTGCCGGCAACATTATTTTTTTGAAAGAAAAAAAAAAAAAGAAAAAAACTTATAGATGGGAATGTTATTTTTTCAAAAACGTATTACCGTCAACATTAATCTTTCAAAAAGCAACTATAAAAAAAATCTATAGCTGGTAATATTATTTTTTTCAAAACGTATAGCCGGCAAGATTATTCTTTCAAAACCACTCTTGAAGAAAATGGATACCGAACAGCATCAAACCAAACCTGAAAATGTGATTTTTATTATTTAACTTAATGACACATGTTGTTATGAGACAACAAAAATAGAATTTTACTGAAGTATTCAACAAAAATAGAATTTTACTGAGGTATTCAACCATTACAAGACTTACCTTTTCAAAATATAGGAATCCTTTGATTGAGCAACATGATAACTATTTTTTATGTATATTAAAAATAAATTTAAGTCACTAGTATGGAAAGTCACGATTGTTGATGAAATTCACCTAAAAGCTTCTTTGGATTAGAATGGTCGTAAAGGACCGAACTTCTACATTTCAGTGGATCAAAACTAATTTCCGTATTACTGTGGCTTAACAATTTCCTCATTGGATAACAAATATTAAAACATTTCTACTGTAGATTTTCATGTGATACTTATAGATTTTTGTGCAAGTTAAACACAATAAAGGCTCCAGACTTGAGTCTTATAATAATCGTTTCTGATTGGTCAATATATCTCAAAGTCGTAATGTCGGAGTTAACTTCTCCTTAATTTCCTAATTGCTCACTAGGGGTCGCTCTCCCTACACTATAAATGCTGGGCGATTTCTTGCCTTGTTCTCTTTTTACTTTGTATTTCAGCGAACACATCTGCAATGTAAGATTTCGCAGAAGATTGCGTCTTCCCATTTGTGGTAGACGCCATGAACATTATACACAGGCACACGTACGTACAAACATTCACCAAAATACAAACGCTTTATGGTCACACACAAACGCAAATGTTAATGTCTATGTCCATTGTAAAATTGTGTTGTTTAATACATATACTTGTTTGTATATTACAATGAATCATTCATACAAAAAGTAGATTAGTAAAGTTAATGATATAAAACGGTGAAATCCTTTCACAAACAAAATTTTAAAGGTGCATTAACCTATGAATCACTCGATGAATGTTATGATCCTTGTTTTTAAAATTATAAACTGCTTAAGGTCTTTCGCAAGTACTTTCGACTGTACATTCAGTCATCTTCAGGCATGGAAATTATTTTGTTTTTGGTAAAATTCAGGTAGCATCCGAGACAAAGAATTAAATGCGAATCGAAATATGTTTTTTTTAAAATGTGTTATTGTTAACGGATACAAACTTTTGGAGCGTGCAGTCGAAACGCTAAGTTTGAATTCTTTGAAAATTTAAGAGAGTGCGTTTTTACTTATATGGAAATTTGAGAATTTTTTGTTGTAGGAGTTAAAAACCCCACCCCCGCAAAAAATTGAATATAAACTGAACTGCACCACACACACATATATATATATATATATATATATATTTTAGAATTGGACATAGTCCGACAATTTAAAAGACATTTATATTATGTTTAACGTTCTTTTTATAGATACAAGTATTTAAGCAAATGCTCTGTTTTATAATAAACAGTATTAAATAACATTTACCGGCCTGAATGTCCGAGAAATTTTCATAGAAAATTTTCGCTCTCCGACAGGAATCGAACCTGTATCCTATACGGAACCATCATTTCGCGTGATGTGCCTTAACCTTTCGGCCACAGAGCAGAGTCTGGTTAGCAAGGTCGATTTTACTATCTTTAATATATATATATATATATATAAATATATATATATATATATATTTAAATGTGTTATTGTTAATATATTATATATATATATATATATATTAATATATATATATATATATATATATATATATATATATATATATATATATATATATATATATATATATACGGTCTTGTTGGTTTTCTTTACACTTCTTTATGGTGGATTCAATCTTTGAGTCTGCCATGTTCTTGTAGTGAATCTTCTTCTAGCAGAAATAAACGCATGTGTTCCTAATTTAACAAAACGTAACCCCCCGCGTCCGCTACAAATTGGTGACCCCCAACGTGATCTGACTAGGTTGGACAATATGGCGACACAATACAAACGAAACATGTATAAGGTTTGGCGACCATCTATTTCACTTTTCCACCCTATAAAAGTATATATTCTTGTATTTTTATACTTTCATAGTGTTTTGGCGGCAATTTGAGTTTAACTATTTGCCCATAGCTGGGACCCTAATAGGTGCTGCCACGCCGGTGTTTGATCCACAATTCATTCAAAGAAACCTAACTTGGGCACTTTATAAGCTATGTCTTCTTTCATTGCATTTGACTTAAGAGATAGAAATCCGTCTGAATATCAAGATCAATCCACCTGGAGAGTAATCAGATATATAATTTTATATATTTTTATATTTTGTCATATATATATATATATATATATATATATATATATATATATATATATGAAAATATATATGATAATATGAATATATATATATTCATATTTTCATATATATTTTCATATATATATATATATATATATATATATATTCATATATATATATATATATATATATATATGAATATATATATATATGAATATATATATATATATGAATATATACATATATGAATATATATATATGAATATATATATATATGAATATATATATATTCATATATATACATATTCATATATATATGAATATATATATATATTCATATATATATGAATAAACATATGTTATATATTCATACATATATATATATTCAGTTATATATATATATATTCATGAATATATATATATATGAATATATATATATATATGAATATATATATATGAATATATATATATGAATATATATATATATATGAATATATATATATATGAATATATATATATGAATATATATATATATATATATATATGAATATATATATATATATATATATGAATATATATATATATATGAATATATATAAATATACGAATATATATATATATATGAATATATCTATATATATATGAATATATATATACATGAATATATATATATATGAATATATATATTTATACATAAATATATATATATATGAATATATATATATATGTGAATATATATATATATATGAATATATATATATACATGAATATATATATATATATATATGAATATATATGTATATGAATATATATATATGATACAGCGAAACAGTCTGTCTGTGGATGACAATATAGGCTCCTGAAAAATGTATTTCGGTTGAGCTCTCTGGGGAGGATGTGTGGGTTTGTAAACAGTGACTATTACGGCTCATAATGCAAGACTCTTCGGTAAATCGAATCGAGTTCTCTCTGTCACTGTGTCTAAAAATAAATACGCTTAAATTCTCCTTCATCTCTGCCGTGCGTCAACGTCTTAGTGGTAGAATCCCTGACTGACACTAATTCAGTTGGGTTTCGATCCTAGCTAGAGGCAAACGCACGTCTAGTCACACTGATGAGCTGTGATACAGCGAAACAGTCTGTCTGTGGATGACACTATATATGAATATATATATATATGAATATATATATATATATGAATATATATATATATGAATATATATATATACGAATATATATATATATATATGAATATATATATATATATATATGAATATATATATATATATGAATATATATATATATATATATATATGAATATATATATATATATGAATATATATGAATATATATATATATATGAATTTATATAAATATATATGAATATATATATATATGAATATATATATATATATATGAATATATATATATATACATATATGAATATATATATATATATGAATATATATATATACATATATATATATGAATATATATGTATATGTATATATATTCATATATATATATGTATATATATATATATGTATATATATATATTCATATATATATATATATATATATATATTCATATGCATATATATATATTCACATATATATATATACATATATATACATATATATATATATATATATATATATATATGAATATATATATATATATATATATATATATGTGAATATATATATATATATATATATATATATATATATATATATATATATATATATGCATGTAAAAGAACTTGCAGATGGATCTGAAGTCTCCGTGCTCCTTAAAGAATCAATATAAGGGCGAATAAGCAAAGATTTAATCAGAGTTGTCTCCCTTAGAATCTGTTGAGTTTCATTTTCTTATATTTGCTTTCTTTTCTTCGTATATATTAAAAAAAAAAAAATTGTTTCCAACGAAGAAAAACAAAGCAAATTTTTTTTTTAAAAATGGGAAAAGGCAGAGAGATGAGGAGGGATAGAGAATAAAAAAGAAAAGATGAAAATGGTGCAGGGGGAGGCAGTGGAATGGCAATTTGGATAGTATGGGCGGAAAGAAAAAATTATCAGTGATATTCTTTCAATAATGATGAAGTTACGAGTCCATTTTTTTCTGTGATTTTTGCCGTTTCCGAACATCATCTCCCGTCCGGAATAATCGGGTCGCTCCCGTTAATTCCAACCTACCCTTCTATTCCGTACCCACGAGTAGGCGGTTGTGGTGCACTTTCTGCAATCTCTCTGAAATAGCCATGACATTTTCGAGCTGACGTGGATTCCCTATTAGCCTTGTTGCTATTCAAGGCTAGAGAGTCTAGTTTACCCTGCTATTTTTCTTCTGCAGGGACGAGGTAAACTCATGCCTTTTCCCAAGGACACAGTGAAGAAATGAACGCCACAGAAGCGATTTGAACTTGACTTTCATTACCGATATCATTTTTGGTAAATCCTTCATTGGAATCAATCTTCGAGTTTTCCTCTAAAATCCTAAAGAATGAATAAAACATTTAATTCTTGTTGGAATCTTTTATCCACAGATTCTATGGCCAGGACATTAAAAAGGTTTTTTAATGTCTCCATAAAAACCTACTCGGAATTTCCGCCTAAAATTATTGCCCCGCCGGCGTTTTGTCTTTTATTGTCACCGGTTCCTTGTCAATGTCAGCCTAAAAATGTCTATAAAAAAATCTCGTTCGAGGCAGCGAAGAACAAAAGACAAATTTCAATAAAATAACGGCCCTCCTTGACTTCCACAAAGAAAAGAAAAACAAGTGAAAGACGAAGAAATACGAAGATAAAGTAAAGAAAATAATCCTACATTTATTTGACTGACCTCATATTGTTATCAGACGAAAAATTGAATTTTTAAGGAAACAAATCAGCAGTAAAAATAAATTTTATTTATTTAAATTTTTTATGTGCATGAATTAATAAACGATTTCAAAATTTTTAAAGGTTTTTTATTTGATTAATTCTAAAAATTTTCAATTCAATTTTTCTGTCTTTTAAAAATAAACAAACAATTTTTGGTGAGAAACAAGAATCGTCGGATAATTTTCAGATTTTCTTGCAAATCACGTTTTTCGGCAAAACAAAAAATGTCTTCTCTGGTATGAAAATAAAAATGTCTAAATTTAATAGCACGAAAATCGCAAATATCTTCTTCAATTTTCATCGTTTGAAGAATTTTCCATTTTGAGTAAAGATTTGCGAAATCCCACTTCTTGTCTTTCACAAATTTCCAATTGTGAGATCAACACGAAGCCCCGGGGGTATAAGGACCCGGCCTTGGCTACCCCCACACCAATGTGGATTGTTTTTATTTCATCTCCATTTTTTGAAAAATAAACAATTTCTGTAAAATTAAAATCACAAGCGAAAATTTTATATATATTTATAGATTCTTGATAAAACCCAAAGAGAAAAATTAATGGACCCGCCAGCGGGTTGTGGAATGAAAAGGGTGGGGAAGGAAGGAAAACCCGCCATTTTGGGGTGGGGGTGTCATAAAAGGGAATCGGAAAAAGAGAAAAAAAGAGAAAAAGAAATGAAAAGAAAGAAAGAAAATCTTTTGCTTTTTATTTGCCAGAATTCATTTTGTTCATCATCGAAAGAACTTTCCAATAAAATTCAAAGAAATACGAAAACAAATTTCCCCCTCCCCGCCAAATAATATTATTTGGAAATTACACCATCCGAATCCCCATACTTGGAATGGGGTGGGGCGTCAGCTGAGATGGATTCATGTAGGTACCTCCAGTCAGTCTCGACACCTAACGTTTAAAATTAAATTTGAAAACTGAAAACTCATTCTTGAAGCTTTCTTTTTAGTTTTAATTGAAAACTAAATGATTACATTTTCTAATTTCAATAAGAAAAATACTCTGGTGTATTTCAAATAGAAATTATATTGATTAGAATCTCAACTTTTTGCTTGCTTTCACAAATCGTTTTTAAATTCAGCCATTTTTGCCAGATTTGTAAACAAAATTTAATTTTAATTTAATTCTCGGTTTTAAAAATCTTCCTAAAATAAAATATATTTTTCTGACACTTTATTTGAGAAATAGAAGCTGATTTCAAGTTTAATTAATCTGATTTGAAAAAAAAATTTACTTTAAGTTTAAAATAACACAGAAATGGATTTTTAGAACAAACGGTAGCGTGTCAACACCTCGTATGTCACTTGACGAGGTGCTGACACTTTTATTATTGACCTAAGGAGACATTATCTATTAAAACATGATTTAAGAAAATGACGGGTGAACGCTTTTTTATATAGTTTTTAAGTACTCAGTAATCTTAAAAATCTTGGAAAATGTTCTCCGTAATCTATTTTATTAATGTTGAATTTAAATTTACTATAGTCATCGCTCTTATTTTCTGATTATGTCGTTTTCTGACACCTTAAGGGTTGAGGAGATAGCTCGATAGCTATACCGAAAGAGATGTGACACCTTAAGGGTTGAAGAGATAGCTCGATAGCTATACCGAAAGAGATGTGACACCTTAAGGTAGGTACCTCCACTCGGTCGCGTAAAAAAACAGCATAGCATGATGAAAAAAGCCCCAAACTCATTAAAAACAAAGTTTTGTCATCAAAATATTTATGTTATTATTAAGAGGAAAGACCAAAGTACTTTTTTTAATTATTTTTGATTTTTTTTTTGCTCTTGTCTAGCACGTTCGAAATTTTGGTTAAAAATCTTGTTTTTTTTCGACAGCGGCGAACTAGAGAAAAAATGTTTGTTTTATTTTGCTCTTTTTCCGAGGAAAACACACATTGATTTGGAAATTCTTGCAAAATTCAAATAATTGTTGGATTTTGATAAAACTTTCAGGACATATTCAGGTCACGTGATTTAAGTGTCGCCTGACGCACTGCAATTATTTAATTTTTAAGTGAATTTCTTTTTCATCATTAACGTTTTTGCAAATCATCCCTTCAAAATATCAAAAAAAGTTTTACATTTCTTAATTGCTATTTCACTAAATATTTTTTATTTTATTTATTTATTTTGAAATTCCCTCACTCAAAGTCCTATATGCTGAGTGGGGGGGGGGGGGTAGATTCCAGCCTTTTACCCCAAGACAAAGTTTATTAAGAGGCTGTAAGAGACAGGAAGTTGTGGAGAACCATGATAACATATGTTCTGAGGGAAGACGGCAGATACAAAAGATCGGAAAATGGAAAGCTTGGATAACTTTTAACAAAAATAAGCAGCATCGAGAGAAAATGAAACATTTTGAGGGTGGGGAGGGGAAGGGAAGATAACATTTTGGGAGTGGAGGGAGGAAAGAAAGATGACACTTGGGGGTCGGGGAGAGGAAAGACAGATGACACTTGGGGGTCGGGGAGGGGAAGGGAAGCTAACATTTTGGGAGTGGAGGGAGGAAAGAAAGATGACACTTGGGGGTCGGGGAGAGGAAACAAAGATGACACTTGGGGGTCGGGGAGGGGAAGGATAGCTAACATTTTCCATGGGGCAGAATCCCTCTCCTCCGTCCGTTAAGCGACATTGGCTGACGAATTGTCCAAATTCATCGAATTCTTGGATCGAATCGCCGTTCCAATCGCCAACAAAGACATGATTGTCTTCGTCGCCGGCAACAATCGATGAAATAATCCGTGGGTTCGATCCGTGAAGATGGCATTCTCCGGATGTCTCTACCGTCCATTCGATCATTTCTTTCTTCAATGACTCTAGTGAGTCGTGACACCATTTGGGAAATGTCACGACACAACGGACTTTCTCGGGCGAAGCAAACGATTGGTGGAGCCGTGCAGAAAGCTCCTCTCCTATGAACCTTAATCCACAAACGACGTCCTCATCGTCGGCGTCGTCCGTCAACAAATGGCGCAAGGTGTGACGCCAGATCTTCACCTTTCCTAAAAGGTCGTCTCTCTCCTTGAGGATGAGGCGCCATTTTCTCTCCAGTTCGGACGCTGCCGCTCTCATATTGTCGCACAGCTCTCCCAACTTGATCCGTGCCTCTTCCACGAATGCCTCAAAATCCTGCCATAGTTTTGAGCATTCGGAATCGCAGTCCGTTGACAGTTGGTCAATGGATCGACTCGTCCGCTCGTTCGACGCCCGGATGCGGACTTCCTGCTCCAGGGTGGGGCCGCGTTTCTTCTCCTTCGACGCCTCCTCCCTCACAGACAGCGGACGAGGCGGACACTGAGGCGAGGCGGTCATGTGATCCTTGTAACATGCGTCACACAGGCACACGTTGCACCGCTCGCAGAAGGCGTCCTTGGATTTACGTTGCCGGCGACAGTCGTCCGTCGTGATGACCCGGATGGCCTCCTCCCTCGACAAACCTGACAAGTTTTTGGTCCCGTGTCCGGGGTGGAATCTCTTGTGGAATCTCTCGCAGGTCTGACACAAGATTTTCTGACAGTCTTGGCACCAATTCTGGCCGGCCGATCCTGTGATGTCTTCTGAACATGTATCACAATTCAGTTGGTGGGATTCCAGCTGACGGCGCCTCAAAGACTTCACCAAAAATGGTGCCAGTCTCAATTCTTCATCGGTCACAGGCTGTAGACACTGGGGACACATGCGATTTCCTCCAAGAATCATCTCCACACACGACCCACAGAAAGAATGAAGACATGGCAACGTTTTAGATGCCATGTCTAACAATTGGTCGCATTTCGAGCATTGGAATGTCTCTTCTTCACTCACATTGGACGCCATTTTGAAAAATTTTTCAAAAGATAAAATCAATCTGAAAAGAACAAAAAGGTCAACGTTCAAAAAAAGAAAAAGACGAAAGAAAAGTCCATTTATAAAACCTGACGTAAAATGACCCGAAATTATGAAATTTTACAAGAGAAACAAATCAATTTCCGGAAAGAAAATTGTATTCTTCTAAAATCAGAAATAAATGAAGGGTGGGGGAAGAGGTGGGTGAGGTGAATGAAATATTGAGAGAGTGGGGAACGGAGAGTGTGGTTATCAATGAAGAAAGAGAGGAAGAGAAGAGCAATGCGAGAAAGGAGAGGAAAGAAAGAGTAAAAGAAAAAGAGAGAGAGATTTTCTAATTTCCAGCCTTCACAGTCGCATTTAACATTCTCTTTTCATCAATTGTAATATTTTAAAATTTGAATATTTCTTCCGATTATTTTTTAAATTTCCTTGAAAAAGACACGTACATAATGAAGACATTTTTTATTACCAATTTATAAGTTTGTTTTTATCTTCATCGCTAATCATAGCCTAGTATGGCACAAGGCCAATAGAAGCGAGAAAAAATTAAGCACTACTTAAATAAAATGGTCCATTCATAAATATACCGAAATTAATTGACGTTTTCCCGCTTCTTTTCTAATCAACTCGACACAAGGCAAAATCGATCCCTCATTTTTTGACATATTTACTGGACTTTTACCCCAAAATTTTACCTTAGATTTAAAATTAGGGACCTCCACTTTTTGGCATAAATTTTCGATACCTAAGGTTTAAAATTAAATTTTTCAAAATGAAAAATCTTTTCTTGAATATTTCATTTTAGCTTTAATTGAAAATTTAATAATTAAATTTATTATTTCCATTAAGTAAAATATTCTGGTGTATTTCAGATAGAAATTATATAGAATGCAATGTCAAATTTAATTTTGAGTTCTTAAAATTTTCTTAAAGCGGCCATTTTCTTAATTTTAAGAAATTTGTAAACCAAACAAGTTTTTCTATTTTAAAATTCATTTAAAAAATTCTGACACGTTATTTTAGTAAAATTAGAAAATTTAAAATTAAATTAACCTGATTTGAAATAAATATTACTTACTTATAGCATAAAAAATATACAACCAATTATTAACGATTGGTGTTGTTTATCTGCTCCAACGTTTGATGGCTTGCTGATAGACGAGGTGATGACAGCTACTATGGATGACCCCAATTGTCAAAATTCTAAGTGAACGTATATTTTTGGTTTTTAACTAACTAGTAATTTTTACAAATGAACATATTTTCCGCAATTATTTAATATTTTATTGACTTTTATTAACCTTTCGAAGATGCAAAAATAAAAAATTTTTAAATATTATAAAATTTTCTTCAATTAATTTTATAATTTAATAACAAATGAAATACTCAATTACTCAATTGAAGTATGTCCCACGCTAACGTAAATACATAAAATAAAAATATTTAGCGAAATAGTAATTGAAAAAGTAAAACGTAGTTTAAGCTTTAAACTGTTAAAGTTGGATAGAAATTTTGAAAACCTGTTGAAATGTAACTGAAATGACATAATAAAGAGACAAAACTTTTAGATCATAATAATGGCAATTTCAGTCTACCGTACATGAAAATAATGAACGTATTATGTAAAAAAATACAAAATAAAAAATTATTTTAAAAATAAAATAGTTCAACTAAGTTGATTAATCTTTTAAATTTTGGATTGTAAATTTTGTTTCCACTTAATTACTATATCACATCTAGGAAATAGCCTAATACAGTTTTACGCGATTTTAAACTATTATAAATTATTATAATTAAAATTTTAAAAAAAAATGTAAAATGCTTGTAAAACTTCATTATTCATCAAATCTTTTTTTATTTCTACAGACAATAATGTCCTTAATATTACTTATTTACCAAAGCAATTAAAAGCTTTTCTAATTAAGTAATGTCATAGATTTATTAGATTCATTATTTTTCAATTCAAAGCAGATTTTCATTTAGATAGCTCAAATTTGAAAAAAAAATGTAGGTGATTTACAATCCCCAGAGACTCCTACTTTTAACAACAAAAAAAAAATCAGGAAATAGAGAGGTTTTGTGTGAAATTTCATGAAATTTAAGTGGGGGGTAACATATTTTTAAAAAAAATATTTTTCACCAAAATTTTCTAAAAAAATATTTCAGAAATAATTTCATTCATTTGTGAATAAGTCGTGAAAATTTCATTAAAATCGGATAATTACTTGATTTTTACAAGAATTTCCAAATCAATATATTTTTAACGGAAAAAAGAATTAAAAATACTTTGGTCTTTCATCTTAATAATAACATAAACATTTTGACGATAAAACTTTATTTTCGTTAAGTTTCTGGCATTTTTCATTACGCTATCTGTTTTCCCGCGAAAAAACGGAGGTGCCTATTTAAAATGAATTTTTAAAAATGAAGAATCTTTCTTGAAGCTTTTATTTTAGATTTAATTCCAAACTAAAAGATTCAATTTCAGATTTCCAATCAGCAAAATACTTTGCTGTATTTCAAAACTAATTTAAATTGATTGAAAGAATGTTTTCTCTTTTGCTAAAATAACAGATTATCCATAAACGTTCTGTGTAAAATCCGTGATTTTTAACACAATTATTGGACATCTTTTTTTATTAAAATATTTTATTTTTTACAAAGAAAAATAAAAAAACATACATACGTTGTTTGGATGAAAAAAGTTGAGGTCCCTATAAAAGGAAAAATCGCAGATTAAACCCTGGAAACCAATTGTAATGAAGATTTCTATTCTGCTGTAAATTTGCATGATTATTTCGAAAATAACAATAGAAGTTTGCCGAAGAAAATCGTTTATGATTTATCGACAATATAATTTGAACCTCATTTGCAGAACGGCTGCCATTATTACTGGCTTTGTTTATATCTTCTCTTGTCTTGATGTGCGGAATTTTAAAATAACCCAATAGAAAAAGCCTCACTATTCCAAATATATCAGTAACAATGAAAAAAAAAATGCATCAAATAAAATAATAACTACAAGATAAAAAAAAATAATGTAATTCATTTTTTAATGTCATGAAAGTTTCCTTAAAATCCAACAATTATTTCATTTTTGCAAGAATTTCCAAAACAATGAGTTTTTCACAAGGATGAAAAATCGGACGTCTTTGAAAGAATAAAAAAAAGATGTTTTCCTTCTTTTTTTCTTTTAACGAAATGATACATTTATGAAGAAAAATCACGTCATTTGAGAATTAATCAGACAATTTCACAGCAGAACGTAATTTTTCATTACAATTGGTTTCCGCGGCTTAAGCTGCAATTTTACCGAAAAAAATGCAGTTTTAAAACCTACAACAATTATTCACCGTAAAAAAGAAAAAGAAAAAAAAAGTTCACCATTTTATAACGAATGGACCCATTTATTTAATTAGTGCCACGGATTGAATTCAGTTTTCGGAAATATTCCAAACTGTGTCCAAGAGAAATAAAGAAGGAAAAAGAAAGCAAAGAAAACAATTTCAACCATTAAAAAAACAAAAAACAAAAATATATAAATAATAATTTTATGAATAGAGAAAAAACGTTTATTTATTTTTCTCAATATGAATTTCGCTAAAAAACAAAGAAGAGAAAATCCACGAAAAAAAAAAAAGAATTTCTTGTTGTTTTCATGAAACCATTTCGGAAAATTGGATTATTTTGAAATCGATGGGAAAATTCTGACTTGAATTGAGGGGCTGTGACGTCATTAGAGCGCAAAGCATTTCATTGGACGAGAATAACCGCACCCTACGTGGGCAGAAGGGCGTTACATGAGATAACAACGGAGGGAAAATAGGGAAGGAGTGAGTGAAGGGGAGGAATGAAGATTAAGAGAGAGAAGAAAGGGTCGTATGAAAGAGAGAGAAAGAGAGAGAGAGAGAGAGGGGGGATATTTTTATTCTAAATAAACAGATAGACCGACCGACAGTTAGAGATAAAGAGATAGATAACAAGGAGTGGGGGGGTAGGGAAGGAGAGTAAAGAGCAATAAGAGAGAAGGGGAGATTTTTTTCTTTTATTTTAATTGATAGATAGATAGATAGAAATGAAAAAGGACTGAGATAGATAGATAGATAGATAGATAGATAGATAGATAGATAGTTTGCGGAAGTATTTACAAGTACACGTTTTTGTTTATTTTTCATAATTTTTTTTTGCTCTTTAACAAGCGGACCACTTTTCTTAAGTAGTGCCTTGTTTTCCTTTTTAAATCCTACAACAAACCTTAAGGAAGCAGATAGGAAATCTTTTATCTTCTTTGCTTTGTTCAAGAAGAAGAAGAAGAAGAAGAAGAAGAAGAAGAAGAAGAAGAAGAAGAAGAAGAAGAAGAAGAAGAAGAAGAAAAGCGAACTAGTCAGACAAGCATTTTTCTGTGAAAAAAGAAAATGGCGAAGAAATGATAAAAATGATTTCGAATCAAGCGAGAGAGAGAGAGGGGAAGGGGGGATTTCTTTTTTCTTTGCTTTTAAAGGAACAAAGAGATAGACCGATAGATAGACCGATAGATACGAACAAGACTGAACGACTTTTCGGAAGGGTGTCCAAGTATTTTACAAGCAGATAGGAAATTCGACGACAAAATAACTTATCGTCTGCTTTATTCAATAACAAATCAACAAGTTGAAGACAACGAGTCAGACGAACATTTTTAGATTAAAAAAGAAAATAGTTTTCCAAATTAAATTCAGTTTTTTCGGGAGAGAAAAGAAAAAAATAAATTTAATGAAGAGATTTTTTTTCTTTTTTTCAGACTTAGAAACCGCACCCTTTGCGTCGTAGTGGCTTTCTTGCCTTCATTGGGGTTGAAATGATTAAAAAAAAGGAAAAATATGTCTCGTTGTGTTGATGGAAACATTTAAGAAGAAGGTTGAATGATTTGGAGAAACGATAAGAAAATTCTTACTTACATTTAATTTTGATTTCACTTTTGGGATGAAAAGAAGCGAGACGGAAACAAAACACGTCTTGTCTGTCGAATTTTCTGAAAGCAAACTGCAAAGGGCGACGGCTGTACGGATGACGTCATCGGAATACAAGGCATTTCATTAGACGAAAATAATTACGCCCCTGGATACGAGAGTTTCTTTACGTGTTATAGATGAGAGAAAGAGGGGGAAAGAGAGAAGCAAGAGAGAAAACATGTAACGATGAGAGAGGGGCGAATTCTCTTTTTTTCTTTCCTTTTATAGTTCAAATAACTCATGACATCGAGTGGTTGAGTAAATGTTCTCTTTCTCCCCGAGCGTCGTATTTCCGGAGAGACTTGGGGCGTGTCAAGATCGAAATGTTCGAATATTACGTCGATCGGCTCTTCGCAGATATTTTGTGGTGATTCCTCAGATTCCTTCAAACGGCATTTCCTGAGCTGGTTCATATGGCGTTTGTGGGTATTTTTCGGTCCCTGGACAATATAGACCAGTTCGCCAATTCTCTGTTTGATGTTGCCTACTTCCCAGAATGTTATGCTGTTTTTGTAAGCCTTAAAAAGGACTTTGTCGCCAGGATTAAAATATTTCTTAGGGAGCGAGACGGTTTTCTTGAACTTCGCTTGCCGTGGAATGAGTTTATCAAAGACGGACTTGATTTTTCTTGCGAACATTGTTTCTGCAGGCGAGCGTCCCACAGGCGTGTTAGGATTAGGGGTTATCCTATATACCTGCAGAAACAGTTGTAATGCTCTATCCGTCGGTGTGCCTAGTGCCTTTTTTTAAAGCTCTTTTTAGAGTGTCCACGAACCTCTCGGCCTGACCGTTCGACCTGGGGTGATACTGAGGCGTCGTAATGTGGTCCACTTGATACGACTTGCAAAAGTCTCTGAATTCACTTGATGTGAATTGAGTGCCGTTACCAGTCACTACACAATCTACCACGCCAAAACGCGCGAATAGCTCATGTAAAAATCCGATCGTGCAGTTGGTGGTTGGTTTTTTACATTGCAGGACCTCAGGCCATTTTGAGTGGCTATCCACAACAATAAGGTACTACATGTTGTCTAGGGGCCCTGCAAAATCCACATGAATTCTCTGCCATGGATGGTCTGTGTTTGGCCATGGTTTGCACGTCGTGGTCGGAGATTTTGCTGCAAGCACTCATGCCTTACAAGATTCTATCATGTCTGCTATGTCTTTGTCCATATTTGGCCAATATACGTAGCAGCGCATGAGGCTTTTCGTACGGCTCTTCCCCGGATGTCCCATGTGAAAATCCTTAAGGATTTTTCTTTGTAGGCTATTTGGAATCACTACTCGGTCATTATACAATAGAACATCCTCACAGAGGGAGAAAACTTCAGGCACATTTAGGTCTTTGTTGCGAATTTTGTTTTTGATACTTTGGATGAATTCATCCTCTCGAGACTCCCTTTTTATGTCGGCCAAAGTAACTGGGAGTTCTCTAATTGTATTCGCAATCATATTTTTGATTTCATAATTCGTCCTTAGTGTAGCAATGATGGAGTCTTCAAAAACTTCCGTATTTTTAGGAATGAGTCGCGATAAACTGTCCGCATGACAATACTTTTAGATTTTAGAAACTCGATCTAAAAATTGTAATTCAAAAGAATCGTTCCCCAACGAAGAAATCTATTCACCGTATAGACCGGTAGGCCTTTCTTGGAACTAAAAATTGTTATTAGAGGTTTATGGTCCGTTTGCAGTATGAACCGTCTTCCATATAGGTATCGATGGAACTTAGTGACGGCGAATATTATCCCTAGAGCCTCTTTCTCTATTTGGGAATATTGTTTCTCTGATGGTAGTAAAGATCTAGATGCGTGTGCTATGGCTTTTCGCGAACCATCTGGCTGTTTGTGGAGAATGCGAGCACCGATGCCGTATGGGCTTGCATCACTTGCGACTATGATGTCGAGATTAGGGTCGTAGTGGGTGAGAGAATGATCCGAAGTAAGTGTTTTCTTGATCTTCTCGAATGGGTCTTGGCATTCAGGGGTCCATACCCATGCTTTATCCTTTTTTTAAAAGTTCGTTGAGAGGTCCTTTCAAATTCTGCATGTTCTTAATGAAACCTTGGTAGAAGTTAGCAAGGCCGAGGAAGCTTTGTAACGATTGAACGTTAACTGGGGCCGGCATGTTTCTGATTGCATTGGCTCTTTCTGGATCCGGCCGACGACCGTCTCTATTTATAATGTGACCTAGGTATTTGATCTCTGGTAAGAAAAAATCACACTTTGCTTCCTTAACCTTAAGCCCGTATTCTTGTAACTACTTGAATACGTTTATTATATGGTTCCGGTGCTCTGTCGACGTTTTACTGGTCACCAGTATATCATCCAAATAGGCTGTTGCGTAGTCAAGGTCGCCCAGCATGGCGTCCATGACCTGCTGAAAGATTGCAGGCGCAACCTTGACCCCAAAAGTCAGTCTGTTATATTTGTACAGACCTTTATGGGTGTATGCAGAGCAATTTAGAACTCTCTTCATCCACCTCGATCTGAAGGTATGCTTCTGAAAGGTCTATTTTGGAAAATATTTTTCCGCCATTCAATTTGTTGAAGATTTCTTCAGGACTTGGGGGGGGATAATGATGATCCTGTAAAGCATCGTTTAGCCCTGTGGAAAAATCTGCGCAAACCCGTATTTGGTTGGACTTTTTTTGACATAGACCGTAGGTGCTGCCCATTCGCTAAAATCTGCTTTTGATAGAATACCCGCCTGTTCGAGTCTATCTAATTACTTGTTGATCTGCTCTAGAGCAGCGAAAGGGACATTCCGTTTCTTTTTGAAAACTGGTCTTGCACCGTCCTTCACCCTGAAGTTAGCTTTAAATTTAGAACATTTCCCAAGTTCCGCCAGAAAAACCTGGGGAAATTGTTGTTTGAGTTCCTTTTTGAGATTTTCCGAATTGGACGTTGTACTTTTTATTTTTCGGCAAAAAGTGCTCATTGGGCAATACCATAGATTGAATTTTTCTATCCAATCTGTTCCGAATAGGTTATCTGAATTTTCTAGTACGTAGGCTTTCAGCTTTTTGGTAACTCCATTTAGTGTTACTGTAAGGATCACCTGGCCTAAGATGTTAATATTCTTACGGATTTTGCTGTTTTATCCGTCTTTAATAGGGTCGGCTTGTTTAACTTTCGCCAAGTACGCCAGTTGATAATCGAGAGGTCAGAACCCGAATCAAGCTGGAATTTTATAGAGTTATTGAAAATATCAACAGTCACGTATTTTCTTAAATTCCTATCGACTACATTGTCTGATTGGGCTTGCCTAATTTTACTTTTGTGTTTCCTCGTCTTGTTGGCGTACCAGCACTGAGTTAAGTTATGACCATTTTTATAGCAATTCTTGCAATATGTTTTCTTCTTGAATGGACAGAATTTCACCCAATGCCATTTTCCACAATGGTAACATGGTCCGGGAGGTTTCTTTAGCCTATTCGTATTTTGTTTATTGCGGGATTTAGAACATGAGATTTGCCTTTTGTCTTTTTGCGGGGAATAAGAGGTTGGGTTGCTTCAGATTTTTATAATCTGAGCCACACCTGATTCCTCGATCGTTTTTGAGTCACACTTGACAGAAATTACTCTTTGACAATCCTCTGCTAATTTTTGGAGAGTCAATCCCTGTTCGTTTTCGAGTTTGGTAAGTACCCGACGTTTGATCTCGGCGTCTTCTACTGATACTAGACCTTGTGCAAATATTAAGCACTTAAAATCGTCGGCAGTCAGCTCGGCTAGTTTGAAATCATTACAGAGCTTGTTTACCGACGCTGCAAACATTAGAAAATCTTGCTGGTTGTCCTTGACTGTGTTCAGGCATTTCCAACGTTTGTGGAACAAGGTTATGTTAGGCCCGAATAGTTCCGTTAAGAGCTTAATAGTCTCTGAGAAATTCAGGTCCGTAATTTTCTTGGGTAATATATAGTCTATGAACCTAACATGTTCGATAGCTCCCAGTTTCCTTAATAACAGACGTACCTTTTTTTCACTAGGCCATTGTTCACAGTCTACATTGAAAATATCTTCATAACGCCTGTAAAACACCTCGAATGTTTTGTCTTCCTCTGGTACGTATTCAAATGTTTCAATCGAGTTGTAGATTGTACTCAGGGAAAATGTATCTTTTTCAGAGTTTTTTGAGCCGTTATATGAATTTACAAGTAATTCTTCAAGTTGTTTTTGCTATAGTTCTGTTTTCTGAAGTGTAAATTGTTGGAATTCTATTTGTTGTTTATGTAACTCCATAAACAATTATTGCTGTCTTTCGTCTGATTTTTGTTGGTGGAGTTTCTGTCTTTCTTCGCTTTTTTGTTGCTGAAGTTTCTGTTCTGTTTTTGGTCCGACTGTAATTTGAGGAATCTTTCTTCCAATCTCTACTGTCTTTCATCTGATTTTTGTTGGTGGTCCATCTGGACCTTTAACATTTGGACAATTATTTTTTGGAACTCTTCCATATTAAGATAATATGTAGAAAAGTAATGAAAGAACACACAAAACAGAAATAAATAAATAAATAAAAACAATTACTGTTGCTTTGAAAACCCGTGTACCAAATCTAGTCAATTAATAAAATTAATAAGAACTGCTTACTGGTTTAGATCTTTCGAGATACCGTTGTTCCGTTAATTTCAATGTGACCATTTAAATTTTCTCCACACTTATTATATTTTTTTTAGAAGTGTGGGAAGAAAAATATCACTTAGACAGCAAAAAAAATAAATAAATACACTGGACTTTTTCCCATTCTTTTGGGAGAATTTGCTTTGCTTTTTTTTTTTAGAAAAAACTCACCTCAATCAATTTGAGGGGAGGGTAATTTTATGCACGAGATGTGTAGGAATTCAAATCAATTTCATAAAATTTTTGAACAGTTTGCTATATAGATAGATAGATAGATATGAAAAGGACTGAGATAGATAGATAGATAGATAGATAGATAGATAGATAGATAGATAGATAGATAGATAGATTTAATGAAATAATAAGGGAGAGGAAGAAGAGAGAGAAGGCCTGGTTGTATGAAAGAGAGAGGAAGGATGGACATTTTCTCCTTTTCTTGTAAATAGGAAGAGAATCTGACAGATAGCTAGAAAGATAGACCGATAGATAGGTTTCATGAGATAATAAGGGAGGGAATGTATTGAAGGGGAGGAATGGGGAAGAAGAGAGAGAAGGAAAGGTCGTTATGAAAGCGAGAGAGAGAGAGAGAGAGTGAGGGAGAGAGTGGGTGAAAATGGCCATTACCTTTTCGGTTTGTTTTCCAATTCAAGGCTAGAGAGTTTCTTTTACTCTGTTGTTTTACTGATGTAGGGAAAAGATAGGTTCATTTCCTAATAAATGTAACACAGAGGTGAACGGGAATTGAACCCGGTTTACCGATTCCATTTTCCATGAGACATCAATCTTTGAGTTTTCCTCTAAAATCGCAAAAGAAGGAATGAAATATTGAATTCTTGTTGGAATTTCTCTTCCACAGATTCACCCACCACCCCCACGGAGCTCAACAAAAATTTCTTGGAATTTCCGAATCTTCGCCTTAGAATTTACCAATTCTTTCTCGTCTTTTAGAAATTCTCCCCCACCTCCTGACTTTTTGGTTTTATTCTCTCCAGTTCGTTGCCAAATGTCAGTCTTCGAATGTCTTTAAACAAAATAAAGACCAAATCTCTTTCGAGAACATTTCAGAAAATTCACGATCCTCCACAACATCCACGAAGAAAAAGGAAAAACACATTTCTTGTTTTGATGCGTGAAAGAGAAACAAAGAAAAGAAGAAAAAGTTAAGAGAAAAAAAAGGTAATGAAGAAAAAAAAGAGAAAGTTGGAAATTAAAAAGAAAAGGAAGAAAAAAGAAAGAGACAAAGAAAGAAAATACGAAAAAGAAAAGGAAGAAAAACAAAGAAAGTAAGAAAAAAGAAAAGGGAAAAGAAAGAGAGAAACAAGGAAAATAAGATGAAAAGAGAGAAAAAAGAAGAAAAAGAAGAAAGAAAAAGAAAGAAAAAGAAAGAAAAAAGAAAGACAAAAAGAAAAATTACAATTATTTACCTGAACTTATATTGTTATCCGACGACAAATTCAATTGTTAAGTGCAACAAAAATTAATTTTATTTGCATAAATTTGCATAAATTAAAAACAAAAGTCGATCAATAATTATCGATTTATTTACTGTTTTTATTGTCATTTACAAATGAAATTTTATTTCCTTTCCACATTTTCTGTCAAACATTGATGGTCGGAGATAAAAAAAAATTGAATTGAAGGAAAATTTCAAAAAATGAATTTTAAAAAAATATTTTTATTTACAAACAAAAAAAAAACTTTTTTTTTTAAATAATTTTGAAAATTTTCAATAAATATTTTCCATCTTTTTTGAAAAAAACAAACAATTTTTGGCTGGAAACAAAAATCTTCGGAAAATTTTCAGATTTTTCCGGAAATTTATACAAATTTATTTCTGGTAAAAGAGAAAACATTTCTTTTTGGCTCGAAAAATAAAAAAATCCAAATTTATTTGAACAAAAATCGAAAAATTCTTTTTTTTGAAATTTTTGAAGAATTTCTCCATTTTTATTCCAGACAAATATTTCCGACTTTCCTCGTCTTGCCCCCCACAAATTCCCAGTCGTCGGATCGGCACGAAGGAGGGGGTCATCATAACCACTCCCAACCCCCGGTGACCCCCGAGGGTGGATTGTTTTTATTTTTTCACCATATTCATTAAAACAAACAATTTCTTTAAAATTCCGATCACAAGCGAAAATATTTTTCTGAATTTGACACAAAGAAAAAAATTTCTTTTCTTTTGTGTCAATTATTTTTTGCTTTTTTAAAAATGGCGGAGATTTTTGTCGCGCCAAAAAGAAAAGTCTTCCATTCACCCTCGTCCCCGACCCCCAAGGACAACAAACAACCAAAATGTCTTCGGGGAGGCGACACATGTCCCAGGGGCGGAATCCCACACCTCCGTCCGTAAAGGAAAATTGGCCGACCAATTCGCCAGAGTCTCTGAATTCTAGAATCGAACCACTGTTCCAATCGCAAACAAAGACGTGATTGTCTTCATCGCTGGCGACAAATGATGTAATCCACCCCGGGTTCGAACCTTGCAGAGGGCATTCTCTTTCCAGCTGCAAATGCCCGGATGTCTGTGGCGACAGCGGTTTCGATCCTTGCAGAGGGCATTCTCTTTCCAGCTGCAAATGCCCGTCTCCCTCCGCCGTCCAAGCTGCTATTTCTTTCTTCAGTGACTCGAGGGAATCGTGACACCATTTGGGAAGTGTCACGACCCAACGGATTTTCTCCGGTGGAGCAAACGATTGGTGGAGCCGCGCAGAAAGCTCAGCTCTCACCAACCTCAATCCACAAACGACGTCCGCATCGTCGGCCTCGTCTTTCAACAAATGTCCCAAGGTGTCACGCCAGATCTTTACCTTCTTCAAAAGTTTTTCTCTCTCCTTGAGGGAGTAGCGCCATTGTCTCTCCAGTTCGGAAGCCGCTGCTCTCATATTATCGCACAGCTCTATCAACTTGAGCCGTGCATCTTGCACGAATGTCTCAAAATCCTCCCAGAGTTTGGAGCATTCGGAATCGCAATCCCTTGGCAGTTGCTCAATGGATCGATCCGTCTGCGCGTAGGTCGCCCGGATGTGGATTTCGAACTGACGGAGTTGCCGCTCCAGGGTGGGGCCATCCTCCTTCTTCCCCTTCAACGACACCTCCCTCACCGACAGCGGACGAGACGGACACTGGGGGGAGGCGGTCACGTGATCTTTGTAACAAGCGTCACACATGCACATGTTGCACCGGTCGCAAAAGGCGTCCTTGGATTGGTGGTGCCGTCGACAGTCATCCATCGTGATGACCCGGATGGCCTCTACCCTCGACACGCCCAACAAGTCTTTCGTCTCGTGCCCGGGGTGTAATTTCTTATGAATTCTCTCGCAAGTCTGACACAAGAGTTTCTGACAGCCCTGGCACCAAATCTGTCCGGTCGGTTCTTTGCCGTCTTCTGAACACGTATCACAATTAAGTTGGCGGGATTCCAGCTGACGGCGACTCAAAGACTTGACCAAAAATGGTGCCAGTCTCAAATCCTCATCAGTCACATGTTGTTGGCACTGGGGACACAGGCGATTTCCTTGAAGAATCACTTCCACACACCTTCTGCAGAAAGAATGAAGACATGGCAACGTCTTCGATGCCAAATCCAAAACTTGGACGCATTTCGAGCATTGGAATGTCTCTTCTTCAGTCACGTTGGACGCCATTTTGAAAATTTCTTCTGAAGATAAAAAAAAATCAAATCTGAAAAGAAAGAAAAGAAAAAAAAGGTCAAAGTTCAAAATCAGAAAAAGACAAAAAAAGTCCATTTATAAAACCGGAGGTAAAATGACCCGAAATTTCGAGATTTTACAAGAAAAACAAATCAATTTCCGGAAAGAAAATTTGTTTTCTTCTAAAATCCCTAATAAATGAAGGGGAGGAGAAGAGTTGAGGAGGAGAGCGTAGTAATAGTGAGAGAGTGGG
The DNA here is from genome assembly GCA_964036315.1 of Acanthosepion esculentum. Taxonomy (NCBI): domain Eukaryota; kingdom Metazoa; phylum Mollusca; class Cephalopoda; order Sepiida; family Sepiidae; genus Acanthosepion; species Acanthosepion esculentum. The sequence goes on along the minus strand of OZ038517.1, from coordinate 67,247,723 downwards.
GTACGGAGAAAGTGGGGTATGAAGAGAGTGTTTATCAATGAAGAAAGAGAGGGAGAGAAGAGAAATTCGAGGAAGGAAAGAAAGGGTAAAAGATACAGAGAGAAAGGGGGGGTTCTAATTTTCCGCTTTCACAGTCACATTTAACATTCTCTTTTCATCAATTGTAATATTTTAAAATTTGAATATTTTTTCCAATTATTTTTTAAATTTCTTTCAAAAAGACGCGTACAAAATGAAGACATTTTTTTTTTATTTATTACCAATTTATAATTTTATCTTCTTCGCACATCTAGTATGGCACAAGGACAATAGAAGCGAGTAAATTAAGCTCTACTTAAATAAAGTAGTCCACACGTAAAAACCGAAAAAGAAACTAATTTAAATTAAGTGAAAGAATTTTTTTTCTTTTACTAAAATAACAATTTTATTAATTAACAAAATAATAATTCTGTGAATAGAGAAAAAGAATTTGGTTTTCCTTGCAATAAGAATAAGATAGATAGATAGATAGATAGATAGATATGAAAAGGGCTGAGATAGATAGATAGATAGATAGATAGATAGATAGATAGATAGATAGATAGATATGAAAAGGGCTGTGATAGATAGATAGATAGATAGATAGATAGATAGATAGATAGATAGATAGATAGATAGATAGATATGAAAAGGGCTGAGATAGTAAGATAGATAGATAGATAGATAGATAGATAGATAGATAGATAGATAGATAGATAGATATGAAAAGGACTGAGATAGATAGATAGATAGATAGATAGATAGATAGATAGATAGATAGATAGATATGAAAAGGACTGAGATAGATAGATAGATAGATAGATAGATAGATAGATAGATAGATAGATAGATAGATAGATAGATAGATAAGAACAAGACAGAAATAATATAGATAGATAGATATAACGAGGGAGGGAAATTAGAGAAGGGGAAAATGAGGCGTAAAGAGAGAGAAGGAAACATTGTATGAAAAAGAGAGAAGGGAGATTTTTTCCTGATCTTTTAAGGAAACAGAGAGACAGATAGATAGACCAATATAAGAGAGAGAGAGAGAGAGAGAGAGAGAGAGAGAAGGTAAGAATAAAATGTTTTCTCGCAATATGAATTCTGTTAAAAAACAAAAAAGAAGAGAAAATCCAATTAAAAAAAAATTTTAAAAAAAAATTTAAAAAAAAGTTTCTTGTTTTCATGAAACAATTTCAGAAAGTTCGATTATTTTAGTTTGAGGAGCTGTGACGTCATAGGAGCCGAAGGCATTTCATTGGACGAGAATAACCACACCCTACTGTGTGTGAAGGGTGTTACATGAGTTAACAAGGGAGGGAAAGTAAATAAGGAGAAAGTGAAGGGGAGAAAGGAGCAAAAAAAGAGAAAGAGAAGGGGGGGGATTTATCCCTTTTTTTTAAATAAACAGATAGAGAGAGAGAGGGAGGGGGAGAGAGAGGTTTCATGAATCAACAAGCGAGGGAAAGTACGTGAAGGGGAGGAATGCGCAATAACAGAGAGAAGAAAGGGATGTATGAAAGAGAGAGAATTCCTGATAGATAGATAGATAGATAGATAGATAGATAGATAGATAGATAGATAGATAGATAGATAGATAGATATGAAAAGGACTGAAATAGATAGATAGATAGATAGATAGATAGATAGATAGATAGATAGATAGATAGACTCAGGTTTCGGAAATATTACAATTACACGTATTTTAAACGTTTTTTTTGTCCTTTTAACAAGCGGACCACTTTTCTTAAGTAGTTCCTCGTCTACCTTTTTAAATCCTACAACAAACCTTAAAGAAGCAGATAGGAAATCGGGGAGGGCGGTGAACAAAATACTTATCGTCTTTGCTTTCTTCAATAAGTAATGATAAAAATGATTTCGAATCATGAGAGAGAGAGAGAGAGGTGGGAGGGAGATTTCTTTTTTCTTTGTTTTAAAGAAACAAAGAGATAGACCGATAGATAGACCAATAGATACGAACAAGACTGACCGACTTTTCGGAAGGGTTTCCAAGTATTTCACAAGCAGATAGGAAATTCGGGGACAAAATAACTTATCGTCTGCTTTATTCAATAACAAAAGACAACGAGTCAGACGAACATTTTTCGATTAAAAAAGAAAAAAGTTTTTCAAATTAAATTCAATTTTTTCGGGACAGAAAAGAAAAAAATGGATTTAATAAAGAGATTTTTTCTTTTTTTCAGACTTAGAAATCGCACCCTTTGCCTCGTAGTGGCTTTCTTGCCTTCATTGGGGTTGAAATGATTAAAAAAAAAAAGGAAGAAAAAGTCTCGTTGTGTTGATGGAAACATTTAAGAAGAAGGTTTAATGATTTGGAGAAACGATAAGAAAATTCTTACTTACATTTGATTTTGATTTCACTTTTGGGATGAAAAGAAGCGAGACGGAAACAAAACACGTCTTGTCTGTCGAATTTTCTGAAAGCAAACTGCAAAGGGCGTCGGCCGTACGGATGACGTCAACGGAATACAAGGCATTTCATTGGATGAGAATAATCACGCCCCTAGATGCGAGAGTTTCTTTATGTGTTATGAGAGAAAGGGGGGAAAGAGAGAAGCAAGAGAGAAAACATGTAACGATGAGAGAGGGTCGAATTCTCTTCTTTTCTTTCCTTTTTCCTTTCAAATAACCTCCGACATTTCATCATTTGAAAAAAATATTTGAAATTAAACAAAAAAACTTGAAATTTGTGATAAATCTGAATAAAATGGAATTTCATTCCATCAAGAATCATTTTTATGTAAATAAAAAGAAAATGTCGAATAAAAGTTTCATAACGATCCGGAATTATTCCAATGGCAGTTTTATTTTTGGAATCGAATTTATATTTTTATTTTATTTCTTGTCAGTAAATTAAAAAAAAAATAGTTAATAAAATAAAATAAAAAACTTATAAAATAAAAAAGGAGTATCAAGTGGAAAAAATACTAGTAGTTTTAGTATAAAATAAAAAACCTCGTACCAAATATTTTTATTAGTCAGTACTCGTATAAAACAATTGATGAAGCTAATTTTTTGTGCAAAAGCAAAATATTAAAAAAAGACTTATATTTGCACAAATAATGATTATTATAAAATGTAAAAATCATTTTTTGACACTTTTTAATTAATTATTGCTTTTAATTATTTAATACTGATATTTTTTTTATAAACGGACACAAATGTAATTCTGACGTCTCTTTCCTATTAACAAGTTATTAATGTTAAAAATGCTAAAAATTCAAATTCTTTTCGGGTTTAATACAAGATGACTTTAAGTAGTATAAAATAAAAACACGACTTAGTTAATATTAGTATAAAAAAATTAATTAAATTTATTTTTAGTGCAAAATAAAAAAAATATTTCCGCAAATAACAATCCTTATGGTAAACTGTAAAAATCTTTTATTTTATATTTTGAAACATTTAATTAATTATTATTTAAATTATTTTATACTACTGACAAATAATTTTTTATAAACGGATACAAATTTAATTAGTATATTTCCGATTAATTCTTATAAAAAAATAACAATACAAGTTAAAAAAGAAATTCTATTCGGGTTTACAAGATGATCAAAGTAATATTTTATCGGTAATAAACAATATTATTAAAGTATAAAGTAAAATAATTAAGTAATATTTTATCAGTAATAAAAACGAAAAATAAACACTTCTTCTTTGACTCATGGAGTGAAAAGGAAACCCCAAAATATTTCTATTAATGACAAAAAAAGGTGAAAATAATTTTGATTGAATCGTCAAAAATCTAAAAAGTCTTTTGAATTTCATGATTTGAAAGAAAGACCAAATGAAACTTATTTTATTTGTGAAATTCCAGGAAATGTGAATTTGATCAACACGAAGTAAACAACTTCAGGAATTTCCGATGACCTTTCATCGCGATCAAAGGTCAACAGATAGGTTTTTTTATTCTTTTTTAGAACGCCCGAAATTTTCGTTAAAAATATTGTTTTTTTTTTAGGTCAGGGGTCGCGTAATATTTGTTTAGCATTAGTTTTTTTTTTTAAATTATTTTCAATTGAAAATCGCATTAACTTGGAAATGTTTGCATAAATATATATATATATATATAGAGAGAGAGAGAGAGAGAGAGAGAGAGAGAGAGAGAGAAATATATAAATATATAGTGAAAGAGAAAGAAAGAAATACAGAGACAGATAGATTTATTGGAAGAGCCTGAGATAGATAGATAGATAGATAGATACATACATACATATATACATAGATAGATAGATAGATAGAGAGGAACAGACTGAGACAGACAGACAGACAGACAGAACAGAAAATAATACGGAGAAAAGAATGTGGGCATTTGTTGAGTGAAAACGTAAGACACATGAACCCCAACCCGCCCACATTATACAAAAGGGTGTGTCAATTTGGTAATATCAGCCTTCTTTTCCTCTCTCCTTCTTACCATCCATAATTTTATTCTATGTGCTGTGGCTGTTCAGGATGTTGGGGATTATGGCTCTCCATAATTTCCTCACCTTTGTACCTCTTAATATATATTGTCTTTTGGTCATCTAAACTCCGTTCTGCCATCCATTAACTGACTCACATTCTTTCTTCTTTTATGTGCTGTGTCTGTTCAGGAGGTTGCCGATGATGGCTCTCCATAATTTCCTCACCTTTGTAGCTCTTAATATATATTGCTTTTGGTCATCTAAACTCCATTCTGCCATCCATTAACTGACTCTCATTCTTTCTTCTGCTATTATTTATTATAATTAATAAGAATTTGAATTTTGTATAAACGGGCTTTGTTATTGTTTTCTTCATAACAAATATGCCTGGGTATCATTGGGTTGTAACAACTGGTCGAATATAATTTCTACCCTGACTGAAGCCTAAAGTAAATGCACACCCACCTATTTCTGTGGCTGCATACCTCCCCCCCTTCTCTTTCTTCTTGATTAACAATTGCATGCAATGTATATTTTCTGATGTGTCGTTGTGACACTATTTGGCGCTGATAAATGATAAGTAGGCTGATGAATAGAACGATGGATATACCGATGACCAGACGAAGGAAATTCCACGAAATGGTCATTTTTTTCATAGAGAAGAATCTCGAAGTTTGAAAAACGCTAAATTTCAATGGACTGAAAGATATACCGTTGACCAAACAAATTGAAAATAAAAGACAGAGACATATTTGTCTATTGGAAAAGGAAACTAAAAGAAGGTATTTAAGTGGTAAAACAAAAAAGAGACAATTTGGTTCCAATTAAGAACTGAGATTAAGTGATGAGCTATCGTAGAATACCGACGACCTCTTAGAAAGAAGTAGATAATATTTTTACGACCATTGGGAGCATAGGAGAAGGACACTTCCCTGGCTGCAAGGTCGTTTGATAGATAATTATTAGCTTTTAGAAGTAGACGCGTTTCCAGCGGAAAATAGATAAAAGGATGACAATTAATTTTTTCATCCGCTGAAACGTGATAAAATTTCGCCAATTTAAAGAATTGTTCCCTTTTTTGCCGCTTGCTTACCAGAAGGGGTCACGATGGGATACAAACGATAGATTCCAGATGTGAAAAACAACCACACACAAAACTATGATATGAAAGAATTTTGAACGATAATTACAATTTTGCCGTTGGGCTAGAACACGCCTAGCCCTTAAGGGAGGAGTTGGTCAGGTGACCAAGGAAGAAATGCTCCACGTGGAGTTCTAAAGAAGGAGGAGGAGTTTCTACGCCCCTCGGGAAGTGACGGTGAGAGACACTTATGTCGAGCTGGAAAGAGACGGATTTGATCAGGTGACCAAAAAGAGGTAGAATTCCAAGGAGGGAGGAGAGGTTTCCCCATATTTGGACATTTGAAGGGAGAGCCCTGATTGGTTGTTTGGCATAACCAGAGCACATCATGCCCCAACACAGCCCTTGAGCATGGTCCATAAAACAGAACATCGAAGAGGTACGTGAGACTATGGCAGAGAGATCGTTCCAGACACCGAACGAGAGACATCCCACGTGACTGCCTGCCAAAAAGTACCTCGGACATCAGACTTGGGATAAACTTCTCCAAGCCACCAAAGTGTCACGTCTAACTTAAGAAGCGGGTTGGGTCGATAAACTTCCACATGCAAGCTGTTAGATTTTTGACAACAAACTAACCAGCTGTTGTCTGAAGGACTATAAATAATATATATATATATATATATATATATATATATATATATATATATATATATATATATATTATTTATAGTCCTTCAGACAACATATATATATATATATATATATAAATATATATATATATATATATATATATATATATATATATATATATATGTGTGTATATTATTCAAGTGTCTAATTTCTATGTTGCGTCTTAATTCCACTTGGACCAAACCAATACGAAGATACCTAACGTCGATTAGATTCTGGCCGACCGAATGATCAAAACAAATCACAACGTGGGATAAGGCAGGGACTGGATCGAAGCAATCACCTTATTGATCAGCTGTGAGTATTGGACATTTGTACAACTAGGGAGGGACTTGAGTGTGACATCTAAACTGAAATTAGGACAGAGTGAGAGTCATAAAGAGACAACATTTGTTTTAAAACAAGAAGGTGAATAATGTTGAAGATAAAAGATAGAAACCGTCGCATCCTATCGGCACTGCCATATTTTTTAAGAACAACTGCAAGAAAAAGCTTAACCAGCGTTGTAAGATTGATTCAGGTTATAAAGGAGCCACAAAAAACAACAAAAGATTAGTGTTCTGCGGCCCTGCTGGACAGTAGGGATGCATGCCATCTCTCAGTTGCATCTCTTTCTTCTCAGATACAGCTGAAGAAAATAATACTTTGAGGTGCCACGCCCTGGGGAAACAGCTACCCAAATCTACAACCTCTCATTACATTTGGAAGAGGGATCGGTGGTCACAACCGAGGCCAACTCAACCGACATTTGCAGGGGCTTGGACAATTTTTGTAGTTAGCCTAAGTTAACGCGTTCAGGTTTCCAAAGTTAAACCTGATCTTGTGTTGTATCCGGTCTCATTGGGGAGGTATGGGTAAATTACTAAGTGTTCCGCAACCCAGATGACTCGGATCAAAGTATTGTATTATGTTTCAGTAGCAGCAGCAGCAGCTGGCAGACAGTCCAGTTCTCCAGGCACCAGGATTAGTTCCAGCGAACCCGCCACCAGCCATCGTTCCAGGCCTAGGCTTCAAGCTCCATCCACCTCCAACAGTTTTCATGGTCCAGCCATCTTTGCCAATGATATGCAATAATATGTCCTTATCGGGACAATGCTATTCTCACCTTCAACATGAGCTTGCAGAGATATTTTTTGCCTCGTGCACTGTCCAATTATTTTCTTTATGTATTTTTCTTTAGCAAAACTTTTACAAAATCTTTGTAGTCCAATCTTGTATCATATGAAACAGCAAGTCAATAATTTGACCCTTGATATTCTTCTTATCTATAACAATAGCGTCAATGACATGATCTGTTTTAGAAGCACAGAGACCCGATCTTATTGTTATAGATAAGGGGCAGAGAAAGTGTCAATTAATTTTCGATATGAAAAAGATGGGAAAATAGAAATTAGAATTAGTTATACATTCAACATTTGAAGAGTTAGAGAAACATAATTTCTACTTAAGTAAAACCTTTATTATGGAATATGAAATATTTTCCCATTCTCCTTGAACGGTTCTCAGCGAGGTTGTGCTTGGGTACTTAATAAGAAGGATGCTATGGTGGACAAGAAAAATCGAGAAATGGCGACCAGTGTATACGGACTGAGGTTGAGCGATCGCACTCACTATTGCATTGGCTGTAGATGGGTGGGGGTCAATGTCAATATCGGACACTTGCAGAAGACTGTTTGCCTTGGGACTGCCTGTAGACCCCAAAGAATTTTTTATGGACATGTGCCACCCAAGTTGTGAATAGTTAGTACTTTGGTTCCATCTCCAGTAAAATCTGATACATTTGAAGATTATTATTATTATTATAATTATTATTATTATTATTATTATTATTATTATTATTATTATTATTATTATTATTATTATTATTGTTTTTGTTGTTGTTGTTTCTGTTTATTTCTTTTGATTTCTTCTTTTGTTTCAATTATTTACAAAGTCTTTTAATTGAAACCTAATTGCAAATGAAGGCTTTTCATACGGAGTTATTGAAGGAGTTTTTTCTAAATATGTCATCAGTCCTCATTAATATAACACAATCTTTTCTATTTAATATTCTGTTTCTCCTTCAGACATGATGCCAATGATGCTCCTTACAACTTAAAAGGAATTATATATATGCTATCAGCTAAGAACCCCTTACCAAGGAAGACTGACATTTCCAAATATATCGATGGAATAAAATGTATTCATGTTTAAATCATTATTTTCCATCTTTTAGGATAAGTTTTTCTTATATATTAAAATGATTCCTTATTTTTAAATTAATATATTTTACAATTGAAACTTTCTTTGATTTATTTGTGAGATCAATATTTACATACATCATCACATTCCTGTTGCAAACACGTGTTTTTTAAAAGTGCATAGTCTTATAATCTGCTGCAATTAAATCTCTCTCTCTCTCTCTCTCTCTCTCTCTCTCTCTCTCTCTCTCTCTCTCTCTCTCTCTCTCTCTCTCTCTGATTCCCATTACAACATGTCTGCCGGGGGTAAACGTCAAAAAAGCAAAACATAAAATAAAAAAAGGCGTTGTCTGCGTAGGGGGTGTCTGATCATCACATCCGATCTACAAAATAATTCCTCCTCTCAAAAATCCCAGAATGCCAATCACGGATATTCCCACAAAAAAAATGGATGTCCCTGGGAGCCTATACCTGTTAAACCAAAGATATAAAAACGGCACTCTTCGCTGACGGCATAGAGTTTGGCTCCAATACTTTGGCACCGCCACATGACCGCTGAACTATCAAAGGCCTCACCGGTGTCGATTTCAAACCTGAAGAAAATCGTACGCACCCCCTGCCACTACACTTAGGGCTGGAGCGGTTTAGTGAAACTATCTCCTGTAACCTCAGACAACGAACCCAAGAAATTGTTCAAGTCCCGACCCTACCGACAATAACCTTACACCTAATGGCTTTCTTTTGCAACGGTAATTAAGGAAGCACATATGAACAATTTTTGCCACCTTTCACACAACTATGTACATATTCTGATTTTTGATAAATACACGTTTTTGAAATCTGAATCTTTCTTCATTTCCTTTGCTACCAAACGCTCGTTGTAATACATTTATCACGAATTTTCAAACAGAAATTTCTTACCTGAAAAGGATGTCATTTGCTGAATTAAAAATGGAAAATGTTTTATTCTTAACGGATGCTGAGCAGTTTTCTGAAAACTTAAACAAATTACTTTTCACTTTTCTGTTTTTAATTTGCAAGAATTATTTTAAAAGATATGTTTATAAGTTATAAATCAGTAAGTGTGTCCTTTTCAATAATATTCCATGTCAAGTGAAAATGTCTTAATGAGTGGACCAGAGAGGAAACCTTCAATTATCTTAGGGGCGTTAATAGGGATTCATTGATAATTAAATCTTTGCCGACTGATTACGAGATCATGAACTTCATTCTTTGAATTTAGACAAAGCCACATTTTATTATAAACTTATAAATCTTAACAACAATTTATTTATGCGAAAATACATTTTAGAAAATGGTGACACTATTTGATACTAATAAACTATCATGAATAATAAGGTTTTTGGATAGCAAGAAAGAATGACTGATAAACCATCACGTTCTCAGAAAGCCGACATTTCCGAACCAAAAAAAATACAGGTGACCTGTTTAAAACAACAATTTTTCCTACAGGGACATATAGCGATATTTTGACAAATGATTAATGACCAACTCTACGGTTGCTGGCCGTGGAACCAGAAGTGGTGAGAATCGAAGAGGATCTAACATAACATTTTAGAGATTAAAGTTTTCTGAGAGAAAGTCTGTGGCGTGGAGCGAGGGAAAAAGAGGCCATGTGGCCTGTTTCTGATTTCGGTCGAGAAAGAAATATAAAAGCTCATCTGGAAAATTTTCTGCAGAGGCGACATGTTTTTGCATTGATTTTTTTTTTTCGATGGGGACACATGGCGGTATTTTGATATTTTGATGAATGATCGTCGCCATGATGCAAGACACGAAACCAAAAGTGAATAAAAATCGGATTTAGTAAAATATAATGTGGAGATAAAGGTTTTCCATTGGAGAATGTCTCTGGCGGGGGAGAAGACCATCTGCTTTTTGTTCAACTTTAAGACCAGGAAAAACTAACAGTAGCGTCATTTTGCTTATGAGGTGTTGGAATGATAATTTCTTTAAACTAACGAACTAGGAATTAATCTTCCCTGGTCAGGGGTGGATGAAGTAGCAGGTGCAGACACCAAGGAGGGTGGAGGAGCTGCTCATGCCCAGTGAGGAGTATTAGTGGGAAATGCTAAGAAAAGGGGGAAGAGGCCGTGGGGTGGAATAATACCTACGACCGTCACCCAAGGAAAGGCGGAGACTTCCAAATTGGGAAGTAATTAATTTCTCGCAACCCAGACAATGGAGAGAAAGCTTTTCTTTGTGACGTGTAGAGAAAACGCTGTATACCTAACCATCTCACACCAGTTTTGGGTAAGCGTCAATAAATACGAATGCCTCAAGACGAGAAGACCGAGATCGTCCCGAGAGTTCTTTCCAGCCACCGGACGTGAGACAAAACACGTGACTATTTGCCGGCGAGAGCCTCTGACATCAGCCTTGTGCCAAACTTTACCAAGTCAACAAAACGAACTTTACCAAATCAGTAAAACAAACTTTACCAACTTAACTAAGTGTCTCGTCTGACTTAAGAAGCGGGTTGGGTCGATAAAAGCCTGCATGCAAATTCAAGACCCTAACAATAATTAACCAACTATTATACGAAGGACGTGATATAAAAATAGTGTATATATTTTTATATTATTCGAGTGTTATTTTTCTTTTATTTTCCTCTGGGTCTTCGTCCTGCTTCGAAGATACCTACGACAATTCGGTATTGACCTCCTGATGATAAAATCAAATCTCAACGTGGGATAAGGCAGGTCCGGGATTGAAGGGGATGGGGGTGACGACAAAATGCACATTTTGTAGGACATTCAAATATAAAGCGAGCAAAAGTGAAAAGAGTGAATAGCAATTTTCACTCCAAGTGTCTTCACAAATCCACTTTATATAAAATGGATGAATATTAAATATGACTCTTAAGCATTTATTCTTCAACAATTTCTGAAATTAAAATCTTTTTGTGGCGTTTTAAAAGATCAGTTTTATCCAACTCTAACCTGTTATTAATAGATTATCGTAAATAATTCAACATCAATAACATCAGATCAATGTATCTATAAATAAATGGTTATTACCAATTGAGTGGCACAACCTCTATTTTGTTACATCGTGACAATTTGTTTTCAGCAGAATTCACAACACCATTGGTTCATCAGAATTCATCCAATCCATATCTGAACGGTCCAAGCGAAATGTAATTGTTACTTGAAAAAAATCTCTTCCTTTCTTAAGAAATGATTTCATTTATTTGATAAGAAAAGAGACAACAGTTCAATAATTATGGCGACTTGTCATTGACGTGGGGAGCGGGTAACATGTTCTCTGCAGATTCGGACCACCGTTCTTTTCTAGGGGAATGTGTCTTTGGCTTTTGTTATTCTAAAATCATAGGTTTCTTCTTCTTCTCAGGGATTCTATAATTTTACTTTTTCTGTTCGTTTCCCCAGTTCTCCATATCCGACCGTGTTCATTAAACCCTCCCAGAAACTCGTTTTGGGATCTGTTGAATTCAATTATCAAGTTCTCGTCAAGTTATTTGATTATTTAATGGTATGTCTATGGAACAGAGGTTTATGGTTTTGTGTAGGGTTGCTGATACATCAATTGCCTGTAAGTTTATCTTTAAAAGAACCTGTCGTATCATATTTACTATTACAGAGTTTTTGCTTTGACGAAGGTCCTGTTGAAATTTTTTAAAGAATTAGTCATTTGGAGTGAAAATTTCTTGAAACAAAATCCGTTTCGGGGCAGCGAAAAAAAAAGACAGATTTCAAAAAAATAACGGTCCTCCCCGAACCCACAAATAAAAAGATACATTTTTTTTGTTACGTGAAAAAGAAAGAAAGAAAATACGAAGAAAAAGAAAAGAAATTATTTGGCTGAAGTCATATTTTTATCCGATGAAAAACTGACCTTTTAAGAAAAACAATCATCAGTATAAATAAATTTTATTTATTTGCATGAATTTGCATAAATTAAAAAAATATATGAACATTTTTAAAGGATTTTTTTAATTAATTTTCGAAATGTTCAATAAATTTGTTCCATCGTTTTTAAAAGAAACAAACAATTTTTGGCGGGAAACAAATATCCTCGGAACATTTTCAGATATTTTCGGAAATTTATACAAAACCTTTTCTGGTAAAACAGAGAAAATTCCTTCTAGGGTCGAAAAATAAAAATTTCCAAATTTATTTGCACAAAAATCGCAAACTCTTCCTTTCATATCAAATTTTTGAAGAATTTCTCCATCTTGATTCCAGGCAAAGATTTCCGACATTCCTCCTCTTGCCCCCACCCCAAATTCCCAGTCGTCGGATCGGCACGAAGACGGGGGACATAAACACTCGACCCCGGCAAAGACATGATTGTCTTCGTCGCTGGCGACAATCGATGAAATCCACCGCGGGTTCGATTCCTGCAGATGGCATTCTCGTTCCAGCTGCAAATATCCGGATGTCTCTACTGTCCAATCGATCATTTCTTTCTTCAGTGACTCTAGGGAGTCGTGACACCATTTCGGAAATGTCGCCAAGCAATGGAATTTCTCGGGCGGAGCAAACGATTGGTGGAGCCGCGTAGAAAACTCCGCTCCCACCAACCTCAATCCACAAACGACGTCCTCATCGTCGACGTTGTCAGTCAACAAATGTCGCAAGGTGTGGCGCTAGATTTTCACCTTCCCCAAAAGGTCTCTCTCCTTGAGGAAGACGTGCCATTTTCTCTCCAGTTTGGACGCCGCCGTTCTCATATTGTCGCACAGCTCTCCCAACTTGATCCGTGCCTCTTCCAGGAATGCCTCAAAATCCTGCCAGAGTTTTGAGCATTCGGAATCGCAATCCGTTGACAGTTGCTCAATGGATCGCCTCGTCTGCTCGTTCGTCGCCCGGATGCGGCTTTCGAACTGGCGGAGTTCCTGCTCCAAAATGGTGCCGCGCTTCTTCTCCTTCGACGCCTCCTCCATTACCGACAGCGGACGAGGCGCACACTGCGAGGAGGCAGTCACGTGATCCTTGTAACATGCGTTACATAGGCACACGTTGCACTGTTTGCAAAAGGCGTCCTTGGAATGGCGATGCCGCCGACAGTCTTCCGTCGTGATGACCCGGATGGCCTCTACGCTCGACAGACCCGACATGTCTTTGGCTTCGTGTTCAGGTTGAAACTTCTGATGGAATCTCTCGCAGGTCTGCATAAGATTTTCTGGCATTCCTGGCACCAAATCTGTCCGGTCGATTCTTTGCTGTCTTCTGAACACGTATCATAGTTCAATTTGCTGGATTCCAGGTGACGGTGCCTCAAAGACTGCACCAAAAATGGTGCCAGTCTCAACTCGTCACCGCTCGCAGGATGTTGACAGTGGGGACACAGGCCATTTCCTCCAAGAATCATCTCAACACACGGTCCGCAGAAAGAATGAAGACATGGCAATGTCTTCGATGCCAAGTCCAAGAATTGGTCACATTTCGTACATTGGAATGTCTTTTCTTCACTCACATTGGACGCCATTTGCAAATTTCTTCTGAAGATAAAATCAATCTGACCTTTTTTCTCCTTTCTTCATTTAAAAAAAACGATAATGTCCAAAATGACTCAAAATGTCGAAATTTTACAAGAAACAGAGAGAGAGAGACAGAGAGAGAGAGAGACAGACAGACAGACAGACAGAGAAGTGAAGAGGAGGAATGAGGGATAAAGTGAAAGAAAGAAGGTGTATGAAAAAGAGAGATAGGATTTTCCCCCTTTTCTTTTTAGAGAGAGAGAGAGAGCGAGAGAGAGAGAGAGAGGTGGATAGATAGATACTAAAATCACAAATAAATGACGAGGAGGAGAAATGGTGGGGGTGTGAATGAAATATTGAGAGAATGGGGAATGGAGATTGTTGATATCAATGAAGAATGGGAGGGAGAGAAGAGCAGTGTGAGAAAGGGAAGGAAAGAAAGGGTAAAAGAAATGAAAAGAGATGGGAGAGAGAGGTTGATCTAATTTCCCGCCTTCACAGTCACATTTAACATTCTCTTTTCATCAATTCTAATATTTTAAAATTTTAATATTTCTTCTGATTATTTTTAAACTTCTTTGAAAAAGACACGTACAAGATGAAGACATTTTTTACCACTTGCTAAGTTTGTTTTTATCTTCTTTGCTAATCATAGCCTAGTATGGCACAAGGCCAATTGAAGCAAAGAAATTAAGCACTACTTAAATAAATTGGTCCACTCATAAAAATACTGAAAATCAGCAATATTTAAATCTAAAATAAAAGCTTCGTGAAAGATTATTCAAATTTCATTTGTTTTCACTCATATATATATATATATATATATATATATATATATATATATATATATATATATATATATATAGGAATAAAGTGTCGCTGCCGTCACTGGAGTCTGAACACTTATCACCAGTGAGCAAACACAGGTGATCCCATTTTGAATAAGCAGATCACATGGCCATAAAGGAAACGCATATATATGCGAATTAGCAAGGCGTCTAATGGATCAATCTTTCTACTCTATCCTCTATTACTATACGGATCGCTATTCTCTATACTATTTCTCTATACGGATCACTATAAGGGTTACTATTCGATCGAGTATTATCGAGCAAGTACAATTAGTGAGAGTGTTATTCGAAGGCGTCTGACACCAGTATTGTTCAACGGCGTTACTAGAGTTGTATCTGCGATTACAAAGTCTCTACTACAGCGACCATTACAAAAGTGAGACTTGTTAGATTGTCCCACGTTCCACTGGGTAGGCTATTCGGATCACAACCTGGTTTATGCCCGGGTGGCGTTAGAACATAGGCCTAGAATGGCTGGTTACTGGAAGTTCAATCTGTATTTACTGGACAGGCGGGACTTCCAGGAGCAGCTAACTAGTGTAGTGCAGCGGGAGCTAGTGGGAGCGGTTATCGGGAATAAGTGGTGGGAGCGACTTAAGGATAGAATTAGGTCTTTCACCGCTGATTTCAGCAAACCGCTCGCACTAGATAGAGCTGAAAAGGTGAAGACACTTAAGGCTAATTTTTCCCGGGCGGAGGCTGAGGGGGATCCCCTAAATATAGCCCTAGCTAGGGAGGCCCTGCAGCGTTCGAATAGCGAGCGCTACATGGGTCAGGTAATTAGGTATAAGTTAAGTAAGATGTCTTCTGAAGCTGTGAACCTGGGCGCACATCTGCGTCGGGAAGAAGTCCGTCGAGGTGTTGATCGTTACATTCGTCAAGTCGAAACCCTGGAGGGGTGTACTCTGCGGTCGACTGACGACATGTGCGAGGCGTTTCGGCGGCATTTCGATAGCCGCTTTACCAAGGAGCCTGGTCTCCGTGAGGAGGAGTTTCGCAGCTATTTGACTGACTTTCCTCAGCTTGCGCCGACTGAAGCAGCTAGCAGGCGAGGGAGAGATAACGGAGGGCGAAGTCTACGGGGCATTGAAGAAGGTCGGCAGAGGCAAGTCGCCCGGTCTGCATGGTTTGCCTTATGAATTGTACTTGAGTCTGTCGCACATCTTTGTTCCGATTTTGATTGCAGTGTTCAACAACTGGTTTCGGTCGGGGTCCATCCCCAACCGCATTTCCAGGTGTGTGATCACTCTGTTGAAAAAGGACAAGGGTGTTGGGGGGAATCTAGACGATTATAGGCCCATAACTCTGCTAAACACAGAGTTAAAGATTATGGCCAAGATCCTGCAGGAGCGTTTGCAGTCAGTTGCCGAGTCTCTGTTGGGACCTGAGCAGATTTGTTTTGTGTGGGTCCGAACAATTCAGAGCAACCTGCATTTGATCCGCACGGAGGGAGTAAAAGACGACGAAGAAGCCGCGCTGATCAATTTGGATCAGTCCAAGGCATTTGATAGGGTCGACCATCGCTACCTTGCTACTGTCCTGCAGGCCGCCGGATTCGCACCCGACTTCTGCCGCTGTATCGCTCCCCCAGTGCTGTCGTACAGGTGAACGGAAAGTTGTCGGGCGCTTTTGTTCTGTCAAGGTCGGTTCGTCAGGGATTGTCCGCTGTCGCCTCTCCTTTATGCTTTGGCGTTGGAGCCTCTCCTTCGCCGGCTGAAGGACGAGACGTGCAGTCCGGCCCTACGCGGGATCGCCGTTCCTGGAGGGTCTCGAGCCAGGGTTTCCGCGTACGCTGATGACGTATCTGCTTTCGTGTCGTCCCGCAGCGACATTGAGGCGGTACAGAAGGCGCTTGATCGGTACGAAAAGGTGACAGGGGCCAAGATAAATTGCAACAAGTCGTCCGGCTTGCGGTTAGGTGCCTGGAAGGGGCGTAATCTTCCAGGCCGCTTCGGTTGGACGGACGGTCCTGTCCCCATTCTTGGAGTGAAGTTTGGACCCGACCTCCAGCTGGAGAAAAATTGGTGAGAAGTACTAGCAAAGGTCGTTTCTGCCGGCTAGACTTGGAATCGACGGAGGTTGTCCGTGAAGGGCTGGGCGGAGGTGTGTGTTACATACATTTTCCCCTTGATTCTTTATCGATTGTCAGTACTTCCTCTCTGTGAGACCCACATGAAGGCGCTCGAGCGATCGCTATCCTCCATTTTATGGAGGGGACGCGGGAAAAGGGTCGACAGACGATTCTGCACTAAACGTCCGTGTCATGGGGGACTGGGAATGCCACACTTGATGAGTCACATCCGTGCCTCTCGGTTGGCATTCCTACGCCGCGCATTGACTAGAGGAGATCCGATTCTGGAGGGGATTGTTAGGGACGCGTTCCCTGGCCTTACTATCAGTCCCCCCATCTCGAGGGTTGAGCGCCATCGTAACCCCCGAGATCAATCGCTTTTCCTCCGCGAGTGTCGGTTAGCCTTGAAGGCTATTCCGTGGTCCAGTGACCTGTCACGGCCTAGGAAGGTCTTCTATCGGGAATTAGTGGAGAGGCGCGCGAAGGATTCCCTACGTGATACGCTCTGCTTGTCGGAGGAGGAGTATCGCTCCTACTGGTCTTGGGCGCCAGCGGCGGATTATCTGAGTAACCCTGAGTTTTCGCTTACCTGGCGATTGGCTCGGAATCGGATGCCTCTCAACGACAAGGCTTTCATATGGGGCTTGGCGGATTTGCCAGACTGTGAACGGTGTGGCCTTGGTTTAGAAGAAACGGCTTCGCACGCCTTCTACCATTGCCCCCGGAACCGCCCCTTATGGGACCATGTCGGCAAGCTGACGGCTTGTCTCGCTCCCGAAGAACTCGTGTCCATTGATCGCGCATACGCGTGTGACAATGTGTCGCCCCCGTATTCCGGGGTGAATCGAATGGTGTTTCTGACGCTGCTAGCCACGGCTCGAATGGTGATATGGACGACGCGACAGGAGGAAGTCTTGCGAGGCAATCGTCTTTCTCATCAGGATCTAATCCGATTTTTTGAGCATCAGCTCAGGATGAAGATTAGAACTGATAGAAAACGATTGCATTCGACAGTCTTCAGCGAAAGGTGGGTAAAAGAGGCGAGCTTGGTTCGTTTGAACGGGGCTAGCCTCGATTTTCTTTTCTAGGTCAACCTAAGTCACATCGGGGTGGTTTCCTGTGGAACCCTCCCCTTGGTTAGGTTAGACAAGCTTAAGTGTACCTAGTTAATGTAAGTGTTGTTCCCGGCTTGTTTCCCGGCTATCTCTTCAGTTATGATCCAAGTCGAGAGTCCCAACCTCCCTAGTTTGTTTTGGCCCCCACCTTTTATCTCGACTGAGGTCAGCCTTTTTATTTCCCCATGTCCGTGTTATTTTATCTCTTTCCCATTCCCTTAGCGAGAGTGCTTCTTGATTTTGTCCTCTGGACAGAATACAGCGGCCTCTCTATTTTTGAGGGTTGGACGGGCCCTACTAACATAAATTATGTTTAGTTTAAAAATTTGTTGAATTTTTAGTTTGTTATGGGGTTCATCTCCCTCCCCTTTCATCTTTTCATGATTAGAATTTTATGTATTTTATTATCATCAAATTCTTATGGTGTGGGGCGCGTTTTTGTAGGTCCCCTCTGGTGAGGATGTGGTATTATGGTGTATGGAGGATTGAATGGTGACGGACGAATTCTTGTGGTGAATGTGTCAATTGTAATGTATGAATGGGTCGCGAATCTGATTAGCTAGGTATAGGATAGTTAGTTACGACCAGCCTTTACCCCTCCCTTTTTTCGGCCTTGTGCCACAATTTGTACATTTTTGTATGAATAAATAATGCGACCATTACAAAAGTGACAATGAGTATTCATTGACATTACAAAAGTGGCAACGAGTGTTCATTGACATCACAATATATATATATATATATATATATATATATATATATATATATATATATATATATATATATATATATATATATATATATATACACGACATCGAATAGAAATCCAAATTTACCCCATTTACCCATTACAAGACTTACTTGTTGGCATTGTCAACTCAGAAGTGTGGCGAAATAAAATAGGATCTTAGAACTTAAACATTTAAAAAATAAAAGAATAAGAATAGGAAAGAGAAAGAGAAAAAGAAGAAAAAGAAAGAAAAGGAAACTGTAGATGTGAATATAGACATAAAAAAACTGCAAATATCATGGGAGGTGAAGTTGGAATGTATGGTTGAAAAAGACAGTTAAAATAACCTTGACTTATTTATTTTTTTAACACTATTCAATTAATTATTACTTATAATTATTTTAATACTAATCATTTTTTATAAACGGATACAAATACAATTTACTCGTCTATTTCACATTAATTCTTATGAAAATCAATAATTAATTTAAAAAAATAGTAAAATTGAAAGAATTTCCAGGTTTAATTCAAGGTGACTTTAACATCGTTAATAAAAACGAATAATAAACACTTTTGTCATCATGTAATTAGAAGAAAACATAAATATTTATATTAATGAGAAACTTTATTTTGATTTAATGACGTCAGCATAATTTGCATTGAATCGCAAATACTCTAAAAACTCTTTTGAATTTCTTGACTTTGAAACAAAGACAAAGTTAAACTAGTCACGTTGATGAAATGCCGGTAAATGTGAATTTCAACAACATGAGATTCAGATAGATAGATAGATATGAAAAGGACTTAGATTGATATGAAAGGGACTGAGATAGATAGATAGATAGATAGATAGATAGATAGATAGATAGATAGATAGATAGATAGATAGATAGATATGAAAAGGACTGAGATAGATAGATAGATATGAAAAGGACTGAGATAGATAGATAGATAGATATTAAGTTTATTAAGAGGCAGTAAGGAAGTTGTGGAGAGCTATGATCGCATATGTCTTGTGGGGATACAGCACATACTGAAGATCGGAAAATAGAAGACTTTTAAAAAAGTAAGCGGTATCGAGAGAAAGTAAAGAAAAGCTAAAAACAGTTTTTTGGCGGGGGAGGGAAGTATTTGATCAGTAATGATGATGATGATGACGACGACGACGAGATCACGACGACATTTTCTTTCTCTCTCTATTTTTAATCACATTAATGAGGATGATGATGATGATGATATTACGAGTCCATTTTTCTTTTCTCTCTGTCGCCCTCCGCTCCCTTCAATTCCAACCTGCCCTTCTATTCCGATCCCGAGAGAAGGCGGTTGTGGCTCTCCACAGACTCCTCCTCTTTCTGCAATGTCTGGGAAGTGGCCATAAATACAAAAACCTACTTGGAATTTCCGACTTAACCCCCCCCACAAAAAAACGCCAGTTTCTCGTTTTTACATATTCTCTACAACTCGCCCCCTTCCAGCCCGTCGCCAGTCCTCCTTGTTTATATTTTATTCCTTGCAAATGTCAGTCTGGAAATAGTTTCAAACAAATAAGACAATTTTCAGAAAAATAACAACCCCCTCCCCTCCTGAAAAAAAATTGACAGAAAAAACAAAGAAATAAAAGAGAGAAAGAAAAACAAATGAAAAAAAGAAAAAGAAAGAAAAACAGAAGAAAAAGAAAAAGCAAAGAAAAAAGAAAGAAAAAGAAATCAAAAAAGAAAAAGAAAGAAATTATTTTATTTTATTTTTTGACTGATCTCATATTGTTATCCTTCGAAAAATTGTATATTTTTTTGGAAAAAGTTTAAAAATCAATGCAAATCAATTTTATTGATTTGCATAAATTTTGCATAAATTCAAAAAATGTCGATCCATCGAAATTGGTTTCAATCCATGAAAAAAAAATGCCTCGACTCATATTACGAAACTGAACATTTCTCCACATTTATTTAACACGACTCATATTGTTAAATGATCGAAAACAAAAAATAAATTGCAATAAAATAAATTTTATTTGCAATTTTTAATTTTCAATAACTTTTCTCCATCGCTTTTTAAAGAAAGAAACAATTTTGGGCGGGAAATAAAAAATCGTCGTAAAATAAGATTTTTTCGGAAATTTGTGCAAAGTTTTTTTGGCAAAACAGAAAAATTCCTTCTTTGGTTGAAAAATAAAAATTTCCAAAATCCTTTTCACAAAAATCGGAAATGTGAATTATTTGAAAGGAAAAAGGAAAGAAAAGAAGAGAATTCGCCCCTCTCTCATCGTTACATGTTTTCTCTCTTGCTTCTCTCTTTCCCCCTCTTTATCTCATCTATAAAACGTAAAGAAACTCTCGTATCCAGGGGCGTGATTATTGTCGTCCAATGAAATGCCTTGTATTCCGATGACGTCATCCATACGGCCGACGCTCTTTGCAGTTTACTTTCAGAAAATTCGACAGACAAGACGTGTTTTGTTTCCGTCTCGCTTCTTTTCATCCCAAAAGTGAAATCAAAATCAAATGTAAGTAAGAATTTTCTTATCGTTTCTCCAAATCATTCAACCTTCTTCTTAAATGTTTCCATCAACACAACGAGACTTTTTCTTCCTTTTTTTTTTAATCATTTCAACCCAATGAAGGCAAGAAAGCCACTACGACGCAACGCGGTTTCTAAGTCTGAAAAAAAGAAAAAAAATATCTTTATTAAATCCATTTTTTTCTTTTCTCTCCCGAAAAAATTTAATTTAATTTGGAAAACTTTTTTCTTTTTTAATCGAAAAATGTTCGTCTGACTCGTTGTCTTCAACTTCTTGATTTGTTATTGAATGAAGCAGACGATAAGTTTTTTTGTCCCCAGATTTCCTATCTGGTTCCTTAATGTTGTGAGATTATAAAGGGAAGACGAGGAACTACTTAAATAAAGTGGTCCGCTTGTTTTTTTTTTGTTTTTTTTTAAATAAGATAAAATTTATTCTTTTAAAATCTGTTCACTGAAGTCGTATTTATCAGTCAGTCTGTCTATCTATCTCAGTCCTTTTCATTATCTATCTATCTATCTATCTATCTATCTATCTATCTCAGTCCTTTTCATATCTATCTATCTATCTATCTATCTATCTATCTCAGTCCTTTTCATATCTATCTATCTATCTAACTATCTATCTATCTATCTATCTCAGTCATTTCATATCTATCTATCTATCTATCTATCTATATGTCGGTATTTATTCAAAACAAAAAGAAAATACCTCCCCTTCTCTCTCTCTTTCTCTCTTTAATACAACTCTTCCTTCTCTCTATAATCCTTCTTTCCTCCCCTTCACTTACTCTTCCCTATTTTCCTTCACGTGTTATCTCATATAACTCCCTTCAGCCCGGATTGGGTGTGGTCATTCTCGTCCAATGAAATTACTTTGGCTCTTATGACGTCACAGCCCCTCAACCCAAGTCACTAAAACAACGAGAAATCCTGTTTTGTTATTGGTTAATGATTTTTAACCGAATTCATATTGAGAGAAAAACGTTTTCTTTTTCTTTTTCTTCTCACCCAACCAACTTTTTCTCTGTTTCTCTCTCTCTCCCCCTCTCTCTGTGTCTCTGAGTGTGTCTGTCTGTCTGTCTGTCTGTCTCTCTCTCTCTCTCTCCCTCTCTCTCTCTTATTTTAGTCTCTCTAACCATTTATCTGTATATTTATTTAAAAGAGAAGGGAGAAAAAATCTCCCCCTCTCTCTCTTTCGTACAAATTTTCCTTCTCTCTATTTATTTCTCATTCATACCTTTCACTGTTGTCCCTCCGTTCTATCTATCTATCTATCTATCTATATATATATATATATATATATATATATATATATATATATATATATATTTGTCGGTATTTATTTAAAAGAAAAAGAAAATACCTCCCCTTCTCTCTCTCTCTTTCTCTCTTTAATACAACTCTTCCTTCTCTCTATAATTCTTCTTTCCTCCCCTTCACTTATTTCTTCCCTATTTTCCTTCCCTGTTTATCTCATTTGACGCCCTTCAGCCCCGATTGGGTGTGGTCAATCTCGTCCAATAAAATGCCTTCGGCTCTTATGACGTCACAGCCTCTCAACCCAAGTCACTAAAACAACGAGAAATCCTGTTTTTTATTGGTTCAGTGTTTTTTAACCGAATTCATATTGAGAGAAAAACGTTTTCTTTTTATTCTCATTCACGCCTCTCTCTCTCTCTCTCTCTCTCTCTCTCTCTCTCTCTCTCTCTCTCTATCTATCTATCTATCTATCTATCTATCTCTTTTATGTTGGTCTATCTATCAATTTATCTGTATATTTATCTAAAAAATAAGGGGAAAAAAATCTCCTCCCTCTCTCTCTCTTTCGTACAAATTTTCCTTCTCTCTATTTATTGCTCATTCCTCCCTTTCACTGTTTTCCCCCCGTTCTATCTATCTATCTATCTATCTATCTCATTCCTTTTCATATCTATCTATCTATCTATTTTGCTGATTGAAATATGAAATTCTATGATTAAATAAAAAAAATGACTTCATCTTGTACGTGTCTTTTTCAAAGAGGGAGGGAGGGAGAGAGAGAGAGAGAAAGGGTTTCCAATTTCCCGCCTTCACAGTCACATTTAACATTCTCTTTTCACCAATTGTCATATTTTAAAATTTTAATATTTATTCAGCTAATTTTTTAAAAATTTCTTTGAAAAAGACACGTACTAGATGAAGACATTTTTTATTACCAGTCTATAAGTTTGTTTTTATCTTTTTCGCTAATCATAGACTAGTATGGCAAAAGGCCAATAGAAGCGAGAAAAATTAAGCACTACTTAAATAAAGTGGTCCACTCATAAAAAAACGAAAATAATTGACTTTTTCCCGCTTTTTTATAATCAGATCGGCACAGGGCAATATCGATCCCTCATTTTTTGACACATTTACTGGATTTTTACCTCAAAATTTTAACTTAGTTTTAAAAGGAATTCATTTATCTTCCGAGCAACCACATGACCAGCAGTTGGGTCTACGGCCTTCTACCAGCACAAGAATCCTCTTCTCACTGCACATGAGGACATTGGGAATTTCACCGAAGCTGGAGCAACGAAATCCCCAGTTTCTATCCCGTGTTTGCTGTAAACAACGCCAGTAATGGCGGCCGTTCTGTTACCGCGACACGAATGAAGTCAAAGTTATATTGTTATATTGTGTATACTCCTAAACGATAATTGAGATCAAACTTTTATTGTTATTTTCGAAATAATCAGGCAATTTCACGCCATAATGGAACATTTTCATTACAGTTGGCTTTTGGTGATTGTAATGCA
Source organism: Acanthosepion esculentum (assembly GCA_964036315.1). Classification (NCBI taxonomy): domain Eukaryota; kingdom Metazoa; phylum Mollusca; class Cephalopoda; order Sepiida; family Sepiidae; genus Acanthosepion; species Acanthosepion esculentum. The sequence goes on along the minus strand of OZ038517.1, from coordinate 67,223,784 downwards.
AATTAGCAAGATTTTTCCGCATTTTCAATCGAGTCCGTGACCCTGAATTATATTTTGCTCGGTTGGAGAACGTTTTTGAAGTTCCCAAAAGAAAAATTTGATAACGCAGTTTCTTCGCATCCAAATGACATTGAAAGAAATTTTAGGGATATTATCATAAAACCGCCCTCTGAGAATCCTTTCGAAGTTTAAAAAAACGAATTAGTGCATCAAACTTCAATGTCAGAAGAAAAAAAATTCTCAACTCTTATCGGAAGAGAAACTAGGCGAATGTAAGCCCTCTCAGTTTCTAAGAAGGCTAAAAGAATTAACTGGAAATTATGCTGACGATGCTATAGTTCGTCACATATTTTTGAGTCGACGACCTGAAACGTGGCAGCCATTTCTAATGGCTGAAAAATTAGCTGAAGCTGCTGAGAATATGGCTGACATAACAACAAGAGATGTTTCCATATCTTAGGCAAAAACCGGGGAAAGAATGAGAAAAATGAATCCAGTTGTATTTAAAAATATCGGAGAAGTTGGACATTGAGAGATGAAGGAAAGGTTCGATGTGTCCCGGTCTCTCACGTCGACAGAAGACATTCGAAATCCATTGATGCTTGGAGACACTCTGAATCCAGGTCAAAGGATAGAAGAAAGCCTTCCACGTGTTATCTCTAATAAAAATTCGGTGAAAAGGCACCGACCTGTTACCCACCTTGCGATATTAAGAGGCCGGAAAACTGTTAAGCTGGCCAACTTCTTCGACTACTGATGGCAGCGGTTTAATAAAAAGTCGCTCCTTACATATTTATGACGACTCCACAGGCCTAAAATTCTTCATAGATGGCGATGCAGAAATATCGTTATTGCCCGCTATTAATTCAGAAAGACTTAATGAAGTTGATTAATTAAGATTACAAGCAGTAAACAAGTTTGTCATTAAGACTTATGGCCAGAAATAAATTGGGCTTGATTTTGGCCTAAGGCGAAACTTTGGATATTTTTTATTATTATTATTAATATTATTATTATTATTCGTTTTTTGCCAAAAAGCTAACCAATACCCAGCTAAGTGCATTCCGGTCGAACTCAGAGAAATATTCTCCAAGTGAAGTGCGACATCTGGACAACTTGCTACAATTTACCTCCGACATCAGACATCTGGAAGAAGTTGAAAACATAACTGCAGATAATATGTCCAGGACCATTAATTAAATTGTTTCAGGAGAGAGAGAGAGAGAGAGAGAGAGAGAGAGAGAGAGAGAGAGAGAGGAAAAGAAAAGCTTCCTTCAATGCCATTTGAAATTCGCTGCCCTAGCTAAAGACCCCATAAGAGGAGGGTGGGATTGTAATGATGTTTGTACCAAGGACATTAAGGCAGTGAACCAAAAGAAGCAAAATCTAAACACAAAACGCCAATATTTCATTTCTACGCTGATAGCTTAGTCACGCCATTTCATTATTCTAAATAGCCAAAAGGAAAAATAATATTTTGAAATTACCAGAGCTGAATCCCCTATTCTGGGAGGGTTTGGTTATGATGGTTTCATGCCTTTTCTGCAGTGAACCAAAACAACGAAAATCTGAACTCAAGCAACCAATGTTTAATTTCTTCACTGTTAGCATAATCGCGGAAATAATTATTCAAAATCTCCCCTCCCCACCTGAGTATTATAATTTTGAACCTACCCCGGCTGAATCTCCCATCCTGGAAGGGCAGGGTTGTGAAGGTTTCATGCCTTTTCTGTCAAGTTCATTAAGGCAGTGAACTTGGCGTTCTATATTAACAGGCCTCTGCATAACGCAGTGACTTCGATTGACTGGAGGCCGGCTGACAATTAGATCGTTTGAGCGAACTGCTGCGTACTGTGTACTCTTCTTATGTTGTTGGCTCGAGAAATTCAAAGGAATCTTTTAATTTTACCTTTGGTTGGAATATCATTTAACTTATTTATTTGAAGTAAGTATATTTAATTATTTTTTAGTTTGAGTCCATACATTATTTATATTTAAATTGTAAAAAGTAAACTTTGGTGCTTAAATTTACTGGCACAAAAAGATTTACTTAAAAGTTTAAAGCCTTAACATTTTTTAATTAAATTTTAATTCATTTTTGGCATTTTCCCTCTTAAAGTTTGTTCAACATTTTTTGATTAAAGTTTAAAGAATTATTTATTGATAAAATGCAATTCTTTTTGAGTAATTTGTGTTATTTTAAGAAGCAAAACAAAACAACGTTTAACAAATTTGAACAGAATTTCATTTAGTAGTTTCTTCAAAGACGTAAAGAAAACTATTTTATTTTTATTACAAAATGAATTAAAAATGTTTTGTTTTTTTTCATAAATTCAATGTCATTACTTAATTTGATATTTATTTTTGATTTCGCCAAAAAAACATTGTTAGTATGAATGAAAAGTAAAACATAACGTCAACGAAATTAAAGTTGAATTTTCTCAAGTTTTTAACCATGATAAAAAATTAGCATAAGTCAAGATTTTTCTATTAAAAGTTTAAGTTTGAATAATAAATTTGAATAAAATTTTAATAGAGAAAGGTTCATTAACATTTCTCTATTAAAACTTTATCCAACATTTCCATTAAAAGTAAAAAAAAAACAAACAAAACAAACGAATTTCTTGGCGCTTTTGTTTCCGAAGTTTAAGTTAAAATGATTATTTTTACTACATTAGTCACCATTTGGTGGACTGTAAGTATTTTTTACTTATTAGAATCAAAGAAAAAAATAACAATAATAACATTCAACTTCAAATTGAATTTTTTAATTTCTAGTTTAATGGCACTATGCAACTATTACTATTTTTTGTTTGATTAAAAACAGTTTTATTGTTGATAATTAAACGATTAAATATTGTGCAAAACTGCAAACCTGACAGTTTTCTTCAAACAAAACCATACCCCTCACCATTTTTTTTTTTTTAAATTAAGAAGTAGATTCTCAAGCTGAAGGCAACTCTCTAAAATTTTTGGTTTTAATTAATTGTGTGTATTTTGGCAGGGTGCGTGGATAAAAGCTGTAATTAAGAGTATAATTAATTTAGCTTGAAAATTTACTCCTAAATTGAAGTAGTAAGAGAAATATTTGTTAAAGATTTTTAATCTACCATTTCAGATACTACTTAATTCTTAGCCATGCCCCGGAAGTGCTGTGTGTTTGCTTAGAAAACAAATTACAGAAGCCAGCAAGACAAAACTATGTGTGGTGAGATTAATAAAATACCAGTTTATCGTTTTCCAGAAAACAAAGACGAGAGAGAGCAATGGATAAAATCAGTTCCAAATGCCAATCTAAATGTTACTAACAATACTGTTATTTGTCAACAACATTGGCCTTCAAATTTTGATACCATAAAAGTTAATGGAAAAATACGTCCAAAAAATCCACCATCTGTATGGCCAGGTGTGCCAAGTAGTCAAATACCAACCCCCTCAGCTGTTCAAAGGGATATAAAAAAACCCTCCAGTACTGTTAGAAATCAAATTGCTGATGAACTTAATGCTTTTTTAGAATTAGATAAAATTAATTATACAAATTTGAAAGAGAGTCTACTTAACAACAAAAAAGACTTTATATGTCCAGTTGTAGCATTTTTGGATGAAAACAATCATCAAAATCTATTGATGGTATTCCTCTCTTTATGTTGAAAATTTATAACAATTTGCGCTTTGAAACATTTCATTATGGAGTTAAGTGTTATATTAGCAGCCTGTCCAAAACTCGTATAAATACAGTTGATACTTGGTCAAAACTGGAAGAAATCATCCGATATTTAAATTCTATGGCTTTTGATCACAAGAAAAATATCCTGAGTCAACAATTTTTAGCAATGGCTCCCAAAATGGTTGGAATAAAATACAGCTCAGATATAGTTGTGCATGCTTTTGGGTACTATGCATGGACATTGTATAATGAATTAAGATATGATTTTCAATTACCCTCATTAGCAACATTAGGAAGGATGACGTCAAAAGTTTCAAAACTTAATGAAAAATCTTTCTTGTTATCTATATTTAATACTCTTAATACCAGTCAAAAAGGGTGCATAATTCTCCATGATGAAGTATATATAAAAAGATGTTGCTATATCTTGGCAAACAACTATTTGTTAAATCAGTTGACAATCCATCTGTACTTGCTCAAACAGTACTTGGTATAATGTTGATATGTCTCAATGGGGGTCCAAATTTTCTTACAAAATTGATTCCCATTTCAAAATTAACATCTGCCTTTTTATTTGAACAAATTGAGTTAACAGTCCAAGCCATCACATCTGTACCAGCTGATGTAAAGGCTATTATATGTGATGGCAACCGCGTACATCAAGCTTTTTTAAAATTATATCCTACACTTCCTGAAAAACCTTGGTTAACCGAAGATAATAAACATTTGCTTTTTGATTATGTTCATCTGTTGAAAAATATTCGCAATTTGTGGCTGACAGAAAAAACAGGAGAACTAATCTTTGATGATGATGGAGTAAGTCAAGTTGAAAAATGGACACATCTTAAACAGTTATATCGTTTTGAATCTGAAAGACTAGTCAAACTTTCAGATTTAAATGAAATATCCATTGCTCCAAAGCCAATAGAAAGACAACGGGTTTCTACTTGCCTCAGAGTGTTTTCTGAAAAAACATATAATGCACTTCTCACTCAGTCTGAAATAAGTGCAGGTAATAATGATAATGCCCTCTTCATAAACAAGGTTTTGACATGGTGGAAAATTTTAAATGTTAAATCCCTTCAAATTGATAAATTACATAATGATCCTCTACAAGCTGAAATCAGATCTCCAAATGACACCCGACTTGATTTTATCATTGAATTTGGTAAAATGGCTCTTAATATGGCTGGCAGTCAAGGTAATTGTAAAAAACAATTACCCCAAAACACTGCTACTGCCATACATCATACTTGCAATGGAATTGTTAGTCTATGTCGACACCTTTTAGCTACAAGTCATAAATATGTACTACTTGGGCAATTTTCAACTGATCCATTAGAAAAAGAATTTGGTAAACTTCGCCAAGGATCAGGTGGCACCTACTTTATAAATGTTCAACAATGTATTGAAAAGCTGCATATTAAGCAGACATCTTTACTTTTAAATCAAAATGTAAATATTGATGAATTTGATGTTAATCCAGGTCACCAATGTACATCTTGTGATTATAAACTTTGTGGGGAACGTTCAGAAATATTTGACAATCTGGAAAATTTAGAACCATCTCTTTCCAATGAAATAAAAATGGCTCTTGTGTACATAGCTGGATATATTACAAGAAATGATAATCAACCCAGTGAATGTGAAACCCATTTTTATTATGAAAAGTATGGAAAATATACCAAATTAAATGACCGTGGAAAACTAAAAGTTCCTTCTGACCACACTTGTCAATGGCTATTTTTTTGTTTCATCCTTTTCCATACAATAAAGGAAAAGGTTTGCTATAAATCATTAAGTAACATTTTTATGCTTATTTCTGAGTTTCATTTTTTCAGGATGGAGAAAAAGCATGCTTCTATTTTTGCAAATATAGTTTTAAAAAACTTTTGCAAACATGGCACACCTAGATCAGAAAAAGAACCAGCTCTAAAAGTTTTGAAACTTTCCTAGAATGATTTTGTTTTATTTGTCTATATTTCTGCGATGATTGATTGTTATATACACACTTCAGCTGATGTCTTCCAGCCTTCTCGGGTTCTGTTTGTCAAACCCAGTAACTGTAATGTAAATTTAAACCAAAGTCTTTATTCACTCACAGGGAATAGATTGAATAAAGGATTCAGTGACACCTGTAAATAATATAAATTTCTGATTCAATATATCTTTTACCAGAAATCATAATTACCCCCTTTGTGTTGTTTAATAATTATCAGTGTTCATAGCAAAAATACATATTTTCATTTATTTATCTTTCAACACATCCTATTATCCTCAGGTGTGAATAAAAATGTTATTCTAAGTATTTCATAAAGTGGTTGACTTCATTTTCTTCTAAAATTTCTGAAAATCCTACATTTTTCAATAGGCCTCCAGTCCTGGCTCTCAGTTGCGCCATGACTTGGCCTGGAGTATAGAACGCCATGGCAGTGAACCAAGACAAGGAAAATCTGAACACAAAATACCAATGTTTAATTTCTTCACTGTTAGCATAAAAGCGACTTCTCCTTATTTTAAATCTCCCCTCCCCACCCGAATAAATATTATTTTAAAACTACCCCAGCTGAAGGTCCCATTTTGTGATGGGCGGGTTGTGATGGTTTCATGCCTTTTGTTCAAAGGGTATTAAGGCAGGTAAAAGGCGGACAATTTTGAGCAATATTTTAAGGATTTCAGACTTGTTTTGAAAAGTGAGGATTAAAAAATGGATTCTTAACGAGTCCCAGGCAAGTTGATTTTTAGATTTGAATAGAAAGGCGGGGTGTGGTGGGTGGTTAGAGTAATGGTGTTAAAAGCCCCCGAAAAACCGGGTCAGTTTCAGGGGGAATAACCGAAAAAATAATCAAGAGTTATTTTCATTAGTTTGTTTAGTTTTATCTTTTCATCTTTTTTCTTTCGGTTCTCTGAAAATGTTTCTGGTTCTTCGGATCGTCTTTTGAAGAATTCCTTCTTCGCCATTTTGGCTTTGGCATCGTCTTGGACTCTCGTCCCAGATCAACTCATTTCCAACATGTCCGACGAACGGCAGGTCAGGATTGAACCCACTTCCTGCCTTTTGTTTTTATTGTCTTCTTCCCATACCATTTCTCTCTCCCGCCCTCTTTCTGCCGTGTTAATCTATTCGTTTGTGACACCGAAGCCACGCCCAACCGCTGCCTTCTCAAAACTGGCACGATTGGGACAGGCGAGGTTTTTTTCGGGGGTGGCTGGTTGGGGGTCGCATAACTGCGAGGAGGAAGGTAAGCTGATATTTCGTCGGGGTGGAGAGAGGAAGGTGATATTTTGTTGGGTGGTGGGGGTGAGTGGAAGGGAAGATGACATATTGGGTGGATGGGGGAGCCGACAATTTTGGGATGGGGGAGGGTCTGTGAAAAATAATATATTTTATCCGTAATTGTATTTCTTCGAAATTTCTTCTCAATTCTTTAATGATGATGATGATGATGATGCGCCCACGACGCCATTTTCTTTCTCTCTTCAATTTTAATTACATTAACGATGATGATGATGATGATGATGTTACGTTCATTTTTCTCTTCTTTCTCTTCTCTTTGCCCCCCTTTTCAGGAATAAAAGGAACCACTTCCTTTAATTCCAACCTGCCCTTTTATTCCGGATCCAAATATAGGCGATTGCGGCTCTCCACAACGTCACCACTCTTTCTGCAATAAATAAAAAGCAACCGCCCCTTTCTCGACTTTTGCAAATTCTTTCCAAATCCCGTCGCCAGTCCTCCTTCGATTTTATGGTCGCCAGTTCCTTGCCAATGTCAGTCTGGAAATGGCGTCAAACAAATTAAAAACAAAATGACCCTCCCCTCCTCTGTGAAAAAAAAAAAAAAGAAAAACAGGGAAAAGGAAAAATGAAAAGAAAAGAAATAAATGGAAAAAAAGAAAATGAAGAAAAAAGGAAAAAAAAATGAAAAGAAAAAAGCGACAGAAATAAACGAACGATAAAATAAAGAAAAAAAGAGAAAAAGAAAGAAAAAATTGGGAAATGAAGAAAAAAAAATTTTTTTTTATTTTTCTGGATTTATTTACCTCGACTCATATTGTTAAATCATCGAAAACAAAAAATTAAATTGAAGTAAAATAAATTTTATTTGCAAACAGAAAAAAAGCGTCAATATTTTTTTAATTAATTTTGAAAATTTTCAATACATTTTCCCCATTGTTTTTAAAAGAAACAAACAATTTTTGGCGGGAAACAAAAATCTTCGGAAATCCTTCAGATTTTTTCGGAAATTTATACAAATTTTTTTCCGGCAAAACAGAAAAAATTGCTTCTTGGGTCAAAAAATAAAAATTTCCAAATTTATTTGCACAAAAATCGGAAATTCCTTCTTTTATTTCGAATTTTTGAAGAATTTCTCCATTTTGATTCCAAACAAAGATTTTCGATCCTCCCCCTCTTGCCCCCCACAAATTCAGAGTCGTCGGATCGGCACGAAGGCAGTGGACATAACCACCTTCCCCCGGCGACCCCCGAGGGTGGATTGTTTTGATTTTTTCGCCATTTTCATTAAAACAAACAATTTCTTCAAAATCAAATTCACAAGCAAAAATATTTTTCTCAACTTCACACAAAGAAAAAAATTTATTTTCTTTTGTGTCAATTATTATTTGCGTTTTTAAAAATGGCGGATATTTTTGCCGTGCCAAATAGAAAAGACTTCCCCCTCTTGAACCCGACCCTCGAGGACAAGAAACAACCAAAATATCTTCGGGGAGGCGACACATTTCCCAGGGGTAGAAACCCTCTCCTCCGTCCGTTAAGGGAAATTCGCCGACCAATTCCCCTGAGTCACTGAATTCGTGGATCGTTCCGTCGCCCCAATCGGCAACAAAGACATGATTGTCTTCATCGCTGGCGACAATCGATGAAATAATCCGCGGGTTCGATCCTTGCAGACGGCATTCTCTGTCCAGCTGCAATGATGTCTCTGTCGTCCAATCGATTATTTCTTTCCTCAGTGACTCTAGGGAGTCGTGACACCATTTGGAAAATGTCACCACCCAATGTCCTTTCTCGAGTGGAGCAAACGATTGGCGGAGCCGCGCAGAAAGCTCTGCTCTCACCAATCTCAATCCACAAACGACGTCCTCATCGTCGGTGTCGTCGGTCAACAAATGTCCCAAGGTGTCGCGCCAGATCTTTACCTTCCCCAAAAGGTCGTCTCTCTCCTTGAGGGAGAGGCGCCATTTTCTCTCCAGTTCACTTTCATATTATCGCACAGCTCTGCCAACTTGAGCCGTGCCTGAGTTTTAAGCATTCGGAATAGCAATCCGTTGACATTTTGTCAATGGATCGCTTTGTTCGTTCGTTCGTCGCCCGGATGTGGATTTCGAACTGGCGGAGTTCTCGCTCCAGGGTGGGGCCGCGTTTCTTCCCTCCCTCACCGACAGCGGACGAGGCGGACACTGAGAGGAGGTGGTCACGTGATCATTGTAACATTCTTTGCACAGGCACACGTTACACCACTGGCAGAAGGCGTCCTTGGATTGGCGGTGCCGTCGACAGTTGTCCGTCGTGATGACCCGGATGCCCTCCACCCTCGACACGCCCGACAAGTCTTGGGTTTCGTTTCTGGGGTGGACGCTCTGGCAGGCCTGGCACAGGAGTTTCTCGCATTCCTGGTCGATTCTGTCCTGTCGTCTTCGAAGCACGAATCGCACCTCCATTCTCTGGATTCCAGGTGACGGCGCCTCAAAGACTTCACCAAAAATGGTGCCAGTCTTAACTCGTCACCAATCACAGACTGTTGGCACTGGGGACACAGGCGATTTCCTTGAAGAATCATCTCCACACACGCCCCACAGAACGAATGAAGACATGGCAACGTCTTCGATGCCAAGTCCCAAAATTGGTTGCATTTGGAGCATTGGAATGTCTCTTCTTCACTCACATTGGACGCCATTTGGAAAATTTCTTCTGAAGATAAAAAATCAAATCTGAAAAGAAAGAAAAGAAAAAAAGGTCAAAGTTCAAAATCAGAAAAAGACAAAAAAGTCCATTTATAAAACCGGAAGTAAAATGACCCGAAATTTCGAGATTTTATAAGAAAAACAAATCAATTTCCGGAAAGAAAATTGTATTCTTCTAAAATCAGAAATAAATGAAGGGTGGGGGAAGAGGTGGGTGAGGTGAATGAAATATTGAGAGAGTGGGGAACGGAGAGTGTGGTTATCAATGAAGAAAGAGAGGGAGAGAAGAGCAATGCGAGAAAGGGGCGGAAAGAAAGAGTAAAAGAAAAAGAGAGAGAGTTTTTCTAATTTCCAGCCTTCACAGTCGCATTTAACGTTCTCTTTTACCAATTTATAATAGGCTAGTATGGCACAAGGCCAATAGAAGCGAGAAAATTAAGCACTACTTAAATAAAGTCCTCCACTCATAAAAAAAACGAAATTGATTGACATATTTCCGCTTCTTTTATAATCAAATCAACACAGGGTAAAATCGATCCCTCATTTTTGGCACGTTTACTTTTACCTCAAAATTTGACCTCCATTTTAAAATAAATTTTGAAAAATGAAGAATTTTCCTTGAAGCTTTTATTTTGGATTTGATTCCAAACTAAAAGATTCAATTTCACATTTCCAATAAGCAAGATATATAGATAGATAGATATGACTTGGCTGAGATAGCTAGACAGATAGATAGATAGATAGATATGAAAAGGACTGAGATAGATAGATAGATAGATAGATAGATAGATAGATAGATAGATAGATAGATATGAAAAGGACTGAGATAGATAGATAGATAGATAGATAGATATGAAAAGGACTGAGATAGATAGATAGATAGATAGATAGATATGAAAAGGACTGAGATAGATAGATAGATAGATAGATAGATAGATAATGAAAAGGACTGAGACTGACTGATAAATATGACTTCAGTGAACAGATTTTAAAAGAATAAATTTTATCTTATTTAAAAAAAAAAAAAAAAACAAGCGGACCACTTTATTTAAGTAGTTCCTCGTCTTCCCTTTATAATCTCACTACATTAAGGAACCAGATAGGAAATCTGGGGGCAAAAAATTTTATCGTCTGCTTTATTCAATAACAAATCAAGAAGTTGAAGAAAACAAAGAGGAAGAATCAGACGAACATTTTTGGATTAAAAAAGAAATAATTTTAGAAATTAAATTCAGAGGGAAAAAGAGAGATAGATAGATAGATAGATAGATAGATATGAAAAGGACTGAGATAGATAGAATGATAAATAGATAGATAGATAGAGATGAAATAACTGAGATAGATAGATAGGCTTCAAGAGATGGTGAAGGAGGGAAAGTACGGAAGGGGAGGAAGGAGAAATAAACAGAGAGAAGGAAAGTTGTACAAAAGATAGAGAGAGGCGGGGGGGATATTTTCTCCTTATCTTTTAAATAAACAGACAGATAAGTGGATAGATAGACCAACATGAGGGAGATGGGGTGATAAGAAGAAAAAGAAAAAAAAAGTTCTTCTCTCAATATGAATTCGGTTAAAAAATAAAGAAGAGCCAATGAAAAACCAGGATTTCTCGTTGTTCTCATGACTTGGGTGTGACGTCAAAGGAGCCGAAGGCATTTCATTGGACGACAATAACCACACCCTATCCGAGCTGAAGGGCGTTACATGAGATAACAATGGAGGGAAAGTAGCGACGTGAAGGGGGGGAATGAAAAATAAGAGAGAGAAGGAAGGGTTGTACGTATAAGAGAGAGAGAGAGAGAGAGAGAGAGAGAGAGGGGGGTTTCATGAGATAACAAGGGAGGGAAAGTAAGTGAAGGGGAGGAATGAGCAATAAGAGAGAGAAGAAAGGGATGTATGAAGGAGAGAGAATTTCTGATAGATAGATAGATAGATAGATAGATACGAACAAGACTGACCGACTTTTCGGAAGGGTGTCCAAGTATTTTACAAGCAGATAGGAAATTCGGCGACAAAATAACTTATCGTCTGCTTTATTCAATAACAAATCAACAAGTTGAAGACAACGAGTCAGACGAACATTTTTCGATTAAAAGAGAAAAAAGTTTTCCAAATTAAATTAAATTTTTTCGGGAGAGAAAAGAAAAAAATGGATTTAATAAAGAGATTTTTTTTTTATAGACTTAGAAACCGCCTTGCGTCGTAGTGGCTTTCTTGCCTTCATTGGGGTTGAAATGATTAAAAAAAAGGAAGAAAATGTCTCGTTGTGTTGATGGAAACATTTAAGAAGAAGGTTGAATGATTTGGAGAAACGATAAGAAAATTCTTACTTACATTTGATTTTGATTTCACTTTTGGGATGAAAAGAAGCGAGACGGAAACAAAACACGTCTTGTCTGTGGAATTTTCTGAAAGCAAACTGCAAAGGGCGTCGGCCGTGCGGATGACGTCATCGGAATACAAGGCATTTCGTTGGATGACAATAATCACGCCCCTGGATACGAGAGCTTCTTTACGTGTTATAGATGAGAGAAAGAGGGGGGAAGAGAGAAGCAAGAGAGAAAACATGTAACGATGAGAGAGGGGAGAAAATGTCGAAAAGTTTCATAAAGATCTGGAATTATTTTCATGGAAGTTTTATTTTGGAAATCGAATTCATGTTTATTTTATTTCTTGTTAGTAAATCTAAAAAAATAGTTAATAAATTAATAAAAAAACACTTATTAGTCAATAGTTAATAAAAAAAAACACTTATTAGTCAATAGTATAAAATAAAAAAGTAGTAAAAAATAAATAAAAGGAGAAACCAAAGTTTTTTTAAATTATTTAAAAAAATTTTTTATTCCTTTTTCGAACGTTTGAAATTTTGGTTGAAAATCTTTTTTTATGTCAGAGGTTACCTAATATTTAACACTACGTTTTTCTTTTCAGTTGATAACACATTAATCTGGAAATTCTTGCAAAAATCAAATAATTTTCGGAATGTAATGAAACTTTCAGAAATTATTCAAAAATGAATGAATTTATTTTCGAAATGTTTGTTTTTTAGAAAGTCATGGTAATTTCTTTTTACGTCTGATACCCCCCCCCCTTTATTTAATTTTATGAAAACTTTAAAACTAGTAACTGTGCACCTCTGTAAATTTTTAATTAAATGAAGGAGACTTTGAGGAATTTAAATCATCGATTTCGTGTAAAATTTTATACTCAACGACTCAAACTTTAGCTATGAAATTAAAAATGCAAAACTCAAGAAAACGAAGACATTATTTAATGAAAACATCTTTTAATGGCTTTTATCAATAATATATATTAATGACGTTTTTGTCTGAAGCCAAATTTTTTTCGGTTGAAATTTAATTTTTACAAGAATTGTTTTATTTTTTTTTCAATGATAAATAAAAAAGTGATAAAATTGATAATCTTTTAAAATTAAATTTGAAACTGTAAACCTCTGGAAATGCTCTTATGAAAAACTTTTATTTGTACAGATCATAAATTAGAAAGATTATTAAAATTTATTATTTATCTATTTATTATACCAAAAAATGTATTTACAGCGTCTCTGACAAAACTATGGATGCACATTTCTGAAAAACATATCAAATTCTTTTTTTCATTTTTTTCTTTTTTGTACGGGGACGGGGGGTCAGAAACCTAAATCCTAATCAAACTATTTCAGGTATAAAATTGAGATTTTGAAGGAAAACAACATTCTTAGGGGCTTAAAATGCGACAAAGCTCATTTTCAATTATATGGCGGCCAGGGGTTAAAGAAATTGAAACCCAGCCACGGAAATCTTTAGTAAAAGGCGAAAGATTTCTCCACAATTCCTGACTACTGGAAACCTGGAGTTACTTTTTAAAAAATGGCAGTGATAAGGAAATGTAATCCAATTTGACTTTGATATATCTGGGTCAAAGGTCAGCCAGACATCAATAAACGTCTGTCAACAGCTTACAAGAAAAGGTAATGAAAAAAAACAAAAAAAAAACATAAAATTTTATGTGTACGTAACAATATTGTTACTCTTTTTTGTCGTATAAAATTTGAATTATAAATGTATTTTTCGTAGTTTAAATGTTATTTTTATTCCAGAATGATTTTATTCCAGAATTCTTCCTCAAAAGTAAGGTGTTAAAAACAATTTTGGAAACTAATTTTTTTTTATAGATCTACTAACCAGGCTCACTGGTTAATAGATCTGGTTAGTACAAATTATTTCACTTCTGTCCTACCATCCGATAAATTTTCCTGACGTAAGTTGTCTAGAGATTAACGTACATCAGTTAACACCTCTTAATCAGGCCCAAAAAACACAGGCACCACGGTTGGAAAAGTCTCTCTTAAAAAAATTTCTAATAAAAATGTAAGTAATGTTTCTTTCATATAATATTAAGTATACATTAAATTTTCTAATTTTTCTAAACTAAAAGTACAATTGAATTTTACAATATTTTTAAACGGGAAATTTATCTTTTTTTATTATAAAACTGTCAATAATGGCTGACATGATTGACTTTTCGTCAATTTTGATGACTCAAAAAATCAAGATGGTTAGCTAAAATTCCGGACGTGCTAAAAGGATTAAAATTTTTAAAAAAATACTCGAAAAAAACTTTGGTCTTTCCTCTTAACAATGACATAAACATTTAGACAATACAAAAGTTTTATAATCAAGTTTGGGGCTTTTTTTCATCAGGGCATGCTCTTTTTTAGCAAAGTTTTGGGCAAAACTAGATAGAGAGATAGGCAGATAGATATGAACAGTGTAAGATAGATAGATAGATAGATAGATAGATAGATAGATAGATAGATAGATAGATAGATAGATATGAAAAGCACATAGATAGATAGATAGATAGATAGATAGATAGATAGATAGATAGATAGATAGATATGAAAAGCACATAGATAGATACATAGATAGATAGATAGATAGATAGATAGATAGATATGAAAAGCACATAGATAGATACATAGATAGATAGATAGATAGATAGATAGATAGATATGAAAAGCACATAGATAGATAGATAGATAGATAGATATGAAAAGCACATAGATAGATACATAGATAGATAGATAGATAGATAGATAGATATGAAAAGCACATAGATAGATAGATAGATAGATAGTTAGATATGAAAAGCACTGAGATAGATAGATAGATAGATAGATAGATAGAGAGATAGATAGATAGATATGAACAGACTGAGATATAGGTAGACAAACAGACAGACAGACAGACGGGCCGAGTCGCACATACAAAACAGAAACTATTGAATAAAAGAGAAAAGGTGGTCGCTCCAAAGAATGTGGACATTTGTTGCCTGGCAACGAAATACGCACGCGAACAAACGCACATTACACACACACACACATACATACACACATATGTATGTATGTGCATGTGTGTGTAATATGAGTGTGCGCAGGCGTATTTCGTTGCTAGTCAACGAATGTACACAAATATATATATATATATACATATATATATATATATATATATATATATATATATATATGTGTGTGTGTGTGTGTGTCTGTGTGTCTGTGTGTGCAAATATGTAGAAAAATAGGAAAGAACACGTTAGGTAAATAATCCGGAGTTCTTTAGTATTTTTGTTTTTATTTTTAAAAAAAACAGTGCTCCATACAGAAGTAGAGCTTGAATTATAATTAGTTTTTTTAAAAAAATGATTCCTTCGCTACATATGAGTTCTCATGTTTCAAAAACGAGAGCCGAAACCCTCAATATAATTATTAAAATTAAATTGAATTAAGGTATCAAGCCCTCTTTCATCCTCAAGCGAAAATTTTGGAATAACCAATCTTGAAGTTTACGCATCTTTATAAGCGTGTTCCTTTACACAGGTTAAGGCCAGGTAGGGTGGGGTGTCTATTTCAAAGCGGATGGTGGCATTACATCGTCTGGTTAGTTTAACGCGAACGATAGCTTTTGGCACCACGGTGTGTCGTTAAGTGTCGAGATAATTTTGTTTTATTTCATTTTATTTATTTATTTATGGCTGTTTCATATATAAACGCGTCGCACTGAACTACAATTTGTTTTGTTTTTTTGACGACTTCATAAAGGGGTTTTCTATTTAATGATTGGCCTAAGCTTTTAAGACTTTTATTAAACTCGGAAATTTAGTTGTTTTATGCTAATTATTTAATGCGAACATTTGTTGATGCCGGCAGAAAACCGTTAACTCCTGCCTATGGTTTAATAAATTTTCATTATTTAGAAACTTAATAATGTGTAGTTTTTCATGTAGGCATAAAGGGCATGGGTCATCCCAGGTTTTACAAGTTCTTGTTCTATTTATTTTCCATTTTACTTTTGGTATTTTATTCATTCTTTTAAATGCCAAAATATTTGGATAGGGATGTCGGATTTCTATTTCTAATATTGTTGAAGGCGCTTTTGTGTTGTCTCCATCTAATTTTAAATTCATTCTTCGTTGACCCAATGTATATCCTATCAGTGTTAGGACTGTCAATGGATGAGATAGTGCATTGGTATACCACGGATTTTGTGAGGCATTTATTTTCCAACGGGCAGTCTTTAGGGTTTCTACAATCACATAATTTTTCATTATTTTTGTCTATTTTTAGTTTAGGATTTTTATTGATACTGTTTTGGCATGCGTGTTTTTCCAGGAATCCATTATTATGTTTTTTTATGATTCTTTCTTGATTTTCAGTGCAGCTGTAACTTAATTTTAAGGTGTTTTTATTAAAGATCTCACTAAGTCTGCTATTAGTAGGAAAGTGTTTTTCAATTAAAGCTAGGAAGTTATGTCCTAGTTTAGTGCTGACCATTTGGTTGAACGGAGGGGTATACCAGATGATCTTTCTTTTCCTGTTTTTCTTCCTATTGGTACAATTGTTTCCATAGCTTATGTTAGCGTTTTTGTATCTGCTATTTTTCATGGCTGTGTTATAAAAATTACTGTATTGTCGGAATATTTCCTTATTAGCGGAGTTCATACTGATTCTTTTCTCTATTGATGTGGGTATATGCTTAATTATAGATGGAGGCTGGTTTGACTTAGGGTTTACATACAAGGTAGTGTTAGGTTTTCTGTAAGGTAGGTAATATTGCTTATTACGTCTAGAGTTACGTCTACCATTTTTAATTTAGTGTTGACTATAGTTTTTAAATTTAGATTTCTGAATCCACTATATATTATCTTTCTAATTTTATCTATTTTGAAGTTTGTGGAACTCCTCACTACCATGGGCCCGTCATCCCTGTATAGCCCGATGTCCTTAATGTCTAATTCACGGTGCGCGGTTAGATTGTACAGTATAAATAGACCGACAAGGTCAGAAGACTCTGCAGAGTCTAAAGATCCCATGGTGATGTCAAAAGTGTCATTAGTGTTTTTAATCCATTGGTCCCCATTATGGATGAGGACAGATTTTTTTGCACTAAGAATCATGTTCATTTCATCCTTAAGTCAGAATATACTGTAGCAAACTCCAGGGCAGTCGTGAAGAGATCTCTTGATAATAATCCACAATATCGAACTGTATTAGGATGCAATCAGGCTTATTGTCGATGTTGGCAAACCAATTGATGACATCTTTGGCATTAATCCAGAGTGTTAATCCCAGGCATTTTTTGATTTGCCTAGTGATCATTTCTAGGATTCTTTTGCTTATCTTTCCTATGTCGGGTCTGGTTGGGTTTATCATTCTAGTAGTGGGGTTTTCCTCAACATCTTGTTTGTGGTCCTTAAGAGTGATGTAGCATTCCTTTTCAACCAGTTTGCCTACTTTCGCTTGAGGATGAAACAGGCCTTGATACCTAATTCAATTTAATTTTAATAATTATATTGAGGTTTTCGGCTCTCGTTTTTTAAACATGAGAAATCTTATGTAGCGAAGGAATCATATTTTTTTAAAAATATAATTATATATATATATATATATATATATATATATATATATATATATATATATATATATATATATACATTGAAAATTCAGTTTACATATATAGAGATTGATATAGATAGATAGATGTAATGAACAGACTGAGATAGACAGACAGACAGACAGACAGATGTGCCGTCTGTGATATATATATATAAATATATATAGAGAGAGAGATAGATAGATAGATTTCTATTCACTACTGCAAAATAAATTAATTGTGGCCCATAACCTAAAAAGTGGGGAGTGGTGTTGAGGTTGGTCATCCTTACCCATCCTATACCAAGCTAACCCGATTTACGACCCCTTCATTCAATACAAATAACCCATGCACGAAAAGAATTCACCTTTTACTCATACATATACCATAATATCACATCCACAAAGGGAACCTAAGGTTAACTCCATCATTTAAAAATGTACTATGTACTAATGTCTTATGTGCAAATGTTCATAATATATATATATATATATATATATATATATACATATATACAGCTAAAAAATTTTAAGATGATATGAAATGATGGGGAGGGCTCTAAATCCCAATACAAAAAAATATATAAAACAGAAACTAACAGAAAATAATTAATGTTAGCAGGATCCGACCACCACACAAAAAAATCAGAGTTGCCGCTGTATTCTGTCATCAGACAGAATCAGGAGGTTGACTCTCTAACGGAATGGGGGAAAGGGAAAAATAAATGTAGGGCGTGGGGAAGTCAAAGACTGGACCAGTCGAGATGAAAAAACAAACTTGGGTGGTTGGGAATCTCAAATTGGCTCATAACAGAAGTAAGGCGCCGGGAACAGGCCAGGAACGACACTCACTCACATAAACTTGGTACACAAAGGGGGTCTCCCTTAACCAGAGGGGGGGTCACGAGAAACCGCCCCATTGTGACGAAAGCGGGCGTAAAAAGGAACTCAAGGATAGCCCTTTTCACGCGAACCAAGCTCGCTACTTTTACCCACCTTTCGTTGAATCTGTCGACACCAAACGCTTTCAATCAGTTCTGATCTTCACTTTGAGCTGATGCTGAAAGTATCTGATCAAAACCTGATGAGAATAGCGTTCCCGTCGCAAGATCCCCTCCTTTCGCGTCATCCAGATAACCATGTTAGAAATATCATTCGTTTCACCCCAGAAAATGGGGGCGACACATTATCGCACGCGTATGCGAGATCAATGAGCACAAGTTGACCGGGAGCAATACGGGCCGTCAACTCGAGTGACATAGTCCCAGAAAAGGCGTACCAGAGGACAATGGTAGTAGGCGTGTAAAGCCGTTTCTTCTAAACCTAGATCACACCGGTAACAGTCGGGCAAATCCTCCCAGCCCCATCTGAAGTCTATGTCGTTGAGAGAAAGCAGTTTTAGGATCAATCGCCAGGTAAGAGAAAACTCAGGGTTACTGAGGTAATTCGCCGTCGGCGACCAAGACCAGAAAGAGCGCAACTCGTCCAAAGAGATTCCGAGCCGCTTCAGGGACGGCCCTCTCGAACCCCTCCATTAACCCACCACCTATTCTCAATAACCGCCCCCACTAGTTCCGGCTGCACTAGTCTAATTAGCTGTTGCTGGAAGTCCCGCCTGTCCAGTAAAGACAGATTGAACTTCCAGTGTCCAGCCATTCTAGGCCCAGCATCTAACGCTATCTGGTCACAGACGAGTCTATGGTCTGAATAGCCTAACCAGTGGAACGTTGGACAATGTAGCAGGTCTGCATCGGCCATTCTCACTAACATCCTATCCAGGTAGCTGGTTTCCTAGGTAGACGGCTACTTAAGAGTCCAATCTCCCGCCTGGGGTGATCGACACGGTATCTATCGACGAGACCGAACTCGTCGATCAGATCAACCAGGCTACGATCACCCAATGACCTCCCGCTTGCTCCTCGCACCTTATAGTGAGGCCCAGAATAGCATTTTAATCCCCCTGATCGTTGGGCGCATAAACCGCAACGATCCGAAACGAACCACTGTTCACGGCAATATCAGCCACGATCAACCGCCCGGCCCCGCATCCACGTGGTGCTGGTGGAAAGTGGGTTGTTGGGAGGAGCGGAAATGACTTCGGCTGCAATGGTATTGGGAGGGGGTGTTTGATGAGGAGGTGTATTGCGAATGGGTGACAGTATTGTTTTCAAAGGGGAAGGAGGAAGTCTTCTTGCGTTATTTTCTTCTGGCGAAGCTGGGGCGGATTGAGCCTTGGTTTTGATAGAATCTTTGGGGGCTTCAGCTCGCTTGACTTTTTTCTTTATTTTTCCCTCTTTTCTTATTCTGCTTCCTCTCTCCCTCTTTTCCGTGAAGACGACCGGGGTGGGGACATCTCCTGCATTTCTAATTCCCTTACTTGCTGGTCCTCTGGCTCTGGTTGGGGACTCTCATTCTGCTGCTGAAGGGAAGTGGTGGTACTTTTGGGTCCTTTCTTAACGACTTCCGCCCACTCTCCAGTTTTCTTGGTTGTCTGTGCTGTTGCCCGTGATGTTACCGGTGATGTTGCTGCTTCATTTTTCTTTTTGAATTGTGGGGTAGAATTTTGTCCTGGGCAAGCCTTCGACAAATGCCCCGCAGCCCCGCAGTCTACCCTCACACATTAACGTGTTGGGTATTTCCGTAAATTGTTTCGATTTAATGTAATTGAGATTTCAATATCGCATGTGGCAATTCCGGCCGTACTTTTAAAAGGGCAGACGTCAGAGACGTCCCCATATTTAGATAAGAAAAAAAACAATATGGTCTTCAGATATGTAGAGTGTCACCATTGCCTTCGCCAGACTGAGATAGATAGATAATGAAAAGGACTGAGAAAGATAGATACATAGATAGATAGATAGATAGATAGATAGATAGATAGATAGATAGATAGATAATGAAAAGGACTGGGATAGATAGATAGATAGATAGATAGATAGATAGATAGATAGATAGATAGATAGATAATAAAAAGGACTGAGATAGATAGATAGATAGATAAA
>OZ038517.1:67153258-67190758 GCA_964036315.1 Acanthosepion esculentum | reverse complement strand
GGGAATGTATTGAAGGGGAGGAGAGAGAGAGAGAGAGAGGGTGTAAACCGCCTTTACCTTTTCGTTGTGGTTTCCCAGTCAAATCTAGAGAGTTTCGTTTACTCTGTTGTTTTACTGATGCAGGGACGAGATAGGTTCATGCCTTTGCTAATGAATGTAACAACAGACGTGAACGGGAATTGAACCCGGTTTACCGATTCCATTTTCCATGAGTCATCAGTCTTTGAGTTTTCCTCTAAAATCGCAAAGGAATGAAATATTGAATTCTTGTTGGAATTTCTCTTCAACAGATTCACCCCCCCCCCCGGAATTTACCAATTCTTTCTCGTCTTTTAGAAATTCTACTCCCCCCCCCTCCGCTGACTTTTTGGTTTCATTCTCTCCAGTTGGTTGCCAAATGTCAGTCTTCGAATGACTTTAAAGAAAATAAAGAGAAAATCTCTTTCGAGAAGATTTCAGAAAATTCACGGTCCTCCACGACATCCACGAAGAAAAAGAAAAACACATTTCTTGTTTTGATGCGTGAAAGAGAAAGAAAGAAAAAAGAGAAAGAGACAAAGAAAGAAAAGAAGAAAAGAAAAAAAAAGAAAGAAAGAGAAAAAGAAAGAAAGAAAAAAAGAAAAAAGAGAAAGTTGGAAATTAAAAAGAAAAGAAAGAAAAAAAGAAAGAGACAAAGAAAGAAAAGAAGAAAAAGAAAAAAGAAAGAAAGAGAAAAAGAAAGAAAGAAAAAAGAGAAAGTTGGAAATTAAAAAGAAAAGAAAGAAAAAAGAAAGAGACAAAGAAAGAAGAGAAGAAAAAGAAAGAAAGAAAAAAGAAAAGGGAAAAGAAAGAAAGAAGGAAAATAAGATGAAAAGAGAGAAAAGAAAAAGAGAAAAGGTAGAAAAAGAAAAAGAGAGAAAAAAAGACGAAAAAAAATTACAATTATTTACCTGAACTCATATTTTTATCCGACGTCAAATTCAATTTTTAAGTGCAACAAAAATTAATTTTATTTGCATAAATTTGCATAAATTAAAAACAAAAATCGATCAATAATTATCGATTTATTTGCTCTTTTTATTTCATTTCCTTTCCACATTTTCTGTCAACCATTGATGGTCGGAGATTAAAAAAAATTCAATTGAAGAAAAATTACAAAAAACGGATTTTAAAAAAATTAAATTTTATTTACAAATAAAAAAAATTAACTTTTTTTTTTTTTAAATAATTTTGAAAATTTTCAAGAAATTTTTTCCATCTTTTTGAAAAAAAACAAACAATTTTTGGCTGGAAACAAAAATCCTCGGAAAATTGTCAGATTTTTCCGGAAATTCATACAAATTTTTTTCTGGTAAAAGAGAAAAAATTTCTATTTGGCTCGAAAAATAAAAAAATCCAAATTTATTTGAACAAAAATTTCCGACCCTCCCCGTCTTGCCCCCCACAAATTCCCAGTCGTCGGATCGGCACGAAGGCGGGGGAGGTAAACACCCCCCGGTGGCCCCCGGGGTTGGATTGTTGTTATTTCATCGCCGTTTTCATTAAAACAAACGATTTCTTTAAAATTCCGATTCCAAGCGAAAATTTGTTTCTGATTTTGACACAAAGAAAAAAATTCCTTTTTTTTTGCGTCAATTATTTTTTGCTTTTTCAAAAATGGCGGCGATTTTTGTCGCGCCAAAAAGAAAAGTCTTCCCCCCCTCGACCCCGACCCCCAAGGACAACAAACAACGAGAATGTCTCCGGGGAGGCGACCCATGTCCGTGGGGTAGAATGTCCCTCCTCCGTCCGTCAAGGGAAATCGGCCGACCAATTCCCCAGAGGCTCTGAATTCGAGAATCGATTCGCCGTTCCAATCGCCAACGAAGACATGATTGTCTTCATCGCTGGCGACAATTGAATGAATCCTCCTTGCAGACGGCATTCGCTTTCGAATTGCAAATGCCCGGATCTATCCGGGCATTCGCTTTCGAATTGCAAATGCCCGAATAGATCCGGGCATTCGCTTTCGAATTGCAAATGCCCGGATCTATCCGGGCATTCGCTTTCGAATTGCAAATGCCCGAATAGATCCGGGCATTCGCTTTCGAATTGCAAATGCCCGGATCTATCCGGGCATTCGCTTTCGAATTGCAAATGCCCGAATAGATCCGGGCATTCGCTTTCGAATTGCAAATGCCCGGATCTATCCGGGCATTCGCTTTCGAATTGCAAATGCCCGAATAGATCCGGGCATTCGCTTTCGAATTGCAAATGCCCGGATCTATCCGGGCATTCGCTTTCGAATTGCAAATGCCCGCCTCCCTCCGGCGTCCAAGCTGCTATTTCTTCCTTCAAAGCCTCGAGGGAATCGTGACACCATTTGGGAAAGGTCACGACCCAACGTCCTTTCTCGGCTGGAGCAAACGCTTGGCGGCGCCGCGCAGAAAGCTCCGCTCCCGCCAACGCCAATCCGCCAACGACGTCCGCATCGTCGGCGTCGTCGTCCCTCAACAAATGTCCCAAGGTGTCGCGCCAGATTTCCACCTTCGCCAAAAGTTCTTCTCTCTCCTGCAGGGAGTCTCGCCATTTCCTCTCCAGTTCGGCAGCCGTCACTCTCATATCCTCGCACAGCTCTCCCAACCTGAGCCGTGTCTCTTCCACGAATGCCTCGAAATCCTGCCAGAGTTTCGAGCATTCCGCATCGCAATCCGTTGACACTTGCTCAATGGATCGCCTCGTTCGCTCGTTCGTCGCCCGGATGTGGATTTCGAACTGGCGGAGTTGCCGCTCCAGGGTGGGGCCGCCCTCCTCTTTCCCCTTCCACGCCGCCTCCCTCACCGACAGCGGACGGGGCGGACACCAGGGGGAGGCGCTCACGTGATCCTTGTAACAAGCGTCACACAGGCACACGTTGCACCGGTCGCAAAAGGCGTCCTTGGGTTGGCGGTGCCGTCGACAGTCATCCCTCGTGATGACCCGGATGGCCTCCACCATCGACACGCCCGACAAGTCTTTGGTCTCGTGTCCGGCGTGGAATTTCTTATGAAATCTCCCGCAAGTCTGGCACAAGACTTTCTGGCAGTCTTGGCACCAAATCTCGCCGGTCGATTCGTTGCCGTCTTCCGAACACGTATCACAATTCAGTTGGCCGGATTCCAGCTGACGGCGCCTCAAAGACTTGACCAGAAATGGTGCCAGTCTCAAATCGTCACCGGTCGTGCGTTGTTGGCACTGGGGACAAAGGCGATTCCCTCCCAGAATCATCTCAACGCACGACGCACAGAAAGAATGAAGACATGGCAACGTCTTCGAGGCCAAATCCAAAACTTGGACGCATTTCGAGCATTGGAATGTCTCTTCTTCAGTCACGCTGCTGGACGCCATTTGCAAAATTTCTTCTGAAGATAAAAAAAATCAAATCTGAAAAGAAAGAAAAGAAAAAAAAGGTCAAAGTTCAAAATCAGAAAAAGACAAAAAAAGTCCATTTATAAAACCGGAAGTAAAATGACCCGAAATTTCGAGATTTTACAAGACAAACAAATCCAATTCCGGAAAGAAAATTGTTTTCTTCTAAAATCCCAAATAAATGAAGGGGAGGAGATGAGTGGGGGGGGGGGGCGGACGAAATAGTGAGAGAGTGGGGAACGGAGAGAGTGGTTATCAATGAAGAAAGAGAGGGAGAGAAGAGAAATTCGAGGAAGGAAAGAAAGGGTAAAAGAGACAGAGAGAAAGGGGGGGTTCTAATTTTCCACTTTCACAGTCACATTTAACATTCACTTTTCATCAATTGTAATATTTTAAAATTTTAATATTTTTCCAATTATTTTTTAAATTTCTTTCAAAAAGACACAAACAAAATGAAGACATTTTTTTATTTATTACCAATTTATATTTTTATCTACTTTGTGCATCTAGTATGGCACAAGGACAATAGAAGCTAGTAAATGAAGCACTACTTAAATAAAGTGGTCCACACATAAAAACCGAAAAAGAAACTAATTTAAATTGAGTGAAGGAATTTTTTCTTTTGCTAAAATAACAATTTGAACAATTAAAAAAAAATAATTCTGTAAATAGAGGAAAAAAATTTGGTTTTCCTATCAATATGAAGATAGATAGATAGATAGATAGATAGATAGACCAATATAAAAGAGAGAGAGAGAGAGAAAGGTAAGAACAAAGTAATAATAAAAAAAATTCTCGCAATATGAATTCAGTTAAAAAACAAAAAAAAGAAGAAAACATTCAAGAAAAAAACAAAATAAAAAAGTTTCTTGTTTTCATGAAACAATTCCGAAAAGTTCGATTATTTAAGTTTGAGGAGCTGTGACGTCATAGGAGACGAAGGCATTTCATTGGACGAGAATGACCACACCCGAGGCTGAAGGGCGTTACATGAGATAACAAGGGAGGGAAAGTAAGTAAGGAGAATGTGAAGGGGAGAAATGAGGAAGAAGAGAGAGAAGGGGGTAGTTTTTTTTTTTTTTTTTTAAATAAACACAGAGACTGACCGATAGACAGATAGAGAGAGGGAGAGAGAGGTTTCATGAGATAATAAGGGAGGGAAAATAAGTGAAGGGGAGGAATGAGAAATAAGAGAGAGAAGAAAAGAATGTAGGAAAGAGAGAGAATTCCTGACAGACAGACAGACAGACAGACAGATTAGTTAGAGAATGACTGCGATATATATATATATATATATATATATATATATATATATATCGCAGTCATTCTCTTATATATATATATATATATATATATATATATATACAGAGAGAGACAGATAGATAGATAGGTACGAACAAGACTGACCGACTTTTCGGAAGGGTTTCCAAGTATTTTACAAGCAGATAGGAAATTCGGGGACAAAAAAAACTTATCGTCTGCTTTTTTTTTTTTTGCCCTTTAACAAGCGGACCACTTTACTTAAGTAGTGCCTTGTCTTCCATTTTAAATCCTACAACAAACATTAAGGAAGCAAATAGGAAATCGGGGAGGGCGGTGAATGAAAACTAATCGTCTTCTTTGCTTTGTTCAATAAGAAATGAAGAAGAAGTTGAAAAAGAAGAAAAGAAAGCGAACGAGTCAGACAAGCATTTTTCTGTGAAAAAAGAAAATGGCGAAGAAATGATAAAAATGATTTCGAATCAAGCGAGAGAGAGAGAGAGGAAGGGGGGATTTCTTTTTTCTTCGCTTTTAAAGGAACAAAGAGATAGACCGATAGATAGACCGATAGATACGAACAAGACTGACCGACTTTTCGGAAGGGTGTCCAAGTATTTTACAAGAAGATAGGAAATTCAGCGACAAAATAACTTATCGTCTGCTTTATTCAATAACAAATCAACAAGTTGAAGACAACGAGTCAGACGAACATTTTTCGATTAAAAAAGAAAAAAGTTTTCCAAATTAAATTAAATTTTTTTTCGGGAGAGAAAAGAAAAAAATGGATTTAATAAAGAGATTTTTTTTTTTTTTCAGACTTAAAAACCGCCTTGCGTCGTAGTGGTTTTCTTGCCTTCATTGGGGTTGAAATGATTAAAAAAAAAGGAAGAAAATGTCTCGTTGTGTTGATGGAAACATTAAAGAAGAAGGTTGAATGATTTGGAGAAACGATAAGAAAATTCTTACTTACATTTGATTTTGATTTCACTTTTGGGATGAAAAGAAGCGAGACGGAAACAAAACACGTCTTGTCTGTCGAATTTTCTGAAAGCAAACTGCAAAGGGCGTCGGCCGTGCGGATGACGTCATCGGAATACACGGCATTTCATTGGACGAGAATAATCACGCCACTGGACACGAGAGTTTCATTACGTGTTATACATGAGAGAAAGAGGGGGAAAGAGAGAAGCAAGAGAGAAAACATGTAACGATGAGAGAGGGGCGAATTCTCTTCTCTTCTTTCCTTTTTCCTTTCAAATAACTCACGACATTTAATCATTTGAAAAAAATACTATCAACTCTTTTATTAATTGTTGGTAAAATAAAATCAAAAATTTATTAAAAATAAAAAAGTAGTATAAAATAAAAACACGACTATGTAATATTTTATTAGTTAATACTAGTATAAAATAAAAACAACTATATAATATTTTATTAGTTAATACTAGTATAAAATAATTAATTAAATTTATTTTTTGTGCAAAATAAAAAAAATCTTTTTTATTTTCACAAATAAAAATTCTTATTGTAAAATGTAAAAATCTTTTTTATTTTATATTTTGACACATTTAATTAATTTTTATTTTAAATTATTTTATATACTGACTAATAATTTTTTTTATAAACAGATACAAATTTAATTATTTCCCATTAATTCTTATAAGAAATTAACAATAAATGTTAAAAAAGAAATTTGATTCGGGTTTATAAAATGACTTGTATTAAAGTAATATTTTATCGGTAATAAGTAATATTATTAAAGTATTAAGTAATATTACTAAAAAGTATTTAGTAATATTTTATCGGTAATAAAAACGAAAAAGATTCTCTTGTTTTTTGACTGATGGAATTAAAAGGAAAGCCGAAAATATTTCTATTAATGAAAAAACTTTTCAACTCTGGTGTTTAATACCAAAAAAAGGTGAAAATAATTTTGATGGAATCGTCAAAAATCTAAAAAGTCTTTTGAATTTCATGATTTTGAAAGAAAGACAAAATGAAACTAATTTTATTAGTGAAATTCCGGGAAATGTGAATGTCACCAACACGAAACTAGTAAACAACTTATGACTCATCAGGAATTTCCGATGACCTCTCACCTCGAACAAAGGTCAACAGACAGACAGACAGATAGATAGATAGATAGATAGATAGATAGATAGATAGATATGAACAAACTAAGATATATAAACAGACAGACGAACATAAAATAATATAGAGAAAACAATGTGGACATTTGTTGACTGGCAACGAAATACACATGACCCCACCCCCTCGCACACACACATTATACATAAGGGTGGGTGAAAAATTTAAAAAGAATAAAAACACTAGTACAAAATATTTTATTAGTCAGTACTAGTATAAATTGTTGGAACTTATTTTTTGTGCAAAATATAAAAAAAATTCTTATTTGCACAAATAAAAATGCTTACTTAAAATGTGAAAATCATTTATTTTAGATTTTTAAACTTTTTAATTAATTATTATTTTTAATTATTTTTTACTATTAACTAATAATTTTCGTAAACGGATACAAATGTAATTAGTATATTTGTGATTAATTCTTATAAAAATTAACAAGTTATTAATGTTAAAAAGGTTAAAATTGAAATTCTTCTCGGGTTTAGTAGAAGAGGACTTTAAGATTCGGCAATAAAAACGAAAAAGAAACTCTTCTTTTTTGACTCATAGAATTAAAAGGAAAACCCAAAATACAGAAGAGCATTTTTTATTGGTTTCTTCGTAACAAAGATGGCTGGGAATCACTGGGTTGTAACAATCGTTTGCATGTAATTTCTACACTGACCAAAGCCCAAAATAAGGGCACACCCACCTATTTCTGTGTCAGCATACCTTCCCCCCATCTTTCTTCTTGATTAACAATTGCCAACACGGAGTAAACAAATTATGATTCATCAGAAATTTCCGATGACCTCTCCCATCGATCAAAGGTCAACAGATAGATAGAGAGATAGATAGATAGATAGATAGATAGATAGACCTCCAACATTGACAAGATAAGCTAGTGTTTTCTAATGCATGCCGACATCAACTTAATTTCTCAATCAGAAATATCTCGTTTGTCCTGACAGTGAAGAAGAAAAAGTTATGCAGGCGAGATAAGGTTGTTTGTCGTTTATAAGAAAAGCTTATATATTGTCCTCATTTCAAATGCAGTCACCTTACCTTGACACCCATGGACATTGGATGTCTTACTTTATCATTGGTTACATAAAAAGTAGAAGGGGTAATGCAGGAGAGATAAGCTCTTCTGTCAGTGATAAGAAAAGTTTAGACATTGCCCTCATATCAATTGCCGACAAACCATTGGCAATTGTTGTCTCCCATCTTATCTAACATTTACAACTATGGACATTGGATGACATTCATAAACAATAATTTTCGTCTACATTTGGAAAGCGTCCATATTGTATTTTTACAGATAGAGTTTTATTTTATGAAATTAATTTTAAAATATTTTCCTTTCTTTTTTAGTAAATGTAAAATCGTGCCACGTCAACTAAAGAGTCAATGGATTCTATTTCTTCTGAAAGGATATCAAACCATTCATGCAATAAAACAAATAATGTTTTTATATATAAAAAAACCCCACTTTGATCAGTTTTGTTCTTAATTCAGTTTTGTTTTGTCATAAAAAGGAAGAGAAAAATGATATTTTGATAAAACAATTTCTTTCAAATTCCGATCACAAACGAAAATTTTTTTGTCAATTTGACACAAAGAAAAAAATCTCTTTTTTTGTGTGTTAATAATTTTTTGGGTTTTTAAAAATGGCGAACATTTTCTTCGTGCCAAAAAGAAAAGTCTTCCCCGCCTCGACCCCCAAGGACAACAAAACAACTAAAATGTCTTCGAGGAGGCGACACATGTCCGCCGGGCAGAATCCCTCTCCCCCGTCTATTAAGCGACATTGGCTGACCAATTCCCCAGATTCACCGAATTCTTGAATCGATTCGCGATCAAAATCGGCAACAAAGACATGATTGTCTTCGTCGCTGGCGACAATCGATGAAATCCACCGCGGGTTCGATTCCTGCAGATGGCATTCTCCTTCCAGCTGCAAATACCCGGATGTCTCTACTGTCCAATCGATCATTTCTTTCTTCAGTGACTCTAGGGAGTCGTGACACCATTTCGGAAATGTCGCCAAGCAATGGACTTTCTCGGGCGGAGCAAACGATTGGTGGAGCCGCGTAGAAAACTCCGCTCCCACCAACCTCAATCCACAAACGACGTCCTCATCGTCGACGTCGTCCGTCAACAAATGTCGCAATGTGTGGCGCCAGATTTTCACCTTCCCCAAAAGGTCTTCTCTCTCCTTGAGGGAGAAGCGTCATTTTCTCTCCAGTTTGGATGCCGCCGTTCTCATATTGTCGCACAGCTCTCCCAACTTGAGCCGTGCCTTTTCCAGGAATGCCTCAAAATCCTGCCAGAGTTTTGAGCATTCGGAATCGCAATCCGTTGACAGTTGCTCAATGGATCGCCTCGTCTGCTCGTTCGTCGCCCGGATGCGGCTTTCGAACTGGCGGAGTTCCTGCTCCAAAATGGTGCCGCGCTTCTTCTCCTTCGACGCCTCCTCCATTACCGACAGCGGACGAGGCGCACACTGCGAGGAGGCAGTCACGTGATCCTTGTAACATGCGTTACATAGGCACACGTTGCACCGTTTGCAGAAGGCGTCCTTGGACTGGCGATGCCGCCGACAGTCTTCCGTCGTGATGACCCGGATGGCCTCTACCCTCGACAAACCCGACATGTCTTTGGTTTCGGTGTTAAGGTTGAAACTTCTGATGGAATCTCTCGCAGGTCTGGCATAAGATTTTCTGGTATTCCTGGCACCAAATCTGTCCGGTCGATTCTATGCTGTCTTCTGAACACGTATCACAGTTCAATTTGCTGGATTCCAGGTGACGGCGCCTCAAAGACTTCACCAAAAATGGTGCCAGTCTCAACTCGTCACCGGTCGCAGGATGTTGACAGTGGGGACACAGGCCATTTCCTCCAAGAATCATCTCAACACACGGTCCGCAGAAAGAATGAAGACATGACAATGTCTTCGATGCCAAGTCCAAGAATTGGTCACATTTCGAACATTGGAATGTCTTTTCTTCACTCACATTGGACGTCATTTGCAAATTTCTTCTGAAGATAAAATCAAGCTGACATTTTTTCTCCTTTCTTCATTTCAAAGTTCCAAATCAAAAAGACGAAAAATGTCCAAAATGACCCAAAATGTCGAAATTTTACAAGAAAAACAGAGAGAGAGAGAGAGAGACAGACAGACAGACAGAGAAGTGAAGAGGAGGAATGAGGGATAAAGTGAAAGAAAGAAGGTGTATGAAAAAGAGAGATAGGATTTTCCCCCTTTTCTTTTTAGAGAGAGAGAGAGAGCGAGCGAGAGAGAGAGAGGTGGATAGATAGATAGATACTAAAATCACAAATAAATGACGAGGAGGAGAAATGGTGGGGGTGTGAATGAAATATTGAGAGAATGGGGAATGGAGATTGTTGATATCAATGAAGAATGGGAGGGAGAGAAGAGCAGTGTGAGAAAGGGAAGGAAAGAAAGGGTAAAAGAAATGAAATGAGATGGGAGAGACAGAGAGAGGTTGATCTAATTTCCCGCCTTCACAGTCACAT
The DNA here is from genome assembly GCA_964036315.1 of Acanthosepion esculentum. NCBI lineage: Eukaryota > Metazoa > Mollusca > Cephalopoda > Sepiida > Sepiidae > Acanthosepion > Acanthosepion esculentum. Next base: position 67,180,468 of record OZ038517.1, on the reverse strand, counting down.
TTAACATTCTCTTTTCATCAATTCTAATATTTTAAAATTTTAATATTTCTTCTGATTATTTTTAAACTTCTTTGAAAAAGACACGTACAAGATGAAGACATTTTTTACCACTTCCTAAGTTTGTTTTTATCTTCTTTGCTAATCATAACCTAGTATGGCACAAGGCCAATTGAAGCAAAGAAATTAAGCACTACTTAAATAAAGTGGTCCACTCATAAAAATGCCGAAAATGATTGACTTTTTTCCGCTTCGTTTAAAGTAAAATCGACACAGTGCAGAATCGATCCCTCATTTTTTGACACATTTACTGGACTTTTACCTCAAAATTCTACCTCAGGTTCAAAATAAATTTTAAAAATTGAAAAATCTTTCTTGAAGCTTTTATTTTAGATTTAAGTCTAAATTAAAAGATTACATCATATTTCCAGTCAGCAATATATATATATATATATATATATATATATATATATATATATATATATATATATATATATATATATATATATATATATATATATATATATATATATATAATCAGCAATATTTAAATATAAAATAAAAGCTTAATGAAAGATTATTCAAATTTCATTTGTTTTCACAATATATATATATAGGAATAAAGTGTCGCTGCCGTCACTGGAGTTTGAACACAGATCACCAGTGAGCAAACATAGGTGATACCATTTTGAATAAGCAGATCACATGGCCATAAAGGAAACGCATATATATGCGAATTAGCAAGGCGTCTAATGGATCAGTCTTTCTACTCTATCCTCTGTTACTATACGGATCGCTATTCTCTATACTATTTCTCTATACGGATCACTATAAGGCTTACTATTCGATCGAGTATTATCGAGCAAGTACAATTAGTGCGAGTGTTATTCGAAGGCGTCTGACACCAGTATTGTTCAACGGCGTTACTAGAGCTGTCTCTGCGATTACAAAGTCTCTACTACAGCGACCATTACAAAAGTGACAATGAGTATTCATTGACATCACAAAAGTGGCAACGTGTGTTCGTTGACATCACAATATATATATATATACACGACATCGAATAGAAATCCAAATTTACCCCATTTACCCATTACAAGACTTACTTGTTGGCATTGTCAACTCAGAAGTGTGGCGAAATAAAATAGGATCTTAGAACTTAAACATTTAAAAAATAAAAGAAAAAGAATAGGAAAGAGAAAGAGAAAAAGAAAGAAGGAAGAAAAAGAGAAAAAGAAAAAAGAAAGAAAGAAAGAAGGAAAAGTGAAAAAGAAAAAGAGAAAAAGAAAGAAAGAAAGAAAGAAAGAAGGAAAAGAGAAAAAGAAAGAAAGAATGAAAAGAGAAAAAGAAAAAGAAAGAAAGAAGGAAAAGAGAAAAAGAAAGTAAGAAAGAAAGAAAGAAAGAAAGAAGGAAAAGAGAAAAAGAAAGAAGGAAAAGAGAAAAAGAAAAAGAAAGAAAGAAGGAAAAGAGAAAAAGAAAAAGAAAGAAAGAAGGAAAAGAGAAAAAGAAAAAGAAAGAAAGAAGGAAAAGAAAAAGAAAGAAAGAAAGAAAGAAGGAAAAGAGAAAAAGAAAAAGAAAGAAAGAAAGAAGGAAAAGAGAAAAAGAAAAAGAAAGAAAGAAAAGGAAACTGTAGATGTGAATATAGACATAAAAAACTGCAAATATCATGGGAGGTGACGTTGGAATGTATGGTTGAAAAAGACAGTTAAAATAACCTTGACTTATTTATTTTTTTAACACTATTCAATTAATTATTACTTATAATTATTTTAATACTAATCATTTTTTATAAACGGATACAAATACAATTTACACGTCCATTTCACATTAATTCTTATAAAAATCAATAATTAATTTAAAAAAATAGTAAAATTGAAAGAATTTCCAGGTTTAATTCAAGGTGACTTTAACATCGTTAATAAAAACGAATAATAAACACTTTTGTCATCATGTAATTAGAAGAAAACATAAATATTTATATTAATGAGAAACTTTATTTTGATTTAATGACGTCAGCATAATTTGGATTGAATCGCAAATACTCTAAAAACTCTTTTGAATTTCTTGACTTTGAAACAAAGACAAAGTTAAACTAGTCACGTTGATGAAATGCCGGTAAATGTGAATTTCAACAACATGAGATTCAGATAGATAGATAGATAGATAGATAGATAGATAGATAGATAGATAGATAGATAGATATGAAAAGGGATAGATAGATAGATAGATAGATAGATAGATAGATAGATAGATAGATAGATAGATATGAAAAGGGATAGATAGATAGATATGAAAAGAGATAGATAGATAGATAGATAGATAGATAGATAGATAGATAGATAGATAGATAGATAGATAGATAGATAGACCTCAAACATAGAAAAGATAAGCCAGTAATTTCTAATGCATGAGATCATCAACTCTTTTCTTCTCCAGAAAGTGATTGTTTGTGCTTACAGAGAAGAAGTAATGCAGGCGAGATAAGTTCCTTTGTCAGTGATAAGAAATGTTTAGACATTGCCCTCATTTCAATTGCAGTTAAACCAGATAATCTATTGTTATCTTCACCTTATCTAACCTTTACAGCTATGGACATTGGATGACATTCTTTTCACTGGTTTCATAAATAATAATTTTCGGCTACATTCGGAAAGCATCCATATTGTCTTTTTACAGATATTTATAGCTGAATTTTGATATATGTACCCAAATATTTCTAAATAAACTTTTGTATTGCTATTATTCAATTTTACAATTACTTTCAAATTACCTACTTGTATTTTCTTACGTCTAATCATTTTACTTTATTCATTGTCTTATCTTTTATTCCAAAATACTTTCCCAATGTTACTTTGATGCTTACGTCAACCCATTTCAAAATAGCAGTTGGTCACATTTTTCATTAATTAAATTAATTTTTCATTCGAATAATAAATATATTTTGTGAGTTCTTTCTTAGGATTTTCTTCTTCAGAAATGACATGCGTTAATTTCTGATTTGTTAATTTTTATATGAAATGAAAATCTTGTATGAAAACGAAATCAATAAGTTTATTTTTACCAAAGAAATTTCGGCCATATTTAAACAACGGACCCGCCCAAAAGAGTTCTTCAAAAGGACGGTTATTCCTTTGACACTGCTATTAATGTATACACTTTTCCCCTCCTCCGTTTATTTACTAGATTATAAAAAGATGTGAACCAAGTACAATGTGGTATTTATTATTTAACTATTATAAAAATTTATTATTAACCATTTTATAAAAAATTAATTTGAAAAGAAAACTTTTTATTTAGATTCATAAAAATTACAAAATCATCGAAATATTTTACAATTTTATGAATAACTATGAAAGAATTCTTTTAGGTAAGACCCGTTAAAAATAGAGACATAAGGGAAAATATGTCGTCCACCCAATGAATAGGGAAATACTAACTTGAAATATTGAGTTTTTGTGGTAAAATGGTAAATAATCAATATTTTATTAGAGTTGGTTCACATAATTTTATAATCTTGTAAATATAAATTATTCTTTTAAGCAATCTAATAAATAAATTATTTAAATTCTCAAGATAAAGACAATTTATATAAAACCATTTTCATATGTTTGTGTTTTATTAAAATTCTAGTCAGTGTTTTTAAAAACAATGGAAATACCGAGGGAGTCAAAAGTAACAGCGTTGTCAAAGAATAACTGTAATTTTGGCAGAGAGGTTTTTTTTTCTTTTTTTTCTTTTTCGGGGACGTAGGTTAACATTGCCGAAATCTTCACAGGATCTTAAGATAACATAAATAACGCTAAAAAAATTATAACCTGTTAGGCAAGAGTTATTTCCCTTGTTATACAAAAGTTTGTTAAAAATGGTTTAACAGGAAATGATTTACTGAAATCATTTTCAAATGTTTTAATCTGAGTCTAAACAAAAAATATAAACAAATTCTCCAGAATGCTTCAAATAATACAATTTAGCTGCTTTCAGTTCATTTTCTTAAAAGGATGGAAAAGTGATAAAAAGATTTTACAATAAAATGAATTTAATTTAATTTGAAAACGTTTTCCTTTTCTTTTCGTAAATTCAAAATCGTGCCACGTCAATTGAAGTCAATAGATTCTATTTCTTCTGAAAGGATATCAAACCATTTATGCAATAAACAAATATTGTTTTTATATAAAACTCCACTTTGATTAATTTTGTTCTTAATTCATTTTTGTTTTGTCATAAAAAGGAAGAGAAAAATGATATTTTAATAAACAAAATATTTTCATATTTCTTTGAAAATAATAGATAATAATATTCACCCTATTTACATTCGGAATATTGTCCTCATCTTTGTTGTTGCTATCACAAAGTTTCGACCGTTGGACCCTCTGGCCATCATCAGGTGTTTATCGATCTGGGTAACCTACAATGAATTTTGAGTTGTCTCCTTTATTTAATCGACGGGTGTAGATTGTCTTAATCCCATTGCACATGTCTGGCGACATCTTGTCTCGTTTTTAATCCACTGCTCGTTTATTGCCTGCCAGTTTCCACGCAATACAAGTCGGCAGTTGGACCCTCTGTCCTTCATCAGGTGTATATCGATGTGGGTAACCTACAATGAATTCTGAACTGGAAGCTTAAATCGACGGAGGTAGACTGTCCTTACCCCTCTGCTCATGTCTGCCGATATCTCGTCTCGTTTATTGCCCGATTATTCGATTTTATGATTTAGAATTGATAGGCGTTAAATTTTCACTTTAAAATGAAGCGAAAATCTTGAATGAAAAAAATCAATAATTTTATTTTACCAAAGAAATTTGAACAGGAAATGTCTCTAATACAACGGGAAATAACTCTGAATTCATATAAACAGTTCCTAACAGAGTTATCTCCCTTTTCATAACTGCCTAAGAGGAATGAAGCAAAACAGGAAATTATTTACTGAAATCATTTTTAAATATTCTCCGTTTAATCTGAGTCTAAATCTGAAATATAAATAAACAAATTTTTAAGAAGGATTTAAAAATTCCACTTTAGCTTTTTTAATTTTTTCTTCAAAGTTTAGAAAATTGATAAAAATTCATGCAATAAAAAAAATTTGGTTTAATTAAAAAAATTTAGTCATTTTTTTTTTTTTTTTTACACCAAAGAAAGAATTTGACATTCATGAGGGGATGAATGGGGCTGTTTTTAACTCATCGATTATGAAAGGAAGAAACAAAAGAAGAAATAAAGGGAAAAATGAAATGTAGCAGGAAAATTCCATAAATTCGGGGTATCTACTTTAATTTTTTGAACCGTTTTTAAGAAAAATAATGAGATTTATTTCAATATTTTGGTTCCATTTGAAAAGGGAAATTTGTTTAAGAGCCAGTGACACAAGTGAATTTGCTAACCTTCTCCTGATTTTGAATATTAAATAAGTAAGTGCCACCTTTTTTGAAGAAAACTGAATTGTTTTTAACTTTTTTTGAGCCTAAAAAATTGTATTTACTTTTAGAAAAAAGTTATCTACCTTCACGTGAACATTTAAATATGAACAAAAGTAAAATTTTATGCAATTTTATTTGTAAATATTTTATTCTGTTTTCAATGTCTTTTTAATAAACATAAATTTCGTTCAAATTTCACTAAAGAATTTTGATTTTTTTGTTATGTATTTTGCACTTGAAGAATATTCTGGATAAGAGAGGTGACGCCCTCTCTTCTCTCACTCTCTACCCAGAAAAAAAAACTCTTTTTGCCTGTCTCATCACAGATATTTTATGCCCCGGGGTAGTCAACGATGGACAAAAACGGGAAACTTCAAGATGGGATGTGTAGAAATTTGGGTCAATGAAGAGAGTGGAGGTCATCCCCATTGAAGATGCCGCTCTGGACATCATAAGTACATTAACTTCTGAAATGGCTGTAGATGGGTGGGGGTCAGTGTCAATATCGGACACTTGCAGAAGACTGCTTTCCTTGGGACTGTCTGCAGACCCCGAAGAGTTCTTCATGGATATGTGCCACCAAAGTCGTGTATAGTTGGTACTTTGGTTCCATCTCCAGTAAAATCTGATACAGTTGAAGATTATTATTATTATGATTATTATTATGATTTTTTTTTCTTTGATATCTGGCGTTTACACATTTCTTTCCGGGTCTCGCCAAGGGACCTAAGGTTAGAAATGGCATCATGACACTTTCCAATGCAAATAAATAAATAATTACATAAAGTCCTCCGTAAAGTGTGGGCTGTACTTGTCAGAATAATTTTTTGTATCTCTTTCAGGCATGGACTTCCAGGGATCCCTTCAATTAGTCTACTGGAATCTTTTCCAACCAGTCCAAGGGCTCCAACTACAACAGGGATTGTTGATGTTCCCATGTGCCACATTTTTGAGATTTCTATTTCAAGGTCCTTGTATTTTGACAGCTTTTCGAATATCTTCAAAGATACATTGCAGTCTGCAGGGACTGCCATATCAATAAGGAGGCACTTATTTTGTTTGTGGTCTTTAATAACAATGTCTGGGCGGTTGGCTTTGATTGTTCTTTCAGTGTGTATTGTGTAGTCCCATAGAATTGTAACAGGTCCTATCTCCGTAACCGGGTCTGGGTGGTGTTCGTACCAGTTTCTTTCAGTTTCCTTCCCGTAGGAGTTGCAAATTTTCCAGTGCAGATATTGGCCCACTCTGTCATGCTGGTTTTTTTACGCAGTGGGTGCCAATATCGTCCAACCAAGATGATCAATGGTTTCTGGATATTTATCACAGAATCTACATTTGGGGCGAACACAATATTTTAGTATATGTGCTTGATAATTCCTAGTTAACAAGCACTGGTCCAGTGCAGCAAGGATAAAACCTTCAGTTTCAGCTTTCAACCCTGTACTACGTAGCCACTGATGGGTGCGGTTTTTGTCTACGTCAGCTTGTTTGGTACCATCAGAGTATTGGCCGTGGAGCGGTTTATCTTGCCATTGTTTCTGTATCTGGTCGGTTGCATTTGTCTTTGCTTTCTTCTTTTAAGTATTTTGCAGCTTCGGCCGGTGTACAGTGATGTATTTGCATTTCTGCGCCCATTTGAAACTCCATTTTGAACTTGTCGGCTTCCTTTACTACAGAGTAAAGACACTTACTACTTTCATGTTCCTTGACACATTATTATTATTATTATTATTATTATTGATTTTGTTGTTGTTGTTTCTGTTTATTTCTTTTGATTTCTTCTTTTGTTTCAATTATTTACAAAGTCTTTTAATTGAAACCTAATTGCAAATGAAGGTTTTTCATACGGAGTTATTGAAGGAGTTTTTCTAACTATGTCATCAGTCCTCATTAACACAACACAATCTTTTCTGTATCTGTCTATATTTCTGAGATGAGGTATTATGTACATTATTTAAATTATTCGGTCTATTGTCCTGATTTTGTCACCATATTTATTACAACGTTTCGGCCTGTTGTACGCTCCGGCCTTCTTCGGGTGTTTGGAATGTCGAACTGAACCCTTTATTTCGCTCACTGGAGTAGACTGTTCTAGTTCCACGTGCCATGTCTAATGGATGTCAGTCATCAGTTATCTCTTGTTAATTTCCCTCTGAAAGTTCTCCACTGCCTTAGCCGGGTATTGAACTTACACTCTTTGGGTCCTCTCACTGGATCTAACTAACGCCTTTATCCACGGTGCCATGTCTCCTTCAGGACACATGGCACCGTGGATAAAGGAAAATTTGGAACTAGAACAGTCTACACCAGTGAGCGAAATAAAGGGTTCAGTTCGACATTCCAACCACCTGAAGAAGGCCGGAGTGTACAACGGCCGAAACGTTGTAATAAATATGGCGACAAAGATGAGGACATTAGTCCGAATAATGTAAATAATGTACAATCTTTTCTATTTAATATTCTGTTGGTGTCACACGTTCACATCGTCTGGCCTTCAGGCATTCGGGCCAATGAAGCTCCTTCCAACTCAAGAACTTTTCAAAGAATCCCTGCAGAGTAAATGATTGCAGTTTTTGGAGGACTACAATCTTCGTCTCAATTCCAATTCTTTTTAAGCAATTTTACAATTTTCTAGATGATGTTCCTAGCGCAGCCATTACTACAGCAATTAGTCCTACATTCATCTTCCATAGATTCTTCAGTTCCCTAGCAAGATCCGGGTATTTTTCTATTTTGACAAACTCTTTGTAGTCCACTCTTGTATCATAGGAAAAATCAAAGTCAATTCTTCTTATCTATAACAATAGCTTCAATGACATGATCTGTTTTAGAAGCACAGAGCCCCGGATCTTATTGTTATAGATCAGGAGAAGAGAAAGTGTCAAGTTATTGACGTTACTCTTCCATATAATAAACAACTCTTTATGATTTAGTTATTATTTATTATTCTAGTGGGGAGGGGAACATTGTCATATCTCAGCTGCTTTTGGCAGCTTAGGGACATAACGATTGGCTCAGCCGATGGGCTGTTTCAAGATTTGCCCTTCAAGATTTTGGTACCTCTATATTTTTTCCTGATCTACCATCACAAATTTCTCTTATCCCAATGTACTACAACATATATTAGAATCTATTCATGGCTGGTCTTGTGCACAAGTGTTATATCAGGGCGAGTATTTTTTTATATTCTTTCTGTTCCTCTCCTTGGCACGACTGAGAAATGTGCACAAATTACTCCTTAAATAAACGAAATTATCCTAAACCCTGGGGGTGAATTCTATTCTGTCCCCCATCCCAGCCTTGAAAATGTCCAGCAAAACTGGCAGTGAAAATTTCAAATAACATTCAAGGAAGCTAAGCTGAGGAAGAAGAAAAGGAAAAGATTCGTTAAAAAAAGAAGGAAACGAGTGGCGAACTGCTACGTGATTATCTGCCCTCCTCAATGGCAGTGGAGATGAAGAGGGGGCTAGAAGTGATATGTGGCTCTACCGGAGGATGCTGAGGATACCATGGGGGGAAATATGTGAGCAACTATGAGGTTTTGGGTCAAATGGAAACAAAAACGAAACTAATACTTAACATCAGGGAGAGACAGTTGACGTTTCGGTGTTTGGTGGGGGGGGGGCATAATGAGGACGGAGGGCTCGGAAAATTTGATCCTCACGGGACAGATAAAAAGGGCAGGAGGAAAACAGCGCATGACATTGTTGGGGAGCTTGAGTAAAGGGAGGGCGGAACAGGGCTTAGGAGAAATAACAGTAAGACAAAGTTTATTAAGAGGCAGTAAGGGAAAGGAAGTTGTGGAGAGCCATGATCGAATATGTCTTGTGGCGATACAGCACATACTGAAGATCGGAAAATAGAAGACTTTTAAAAAAGTAAGCGGTATCGAGAGAAAGTAAAGAAAAGCTAAAAACAGTTTTTTGGCGGGGGAGGGAAGTATTTGATCAGTAATGATGATGATGATGATGATGACGAGATCACGACGACATTTTCTTTCTCTCTCTATTTTTAATCACATTAATGAGGATGATGATGATGATATTACGAGTCCATTTTTCTTTTCTCTCTGTCGCCCTCCGCTCCCTTCAATTCCAACCTGCCCTTCTATTCCGATCCCGAGAGAAGGCGGTTGTGGCTCTCCACAGACTCCTCCTCTTTCTGCAATGTCTGTGAAGTGGCCATAAATACAAAAACCTACTTGGAATTTCCGACTTAACCCCCCACCCCCCCCCAAAACGCCAGTTTCTCGTTTTTACATATTCTCTACAACTCGCCCCCTTCCAGCCCGTCGCCAGTCCTCCTTGTTTATATTTTATTCCTTGCAAATGTCAGTCTGGAAATAGTTTCAAACAAATAAGACAATTTTCAGAAAAATAACAACCCCCGCCCCTCCTGAAAAAAAAATTGACAGAAAAAACAAAGAAATAAAAGAGAGAAAGAAAAACAAATGAAAAAAAGAAAAAGAAAGAAAAACAGAAGAAAAAGAAAAAGCAAAGAAAAAAGAAAGAAAAAGAAATCAAAAAAGAAAAAGAAAGAAATTATTTTATTTTATTTTTTGACTGATCTCATATTGTTATCCTTCGAAAAATTGTATATTTTTTTGGAAAAAGTTTAAAAATCAATGCAAATCAATTTTATTGATTTGCATAAATTTTGCATAAATTCAAAAAATGTCGATCCATCGAAATTGGTTTCGATCCATGAAAAAAAAAATGCCTCGACTCATATTACGAAACTGAACATTTCTCCACATTTATTTAACACGACTCATATTGTTAAATGATCGAAAACAAAAAATAAATTGCAATAAAATAAATTTTATTTGCAAACAGAAAAAAATAAAAATGAAAATTAATTTTCAATAACTTTTCTCCATCGCTTTTTAAAGAAAGAAACAATTTTGGGCGGGAAATAAAAAATCGTCGTAAAATAAGATTTTTTCGGAAATTTGTGCAAAGTTTTTTTGGCAAAACAGAAAAATTCCTTCTTTGGTTGAAAAATAAAAATTTCCAAAATCATTTTCACAAAAATCGGAAATGTGAATTATTTGAAAGGAAAAAGGAAAGAAGAGAAGAGAATTCGCCCCTCTCTCATCGTTACATGTTTTCTCTCTTGCTTCTCTCTTTCCCCCTCTTTCTCTCATCTATAAAACGTAAAGAAACTCTCGTATCCAGGGGCGTGATTATTGCCGTCCAATGAAATGCCTTGTATTCCGATGACGTCATCCATACGGCCGACGCTCTTTGCAGTTTACTTTCAGAAAATTCGACAGACAAGACGTGTTTTGTTTCCGTCTCGCTTCTTTTCATCCCAAAAGTGAAATCAAAATCAAATGTAAGTAAGAATTTTCTTATCGTTTCTCCAATTCATTCAACCTTCTTCTTAAATGTTTCCATCAACACAACGAGACATTTTCTTCCTTTTTTTTTAATCATTTCAACCCAATGAAGGCAAGAAAGCCACTACGACGCAACGCGGTTTCTAAGTCTGAAAAAAAGAAAAAAAATATCTTTATTAAATCCATTTTTTTCTTTTCTCTCCCGAAAAAATTGAATTTAATTTGGAAAAATTTTTCTTTTTTAATCGAAAAATGTTTGTCTGACTCGTTGTCTTCAACTTCTTGATTTGTTATTGAATAAAGCAGACGATAATTTTTTCCCCCCAGATTTCCTATCTGCTTCCACAATGTTGTAAGATTATAAAGGGAAGACGAGGAACTACTTAAATAAAGTGGTCCGCTTGTTTTTTTGTTTAAATAAGATAAAATTTATTCTTTTAAAATCTGTTCACTGAAGTCGTATTTAGCAGTATGTCTATCTATCTCAGTCCTTTTCATTATCTATCTATCTATTTATCTAACTATATATATATATATATATATATATATATATATATATATATATATATATATATATATATATATCAGTCCTTTTCATATCTATCTATCTATCTATCTCAGTCCTTTTCATCTCTATCTATCTATCTATCTATCTATCTATCTATCTATCTCAGTCCTTTTCATATCTATCTATCTATCTATCTATCTATCTATCTATCTATCTATCTATGTGTCGGTATTTATTCAAAACAAAAAGAAAATACCTCCCCTTCTCTCTCTCTTTCTCTCTTTAATACAACTCTTCCTTCTCTCTATAATTCTTCTTTCCTCCCCTTCACTTACTCTTCCCTATTTTCCTTCACGTGTCATCTCATATAACTCCCTTCAGCCCGGATTGGGTGTGGTCATTCTCATCCAATGAAATTACTTTGGCTCTTATGACGTCACAGCCCCTCAACCCACGTCACTAAAACAACGAGAAATCCTGTTTTTATTGGTTCAATGATTTTTAACCGAATTCATATTGAGAGAAAAACGTTTTCTTTTTCTTTTTATTCTAATCCACCCCTCTCTCTCTGTCTACCTCTCTCTCTTCCTCTCTCTCTCTCTCTCTTTTATGTTGGTGTATCTATCAATTCATTTGTATATTTATTTAAAAGATAAAGGAAAAATAATCTCCCCCCTCTCTCTCTCTTTCGTACAAATTTTCCTTCTCTCTATTTATTTCTGATTCCTCTCTTTGGCTGTTTTCCCTCCGTTCTATCTATCTATCTATCTATCTATCTATCTATCTATCTATCTATCTATCTATCTATCTATCTATCTATCTATTTGTCGGTATTTATTTAAAAGAAAAAGAAAATAGCTTCCCTTCTCTCTCCCTCTCTCTCTCTTTCTCTCTTTAATACAACTCTTCCTTCTCTCTATTATACATCTTTCCTCCCCTTCACTTACCTCTTCCCTATTTCCCTTTCCTTGTTATCTCATATAACTCCCTTCAGCCCGGATTGGGTGTGGTCATTCTCATCCAATGAAATGCTTTTGGCTCTTATGACGTCACAGCGTCTCAACCCAAATAACTAAAACAACGAGGAATCCTGTTTTTTATTGGTTGAATTTTTTTTTACCGAATTCATATTGAGAGAAAATTGTTTTCGTTTTATTTTTATTCTCTTCCACCACTCTCTCTCTCACTTTCTCTCTCTTTCTCTCTCTCTCTCTCACCCCCCTCTCTCTCTCTCTCACCCCCCTCTCTCTCTCTCTCTCTTTTATGTTGGTCTCTCTATCCATTTATCTGTATATTTATTTAAAAGGTGAGGGAAAAAATCCCCCCTCTCTCTTTCTCTTTCCTCCAAATATTCCTTCTCTCTATTTATTTCTACTTCCTCCCTTTCACTCTTTTCCCTTCTATCTATCTATCTATCTATATCGATCTATTTGTCGGTATTTATTTAAAACAAAAAGAAATAGGTTCCCTTCTCTCTCTCTTTCTCTCTCTCTCACTCTTACTCTCTTTAATACAACTCTTCCTTCTCTCTATTATCCTTCTTTCCTCCCCTTCACTTACTCTTCCTTATTTTCCTTCCCTGTTTATCTCATTTAACGCCCTTCAGCCCGGATTGGGTGTGGTCATTCTCGTCCAATGAAATGCCTTTGTTACTTATGACGTCACAGCCCCTCAACCCAAGTCACTAAAACAACGAGAAATCCTGTTTTGTTATTGGTTAATGATTTTTAACCGAATTCATATTGAGAAAAAAACGTTTTCTTTTTCTTCTCACCCAACCACCTTTCTCTCTGTTTCTCTCTCTCTTTTTCTCTGTTTCTCTCTCTCTCCCCCTCTCTCTGTGTCTCTGAGTGTGTCTGTCTGTCTGTCTGTCTGTCTCTCTCGCTCTCTCTCTCTCTCTCTCTTATTTTGGTCTCTCTAACCATTTATCTGTATATTTATTTAAAAGAGAAGGGAGAAAAAATCTCCCCCTCTCTCTCTTTCGTACAAATTTTCCTTCTCTCTATTTATTTCTCATTCATACCTTTCACTGTTGTCCCTCCGTTCTATCTATCTATCTATCTATCTATATATATATATATATATATATATATATATATATATATATATATATATATATATATATATATATTTGTCGGTATTTATTTAAAAGAAAAAGAAAATACCTCCCCTTCTCTCTCTCTCTTTCTCTCTTTAATACAACTCTTCCTTCTCTCTATAATTCTTCTTTCCTCCCCTTCACTTACCTCTTCCCTATTTTCCTTCCCTGTTTATCTCATTTGACGCCCTTCAGCCCCGATTGGGTGTGGTCAATCTCGTCCAATGAAATGTCTTCGAATCTTATGACGTCACAGCCTCTCAACCCAAGTCACTAAAACAACGAGAAATCCTGTTTTTTTATTGGTTCAGTGTTTTTTAACCGAATTCATATTGAGAGAAAAACGTTTTCTTTTATTCTCATTCACGCCTCTCTCTCTCTCTCTCTCTCTCTCTCTCTCTCTCTCTCTCTCTCTCTCTCTCTCTCTCTCTCTCTCTCTATCTATCTATCTATCTATCTATCTATCTCTTTTATGTTGGTCTATCTATCAATTTATCTGTATATTTATCTAAAAGATAAGGGAAAAAAAATCTCCCCCCCTCTCTCTCTTTCGTACAAATTTTCCTTCTCTCTATTTATTGCTCATTCCTCCATTTCACTGTTTTCCCCCCGTTCTATCTATCTATCTATCTATCTATCTATCTATCTATCTATCTATCTATCTATCTATCTATTTTGCTGATTGAAAATATGAAATTCTATGATTAAATAAAAAAAATGACTTCATCTTGTACGTGTCTTTTTCAAAGAGGGAGGGAGGGAGGGAGAGAGAGAGAGAGAGAAAGAGATAGAGAGAAGGTTTCCAATTTCCCGCCTTCACAGTCACATTTAACATTCTCTTTTCATCAATTGTCATATTTTAAAATTTTAATATTTATTCAGCTAATTTTTTAAAAATGTCTTTGAAAAAGACACGTACTAGATGAAGACATTTTTTATTACCAGTTTATAAGTTTCTTTTTATCTTTTTCGCTAATCATAGACTAGTATGGCACAAGGCCAATAGAAGCGAGAAAAATTAAGCACTACTTAAATAAAGTGGTCCACTCATAAAAAAACGAAAATAATTGACTTTTTCCCGCTTTTTTATAATCAGATCGGCACAGGGCAAAATCGATCCCTCATTTTTTGACACATTTACTGGATTTTTACCTCAAAATTTTAACTTAGTTTTAAAAGGAATTCATTTTATTCATTTATCTTCCGAGCAACCACATGACCAGCAGTTGGGTCTACGGCCTTCTACCAGCACAAGAACCCTCTTCTCCCTGCACATGAGGACATTGGGAATTTCACCGAAGCTGGAGCAACGAAATCCCCAGTTTCTAACCCGTGTTTGCTGTAAACAACGCCAGTAATGGCGGCCGTTCTGTTACCGCGACACGAATGAAGTCAAAGTTATATTGTTATATTGTGTATACTCCTAAACGATAATTGAGATCAAACTTTTATTGTTATTTTCGAAATAATCAGGCAATTTCACGCCATAATGGAACATTTTCATTACAGTTGGCTTTTGGTGATTGTAATGCAAATTAGCAAGATTTTTCCGCATTTTCAATCGAGTCCGTGACCCTGAATTATATTTTGATAACGCAGTTTCTTCGCATCCAAATGACATTGAAAGAAATTTTAGGGATATTATCATAAAACCGCCCTCTGAGAATCCTTTCGAAGTTTAAAAAAACGAATTAGTGCATCAAACTTCAATGTCAGAAGAAAAAAAATTCTCAACTCTTATCGGAAGAGAAACTAGGCGAATGTAAGCTCTCTCAGTTTCTAAGAAGGCTAAAAGAATTAACTGGAAATTATGCTGACGATGCTATAGTTCGTCACATATTTTTGAGTCGACGACCTGAAACGTGGCAGCCATTTCTAATGGCTGAAAAATTAGCTGAAGCTGCTGAGAATATGGCTGACATAACAACAAGAGATGTTTCCATATCTTAGGCAAAAACCCGGGAAAGAATGAGAAAAATGAATCCAGTTGTATTTAAAAATATCGGAGAAGTTGGACATTGAGAGATGAAGGAAAGGTTCGATGTGTCCCGGTCTCTCACGTCGACAGAAGACATTCGAAATCCATTGATGCTTGGAGACACTCTGAATCCAGGTCAAAGGATAGAAGAAAACCTTCCACGTGTTATCTCTAATAAAAATTCGGTGAAAAGGCACCGACCTGTTACCCACCTTGCGATATTAAGAGGCCGGAAAACTGTTAAGCTGGCCAACTTCTTCGACTACTGATGGCAGCGGTTTAATAAAAAGTCGCTCCTTACATATTTATGACGACTCCACAGGCCTAAAATTCTTCATAGATGGCGATGCAGAAATATCGTTATTGCCCGCTATTAATTCAGAAAGACTTAATGAAGTTGATTAATTAAGATTTCAAGCAGTAAACAAGTTTGTCATTAAGACTTATGGCCAGAAATAAATTGGGCTTGATTTCGGCCTAAGGCGAAACTTTGGATATTTTTTATTATTATTAATATTATTATTATTATTATTATTATTATTATTATTCGTTTTTTGCCAAAAAGCTAACCAATACCCAGCTAAGTGCATTCCGGTCGAACTCAGAGAAATATTCTCCAAGTGAAGTGCGACATCTGGACAACTTGCTACAATTTACCTCCGACATCAGACATCTGGAAGAAGTTGAAAACATAACTGCAGATAATATGTCCAGGACCATTAATTAAATTGTTTCAGGAGAGAGAGAGAGAGAGAGAGAGAGAGAGAGAGAGAGAGAGAGAGAGAGAGAGAGAGAGAGAGAGAGAGAGAGAGGAAAAGAAAAGCTTCCTTCAATGCCATTTGAAATTCGCTGCCCTAGCTAAAGACCCCATAAGAGGAGGGTGGGATTGTAATGATGTTTGTACCAAGGACATTAAGGCAGTGAACCAAAAGAAGCAAAATCTAAACACAAAACGCCAATATTTCATTTCTACGCTGATAGCTTAGTCACGCCATTTCATTATTCTAAATAGCCAAAAGGAAAAATAATATTTTGAAATTACCAGAGCTGAATCCCCTATTCTGGGAGGGTTTGGTTATGATGGTTTCATGCCTTTTCTGCAGTGAACCAAAACAACGAAAATCTGAACTCAAGCAACCAATGTTTAATTTCTTCACTGTTAGCATAATCGCGGAAATAATTATTCAAAATCTCCCCTCCCCACCTGAGTATTATAATTTTGAACCTACCCCGGCTGAATCTCCCATCCTGGAAGGGCAGGGTTGTGAAGGTTTCATGCCTTTTCTGTCAAGTTCATTAAGGCAGTGAACTTGGCGTTCTATATTAACAGGCCTCTGCATAACGCAGTGACTTCGATTGACTGGAGGCCGGCTGACAATTAGATCGTTTGAGCGAACTGCTGCGTACTGTGTACTCTTATGTTGTTGGCTCGAGAAATTCAAAGGAATCTTTTAATTTTACCTTTGGTTGGAATATCATTTAACTTATTTATTTGAAGTAAGTATATTTAATTATTTTTTAGTTTGAGTCCATACATTATTTAAATTGTAAAAAGTAAACTTTGGTGCTTAAATTTACTGGCACAAAAAGATTTACTTAAAAGTTTAAAGCCTTAACATTTTTTAATTAAATTTTAATTCATTTTTGGCATTTTCCCTCTTAAAGTTTGTTCAACATTTTTTGATTAAAGTTTAAAGAATTATTTATTAATAAAATGCAATTCTTTTGGAGTAATTTGTGTTATTTTAAGAAGCAAAACAAAACAACGTTTAACAAATTTGAACAGAATTTCATTTAGTAGTTTCTTCAAAGACGTAAAGAAAATATTTTATTTTTATTACAAAATGAATTAAAAATGTTTTGTTTTTTTTCATAAATTCAATGTCATTACTTAATTTGATATTTATTTTTGATTTCGCCAAAAAAACATTGTTAGTATGAATGAAAAGTAAAACATAACGTCTACGAAATTAAAGTTGAATTTTCTCAAGTTTTTAACCATGATAAAAAATTAGCATAAGTCAAGATTTTTCTATTAAAAGTTTAAGTTTGAATAATAAATTTGAATAAAATTTTAATAGAGAAAGGTTCATTAACATTTCTCTATTAAAACTTTATCCAACATTTCCATTAAAAGTAAAAAAAAAACAAACAAAACAAACGAATTTCTTGGCGCTTTTGTTTCCGAAGTTAAAGTTAAAATGATTATTTTTATTACATTAGTCACCATTTGGTGAACTGTAAGTATTTTTGACTTATTAGAATCAAAGAAAAAAATAACAATAATAACATTCAACTTCAAATTGAATTTTTTAATTTCTAGTTTAATGGCACTATGCAACTATTACTAATTTTTGTTTGATTAAAAACAGTTTTATTGTTGATAATTAAACGATTAAATATTGTGCAAAACTGCAAACCTGACAGTTTTCTTCAAACAAAACCATACCCCTCACCATTTTTTTTTTTTTTTAATTAAGAAGTAGATTCTTAAGCTGAAGGCAACTC
Source organism: Acanthosepion esculentum (assembly GCA_964036315.1). NCBI lineage: Eukaryota > Metazoa > Mollusca > Cephalopoda > Sepiida > Sepiidae > Acanthosepion > Acanthosepion esculentum. Next base: position 67,162,621 of record OZ038517.1, on the reverse strand, counting down.
TCTAAAATTTTTGGTTTTAATTAATTGTGTGTATTTTGGCAGGGTGCGTGGATAAAAGCTGTAATTAAGAGTATAATTGATTTAGCTTGAAAATTTACTCCTAAATTGAAGTAGTAAGAGAAATATTTGTTAAAGATTTTTAATCTACCATTTCAGATACTACTTAATTCTTAGCCATGCCCCGGAAGTGCTGTGTGTTTGCTTAGAAAACAAATTACAGAAGCCAGCAAGACAAAACTATGTGTGGTGAGATTAATAAAATACCAGTTTATCGTTTTCCAGAAAACAAAGACGAGAGAGAGCAATGGATAAAATCAGTTCCAAATGCCAATCTAAATGTTACTAACAATACTGTTATTTGTCAACAACATTGGCCTTCAAATTTTGATACCATAAAAGTTAATGGAAAAATACGTCCAAAAAATCCACCATCTGTATGGCCAGGTGTGCCAAATAGTCAAATACCAACACCCTCAGCTGTTCAAAGGGATATAAAAAAACCCTCCAGTACTGTTAGAAATCAAATTGCTGATGAACTTAATGCTTTTTTAGAATTAGATAAAATTAATTATACAAATTTGAAAGAGAGTCTACTTAACAACAAAAAAGACTTTATATGTCCAGTTGTAGCATTTTTGGATGAAAACAATCATCAAAATCTATTGATGGTATTCCTCTCTTTATGTTGAAAATTTATAACAATTTGCGCTTTGAAACATTTCATTATGGAGTTAAGTGTTATATTAGCAGCCTGTCCAAAACTCGTATAAATACAGTTGATACTTGGTCAAAACTGGAAGAAATCATCCGATATTTAAATTCTATGGCTTTTGATCACAAGAAAAATATCCTGAGTCAACAATTTTTAGCAATGGCTCCCAAAATGGTTGGAATAAAATACAGCTCAGATATAGTTGTGCATGCTTTTGGGTACTATGCATGGACATTGTATAATGAATTAAGATATGATTTTCAATTACCCTCATTAGCAACATTAGGAAGGATGACGTCAAAAGTTTCAAAACTTAATGAAAAATCTTTCTTGTTATCTATATTTAATACTCTTAATACCAGTCAAAAAGGGTGCATAATTCTCCATGATGAAGTATATATAAAAAAATGTTGCTATATCTTGGCAAACAACTATTTGTTAAATCAGTTGACAATCCATCTGTACTTGCTCAAACAGTACTTGGTATAATGTTGATATGTCTCAATGGGGGTCCAAATTTTCTTACAAAATTGATTCCCATTTCAAAATTAACATCTGCCTTTTTATTTGAACAAATTGAGTTAACAGTCCAAGCCATCACATCTGTACCAGCTGATGTAAAGGCTATTATATGTGATGGCAACCGCGTACATCAAGCTTTTTTAAAATTATATCCTACACTTCCTGAAAAACCTTGGTTAACCGAAGATAATAAACATTTGCTTTTTGATTATGTTCATCTGTTGAAAAATATTCGCAATTTGTGGCTGACAGAAAAAACAGGAGAACTAATCTTTGATGATGATGGAGTAAGTCAAGTTGAAAAATGGACACATCTTAAACAGTTATATCGTTTTGAATCTGAAAGACTAGTCAAACTTTCAGATTTAAATGAAATATCCATTGCTCCAAAGCCAATAGAAAGACAACGGGTTTCTACTTGCCTCAGAGTGTTTTCTGAAAAAACATATAATGCACTTCTCACTCAGTCTGAAATAAGTGCAGGTAATAATGATACTGCCCTCTTCATAAACAAGGTTTTGACATGGTGGAAAATTTTAAATGTTAAATCCCTTCAAATTGATAAATTACATAATGATCCTCTACAAGCTGAAATCAGATCTCCAAATGACACCCGACTTGATTTTATCATTGAATTTGGTAAAATGGCTCTTAATATGGCTGGCAGTCAAGGTAATTGTAAAAAACAATTACCCCAAAACACTGCTACTGCCATACATCATACTTGCAATGGAATTGTTAGTCTATGTCGACACCTTTTAGCTACAAGTCATAAATATGTACTACTTGGGCAATTTTCAACTGATCCATTAGAAAAAGAATTTGGTAAACTTCGCCAAGGATCAGGTGGCACCTACTTTATAAATGTTCAACAATGTATTGAAAAGCTGCATATTAAGCAGACATCTTTACTTTTAAATCAAAATGTAAATATTGATGAATTTGATGTTAATCCAGGTCACCAATGTACATCTTGTGATTATAAACTTTGTGGGGAACGTTCAGAAATATTTGACAATCTGGAAAATTTAGAACCATCTCTTTCCAATGAAATAAAAATGGCTCTTGTGTACATAGCTGGATATATTACAAGAAATGATAATCAACCCAGTGAATGTGAAACCCATTTTTATTATGAAAAGTATGGAAAATATACCAAATTAAATGACCGTGGAAAACTAAACGTTCCTTCTGACCACACTTGTCAATGGTTATTTTTTTGTTTCATCCTTTTCCATACAATAAAGGAAAAGGTTTGCTATAAATCATTAAGTAACATTTTTATGCTTATTTCTGAGTTTCATTTTTTCAGGATGGAGAAAAAGCATGCTTCTATTTTTGCAAATATAGTTTTAAAAAACTTTTGCAAACATGGCACACCTAGATCAGAAAAAGAACCAGCTCTAAAAGTTTTGAAACTTTCCTAGAATGATTTTGTTTTCTTTGTCTATATTTCTGCGATGATTGATTGTTATATACACACTTCAGCTGATGTCTTCCAGCCTTCTCGGGTTCTGTTTGTCAAACCCAGTAACTGTAATGTAAATTTAAACCAAAGTCTTTATTCACTCACAGGGAATAGATTGAATAAAGGATTCAGTGACACCTGTAAATAATATAAATTTCTGATTCAATATATCTTTTACCAGAAATCATAATTACCCCCTTTGTGTTGTTTAATAATTATCAGTGTTCATAGCAAAAATACATATTTTCATTTATTTATCTTTCAACACATCCTATTATCCTCAGATGTGAATAAAAATGTTATTCTAAGTATTTCATAAAGTGGTTGACTTCATTTTCTTCTAAAATTTCTGAAAATCCTACATTTTTCAATAGGCCTCCAGTCCTGGCTCTCAGTTGCGCCATGACTTGGCCTGGAGTATAGAACGCCATGGCAGTGAACCAAGACAAGGAAAATCTGAACACAAAATACCAATGTTTAATTTCTTCACTGTTAGCATAAAAGCGACTTCTCCTTATTTTAAATCTCCCCTCCCCACCCGAATAAATATTATTTTAAAACTACCCCAGCTGAAGGTCCCATTTTGTGATGGCCGGGTTGTGATGGTTTCATGCCTTTTGTTCAAAGGGTATTAAGGCAGGTAAAAGGCGGACAATTTTGAGCAATATTTTAAGGATTTCAGACTTGTTTTGAAAAGTGAGGATTAAAAAATGGATTCTTAACGAGTCCCAGGCAAGTTGATTTTTAGATTTGAATAGAAAGGCGGGGTGTGGTGGGTGGTTAGAGTAATGGTGTTAAAAGCCCCCGAAAAACCGGGTCAGTTTCAGGGGGAATAACCGAAAGAAATAATCAAGAGTTATTTCCCTTAGTTTGTTTAGTTTTATCTTTTCATCTTTTTTCTTTCGGTTTTCTGAAAATGTTTCTGGTTCTTCGGATCGTCTTTTGAAGAATTCCTTCTTCGCCATTTTGGCTTTGGCATCGTCTTGGACTCTCGTCCCAGATCAACTCATTTCCAACATGTCCGACGAACGGCAGGTCAGGATTGAGCCCACTTCCTGCCTTTTGTTTTTATTGTCTTCTTCCCATACCATTTCTCTCTCCCGCCCTCTTTCTGCCGTGTTAATCTATTCGTTTGTGATACCGAAGCCACGCCCAACCGCTGCCTTCTCAAAACTGGCACGATTGGGACAGGCGAGGTTTTTTTCGGGGGTGACTGATGGGGGGTCGCATAACTGCGAGGAGGAAGGTAAGCTTATATTTCGTCGGGGTGGAGAGAGGAAGGTGATATTTTGTTGGGTGGTGGGGGTGAGTGGAAGGGAAGATGACATATTGGGTGGATGGGGGAGCCGACAATTTTGGGGTGGGGGAGGGTCTGTGAAAAATAATGTATTTTATCCGTAATTGTATTTCTTCGAAATTTCTTCTCAATTCTTTAATGATGATGATGATGATGATGCGCCCACGACGCCATTTTCTTTCTCTCTTCAATTTTAATTACATTAACGATGATGATGATGATGATGATGTTACGTTCATTTTTCTCTTCTTTCTCTTCCCTTTGCCCCCCCCCCCCTTTTCAGGAATAAAAGGAACCACTTCCTTTAATTCCAACCTGCCCTTTTATTCCGGATCCAAATATAGGCGATTGCGGCTCTCCACAACGTCACCACTCTTTCTGCAATAAATAAAAAGCAACCGCCCCTTTCTCGACTTTTGCAAATTCTTTCCAAATCCCGTCGCCAGTCCTCCTTCGATTTTATTGTCGCCAGTTCCTTGCCAATGTCAGTCTGGAAATGGCGTCAAACAAATTAAAAACAAAATGACCCTCCCCTCCTCTGTGAAAAAAAAAAAAGAAAAACAGGGAAAAGGAAAAATGAAAAGAAAAGAAATAAATGGAAAAAAAGAAAATGAAGAAAAAAGGAAAAAAAAATGAAAAGAAAAAAGCGACAGAAATAAATGAACGATAAAATAAAGAAAAAAAGAGAAAAAGAAAGAAAAAATTGGGAAATGAAGAAAAAAAAAATTTTTTTTATTTTTCTGGATTTATTTACCTCGACTCATATTGTTAAATCATCGAAAACAAAAAATTAAATTGAAGTAAAATAAATTTTATTTGCAAACAGAAAAAAAGCGTCAATTTTTTTTTAATTAATTTTGAAAATTTTCAATACATTTTCCCCATCGTTTGTTTTTTTTGTTTCCCGCCAAACAATTTTTGGCGGGAAACAAAAATCTTCGGAAATCCTTCAGATTTTTTCGGAAATTTATACAATTTTTTTTCCGGCAAAACAGAAAAAATTGCTTCTTGGGTCGAAAAATAAAAATTTCCAAATTTATTTGCACAAAAATCGGAAATTCCTTCTTTTATTTCGAATTTTTTAAGAATTTCTCCATTTTGATTCCAAACAAAGATTTTCGATACACCCCCTCTTGCCCCCCACAAATTCAGAGTCGTCGGATCGGCACGAAGGCAGTGGACATAACCACCTTCCCCCGGCGACCCCCGAGGGTGGATTGTTTTGATTTTTTCGCCATTTTCATTAAAACAAACAATTTCTTCAAAATCAAATTCACAAGCAAAAATATTTTTCTCAACTTCACACAAAGAAAAAAATTTCTTTTCTTTTGTGTCAATTATTATTTGCGTTTTTAAAAATGGCGGATATTTTTGCCGTGCCAAATAGAAAAGACTTCCCCCTCTTGAACCCGACCCTCGAGGACAAGAAACAACCAAAATATCTTCGGGGAGGCGACACATTTCCCAGGGGTAGAAACCCTCTCCTCCGTCCGTTAAGGGAAATTCGCCGACCAATTCTCCTGAGTCACTGAATTCGTGGATCGTTCCGTCGCCCCAATCGACAACAAAGACATGATTGTCTTCATCGCTGGCGACAATCGATGAAATAATCCGCGGGTTCGATCCTTGCAGACGGCATTCTCTGTCCAGCTGCAATGATGTCTCTGTCGTCCAATCGATTATTTCTTTCCTCAGTAACTCTAGGGAGTCGTGACACCATTTGGAAAATGTCACCACCCAATGTCCTTTCTCGAGTGGAGCAAACGATTGGCGGAGCCGCGCAGAAAGCTCTGCTCTCACCAATCTCAATCCACAAACGACGTCCTCATCGTCGGTGTCGTCGGTCAACAAATGTCCCAAGGTGTCGCGCCAGATCTTTACCTTCCCCAAAAGGTCGTCTCTCTCCTTGAGGGAGAGGCGCCATTTTCTCTCCAGTTCACTTTCATATTATCGCACAGCTCTGCCAACTTGAGCCGTGCCTGAGTTTTAAGCATTCGGAATAGCAATCCGTTGACATTTTGTCAATGGATCGCTTTGTTCGTTCGTTCGTCGCCCGGATGTGGATTTCGAACTGGCGGAGTTCTCGCTCCAGGGTGGGGCCGCGTTTCTTCCCTCCCTCACCGACAGCGGACGAGGCGGACACTGAGAGGAGGTGGTCACGTGATCATTGTAACATTCTTTGCACAGGCACACGTTACACCACTGGCAGAAGGCGTCCTTGGATTGGCGGTGCCGTCGACAGTTGTCCGTCGTGATGACCCGGATGCCCTCCACCCTCGACACGCCCGACAAGTCTTGGGTTTCGTTTCTGGGGTGGACGCTCTGGCAGGCCTGGCACAGGAGTTTCTCGCATTCCTGGTCGATTCTGTCCCGTCGTCTTCGAAGCACGAATCGCACCTCCATTCTCTGGATTCCAGGTGACGGCGCCTCAAAGACTTCACCAAAAATGGTGCCAGTCTTAACTCGTCACCAATCACAGACTGTTGGCACTGGGGACACAGGCGATTTCCTTGAAGAATCATCTCCACACACGCCCCACAGAACGAATGAAGACATGGCAACGTCTTCGATGCCAAGTCCAAAAATTGGTTGCATTTGGAGCATTGGAATGTCTCTTCTTCACTCACATTGGACGCCATTTGGAAAATTTCTTCTGAAGATAAAAAATCAAATCTGAAAAGAAAGAAAAGAAAAAAAAAGTCAAAGTTCAAAATCAGAAAAAGACAAAAAAGTCCATTTATAAAACCGGAAGTAAAATGACCCGAAATTTCGAGATTTTACAAGAAAAACAAATCAATTTCCGGAAAGAAAATTGTATTCTTCTAAAATCAGAAATAAATGAAGGGTGGGGGAAGAGGTGGGTGAGGTGAATGAAATATTGAGAGAGTGGGGAACGGAGAGTGTGGTTATCAATGAAGAAAGAGAGGGAGAGAAGAGCAATGCGAGAAAGGGGCGGAAAGAAAGAGTAAAAGAAAAAGAGAGAGAGTTTTTCTAATTTCCAGCCTTCACAGTCGCATTTAACGTTCTCTTTTACCAATTTATAATAGGCTAGTATGGCACAAGGCCAATAGAAGCGAGAAAATTAAGCACTACTTAAATAAAGTCCTCCACTCATAAAAAAAACGAAATTGATTGACATATTTCCGCTTCTTTTATAATCAAATCAACACAGGGTAAAATCGATCCCTCATTTTTGGCACGTTTACTTTTACCTCAAAATTTGACCTCCATTTTAAAATAAATTTTGAAAAATGAAGAATTTTTCTTGAAGCTTTTATTTTGGATTTGATTCCAAACTAAAAGATTCAATTTCACATTTCCAATAAGCAAGATATATAGATAGATAGATATGACTTGGCTGAGATAGCTAGACAGATAGATAGATAGATAGATATGAAAAGGACTGAGATAGATAGATAGATAGATAGATAGATAGATAATGAAAAGGACTGAGATAGATAGACAGACTGACTGATAAATATGACTTCAGTGAACTGATTTTAAAAGAATAAATTTTATCTTATTTAAAAAAAAACAAAAAAACAAGCGGACCACTTTATTTAAGTAGTTCCTCGTCTTCCCTTTATAATCTCACTACATTAAGGAACCAGATAGGAAATCTGGGGGCAAAAAATTTTATCGTCTGCTTTATTCAATAACAAATCAAGAAGTTGAAGAAAACAAAGAGGAAGAATCAGACGAACATTTTTGGATTAAAAAAGAAATAATTTTAGAAATTAAATTCAGAGGGAAAAAGAGAGATAGATAGATAGATAGATAGATAGATAGATAGATAGATAGATATGAAAAGGACTGAGATAGATAGAATGATAAATAGATAGATAGATAGAGATGAAATAACTGAGATAGATAGATAGGCTTCAAGAGATGGTAAGGGAGGGAAAGTAGGGAAGGGGAGGAAGGAGAAATAAACAGAGAGAAGGAAAGTTGTACAAAAGATAGAGAGAGGCGGGGGGATATTTTCTCCTTATCTTTTAAATAAACAGACAGATAAGTGGATAGATAGACCAACATGAGGGAGATGGGGTGATAAGAAGAAAAAGAAAAAGAAAACGTTCTTCTCTCAATATGAATTCGGTTAAAAAATAAAGAAGAACCAATGAAAAACCAGGATTTCTCGTTGTTCTCATGACTTGGGTGTGACGTCATAGGAGCCGAAGGCATTTCATTGGACGACAATAACCACACCCTATCCGAGCTGAAGGGCGTTACATGAGATAACAATGGAGGGAAAGTAGCGACGTGAAGGGGAGGAATGAAAAATAAGAGAGAGAAGGAAGGGTTGTATGTATAAGAGAGAGAGAGAGAGAGAGAGAGAGAGTGAGAGAGAGAGAGAGGTTTCATGAGATAACAAGAGAGGGAAAGTAAGTGAAGGGGAGGAATGAGCAATAAGAGAGAGACGAAAGGGATGTATGAAGGAGAGAGAATTTCTGATAGATAGATAGATAGATACGAACAAGACTGACCGACTTTTCGGAAGGGTGTCCAAGTATTTTACAAGCAGATAGGAAATTCGGGGACAAAATAACTTATCGTCTGCTTTATTCAATAACAAATCAACAAGTTGAAGACAACGAGTCAGACGAACATTTTTCGATTAAAAGAGAAAAAAGTTTTCCAAATTAAATTAAATTTTTTCGGGAGAGAAAAGAAAAAAATGGATTTAATAAAGAGATTTTTTTTTTTTATAGACTTAGAAACCGCCTTGCGTCGTAGTGGCTTTCTTGCCTTCATTGGGGTTGAAATGATTAAAAAAAAAAGGAAGAAAATGTCTCGTTGTGTTGATGGAAACATTTAAGAAGAAGGTTGAATGATTTGGAGAAACGATAAGAAAATTCTTTCTTACATTTGATTTTGATTTCACTTTTGGGATGAAAAGAAGCGAGACGGAAACAAAACACGTCTTGTCTGTGGAATTTTCTGAAAGCAAACTGCAAAGGGCGTCGGCCGTGCGGATGACGTCATCGGAATACAAGGCATTTCGTTGGATGACAATAATCACGCCCCTGGATACGAGAGCTTCTTTACGTGTTATAGATGAGAGAAAGAGGGGGAAAGAGAGAAGCAAGAGAGAAAACATGTAACGATGAGAGAGGGGAGAAAATGTCGAAAAGTTTCATAAAGATCTGGAATTATTTTCATGGAAGTTTTATTTTGGAAATCGAATTCATGTTTATTTTATTTCTTGTTAGTAAATCTAAAAAAATAGTTAATAAATTAATAAAAAAACACTTATTAGTCAATAGTTAATAAAAAAAACACTTATTAGTCAATAGTATAAAATAAAAAAGTAGTAAAAAATAAATAAAAGGAGAAACCAAAGTTTTTTAAAATTATTTTAAA
>OZ038517.1:67138258-67148258 GCA_964036315.1 Acanthosepion esculentum | reverse complement strand
CAATTTAATTTTAATAATTATATTGAGGTTTTTGACTCTCGTTTTTGAAACATGAGAAATCTTATGTAGCGAAGGAATCATATTTTTTTTTAAATATAATTATATATATATATATATGTATATGTATATATATATATACATTGAAAATTCAGTTTACATATATAGAGATTGATATAGATAGATAGATGTAATGAACAGACTGAGATAGACAGACAGACAGACATATATGTGATATATATATATAAATATATATATATATATATAGATAGATAGATAGATTTCTATTCACTATTGCAAAATAAATTAATTGTGTCCCATAACCTAAAAAGTGGGGAGTGGTGTTGAGGTTGGTCATCCTTACCTATCCTATACCAAGCTAACCCGATTTACGACCCCTTCATTCAATATAAATAACCCATGCACGAAAAGAATTCACCTTTCACCTTTTACTCAGACATATACCATAATATCACATCCACAAAGGGAACCTAAGGTTAACTCCATCATTTAAAAATTTACTATGTACTAATGTCTTATGTGCAAATGTTCATAATATATATATATATATATATATATATATATATATATATATATATATATATACAGCTAAAAAATTTTAAGATGATATGAAATGATGGGGAGGGCACTAAATCCCAATACAAAAAAATATATAAAACAGAAACTAACAGAAAATAATTAATGTTAGCAGGATCCGACCACCACACAAAAAACTCAGAGTTGCCGCTGTATTCTGTCATCAGACAGAATCAGGAGGTTGACTCTCTAACGGAATGGGGGAAAGGGAAAAATAAATGTAGGGCGTGGGGAAGTCAAAGACTGGACCAGTCGAGATGAAAAAACAAACTTGGGTGGTTGGGAATCTCAAATTGGCTCATAACAGAAGTAAGGCGCCGGGAACAGGCCAGGAACGACACTCACTCACATAAACTTGGTACACAAAGGGGGTCTCCCTTAACCAGAGGGGGGGTCACGAGAAACCGCCCCATTGTGACGAAAGAGGGCGTAAAAAGGAACTCAAGTATCGCTACTTTTACCCACCTTTCGTTGAAATCTGTCGACACCAAACGCTTTCAATCAGTTCTGATCTTCACTTTCAGCTGATGCTGAAATTATCTGATCAAAACCTGATGAGAATATCGTTCCCGTCACAAGATCCCCTCCTTTCGCGTCATCCAGATAACCATGTTAGAAATATCATTCGTTTCACACCAGAAAACGGGGGCGACACATTATCGCACGCGTATGCGAGATCAATGAGCACAAGTTGATCGGGAGCAATACGAGCCGTGAACTCGAGTGACATAGTCCCAGAAAGGGCGTACCAGAGGACAATGGTAGTAGGCGTGTAAAGCCGTTTCTTCTAAACCTAGATCACACCGGTAACAGTCGGGCAAATCCGCCAGCCCCATCTGAAGTCTATGTCGTTGAGAGAAAGCAGTTTTAGGATCAATCGCCAGGTAAGAGAAAACTCAGGGTTACTGAGGTAATTCGCCGTCGGCGACCAAGACCAGAAAGAGCGCAACTCGTCCAAAGAGATTCCGAGCCGCTTCAGAGACGGCCCTCTCGAACCCCTCCATTAACCCACCACCTATTCTCAATAACCGCCCCCACTAGTTCCGGCTGCACTAGTCTAATTAGCTGTTGCTGGAAGTCCCGCCTGTCCAGTAAAGACAGATTGAACTCCCAGTGTCCAGCCATTCTAGGCCCAGCATCTAACGCTATCTGGTCACAGACGAGTCTATGGTCTGAATAGCCTAACCAGTGGAACGTTGGACAATGTAGCAGGTCTGCATCGGCCATTCTCACTAACATCCTATCCAGGTAGCTGGTTTCCTAGGTAGACGGCTACTTAAGAGTCCAATCTCCCGCCTGGGGTGATCGACACGGTATCTATCGACGAGACCGAACTCGTCGATCAGATCAACCAGACTACGATCACCCAATGACCCCCCGCTTGCTCCCCGCACCTTATAGTGAGGCCCAGAATAGCATTTTAATCCCCCTGGTCGTTGGGCGCATAAACCGCAACGATCTGAAACGAACCACTGTTCACGGCAATATCAGCCACGATCAACCGCCCGGCCCCGCATCCACGTGGTGCTGGTGGAAAGTGGGTTGTTGGGAGGAGTGGAAATGACTTCGGCTGCAATGGTATTGGGAGGGGGTGTTTGATGAGGAGGTGTATTGCGAATGGGTGACAGTATTGTTTTCAGAGGGGAAGGAGGAAGTCTTCTTGCGTTATTTTCTTCTGGCGAAGCTGGGGCGGATTGAGCCTTGGTTTTGATAGAATCTTTGGGGGCTTAAGCTCGCTTGACTTTTTTCTTTATTTTTCCCCCTTTTCTTATTCTGCTTCCTCTCTCCCTCTTTTCCGTGAAGACGACCGGGGTGGGGGCATCTCCTGCATTTCTAATTCCCTTCCTTGCTGGTCCTCTGGCTCTGGTTGGGGACTCTCATTCTGCTGCTGAAGGGAAGTGGTGGTACTTTTGGGTCCTTTCTTAACGACTTCCGCCCACTCTCCAGTTTTCTTGGTTGTCTGTGCTGTTGCCCGTGATGTTACCGGTGATGTTGCTGCTTCATTTTTCTTTTTGGATTGTGGGGTAGAATTTTGTCCTGGGCAAGCCTTCGACAAATGCCCCGCAGCCCCGCAGTCTACCCTCACACATTAACGTGTTGGGTATTTCCGTAAATTGTTTCGATTTAATGTAATTGAGATTTCAATATCGCCGGTGGCAATTCCGGCCTTACTTTTAATAGGGCAGACGTCGGAGACGTCCCCATATTTAGAAAAGAAAAAACCAATATGGTCTTCAGATATGTAGAGTGTCACCTTTGCCTTTGCCAGACTGAGATAGATAGATAGATAGATAGATAGATAGATAGATAGATAGATAGATAATGAAAAGGACTGAGATAGATAGATAGATAGATAGATAGATAGATAGATAGATAGATAGATAGATAGATAATGAAAAGGACTGAGATAGATAGATAATGAAAAGGACTGAGATAGATAGATAGATAATGAAAAGGACTGAGATAGATAGATAGATAGATAGATAGATAGATAATGAAAAGGACTGAGATAGATAGATAGATAGATAGATAATGAAAAGGACTGAGATAGATAGATAGATAGATAGATAGATAGATAGATAGATAGATAATGAAAAGGACTGATAGATAGATAGATAATCAAAAGGTCTGAGATAGATAGATAGATAGATAGATAGATAGATAGATAGATAGATAGATAGATAGATTTAATGAAATAATAAGGGAGAGGAAGAAGAGAGAGAAAGTCTGGTTGTATGAAAGAGAGAGGAAGGTTGGAAATTTTCTCCTTTTCTTGTAAATAGGAAGACAATATGACAGATAGCTAGAAAGATAGACCGATAGATAGGTTTCATGAGATAATAAGGGAGGGAATGTATTGAAGGGGAGGAATGGGGAAGAAGAGAGACAAGGAAAGGTCGTTATGAAAGAGAGAGAGAGAGAGAGAGAGAGAGAGAGAGAGAAAGAGAGAGAGAGAGAGGGTGGATATGGCCATTACCTTTTCGGTGTGGTTTCAAGGCTCGAGAGTTTCGTTTTTTCTGCTATTTTACTGATATAGGGACGAGATAGGTTTATGCCTTTCCTAATGAATGTAACACAGACGTGAACGGGATTTGAACCCGGTTTACCGATTCCATTTTCCATGAGACATCAATCTTTGAGTTTTCCTCTAAAATCGCAAAAGAAGGAATGAAATATTGAATTCTTGTTGGAATTTCTCTTTCACAGATTCAACCCCACTCCCCGAGCTAAAAAAAATTCCTTGGATTTTCCGAATCTTCGCCTTAGAAATTACCAATTCTTTCTCGTCTTTTAGAAATTCTTCACCCCGCCATCTCCCTTGACTTTTTCGTTTTATTCTCTCCAGTTCTTTGCCAAATGTCAGTCTTCGAATGCCTTTAAATAAAATAAAGACCAAATCTCTTTCGAGAATATTTCAGAAAATTCACGGTCCTCCCCGACATCTACGAAGAAAAAGGAAAAACACATTTCTTGTTTTGATGCGAGAAAGAGAAACAAAGAAAAGAAGAAAAAGTTACGAAAAAAAAAAGGTAATGAAGAAAAAAAAGAGAAAGTTGGAAATTAAAAAGAAAAGGAAGAAAAAAGAAAGAAAAAAGAAACAAAGAAAGAAAATACGAAAAAGAAAAGGAAGAAAAAGAAAGAAAGAAAAAAGAAAAGGGAAAAGAAAGAGAGAAACAAGGAAAATAAGAAGATGATAAGAGAGAAAAAAGAAGAAAAAGAAAGAGAAAAGGTAGAAAATGAAAAGTTGAAAAAAGAAAGAAGAAAGAGAAAAGAAGAAACTTAGAAAAAGAAAGAAAAAACAATGACAAAAAGAAAAAATACAATTATTTACCTTAACTCATACTGTTATCCGACGACAGATTTAACTTTTAAGTGCAACAAAAATTAATTTTATTTGCATAAATTTGCATAAATTAAAAACAAAAGTCAATCAATAATTATCGATTTATTTGCTGTTTTTATTTCCATTTTGAAATGAAAATTCCTTTCCTTTCCACATTTTCTGTCAACCATTGATGGTCGGAGATAAAAAAAAAAAAATTGAATTGAAGAAAAATTTAAAAAACGAATTTTAAAAAAATAAATTTTATTTGTAAAAAACAAATTTGAAAATTTTCAATAAATTTTCTCCATCTTTTTAAAAAAAAAACAAACAATTTTTGGCTGGAAACAAAAATCCTCGGAAAATCTTCAGATTTTTCGGGAAATTTATACAAATTTTTTTCTGGTAAACGAGAAAAAATTTCTTTTTGGCTCGAAAAATAAAAAAATCTAAATTTATTTGAACAAAAATCGAAAATTTCTTTTTTTTTTTTGCAATTTTTGAAGAATTTCTCCATTTTTATTCCAAACGAAGATTTCCGACTTTCCTCGTCTTGCCCCCCCACAAATTCCCAGTCGTCGGATCGGCACGAAGACGTGGGGGGGGGTATTTACCACCCAACCCCGTCGACCCCCAAAGAGGGATTATTTCTATTTCTTCGCCATTTTCATTAAAACAAACAATTTCTTTAAAATCCGAATCACAAGCGAAAATCTTTTTATGAATTTGACACAAAGAAAAAAATTTCTTTTTTTTTTGTGTCAATTATTTTTTGCTTTTTAAAAAATGACGGAAATTTTTGTCGCACCAAAAAGAAAAGTCTTCCCCACCACCCAAACACCCAAGAGCAACAAACAACCAAAATGTCTTCGGGAAGGCGACACATGTCCCGTGGGTAGAATGTCTCTCCTCCGTCCGTTAAGGTAAATTGGCCGACCAATTCGCCAGAGTCTCTGAATTCTAGAATCGAACCACCGTTCCAATCGTAAACAAAGACGTGATTGTCTTCATCGTTGGCGACAATCGATGAAATCCACCGCAACGGGTTCGATCCTTGCAGACGGCATTCACTTTCCAATTGCAAATACCCGGATGCCTGTGGCGTCCAATCGATTATTTCTTTCTTCAGTGACTCTAGGGAATCGTGGCACCATTTGGGAAAGGTCACGACCCAACGGATTTTCTCGGGTGGAGCAAAAGATTGGTGGAGCCGCGCAGAAAGCTCAGCTCCCACCAACCTCAATCCGCAAACGACGTCCTCATTGTCGGCGGCGTCCGTCAACAAATGTCCCAAGGTTTGCTGCCAGATCTTTACCTTCCCCAAAAGATCTTCTCTCTGCCTGAGGGAGCATGCGCCATTTTCTCTCCAGTTCTAACGTAATCCCTCTCATATTATCGCACAGCTCTGCCAACTTGAGCCGTGCCTCTTCAACGAATGCCTCAAAATCCTGAGTGAGTTTTAAGCGTTCGAAATCGCAATCCCTTGACAGTTGCTCAATGGATCGCTTCGTTCGCGCGTTCGTCGCCCAGATGTGGATTTCGAACTGGCGGAGTTCCCGCTCCAGAGTGGGACCGCGTTTCTTTCCCTTCGACGCCTCCTCCCTCGCCGACAGCGGACGAGACGGACACTGGGGGAGGCGGTCACGTGTTCCTTGTAACATGCGTCACACATGCACACGTTGCACCGGTCGCAGAAGGCGTCCTTGAATTGGCGGTGCCGTCGACAGTCGTTCATCGTGATGACCCGGATGGCCTCCACCCTCGACATGCCAGACAAGTCTTTGGTTTCATGTTTGGGGTGGACACTCTCGCAAGTCTGGCACAAGAGTTTCTGACAGTCCTGGCACCAAATCTGGCTGGTCGATTCTATGCCGTCATCCGAATACGTATCACAATTTAGTTGGCGGGATTCCAGCTGACGGCGCCTCAAAGACTTCACCAAAAATGGTGCCAGTCTCAACTCTTCATTGGTCGCAGGTTGTTGGCACTGGGGACACAGGCCATTTCCTCCAAGAATCGTCTTCACGCACGAACCACAGAAAGAATGAAGACATGGCAACGTATTCGATGCCAAATCCAAAAATCGGTTGCATTTCGAGCATTGGAATATCTCTTCTTCACTCACATTTGAAAATTTCTTCTGAAGATAAAAAAAATCAAATCGAAAAGAAAGAAAAGAAAAAAAAGGTCAAAGTTCAAAATCAGAAAAAGACAAAAAAAGTCCATTTATAAAACCGGAAGTAAAATGACCCGAAATTTCGAGATTTTACAAGAAAAACAAATCAATTTCCGGAAAGAAAATTTGTTTTCTTCTAAAATCCAAAATAAATGAAGGGGAGGAGAAGAGGGGGGGAAAAGTAATAGTGAGAGAGTGGGGAACGGAGAGAGTGGTTACCAATGAAGAAAGAGAGGGAGAGAAGAGAAATTCGAGGAAGGAAGGAAAGAGTAAAAGAAACAGAGAGAAAGGGGGGCTTTCTAATTTTCCGCTTTCACAGTCACATTTAACATTCTCTTTTCATCAATTGTAATATTTTAAAATTTTAATATTTTTCCAATTATTTTTTAAATTTCTTTCAAAATGACGCGTACAAAATGAAGACATTTTTCTTATTTATTACCAATTCATATTTTTTATCTTCTTCACTTATCTAGTATGGCACAAGGACAATAGAAGCGAGTAAATTAAGCACTATTTAAATAAAGTGGTCCACACATAAAAACAGAAAAAGAAACTAATTTAAATTGAGTGAATGAATTTTTTTCTTTTGCTAAATAGATAGATAGATAGATAGATATGAAAAGGACTGAGATAGATAGATAGATAGATAGATAGATAGATATGAAAAGAACTAAGATAGATAGATAGATAGATAGATAGAGAGATAGATATGAAAGAGAGAGACCAGTAAATAGAAATGAAGAGAGCCAAATATGGTTTTCTTTTTTCAGACTTAGTAACCGCACCCTTTGCGTCGTAGTCGCTTTCTTGCCTTCATTGGGGTTGAAATGATTTTAAAAAAAGGAAGAAAAAGTCTCGTTGTGTTGATGGAAACATTTAAGAAGAAGGTTGTATGATTTGGAGAAACGATAAGAAAATTCTTACTTACATTTGATTTTGATTTCACTTTTGGGATGAAAAGAAGCGAGACGGAAACAAAACACGTCTTGTCTGTCGAATTTTCTGAAAGCAAACTGCAAAGGGCGCCGGCCGTGCGGATGACGTCATCGGAATACAAGGCATTTCATTGGACGACAATAATTACGCACCTGGATACGAGAGATTCTTTACGTGTTATAGATGAGAGAAAGAGGGGGGAAAGAGAGAAGCAAGAGAGAAAACATGTAACGATGAGAGAGGGGCGAATTCTCTTCTTTTCTTTCCTTTTTTAGTTCAAATAACTCACGACATTTAATCATTTAAAAAATTTTTCAACTCAAACAAAAAAACTTGAAATTTGTGATAAATCTGAATAAAATGGAATTTCATTCCATCAAGAATCATTTTTATGTAAATAAAAAGAAAATGTCGAATAAAAGTTTCATAAATATCCGGAATTATTCCAATGGCAGTTTTATTTTTGGAATCGAATTTATATTTTTATTTTATTTCTTGTCAGTAAATATAAAAAAAACAGTAAAATAAAAAATAAAAAACTTATTAGTCAGTAGTATAAAATAAAAAAATAGTATGAAATAAAATCAAGGTATTTTATTAGTCAGTACTATTATAAAATAATTAAAAATAATTAATTAAATTTATTTTTGTGCAAAATATTAAAAAAAATTATTTGCACAAAAAAATGCTTATTGTAAAATGCAAAAATCATTTATTTTCAATTTTTTTAATTAATTACTATTTTTAATTATTTTTTACTACTAACTAATAATTTTTTATAAACGGATACAAATGCAATTAGCATATTTCTGATTTAACAAGTAATTAATGTTAAAAAGTCTAAAATTGAAATTCTTCTCGGGTTTAATACAAGACGACTTTAAAATTTTGTAATAAAATCGAGGAGGCACCGTGGAGACTGTGTTCTATAGCCTTGGATGGCAACTGGTCTACCGCAGAAAGAAATGGCAACCTACTGAGGGAAATCTGCCTCGTCAGTCATGTATCGAAAGATACATGATTGCCGAAGCTTGGCACATTAATATTAACAAATTATGATTCATCAGGAATTTCCGATGACCTTTCACTTCGAATAAAGGTCAATAGATAGATAGATAGATAGATAGATACGAACAGATTGAAACAGACAGACAGACAGACAGACAGACAGACAGCCAGTAAATAATACGCAGCCAAGAATGTGGACGCTTGTTGCCTGGCAACAAAATAAACATGCCCCCGTCTCCCCGACACACCCATTACATACAGGTGTGTCACCTAAATTTGATATTACCTAACTTCTTATCTTCAATCTTCTATTTCTATGTGCCGTGTCCGTTCAGGACGTTGGCCATCATGGCTCTCCACAATTTCCTCTCCTTTGTAGATCTCTTCATAAAAAGTCTCCTAAACCCCGTTCTGCCATACATTTATTGACGATCATTCTTCTTCTCCGACGTGCCGTAACCCTTTAGAATCTTGGCGATTATGCCTCTCCACACTTGCCTGTCCTTTGTAGCTATCATAATAAGTGTGTGTCTTTGTGTGATCTCTCCTAAACCCCGTTCTGCCATCCATTTATTCAAGCTTGCTAGCTCAGTTATGCCTTGTTTTGCTCTGTCACTCTGAATTTCAATCTGCCCTGTGAGTATCAAATTTTCTAAGCCCTCTTTCCTCATTAAGTGCCCTAGATTTACAGTTTTGTAAACGACAGAAAGATTATAGAAATATGATTTTTCATTTAGTTTTCGTATAGAACTAGCGGGGATACCCGGTGTTGCTCGGGGGATCTCTGACAATTGATAGATATTTCCCAGCCATCCCTCAATACATATACAAAGGACAGTTGTATGTGTGCGTCCGGGTGAAATTAACAAACTACAATAATGAAGACAAAATAAATATATATCCAGACTCATTACCACCCAATCCAGCTTTTTATAAAAAAATATCATCGTATGATTTGTATTTACGCAGATATTTTAAAACTATATATATATATATATATATATATATATATATATATATATATATATATATATATATATATATATATGTATATGTGTATATATATATATATATATATATATATATAGATAGATAGATAGATAGATAGATAGATAGATATTAGTGGTTGATACACACACAAACATACACACACACACACACATATATATATATTTATATAAAATATATAAATATATATACATACATACATACATACACACAAATTTCCAAGATGATAGAATCAAGGTCGAACTCAATGTCCAAGACAGAGTAAGAATAATATTATATACATATATATATATATATATATATATATATATAGAGAGAGAGAGAGAGAGAGAGAGAGAGAGTTCGTGCGCACTTTAAAGTTATAAATTTTTTAAAGTGCACACGAACTTTTATGGACACCCTGTAGATATATATATATATATATATATATATATATATATATATATATATAT
>OZ038517.1:67098258-67133258 GCA_964036315.1 Acanthosepion esculentum | reverse complement strand
CTCTCTCTCTCTCTGTCTATTAAAATTAAAGGAAATATATCCCCCCTTCTCTGTCTCTGTTTCTGCTCATTTTCCTCCGCTTCATTCTCTCTTTACTATCCCTCCCTTGTTAACTCATGTAACACCCTTCAGACTCAGTAGGCAGTGGTTATTCTCGTCCAATGAAATGCCTTCGGCTCCTATGACGTCACAGCTCCTCAAACTCAAATAATCGAACTTTTCGAAATTGTTTCATGAAAACAAGAAACTTTTTTATTTTGTTTTTTATTGTTTTTTTCTCTTCGTTTTTGTTTTTTAACCGAATTCGTATATCTCCCTCCTTTGTTATATCTATCTATCTATCTATCTATCTATCTATCTATCTATCTATCTATCTATCTATCTACCAAATTCTTTTTCTCTATTAATAGAATTAGTTTATTTTTGTGAATGGCTAAAATTCTTATTTCAGCAAAAGAAAAAAAATTCTTTCACTCAATTTAAATTAGTTTCTTCATCGGTTTTTATGTGTGGACCACTTTATTTAAGTAGTGCTTAATTTACGTTCTTCTATTGTCCTTGTACCATACTAGATGAGCGAAGAAGATAAAAATATAAATTAGCAATAAATAAAAAAAATGTCTTCATTTTGTACGCGTCTTTTTGAAATAAATTTAAAAAATAATTAGAAAAAATATTAAAATTTTAAAATATTACAATTGATGAAAAGAGAATGTTAAATGTGACTGTGACAGTGGAAAATTAGAAAAAAACCCTTTCTCTGTGTTTCTTTTACCCCCACACCTCTTCTCCCCTTCATTTACATTATTTTTTTTCGGAAATCGATATGATTTTCTTGTAAAATCTCCAAATTTCGGGTCATTTTACTTCCGGTTTTATAAATTGACTTTTTTTCATCTTTTTCTGATTTTGAACTTTGACCTTTTTTTTCTTTTCTTTATTTTCAGATTTGATTTTTTATCTTCAGAAGAAACTTTGGAAATGGCATCCAATTTGAATGAAGAAGAGACATTCCAATGCTCGAAATGCGACCAAGTTTTGGATTTGACATCGAAGACGTTGCCATGTCTTCATTCTTTCTGCCGAAGGTGTGTGGCGGTGATTCTGGGAGGAAATGGCCTGTGTCCGCAGTGCCAAGAACATGTGACCGGTGTGGATTTGAGACTGGCACCATTTTTGGTCAAGTCTTTGAGGCGCCGTCAGATGGAATCCGGCCAACTGAATTGTGATACGTGTTCGGAAGACGGCAACGAATCGACCGGGGAGATTTGGTGCCAAGACTGCCAGAAAGTCTTGTGCCAGTCTTGCCAGAGTGTCCATCCCAAACATGAGACCAAAGACTTGTCGGGCGTGACGAGCGTGGAGGCCATCCGGGTCATCACGAGGGATGACTGTCGACGGCACCGTCAAACCAAGGACGCCTTTTGCGACCGGTGCAACGTGTGCATGTGTGACGCTTGTTACAAAGATCACGTGACCGCCTCCCCTCAGTGTCCGCCTCGTCCACTGTCGGTGAGGGAGGAGGCGTTGAAAGGAAAAGAGGGCGGCTCCACCCTGCAGCTGGAACTCCTCCGGTTCCAAAAGCACATCCTGGAGACGTACGGGCAGACGGATCGATCCATTGAGCAACTGCCAACGGATTGCGGTTCCGCATGCTCCAAACTCCGGGAGGATTTTGAGGAATTCGTTGAAGAGGCTCGGCGCAAGTTGATAGTGCTGGAAGATACAATGAAATTGTTGGCCTTTGAACTGGATCAAAAATGGCGCCGCTCCCTCAAGGAGAGAGAAAACCTTTTGAAGAAGGTAAAGATCTGGCAGCAAACCTTGGAACATTTGTTGAAGGACGACGCTGACGATGGGGACGTCGTTTGTGGATTGAATTTGGTGAGAGCTGAGCTTTCTGCGCGGCGCCGCCAATCGTTTGCTCCACCCGATAAAGGCCATTGGTTCGAGACCCTTCCAAAATGGGGTAACGATTCCCTAGAATCACTGGAGAGAGAAATAGCAGATTGGACGGGAGAGACATCCGGGCATTTGCAATTCGAAAGTGAATGCCGTCTGCAGGGATCGAACCCGCCGCTCTGGATTTCATCGATTGTCGCCAGCGATGAAGACAATCATGTCTTTGTTGGCGATTGGGACGGCAGATCCATTCTAGAATTCACAGACTCTGGGGAATTGGTCGGCCAATATCCCTTAAAGGACGGAGGAGAGACATTCTGCCCCCGGGACATGTGTCGCCTCCCCAAAGATATTTTGGTTCTTTGTTGTCCTGGGTCGGGGTTGGGGGGATGTCTTTACTTTTTGGCGCGACAAAAATGTCTGCCATTTTTAAAAAATCAAAAAATAATTCACACAAAAGGAAAATTTTATTCTTTGTGTCAAAATGAGAAAAAAATTTTCACTTGTGATTGGAATTTTAAAGCAATTTTTTGTTTTGATGAAAAAGGAGAAAATATGAAAACAATCGACCTTCAGGGGTCACCGGGTGGGGGGGGTGTATCCCCCACGCCTTCGTGTCGATCCGACGACTGGCAATTTCTTGGGGACAAGAGAAGGAAAGTCGGAAATTTTTATTTGGAATCAAAATGGAGAAATTCTTCAAAAATTGCAAAAAGAAGAAGAATTTTTCGATTTTTGTTCAAATAAATTTGGATTTTTTTATTTTTCGAGCCAAAAAGAAATTTTTTCTCTTTTACCAAAAAAATGTTTGTATAAATTTCCGGAAAAATCTGAAGAATTTCCGAAGATTTTTGTTTCCAGCCAAAAATTGTTTGTTTTTTTTAAAAAGATGGAAAATATTTATTGAAAATTTACACAATTATTTAAAAAAATAGGTTTGTTTTTTTGTTTGTAAATAAAATTTAATTTTTTTAAATCCGTTTTTTGAAATTTTTCTTCAATTCAAATGCGGAAAAGAAATGAAATTTCATTTGAAAATGGCAATAAAACAGCAAATAAATCGATAATTATTGATCGGCTTTTGTTGTTAATTTATGCAAATTTATGCAAATAAAATTAATTTTTGTTGCATTTAAAAATTGAATTTGTCGTCGGATAACAATATGAGTTCAGGTAAATAATTGTAATTTTCTTTTTCTCTTTGGTTTTCCTCTTTTTCTTTTTTCACTTTCTTTTTCTTACGTTCTTTTTTCTCTTTTTTATTCTCTTTTTTTTCTACCTTTTCTCTTTCTTTTTCTCTTATTTCTTATTTTTTCTCTCTTTTTCATCTTATTTTCCTTGTTTCTCTCTTTCTTTTCCCTTTTCTTTTTCTTACTTTCTTTGTTTTTCTTCCTTTTGCTTTTCTTCTTTCCTTTCTTTTTCCTTCCTTTTTTTATATTTCCAATTTTGTTTAGTCTATCTATCGATCTATCTATCTATTTCAGTCCTTTTCATATCTATCTATCTATCTATCTATCTATCTATCTATCTATCTATCTATCTATCTATCTATCTATCTATCTCAGTCCTTTTCATATCTATCTATCTGTCTATCTATCTATCTATATATCTATCGGATTATTTCATCGATTGTCACCAGCGATGAAGGCAATCACATCTTTGTTGGCGATTGGATAGGCAAATCGATCCCCGAATTCAGTGACTCTGGTGAATTGGTCGGCCAATTTCGCTTAACGAAAGAGAGTTTCCACCCCTGGGACATGTGTCGCCTCCCCGAAAACATTTTGATTGTTGTCCTGAGGGGTCGGGTTTGAGTGTGAGGGGAAGACTTTTCTTTTTGGTGCGACAAAAAATAATTAACAGAAGAGAGAAGAGATTTTTTGTTTATGTCAAATTCAGAAGAAAATTTCCGCCTGAGATCGGAATTTTGAAGAAATTGTTTGTTTTAATGAAAATGGCGAAGAAATAGAAACAATCCCCCGTCGGTGGGCGCCTGGGGATGATGATTATTGTCACCCACAACGACTGGGAATTGGGGGGGGGGGGGCAAGAAAAGGAAACTCGGAAATCTTTGTCTGGAATGAAAATGGAGAAATTGTTAAAAAATTGCTAATAAAAGAAGATAATTTGGCCATTTTTATTTTCCGACCAAAGAAGAAATTTTTTTCTTTTACCAGAAAAAAATTTGTATAAATTTCTGAAAAAATCTGAAGAATTTCTGAAGATATTTGTTTCCAGCCAAAAATTGTTTATTTCTTTTTAAAAAAAATGGAGAAAATTTAATGAAAATTTTGAAAATTTATTAAAATTTCTTTTTTTAATTTTGATGTTTTTTTATAACTGCAAATAAAATTTATTCTATTCAATTTGATTTTTATTTTCGATGATTTAAGAATATGAGTCGAGGTAAATACAGAAAAGCAGCTTTATTTATTTCTTCTTCATATCGTTTTTTTTTCTTCTTTCTCTTTTTTCTTTCTTTTTCTTCTTTGTCTTTTTTCTTTCTATTTCTTCTTTGTCTTTCTTTTTTTTCTTCTTTCTCTTTTTTCTTTCTTTTTCATCTTTGTCTTTTTTCTTTCTTTTTCTTCTTTGTCTTTCTTTTTTTTCTTCTTTCTCTTTTTTCTTTCTATTTCTTCTTTGTCTTTCTTTTTTTTCTTCTTTCTCTTTTTTCTTTCTTTTTCATCTTTGTCTTTTTTCTATTCTTTTTCTTCTTTGTCTTTCTTTTTTTTCTTCATTCTCTTTTTTCTTTTTTTTTCATCTTTGTCTTTTTTCTTTCTTTTTCTTCTTTGTCTTTCTTTTTTTCTTCTTTGTCTTTTTTCTTTCTTTTTCTTCTTTGTCTTTCTTTTTTTTCTTCTTTCTCTTTTTTCTTTCTTTTTCATCTTTGTCTTTTTTCTTTCTTTTTCTTCTTTGTCTTTCTTTTTTTTCTTCTTTCTCTTTTTTCTTTCTTTTTCATCTTTGTCTTTTTTCTTTCTTTTTCTTCTTTGTATTTCTTTTTTTTCTTCTTTCTCTTTTTTCTTTCTTTTTCATCTTTTTTATTTCTTTTTCTTCTTTGTCTTTCTTTTTTTCTTCTTTCTCTTTTTTCTTTCTTTTTCATCTTTGTCTTTTTTATTTCTTTTTCTTCTTTGTCTTTCTTTTTTTTCTTCTTTCTCTTTTTTCTTTCTTTTTCATCTTTGTCTTTTTTCTTTCTTTTTCTTCTTCGTCTTTCCTTTTTTTCTTTTTTCGTTTTTTTCTTTCTTTTTCTTCTTTGTCTTTCTTTTTTTTCTTCTTTCTCTTTTTTCTTTCTTTTTCATCTTTGTCTTTCTTTTTTTTCTTCTTTCTCTTTTTTCTTTCTTTTTCATCTTTGTCTTTTTTCTTTCTTTTTCTTCTTTGTCTTTCTTTTTTTCTTCTTTCTCTTTTTTCTTTCTATTTCTTCTTTGTCTTTTTTCTTTCTTTTTCTTCTTTGTCTTTCTTTTTTTTCTTCTTTCTCTTTTTCCTTTCTTTTTCATCTTTGTCTTTTTTCTTTCTTTTTCTTCTTTGTCTTTCTTTTTTTTCTTCTTTTTCTTCTTTGTCTTTCTTTTTTTTCTTCTTTCTCTTTTTTCTTTCTTTTTCATCTTTGTCTTTTTTATTTCTTTTTCTTCTTTGTCTTTCTTTTTTTTCTTCTTTCTCTTTTTTCTTTCTTTTTCATCTTTGTCTTTTTTCTTTCTTTTTCTTCTTTGTCTTTCTTTTTTTTCTTCTTTCTCTTTTTTCTTTCTATTTCTTCTTTGTCTTTTTTCTTTCTATTTCTTCTTTGTCTTTCTTTTTTTTCTTCTTTCTCTTTTTTCTTTCTTTTTCATCTTTGTCTTTTTTCTATTCTTTTTCTTCTTTGTCTTTCTTTTTTTTCTTCATTCTCTTTTTTCTTTCTTTTTCATCTTTGTCTTTTTTCTTTCTTTTTCTTCTTTGTCTTTCTTTTTTTCTTCTTTCTCTTTTTTCTTTCTTTTTCTTCTTTGTCTTTCTTTTTTTCTTCTTTCTCTTTTTTCTTTCTTTTTCATCTTTGTCTTTTTTCTTTCTTTTTCTTCTTTGTCTTTCTTTTTTTTCTTCTTTCTCTTTTTTCTTTCTTTTTCATCTTTGTCTTTTTTCTTTCTTTTTCTTCTTTGTCTTTCTTTTTTTTCTTCTTTCTCTTTTTTCTTTCTTTTTCATCTTTGTCTTTTTTCTATTCTTTTTCTTCTTTGTCTTTCTTTTTTTTCTTCTTTCTCTTTTTTCTTTCTTTTTCATCTTTGTCTTTTTTATTTCTTTTTCTTCTTTGTCTTTCTTTTTCTCTTCTTTCTCTTTTTTCTTTCTTTTTCATCTTTGTCTTTTTTCTTTCTTTTTCTTCTTTGTCTTTCTTTTTTTTCTTCTTTCTCTTTTTTCTTTCTATTTCTTCTTTGTCTTTTTTCTTTCTATTTCTTCTTTGTCTTTCTTTTTTTTCTTCTTTCTCTTTTTTCTTTCTTTTTCATCTTTGTCTTTTTTCTATTCTTTTTCTTCTTTGTCTTTCTTTTTTCTCTTCATTCTCTTTTTTCTTTCTTTTTCATCTTTGTCTTTTTTCTTTCTTTTTCTTCTTTGTCTTTCTTTTTTCTTCTTTCTCTTCTTTCTTTCTTTTTCTTCTTTGTCTTTTTTCTTTCTTTTTCTTCTTTGTCTTTCTTTTTTTCTTCTTTCTCTTTTTTCTTTCTTTTTCATCTTTGTCTTTTTTCTATTCTTTTTCTTCTTTGTCTTTCTTTTTTTTCTTCATTCTCTTTTTTCTTTTTTTTTCATCTTTGTCTTTTTTCTTTCTTTTTCTTCTTTGTCTTTCTTTTTTTCTTCTTTGTCTTTTTTCTTTCTTTTTCTTCTTTGTCTTTCTTTTTTTTCTTCTTTCTCTTTTTTCTTTCTTTTTCATCTTTGTCTTTTTTCTTTCTTTTTCTTCTTTGTCTTTCTTTTTTTTCTTCTTTCTCTTTTTTCTTTCTTTTTCATCTTTGTCTTTTTTCTTTCTTTTTCTTCTTTGTATTTCTTTTTTTTCTTCTTTCTCTTTTTTCTTTCTTTTTCATCTTTTTTATTTCTTTTTCTTCTTTGTCTTTCTTTTTTTCTTCTTTCTCTTTTTTCTTTCTTTTTCATCTTTGTCTTTTTTATTTCTTTTTCTTCTTTGTCTTTCTTTTTTTTCTTCTTTCTCTTTTTTCTTTCTTTTTCATCTTTGTCTTTTTTCTTTCTTTTTCTTCTTCGTCTTTCCTTTTTTTCTTTTTTCGTTTTTTTCTTTCTTTTTCTTCTTTGTCTTTCTTTTTTTTCTTCTTTCTCTTTTTTCTTTCTTTTTCATCTTTGTCTTTCTTTTTTTTCTTCTTTCTCTTTTTTCTTTCTTTTTCATCTTTGTCTTTTTTCTTTCTTTTTCTTCTTTGTCTTTCTTTTTTTCTTCTTTCTCTTTTTTCTTTCTATTTCTTCTTTGTCTTTTTTCTTTCTTTTTCTTCTTTGTCTTTCTTTTTTTTCTTCTTTCTCTTTTTCCTTTCTTTTTCATCTTTGTCTTTTTTCTTTCTTTTTCTTCTTTGTCTTTCTTTTTTTTCTTCTTTTTCTTCTTTGTCTTTCTTTTTTTTCTTCTTTCTCTTTTTTCTTTCTTTTTCATCTTTGTCTTTTTTATTTCTTTTTCTTCTTTGTCTTTCTTTTTTTTCTTCTTTCTCTTTTTTCTTTCTTTTTCATCTTTGTCTTTTTTCTTTCTTTTTCTTCTTTGTCTTTCTTTTTTTTCTTCTTTCTCTTTTTTCTTTCTATTTCTTCTTTGTCTTTTTTCTTTCTATTTCTTCTTTGTCTTTCTTTTTTTTCTTCTTTCTCTTTTTTCTTTCTTTTTCATCTTTGTCTTTTTTCTATTCTTTTTCTTCTTTGTCTTTCTTTTTTTTCTTCATTCTCTTTTTTCTTTCTTTTTCATCTTTGTCTTTTTTCTTTCTTTTTCTTCTTTGTCTTTCTTTTTTTCTTCTTTCTCTTTTTTCTTTCTTTTTCTTCTTTGTCTTTCTTTTTTTCTTCTTTCTCTTTTTTCTTTCTTTTTCATCTTTGTCTTTTTTCTTTCTTTTTCTTCTTTGTCTTTCTTTTTTTTCTTCTTTCTCTTTTTTCTTTCTTTTTCATCTTTGTCTTTTTTCTTTCTTTTTCTTCTTTGTCTTTCTTTTTTTTCTTCTTTCTCTTTTTTCTTTCTTTTTCATCTTTGTCTTTTTTCTATTCTTTTTCTTCTTTGTCTTTCTTTTTTTTCTTCTTTCTCTTTTTTCTTTCTTTTTCATCTTTGTCTTTTTTATTTCTTTTTCTTCTTTGTCTTTCTTTTTCTCTTCTTTCTCTTTTTTCTTTCTTTTTCATCTTTGTCTTTTTTCTTTCTTTTTCTTCTTTGTCTTTCTTTTTTTTCTTCTTTCTCTTTTTTCTTTCTATTTCTTCTTTGTCTTTTTTCTTTCTATTTCTTCTTTGTCTTTCTTTTTTTTCTTCTTTCTCTTTTTTCTTTCTTTTTCATCTTTGTCTTTTTTCTATTCTTTTTCTTCTTTGTCTTTCTTTTTTCTCTTCATTCTCTTTTTTCTTTCTTTTTCATCTTTGTCTTTTTTCTTTCTTTTTCTTCTTTGTCTTTCTTTTTTCTTCTTTCTCTTCTTTCTTTCTTTTTCTTCTTTGTCTTTTTTCTTTCTTTTTCTTCTTTGTCTTTCTTTTTTTTCTTCTTTCTCTTTTTTCTTTCTATTTCTTCTTTGTCTTTTTTCTTTCTTTTTCTTCTTTGTCTTTCTTTTTTTCTTCTTTCTCTTTTTTCTTTCTGTTTTATCTTTGTCTTTTTTCTTTCTTTTTCTTCTTTGTCTTTCTCTTTTTTCTTTCTATTTCTTCTTTCTCTTTTTTCTTTCTTTTTCTTCTTTGTCTTTCTTTTTTTCTTCTTTCTCTTTTTTCTTTCTTTTTCATCTTTGTCTTTTTTCTTTCTTTTTCTTCTTTGTCTTTCTTTTTTTTCTTCTTTCTCTTTTTTCTTTCTTTTTCATCTTTGTCTTTTTTCTTTCTTTTTCTTCTTTGTCTTTCTTTTTTTTTCTTCTTTCTCTTTTTTCTTTCTTTTTCATCTTTGTCTTTTTTCTTTCTTTTTCTTCTTTGTCTTTCTTTTTTTTCTTCTTTCTCTTTTTTCTTTCTATTTCTTCTTTGCCTTTTTTCTTTCTTTTTCTTCTTTGTCTTTCTTTTTTTTCTTCTTTCTCTTTTTTCGTTCTTTTTCATCTTTGTCTTTTTTCTTTCTTTTTCTTCTTTGTCTTTCTTTTTTTCTTCTTTCTCTTTTTTCTTTCTTTTTCATCTTTGTCTTTTTTCTTTCTTTTTCTTCTTTGTCTTTCTTTTTTTTCTTCTTTCTCTTTCTTCTTTCTATTTCTTCTTTCTCTTTTTTCTTTCTTTTTCTTCTTTGTCTTTCTTTTTTTCTTCTTTCTCTTTTTTCTTTCTTTTTCATCTTTGTCTTTTTTCTTACTTTTTCTTCTTTGTCTTTCTTTTTTTTTCTTCTTTCTCTTTTTTCTTTCTTTTTCATCTTTGTCTTTTTTCTTTCTTTTTCTTCTTTGTCTTTCTTTTTTTTCTTCTTTCTCTTTTTTCTTTCTATTTCTTCTTTGTCTTTTTTCTTTCTTTTTCTTCTTTGTCTTTTTTATTTCTTTTTCTTCTTTGTCTTTCTTTTTTTTCTTCTTTCTCTTTTTTCTTTCTTTTTCATCTTTGTCTTTTTTCTTTCTTTTTCTTCTTCGTCTTTCCTTTTTTTCTTTTTTCGTTTTTTTCTTTCTTTTTCTTCTTTGTCTTTCTTTTTTTTCTTCTTTCTCTTTTTTCTTTCTTTTTCATCTTTGTCTTTCTTTTTTTTCTTCTTTCTCTTTTTTCTTTCTTTTTCATCTTTGTCTTTTTTCTTTCTTTTTCTTCTTTGTCTTTCTTTTTTTCTTCTTTCTCTTTTTTCTTTCTATTTCTTCTTTGTCTTTTTTCTTTCTTTTTCTTCTTTGTCTTTCTTTTTTTTCTTCTTTCTCTTTTTCCTTTCTTTTTCATCTTTGTCTTTTTTCTTTCTTTTTCTTCTTTGTCTTTCTTTTTTTTCTTCTTTTTCTTCTTTGTCTTTCTTTTTTTTCTTCTTTCTCTTTTTTCTTTCTTTTTCATCTTTATTTCTTTTTCTTCTTTGTCTTTCTTTTTTTTCTTCTTTCTCTTTTTTCTTTCTTTTTCATCTTTGTCTTTTTTCTTTCTTTTTCTTCTTTGTCTTTCTTTTTTTTCTTCTTTCTCTTTTTTCTTTCTATTTCTTCTTTGTCTTTTTTCTTTCTATTTCTTCTTTGTCTTTCTTTTTTTTCTTCTTTCTCTTTTTTCTTTCTTTTTCATCTTTGTCTTTTTTCTATTCTTTTTCTTCTTTGTCTTTCTTTTTTTTCTTCATTCTCTTTTTTCTTTCTTTTTCATCTTTGTCTTTTTTCTTTCTTTTTCTTCTTTGTCTTTCTTTTTTTCTTCTTTCTCTTTTTTCTTTCTTTTTCTTCTTTGTCTTTCTTTTTTTCTTCTTTCTCTTTTTTCTTTCTTTTTCATCTTTGTCTTTTTTCTTTCTTTTTCTTCTTTGTCTTTCTTTTTTTTCTTCTTTCTCTTTTTTCTTTCTTTTTCATCTTTGTCTTTTTTCTTTCTTTTTCTTCTTTGTCTTTCTTTTTTTTCTTCTTTCTCTTTTTTCTTTCTTTTTCATCTTTGTCTTTTTTCTATTCTTTTTCTTCTTTGTCTTTCTTTTTTTTCTTCTTTCTCTTTTTTCTTTCTTTTTCATCTTTGTCTTTTTTATTTCTTTTTCTTCTTTGTCTTTCTTTTTTTCTTCTTTCTCTTTTTTCTTTCTTTTTCATCTTTGTCTTTTTTCTTTCTTTTTCTTCTTTGTCTTTCTTTTTTTTCTTCTTTCTCTTTTTTCTTTCTATTTCTTCTTTGTCTTTTTTCTTTCTATTTCTTCTTTGTCTTTCTTTTTTTTCTTCTTTCTCTTTTTTCTTTCTTTTTCATCTTTGTCTTTTTTCTATTCTTTTTCTTCTTTGTCTTTCTTTTTTCTCTTCATTCTCTTTTTTCTTTCTTTTTCATCTTTGTCTTTTTTCTTTCTTTTTCTTCTTTGTCTTTCTTTTTTCTTCTTTCTCTTCTTTCTTTCTTTTTCTTCTTTGTCTTTTTTCTTTCTTTTTCTTCTTTGTCTTTCTTTTTTTTCTTCTTTCTCTTTTTTCTTTCTATTTCTTCTTTGTCTTTTTTCTTTCTTTTTCTTCTTTGTCTTTCTTTTTTTTCTTCTTTCTCTTTTTTCTTTCTGTTTTATCTTTGTCTTTTTTCTTTCTTTTTCTTCTTTGTCTTTCTCTTTTTTCTTTCTATTTCTTCTTTCTCTTTTTTCTTTCTTTTTCTTCTTTGTCTTTCTTTTTTTCTTCTTTCTCTTTTTTCTTTCTTTTTCATCTTTGTCTTTTTTCTTTCTTTTTCTTCTTTGTCTTTCTTTTTTTTCTTCTTTCTCTTTTTTCTTTCTTTTTCATCTTTGTCTTTTTTCTTTCTTTTTCTTCTTTGTCTTTCTTTTTTTTTCTTCTTTCTCTTTTTTCTTTCTTTTTCATCTTTGTCTTTTTTCTTTCTTTTTCTTCTTTGTCTTTCTTTTTTTTCTTCTTTCTCTTTTTTCTTTCTATTTCTTCTTTGTCTTTTTTCTTTCTTTTTCTTCTTTGTATTTCTTTTTTTCTTCTTTCTCTTTTTTCGTTCTTTTTCTTCTTTGTCTTTTTTCTTTCTTTTTCTTCTTTGTCTTTCTTTTTTTTCTTCTTTCTCTTTTTTCGTTCTTTTTCATCTTTGTCTTTTTTCTTTCTTTTTCTTCTTTGTCTTTCTTTTTTTCTTCTTTCTCTTTTTTCTTTCTTTTTCATCTTTGTCTTTTTTCTTTCTTTTTCTTCTTTGTCTTTCTTTTTTTTCTTCTTTCTCTTTCTTCTTTCTATTTCTTCTTTCTCTTTTTTCTTTCTTTTTCTTCTTTGTCTTTCTTTTTTTCTTCTTTCTCTTTTTTCTTTCTTTTTCATCTTTGTCTTTTTTCTTACTTTTTCTTCTTTGTCTTTCTTTTTTTTTCTTCTTTCTCTTTTTTCTTTCTTTTTCATCTTTGTCTTTTTTCTTTCTTTTTCTTCTTTGTCTTTCTTTTTTTTCTTCTTTCTCTTTTTTCTTTCTATTTCTTCTTTGTCTTTTTTCTTTCTTTTTCTTCTTTGTCTTTCTTTTTTTTCTTCTTTCTCTTTTTTCTTTCTTTTTCATCTTTCTCGTTTTCTTCTCCTTTCTTTTTTTTCTTTCGGTTATTTCTGTCGCTTTTTTCTCTTTTCTTTTCATTTTTTCATTTTTTCTTCCTTCTCTTTTTTTCATTTTTCCTTTTCCCTGTTTCTTTTTTTCTTTTCGCAGAGGAGGGGGGTGTTCATTTTGTCTTTGATTTGTTTGAAGCCATTTCCAGACTGACATTGGCATGGAATTGGCAACGATAAAAACCAAGGAGGACTGGCGACGGGATTTGGAAAGAATTTGTAAAAGACCAGAAAGGGTCGGTTGCTTTTTGTTTATTGCAGAAAGACATGGACGTTGTGGAGAGCTATAATCGCTTACTCCTGGGTCAGGAATAAAAGGGCAGGTTGGAATTAAAGGGAGTGATTACTCTATTCCAGAAAAGGTTGGGTGTTGGGGGGGGGTAAAGGGAAGAAAGAGAAGAAGAAAATGAACTCTTATCATCATCATCATCATCATCATCATTAATCTGATTAAAAGTGAAGAGAGAAAAAAAATGGCGTCGTGGGCGCATCATCATCATCATCATCATTAAAGAATTGAGAAGAAATTTCGATGAAATACAATTACGGATAAAATACTTTCTTTTTCACAGAACCTCCCCTCGCCCCACCCAATATGTCATCTTCCCTTCCATTTACCCCACACCCAACAAAATCTCACCTTCCTCTCCCTAGATGAGAGAAAGAGGGGGAAAGAGAGAAGCAAGAGAGAAAACATGTAACGATGAGAGAGGGACGAATTCTCTTCTTTTCTTTCCTTTATTAGTTCAAATAACTCACGACATTTAATCATTTAAAAAATATTTCAACTCAAACAAAAAAAACTTGAAATTTGTGATAAATCTGAATAAAATGGAATTTCATTCCATCAAGAATCATTTTTCATGTAAATAAAAAGAAAATCTCGAATAAAAGTTTCATAAAGATCCGGAATTATTCCAATGGCAGTTTTATTTTTGGAATCGAATTTATATTTTTATTTTATTTCTTTCAGTAAATATAAAAAAAACAGTAAAATAAAAAATAAAAAACTTATTAGTCAGTAGTATAAAATAAAAATATAGTATGAAATAAAATCAAGGTATTTTATTAGTCAGTACTATTATAAAATAATTAAAAATAATTAATTAAATTTATCTTTTGTGCAAAATATTTAAAAAAATTATTTGCACAAAAAAATGCTTATTGTAAAATGCAAAAATCATTTATTTTCAATTTTTTTAATTAATTACTATTTTTAATTATTTTTTACTACTAACTAATAATTTTTTATAAACGGATACAAATGCAATTAGTATATTTCTGATTTAACAAGTAATTAATGTTAAAAAGTCTAAAATTGAAATTCTTCTCGGGTTTAATACAAGACGACTTTAAAATTTTGTAATAAAATCGAGGAGGCACCGTGGAGACTGTGTTCTATAGCCTTGGATGGCAACTGGTCTACCGCAGAAAGAAATGGCAACCTACTGAGGGAAATCTGCCTCGTCAGTCATGTATCGAAAGATACATGATTGCCGAAGCCTGGCACATTAATATTAACAAATTATGATTCATCAGGAATTTCCGATGACCTTTCACTTCGAATAAAGGTCAATAGATAGATAGATAGATAGATAGATAGATAGATAGATAGATAGATAGATAGATAGATACGAACAGATTGAGAGAGACAGACAGACAGACAGACAGACAGACAGAAAATAATATGCAGCCAAGAATGTGGACGCTTGTTGCCTGCCAACAAAATAAACATGCCCCCGTCTCCCCGACACACCCATTACATACAGGTGTGTCACCTAAATTTGATATTACCTACCTTCTTATCTTCAATCTTCTATTTCTATGTGCCGTGTCCGTTCAGGACGTTGGCGATCATGGCTCTCCACAATTTCCTCTCCTTTGTAGATCTCTTCATAAAAAGTCTCCTAAACCCCGTTCTGCCATACATTTATTGACGATCATTCTTCTTCTCCGACGTGCCGTAACCCTTTAGAATCTTGGCGATTATGCCTCTCCACACTTTCCTGTCCTTTGTAGCTATCATAATAAGTGTGTGTCTTTTTGTGATCTCTCCTAAACCCCGTTCTGCCATCCATTTATTCAAGCTTGCTAGCTCAGTTATGCCTTGTTTTGCTCTGTCCCTCTGAATTTCAATCTGCCGTGTGAGTATCAAATTTCTAAGCCCTCTTTCCTCATTAAGTGTCCTAGATTTACGGTTTTGTAAACGACAGAAAGATTATAGAAATATGATTTTTCATTTAGTTTTCGTATAGAACTAGCGGGGATACCCGGTGTTGCTCGGGGGATCTCTGAATAATAGTGTATTATTGACAATTGATAGATATTTTCCAGCCATCCCTCAATACATATACAAAGGACAGTTGTGTGTGTGCGTCCGGGTGAAATTAACAAACTACAATAATGAAGACAAAATAAATATATATCCAGACTCATTACCACCCAATCCAGCTTTTTATGAAAAAATATCATCGTATGATTTGTATTTACGCAGATATTTTAAAACTAAATATATATATATATATATATATATATATATATATATATATATATATAGATAGATAGATAGATAGATAGATAGATAGATAGATAGATATTAGTGGTTGATACACACACAAACATACACACACACACACACATATATATATATTTATATAAAATATATAAATATATATACATACATACATACATACACACAAATTTCCAAGATGATAGAATCAAGGTCGAACTCAATGTCCAAGACAGAGTAAGAATAATATTATATACATATATATATATATATATATATATAGAGAGAGAGAGAGAGAGAGAGAGAGAGAGAGAGAGTTCGTGCGCACTTTAAAGTTATAAATTTTTTAAAGTGCACACGAACTTTTATGGACACCCTGTAGATATATATATATATATATATATATATATATATATATATATATATATATATATATATATATATATATATATATATATGTAAATTAAAATGAATTATCTGCGTTCTTTTCACTGCCATTTTTCTTTTCTTGAATCTTATTCTCTTGTGTGCCGTGTTTATTCAGGGCCTTATCGATCACGAGTCTCCACTATTTCCTCATTTTGTAGCTCTTAATACATGTTGTGTTTTGGCTATCTCTCCTCATCACCGTTCCATCATCCAATTACTGAAAGTCATTCTTCTTCACGTATGTGCCGGTTCCTATCAGGACATTGTCGATCATGGCTCTCCACTATTTCCTCTACTTTGTTGCTCTTAATATATGTTGACTTTTGGCTATCTCTCCTAATCACCGTTCCACCATCCATTTACTGAAGGTCATTCTTCTTCACGTATGTGCCGGTTCCTATCAGGACATTGTCGATCATGGCTCTCCACTATTTCCTCTACTTTGTTGCTCTTAATATATGTTGTTTTTGGCTATCTCTCCTAATACATGTTGTCTTTTGACTATCTTTCCTATTCATTAAATAAATTTACATTGGAATAAGTCAATAAGACACACAAACGTTAATTATTGTAGTTTTCAAGTTTTAGCCGGACACACCCGAATATTTGTATAAATAAATATTAAACTTTTTTGTCAAATAATTGTATTTAAATTCATTCTTCTTCTTTTAAATTTACTTTGTCGTTTTAATATTCGTTTTTTAAGTTACTTTTATTTACGATATAGATGTGAATAGAAATTCAAGAGAATAGAAATTTTAAAATGCTCATATCTATCTATCTATCTATCTATCTATCTATCTATCTATCTATCTTAGTCTGTTCCTATCTATCTATCTATCTATCTATCTATCTATCTATCTATCTATCTATCTATCTATCTTAGTCTGTTCCTATCTATCTATCTTAGTCTGTTCCTATCTATCTATCTATCTATCTATCTATCTATCTATCTATCTCTCTATCTAAGTCTGTTCCTATCTATCTATCTATCTATCTATCTATCTATCTATCTATCTTAGTCTGTACCTATCTATCTATCTATCTATCAATCTTAATCTCTTCCTATCTATCTATCTTAGTCTGTTCCTACCTATCTATCTATCTATCTATCTATCTATCTATCTATCTATCTATCTTAGTCTGTCCCTATCTATCTATCTATCTATCTATCTATCTATCTATCTATCTATCTTAGTCTGTTCCTATCTATCTATCTATCTATCTATCTATCTATCTATCTTAGTCTGTTCCTATCTATCTAGCTATCTATCTACCTATCTATCTATCTATCTATCTATCTTAGACTGTTCCTATCTATCTATCTATCTAAGTCTGTTCCTATCTATCTATCTATCTATCTATCTATCTCAGTCCTTTTCATATCTATCTATCTATCTATCTATCTATCTATCTATCTCAGTCCTTTTCATATCTATCTATCTATCTATCTATCTATCTATCTATCTATCTATCTTAGACTGTTCCTATCTATCTATCTATCTATCTATCTATCTATCTATCTATCTTAGTCTGTTCCTATCTATCTATCTATCTATCTATCTTAGTCTGTTCCTATCTATCTATCTTAGTCTGTTCCTATCTATCTATCTATCTATCTATCTATCTATCTATCTATCTATCTATCTATCTAAGTCTGTTCCTATCTATCTATCTATCTCAGTCCTTTTCATATCTATCTATCTATCTATCTATCTATCTATCTATCTATCTATCTTAGTCTGTTCCTATCTATGTATCTTAGTCTGTTCCTATCTATCTATCTATCTATCTATCTATCTATCTAAGTCTGTTCCTATCTATCTAGCTATCTATCTCAGTCCTTTTCATATCTATCTATCTATCTATCTATCTTAGTCTGTTCCTATCTATCTATCTATCTATCTATCTATCTATCTATTTTAGTCTGTTCCTATCTATCTATCTATCTATCTATCTATCTATCTATCTATCTATCCATCTATCTTAGTCTGTTCCTATCTATTTATCTATCTATTGAACTTTGATCGAGGTAAGAGGTCATCTGAAATTCCTGATGAATCATAATTTGTTTATTTTGTCTTGGTGACATTCACCAGTAAGACTAGTTTCACTTTTTTTCTTTCAAAATCATGAAATTCAAATGACTTTTTAGATTTTTGACGATTCAATAAAAATCATTTTGACCTTTTTTTGTTATTAAACACCAGAGTTCAAAAGTCTTTTCATTAATAGAAATATTTTGGGGTTTCCTTCTAATTCCATGAGTCAAAAAAGAAGAGTTTATTTTTCGTTTTTATTACCGAATCTTAAAGTCATCTTGTATGGAACCCGAGAAGAATTTCAATTTTAGCCTTTTTGACATTAATTACTTGTTAATTTTTATAAGAATTAATCAGAAATATACTAATTACATTTGTATCCGTTTACAAACTGTTATTAGTCAATAGTATAAAATAATTAAAAATAATAATTAATTAAAAAATGTCAAAAGGTAAAATAAATGATTTTTACATTTTACAATAAGCATTTTTATTTGTGTAAATAAGAATTTGTTTTTATATTTTGTACAAAAATGAGTTCAATGAATTATTTTAATTAATTTATACTAGTACTGACTAATAAAATATTTTGTATTAGTGTTTTTATTTTATACTACTTTTTATTTTATACTACTGACTAATAAGTTTTTATTTTATTTTATTAACTATTTTTTATATTTACTGACAAGAAATAAAATAAAAATATAAATTCGTTTTCAAAAATAAAACTGCCATTGGAATCATTCCGGATCTTTATGAATCTTTTATTCGACATTTTCTTTTTATTTACATAAAAATGATTCTTGATGGAATGAAATTCCATTTTATTCAGATTTATCAAAAATTTCAAGTTTTTTTTTGTTTAATTTCAAATATTTTTTCAAATGATTAAATGTCGTGAGTTATTTGAACTAAAAAAGGAAAGAAAAGCAGAGAATTCGCCCCTCTCTCATCGTTACATGTTTTCTCTCTTGCTTCTCTCTTTCCCCCCTCTTTCTCGCATTTATAACACGTATAGAAACTCTCGCGTCCAGTGGCGTGATTATTCTCGTCCAATGAAATGCCGTGTATTCCAATGACGTCATCCGCACGGCCGACGCCCTTTGCAGTTTGCTTTCAGAAAATTCGACAGACAAGACGTATTTTGTTTCCGTCTCGCTTCTTTTCATCCCAAAAGTGAAATCAAAATCAAATGTAAGTAAGAATTTTCTTATCGTTTCTCCAAATCATTCAACCTTCTTCTTAAATGTTTCCATCTACACAAAGAGATTTTTTCTTCCTTTCTTTTTAATCATTTCAACCCCAATGAAGGCAAGAAATCCACTACGACGCAAAGGGTGCGGTTTCTAAGTCTGAAAAAAAGAAAAAAATCTCTTAATTAAATTCATTTTTTCTTTTCTCTCCCGAAAAAAATTTAATTTAATTTGGAAAACTATTTTCTTTTTTAATCTAAAAATGTTCGTCTGATTCGTTGTCTTCAACTTGTTGATTTGTTATTGAATAAAGCAGACGATAAGTTATTTTGTCCCCGAATTTCCTATCTGCTTGTAAAATACTTGGAAACCCTTCCGAAAAGTCGGTCAGTCTTGTTCGTATCTATCGGTCTATCTATCGGTCTATCTCTTTGTTTCTTTAAAAGCAAAGAAAAAAGAAATCCCGCCTTCCTCTCTCTCTCTCTCGCTTGATTCGAAATCATTTTTATCATTTCTTCACCATTTTCTTTTTTCACAGAAAAATGCTTGTCTGACTCGTTCGCTTTCTTTTCTTCTTCTTCTTCTTCTTCTTCTTCTTCTTCTTCTTCTTCTTCTTCTTCTTCTTCTTCTTCTTCTTCTTCTTCTTCTTCTTCATTTCTTATTGAACAAAGCAAAGAAGACAATTAGTTTTCATTCACCGCCCTCCCCGATTTCCTATTTGCTTCCTTAATGTTTGTTGTAGGATTTAAAATGGAAGACAAGGCACTACTTAAGAAAAGTGGTCCGCTTGTTAAAAAGACAACAAAAAACGTTCAACATACTTACTTCCGAAAACTGAGTCTATCTATCTATCTATCTATCTATCTATCTATCTCAGTCCTTTTAGTATCTATCTATCTATCTATCTACCTACCTATCTATCTGTCTATCTATCTATCTATCTCAGTCCTTTTAGTATCTATCTATCTATCTATCTATCTATCTATCTATCTATCTATCTATCAGGAATTCTCTCTCTTTCTTCTCTCTCTTATTGCTCATTCCTCCCCTTCACCTACTTTCCATCTCTTGTTATCTCATGAAACCCGCCCTCTCTCTCTCTCACTCACTCTCTCTCTCTCTCTCTGTCTGTCTATTAAAATTAAAGGAAATATATCCCCCCTTCTCTGTCTCTTTTTCTGCTCATTTTCCTCCCCTTCATTCTCTCTTTACTATCCCTCCCTTGTTAACTCATGTAACACCCTTCAGACTCAGTAGGCAGTGGTTATTCTCGTCCAATGAAATGCCTTCGGCTCCTATGACGTCACAGCTCCTCAAACTCAAATAATCGAACTTTTCGAAATTTTTTCATGAAAACAAGAAACTTTTTTATTTTGTTTTTTATTGGTTTTTTCTCTTCGTTTTTGTTTTTTAACCGAATTCGTATATCTCCCTCCTTTGTTCTATCTATCTATCTATCTATCTATCTATCTATCTATCTATCTATCTATCTATCTATCTATCTATCTATCTATATACCAAATTCTTTTTCTCTATTAATAGAATTAGTTTATTTTTGTGAATGGCTAAAATACTTATTTCAGCAAAAGAAAAAAAATTCTTTCACTCAATTTAAATTAGTTTCTTCATCGGTTTTTATGTGTGGACCACTTTATTTAAGTAGTGCTTAATTTACTCGCTTCTATTGTCCTTGTGCCATACTAGATGAGCGAAGAAGATAAAAATATAAATTGGCAATAAATAAAAAAAATGTCTTCATTTTGTACGCGTCTTTTTGAAATAAATTTAAAAAATAATTAGAAAAAATATTAAAATTTTAAAATATTACAATTGATGAAAAGAGAATGTTAAATGTGACTGTGACAGTGGAAAATTAGAAAAAAAAACCTTTCTCTGTGTTTCTTTTACCCCCACACCTCTTCTCCCCTTCATTTACATTATTTTTTTTTCGGAAATCGATATGATTTTCTTGTAAAATCTCCAAATTTCGGGTCATTTTACTTCCGGTTTTATAAATTGACTTTTTTTCATCTTTTTCTGATTTTGAACTTTGACCTTTTTTTTCTTTTCTTTATTTTCAGATTTGATTTTTTATTTTCAGAAGAAATTTTGCAAATGGCGTCCAATTTGAATGAAGAAGAGACATTCCAATGCTCGAAATGCGACCAAGTTTTGGATTTGACATCGAAGACGTTGCCATGTCTTCATTCTTTCTGCCGAAGGTGTGTGGCGGTGATTCTGGGAGGAAATGGCCTGTGTCCGCAGTGCCAAGAACATGTGACCGGTGTGGATTTGAGACTGGCACCATTTTTGGTCAAGTCTTTGAGGCGCCGTCAGATGGAATCCGGCCAACTGAATTGTGATACGTGTTCGGAAGACGGCAACGAATCGACCGGGGAGATTTGGTGCCAAGACTGCCAGAAAGTCTTGTGCCAGTCTTGCCAGAGTGTCCATCCCAAACATGAGACCAAAGACTTGTCGGGCGTGTCGAGCGTGGAGGCCATCCGGGTCATCACGAGGGATGACTGTCGACGGCACCGTCAAACCAAGGACGCCTTTTGCGACCGGTGCAACGTGTGCATGTGTGACGCTTGTTACAAAGATCACGTGACCGCCTCCCCTCAGTGTCCGCCTCGTCCGCTGTCGGTGAGGGAGGAGGCGTTGAAAGGAAAAGAGGGCGGCTCCACCCTGCAGCTGGAACTCCTCCGGTTCCAAAAGCACATCCTGGAGACGTACGGGCAGACGGATCGATCCATTGAGCAACTGCCAACGGATTGCGGTTCCGCATGCTCCAAACTCCGGGAGGATTTTGAGGAATTCGTTGAAGAGGCTCGGCGCAAGTTGATAGTGCTGGAAGATACAATGAAATTGTTGGCCTTTGAACTGGATCAAAAATGGCGCCGCTCCCTCAAGGAGAGAGAAAACCTTTTGAAGAAGGTAAAGATCTGGCAGCAAACCTTGGAACATTTGTTGAAGGACGACGCTGACGATGGGGACGTCGTTTGTGGATTGAATTTGGTGAGAGCTGAGCTTTCTGCGCGGCGCCGCCAATCGTTTGCTCCACCCGATAAAGGCCATTGGTTCGAGACCCTTCCAAAATGGGGTAACGATTCCCTAGAATCACTGGAGAGAGAAATAGCAGATTGGACGGGAGAGACATCCGGGCATTTGCAATTCGAAAGTGAATGCCGTCTGCAGGGATCGAACCCGCCGCTGTGGATTTCATCGATTGTCGCCAGCGATGAAGACAATCATGTCTTTGTTGGCGATTGGGACGGCAGATCCATTCTAGAATTCACAGACTCTGGGGAATTGGTCGGCCAATATCCCTTAAAGGACGGAGGAGAGACATTCTGCCCCCGGGACATGTGTCGCCTCCCCAAAGATATTTTGGTTCTTTGTTGTCCTGGGTCGGGGTTGGGGGGATGTCTTTACTTTTTGGCGCGACAAAAATGTCTGCCATTTTTAAAAAATCAAAAAATAATTCACACAAAAGGAAAATTTTATTCTTTGTGTCAAAATGAGAAAAAAATTTTCACTTGTGATTGGAATTTTAAAGCAATTTTTTGTTTTGATGAAAAAGGAGAAAATATGAAAACAATCGACCTTCAGGGGTCACCGGGTGGGGGTGTGTATCCCCCACGCCTTCGTGTCGATCCGACGACTGGCAATTTCTTGGGGACAAGAGAAGGAAAGTCGGAAATTTTTATTTGGAATCAAAATGGAGAAATTCTTCAAAATTTGCAAAAAGAAGAAGAATTTTTCGATTTTTGTTCAAATAAATTTGGATTTTTTTATTTTTCGAGCCAAAAAGAAATTTTTTCTCTTTTACCAAAAAAAAGTTTGTATAAATTTCCGGAAAAATCTGAAGAATTTCCGAAGATTTTTGTTTCCAGCCAAAAACTGTTTGTTTTTTTTAAAAAAGATGGAAAATATTTATTGAAAATTTACAAAATTATTTAAAAAAATATGTTTGTTTTTTTGTTTGTAAATAAAATTTAATTTTTTTAAATCCGTTTTTTGAAATTTTTCTTCAATTCAAATGCGGAAAAGAAATGAAATTTCATTTGAAAATGGCAATAAAACAGCAAATAAATCGATAATTATTGATCGGCTTTTGTTTTTAATTTATGCAAATTTATGCAAATAAAATTAATTTTTGTTGCATTTAAAAATTGAATTTGTCGTCGGATAACAATATGAGTTCAGGTAAATAATTGTAATTTTTCTTTTTCTCTTTGGTTTTTCTTTATTTCTTTTTTCACTTTCTTTTTCTTACGTTTTTTTTCTCTTTTTTATTCTCTTTCTTTTTCTACCTTTTCTCTTTCTTTTTCTCTCATTTTCTTATTTTTTCTCTCTTTTTCATCTTATTTTCCTTGTTTCTCTCTTTCTTTTCCCTTTTCTTTTTCTTACTTTCTTTGTTTTTCTTCCTTTTGTTTTTCTTCTTTCCTTTCTTTTTCCTTCCTTTTTTTATATTTCCAAATTTGTTTAGTCTATCTATCGATCTATCTATCTATCTATCTATCTATTTCAGTCCTTTTCATATCTATCTATCTATACACACACACACACACACACACACAACGGTGATTATTTAAAAGACAAGGAAAATACCGTTCTCACTCTCTCTCTCTCTCTCTCTCTCTCTCGTTTTTCCGCTGTTTTTTTTTTTAAATGAGATAAAATTTATTTTCTTAAAATCTAAAATCATAATAAATCGGTTAGTTCTTTCATTAACGTAAGTTTTGTTTGATCTATCTATCTATCTATCTATCTATCTATCTATCTATCTATTTCAGTCCTTTTCATATCTATCTATCTATCTATCTATCTATCGGATTATTTCATCGATTGTCACCAGCGATGAAGGCAATCACATCTTTGTTGGCGATTGGATAGGCAAATCGATCCCCGAATTCAGTGACTCTGGTGAATTGGTCGGCCAATTTCGCTTAACGAAAGAGAGTTTCCACCCCTGGGACATGTGTCGCCTCCCCGAAAACATTTTGATTGTTGTCCTGAGGGGTCGGGTTTGAGTGTGAGGGGAAGCCTTTTTTTTGTGCGACAAAAAATAATTAACAGAAGAGAGAAGAGATTTTTTTGTTTATGTCAAATTCAGAAGAAAATTTCCGCCTGAGATCGGAATTTTGAAGAAATTGTTTGTTTTAATGAAAATGGCGAAGAAATAGAAACAATCCCCCGTCGGTGGGCGCCTGGGGATGATGATTATTGTCACCCACAACGACTGGGAATTGGGGGGGGGTGGCAAGAAAAGGAAACTCGGAAATCTTTGTCTGGAATGAAAATGGAGAAATTGTTAAAAAAATTGCTAATAAAAGAAGATAATTTGGCCATTTTTATTTTCCGACCAAAGAAGAAATTTTTTTCTTTTACCAGAAAAAAATTTGTATAAATTTCTGAAAAAATCTGAAGAATTTCTGAAGATATTTGTTTCCAGCCAAAAATTGTTTATTTCTTTTTAAAAAAAATGGAGAAAATTTAATGAAAATTTTGAAAATTTATTAAAATTTCTTTTTTTAATTTTGATGTTTTTTTATATCTGCAAATAAAATTTATTCTATTCAATTTAAATTTTATTTTCGATGATTTAACAATATGAGTCGAGGTAAATACAGAAAAGCAGCTTTATTTATTTCTTCTTCATATCGTTTTTTTTCTTCTTTCTCTTTTTTCTTTCTTTTTCTTCTTTGTCTTTTTTCTTTCTTTTTCTTCTTTGTCTTTCTTTTTTTTCTTCTTTCACTTTTTTCTTTCTTTTTCATCTTTGTCTTTTTTGTTTCTTTTTCTTCTTTGTCTTTTACTTTCTTTTTCTTCTTTCTCTTTCTTTTGTTCTTCTTTCTCTTTTTCTTTCTTTTCTTTCTCTTGTTTCTTTTTTCCTTCTTTCTTTTTCTTTCTCGTTTTTTTTTCTTCTTTCTTTTTTCTTCTTTCTTTTTTTCTTTCGTTTATTTCTGTCGCTTTTTTCGTTTTTCTTTTCATTTTTTCATTTTTTCTTCGTTCTCTTTTTTTCATTTTTCCTTTTCCCTGTTTCTCTTTTTCTTTTCGCAGAGGAGGGGTGTGTTCATTTTGTCTTTGATTTGTTTGAAGCCATTTCCAGACTGACATTGGCATGGAATTGGCAACGATAAAAACCAAGAAGGACTGGCGACGGGATTTGGAAAGAATTTGTAAAAGACGAGAAAGGGTCGGTTGCTTTTTGTTTATTGCAGAAAGACATGGACGTTGTGGAGAGCTATAATCGCTTACAACTGGGTCAGGAATAAAAGGGCAGGTTGGAATTAAAGGTAGTGATTACTCTATTCCAGAAAAGGGTGGGTGTTGGGGGGGGGGGTA
Source organism: Acanthosepion esculentum (assembly GCA_964036315.1). Classification (NCBI taxonomy): domain Eukaryota; kingdom Metazoa; phylum Mollusca; class Cephalopoda; order Sepiida; family Sepiidae; genus Acanthosepion; species Acanthosepion esculentum. The sequence goes on along the minus strand of OZ038517.1, from coordinate 67,108,651 downwards.
AAGGGAAGAAAGGGAAGAAGAAAATGAACTATCATCATCATCATCATCATCATCATCATCATCATCATCATCATCATTAATCTGATTAAAAGTGAAGAGAGAAAGAAAATGGCGTCGTGGGCGCATCATCATCATCATCATCATAATCATTAAAGAATTGAGAAGAAATTTCGATGAAATACAATTACGGATAAAATACTTTCTTTTTCACAGAACCTCCCCTCGCCCCACCCAAATTGTCGGTTCCAACATCCACCCAATATGTCATCTTCCCTTCCATTTACCCCACACCCAACAAAATCTCACCTTTCTCTCCCTAGATGAGAGAAAGAGGGGAAAAGAGAGAAGCAAGAGAGAAAACATGTAACGATGAGAGAGGGGCGAATTCTCTTCTTTTCTTTCCTTTTTTAGTTCAAATAACTCACGACATTTAATCATTTGAAAAAATATTTCAACTCAAACAAAAAAAACTTGAAATTTGTGATAAATCTGAATAAAATGGAATTTAATTCCATCAAGAATCATTTTTTATGTAAATAAAAAGAAAATGTCGAATAAAAGTTTCATAAAGATCCGGAATTATGTAACACTATTTAGGAACAGCAGGTTTATTAATGAATTAATTAACCGCAGAAGTTAATTACGGGGATTACTTAAACCGATAGATATAACGAAAGACATACTGAGTGATTACTTAAACCGATAGATATAACGAAAGACATACTGAGCGATATTCTTTTTGTTTTGTTATTTTCCCAAAACCGGGTATCGGTGGAAAAAAAAAAGAATTTTTGTTTTGTTATTTTCAAGTGCGATTCAAGATAACCACTTTACTTTCTCGCGGAAGTGTGATGTTGAGATATGCCAAATTATCTGCGAGGACAAAAGAAGGAAAGAGAGAAAGAAGAGAAAGAAACAGAGGGACAAGACTTAACAACTTAGATGATAAGTGAAGGAAAAAATGCCACCCACAAAAGCGATGTTGTTTTGGGAATGGCGAAAGTTCTGATGGTCATTTTTTTAGGGATACCAGAGCTTCTGGGCAGATAAAACATTGGCTGTGTCAGGATGACGAACTTGTGTTATCAGTAGTTGATGGGTCGTCTGCCGACCGCACACAGGGCCCGGCCCTGGATTGAGATTTCGCCTGGACAGGACATCTGCATTCTGTTTAAGTTCGTTTGTGATAACGAAGGCTATGTTAGGGTATTTTAATTAACCCAATTTCGCGAAAAAGAATTCATCCACTTGATGTTGGCGGAAAAATTTGGTTGAGAAAAAACATTTCCCGTGAAGTTGGATGAAAAATGGAGATTATCAGTTGACGCCTATTGGCCGAATAGCCAGGCGGAGATGATCATGTGACGCAGAGAGGAGGCCTGCCACCGCCCATTGAGAGGATAGGTATGAGATGTTACTGCGAGGAAGTGGGAAAACCGTTGACGCCCTCTAAAGTATGGTGACATACCCATATGAGAGCAGAAGAGGGTGGGAGTGGAATAAGATTTCCAAATATGGAAAATGATAATTATTTTTGACCGAAAACAAAGAAAATCCTTATTGGGGATTTGAAATCAACGTGGTGGCCACACCACGTCCGACCCAACGCCAGGTTTTGATCGGCGTCCATATAAGCAAACATCTACGGGTGTTTCAGAGTCGAGTCCTGTCAGTGAGTCAGAAGTCGAGACAGAGAGAGTCCAGTCAGTGAGTGAAGAGTACAGCCAGTACAGTAAGAGAGAGACGCGCCTCGCACAGGTGACCGCACGATTCCATGCCTTCTGACTTAGACTTCTAACCAAGAACAGATTTGTTGAAGTCCGACTTTAGATTTTCCACCAAAACAAGTTTCCGAATTAGACTTCTAACCAAGAACAAATTATAGAAGTCTGACTTATATTCCCCATACAGATATCCAGAACTAGTTAAGGAACGCAAAAGTGTTACAATCCACTTTTTTTTTCTTCGGGCTGGGAGAGAAAGAGAGAGACGCACTCCTGTAACTCAACAAACCGACATAAAATTAATCACTATTCCTAACCAGTCGCTCGCCTTGAAGTTGTTGTTTGTGCTTTTGCTTTTTTTTGTCTACAATTATTGTGCAGTATCACCTTGACCGGGATTCGGCTGGCACTACGGCCCGACGTCTGATTGATCTCGTCAACCTAAGATCAAATCACAACGTGGGTGGGTTGAATCGAGATCAAAGCAGTTGCTTCGGTGACCAGGCGTTGGAAGCGAGCCGGGTACGACAAATTGGTACTAGAACCCAACCAGACTTCAACCGATGTCCCAGGGTTAGCCCGTCACAAAGGACCGACGTCACATTTTGGCGTCGTGACTGAAAAAGGAGTTGGGTGTCACAAATGGTACCCCCCAGAACGGCGGTGTCACATTTAATGCTACTACTACTATTACTACTACTACAAAAACTAAGACTACTACTACTACTATTACTACTACTCCAAAAACTAAGACTACTGCTACTACCAGTTCTTGTGAGAATGTAGACATAATCGAAAGAATAGACTTAAAAAGAATTTGAAATTCAATTTTAATTTAAAGGACGTTATTTATATATATATATATATATATATATATATATATATATATATATATATATATATAGCTTCGACCAAATGTTAATAATGAAACTATTTTGCTTATCATGTCTGTATGTCGGTGTGTGTGTATATCAGTGTGTGTGTATGTCAGTGTCTCTCTGTGTGCGTGCGCGTTGCCTTCTGTGTGCGTGTGTCGCTTGGCAACACATTTTAGAAAATTACTTCGTTTACTTTCTTTCTATCTATCTATCTATCTATCTATCTATCTATCTATCTATCGCAGTGCTTTTCATATCTATCTATCTATCTATCTATCTATCTATCTATCTATCTATCTATCGCAGTGCTTTTCCGATCTATCTATCTATCTCTCTATCTATCTATCTATCTATCGCAGTGCTTTTCCGATCTATCTATCTATCTATCTATCTATCTATCTATCTATCTATCTATCTATCGCAGTGCTTTTCATATCTATGTATCTATCTATCTATCTATCTATCTATCTATCGCAGTGCTTTTCCGATCTATCTATCTATCTCTCTATCTATATATCTATCGCAGTGCTTTTCCGATCTATCTATCTATCTATCTATCTATCTATCTATCTATCTATCTATCTATCGCAGTGCTTTTCCGATCTATCTATCTATCTATCTATCTATCTATTAATCCAGCTCCTTTCATTCGTGATTTGAGGTCAAAGTATTATTAAATAATTTTGTCAAAGAACAAATCGAAAGAAAACAACAATAATAATAATAATAATAATAATAATAATATCAGGGTTGAGGAATATTAAAGAAACTTGGTGTCACTTGATCCTTGGTGAAAGTCAATAGAAATTATTGTTTGAAATCGCAAAGACTTTTCCTCATGATGAAACGTTTCACTTACAACTACTACTACTACTGTACTACTAGTACTACTGCTACTACAAGTACTACTACTACTACTAGTACTACTACTAGTACTACTGCTACTACTAGTACTACCGCTACTACTAGTACTACTGCTACTATTAGTACTACTGCTACTACTACTATTAGTACTAATACTACAAATAATTAGCTTGAAAGAAAATGTTAACAATGAAACTATTTTGTGGGTATGGGTATGTGCGTTGGATGTGTGTGTAAGTCTGTGTGTCTGGGTCTCTTTGTGTGAATGTGTGTGGGTCTGGATGTGTGTGGGACTTTGCAAAAGATTTTGTGAAAAATTACTTCATATTTACTTTTTAATTTCCAAATTTTCAAGGTAACATCTTCAGACTACCACCCTAAAAATCTTTTTTAAGTTATAATAGGTAACAACATTTTTTAAATATTTTTCCAAATATATATATGTAAAAGCATTCTTTATTTGCATATAAAATTTTCAAAAATACCTGTATTTGAAAAGGTGGTGAAGAATTTTATATAATTTCTTAAAATCTCACTGTAAAAGATGCCATAAAATAAAATAAACAATTTACCACATCCTAATTTAATTTACAAAAATAATCACGAACACACACACATATATATACATGCATATATATATATATATATATATACATATATATATATATATATATATATATATATATATATATATATAAGGCTGAAACACTAATATTCCATGGTTATAATTTATTACATTGGAATCGTAATCACGATTCAATTCATCAGACCTAAAAATTCCATAATTTACTGTCTTCTTTTTGAATTTGTAGGTCTGAGGAATTGGATCCTGATTCCAATTCCAATGGAAGAATTTATAACCCTGGAATATTAGTGTTTGAGTTTTTTATATTATATTCTTACTCTGACTTGTACATGGAGCTCTAACTTTAACTAATTTTATCAATATATATATATATATATATATATATATATAGATAATGTATATATATGTCTGCCTGTGTGTGTGTGTTTATATGTGTAGTTATGCTTTTGTATTATATATTAATCGATAATAATAATAATAATAATAATAATAATAATAATAATAATAATAATAATCTTGAAATCCCCAAAATGTAGTAAATGAGAACATCAATAATCCCTGTTGTCGTTGGTGGCCTCGGATTGATTGGAAAAGATTCCAATATCAACTCATCAAAAGGATTCCTGGCAGCCCATGCCTTAAAGAAATACAAAAAAATGTACTCACGAGTACAGCCCACACCTTCAGTTATATGCCATATGTGATATGCGCTTAGACGATCATGTATCTTTCGATACATGACTTTCGAGGCAGATTTTTTTCCAGCAGTAGGTTGCCATTTCTTTCTGTTCTCGGCCAATTCCCATTTGACCTGCTATTTACTGGTTGGGTGGGGGGAGAAGAGGATTCATAGTTGATATTGAGCACTTATCTATCTATCTATATTCATTATCTATCTATATTCATTATCTATCTATCTATATTATCTATCTATCTATATTCATTTTCTATCTATCTATCTATCTATCTATCTATATTCATTCTCTCTCTCTCTCTCTCTCCCTCTCTCTCCTTCTATCTCTCCCTCCCTCCCTCCCTCCTTCCCTCCATTTGATCGCGGTTCAAGGTCATCGGAAATTCCCGCTGTATCCCAATTTGTTTATTTCACATTTCTCGGAATCAACAAGTCAAGTTTCACTTTGTCTTTGTTTCAAAATCATGAAATTCAAAATACGTTTTGGATTTTTTACAAGAAATAAACGAAATATGAATTTGATTTCAAAAAATAAAGAATCTAATTTTATTCGACATTTTGGTTTTATTTACATAAAAATGATAATTTATGGAATTAAATACGATTTTATTTGGATTTATTTATTATAAAAAAGTTTTTTCTGTGGTTTTGTTATTTCATGTCAAGTGGCGTGTTTATTCTCGTCCAATGAAATGCCTTATATTTCTATGACGTCATCCTACATCCTGATTGGCTTTCACTATTTAAACGCGTGCGGGCGCTCGCAATAGTCAGTTTGTTTCAAACAATTCAAATCATCATCACTAAGAACGATGAACTTATCAAACTGAAACCGTACTGTTGTGGGAGGGTCCCTGTTTTGGTTCATCCCTCCCTATACAGGGCATTAAAATTAACTTTTCCTTGGGATGTCGGCGGTTTGTCCCAAGACGGTACCATCAAGACTGCGATGGGCACTGGGTCGATGGGTGAAGCTGTTGACATTCTCACCCCGACTATGTTTCAGGGCTGTGGTCGGAGTCTCGCAGAGCGAGGTTCGTGCGCGATCTTCAGCATCTCGGTGTGAATGTTTGTTGTTTACAGGAGACTCATCTTACTGCCAGCGACTATGAGGATATTCTGTCGAGGAGGTTTCCCCTCTACTCAGCTTATTTTGATAGTTGTTCAAGAGGGGTTTCTTGGCTGATCAGCAGGTCCCTGACGGCGTCGTGTTCCCTTGTGTTCGCGGATTCGGAGGGCAGGCTTTGTGTCCTGGACGTTACCATAAAGGGAAAGTCTCTTCGTCTCATCGAGGTTTATGCGCCCAACGACCAGGCGGAGCGGGTGTCCTTTTTTCGGCGGGTCGAGCCGTTTTTAGATACGACTCGGCAGGTAATTTTAGCGGGTGATTGGAACACCGTCCTTGATCCCGAATTAGATCGTAGTGGGTTAAGATTGGGCTCTTACAACCCGGACGTGAAACCGTTTCGTGATTTTGTCGACGGATCTGATCGGGTCGATAAGTTTCGGAACGAACACTCCGGGCAGTTAGCGTGGACTTGGACAAATAGGGGCGACCCGGATTCGGTAGTTCGCACGAGCTACATCGACCGGGTTTTAGTTAGGAGAGCCGATGTAGGGCTCTTAGAGTGTCCAAGTTTTCATTCGATAGTTTACTCGGATCATCGGCTCGTCCGGGTGCGGGTAAACTTAGATAAGCCTAAACCCAGAATGACTGGTTACTGGAAATTCAACACGTCGTTGCTCGACGTGAAGGATTTCTGTGACCAGTTACTAGCAACCATACAGCGGGAATTGACGGGGAGTGTGCTTGGGAATAGGTGGTGGGGACACCTTAAGTCGGTCATCAGGTCGTTTGCAGCTGATTATAGTCGTCGGCTCAATAGAGATAGATTAACAGCACAAATGGCAGCAGAGTCTAGATTAGAGGATGCCATCCAGTCGGGAGATAGTGGGCAAGTAGCAGTAGCTAGGGCCGAGCTGGCCTCCTCGCTTATCAAGAAGGACCAGGCTCTGGTAGTTAGGGCTAGGTTGAAGAAAATGGCTGCCGAACTGAGGAAAGAGGAGTTGCGGACGGACGACAGATGACTACAAACGAAGGCATCTGCGAGGCGTTTCGGTCTCATTTCCGCGACCTTTTCACCAGGGAGCCCGGACTGAGCCCCGCCAATTTCGACGCATATCTAGCCGACTTTCCGCGTCTCGAGACGGAGGAAGCGGATGTGTGCGAAGGGGCCGTTACCGAGGAGGAAATCTGGGAAACGCTGAAGCAGGCCGGCCGGCCGAGACAAGACTCCGGGTATAGACGGTCTTCCCTACGAGGTGTACTTGAGGCTGTCGCCTGTTTTTGTTCCGCTGCTGGCACTGATGTTCAACCACTGGTTGAGGAATGGGAACATACCCCAACGCTTCACCAGGGGTGTCAGCAAGAACAAAAGCGGAGGGGATGGGTTAGATAATTTCCGCCCTTTGACTATGCTCAATGTAGAGTTGAAGATTTTGTCGAAGGTCTTGGCCAACCGCTTGCAGCTTGTCCTCGATAGTCTGATCGGTCCCGAACAGACATACGCTGTGAGGGGCAGGACTATTCAGGACAACCTTCATATGGTTCGCCAGATCATGGAAAAAGTCGACGGGGAAGCCGCGCTGATCAATTTGGATCAGTCCAAGGCATTCGATAGGGTGGACCATCGTTTTCTCGAGGCTGTTCTCGCGTCTGCCGGTTTCGGGCCACAATTTCGTTCCTGGATCCGTCTCCTGTACAAGTCCCCGGGGTCACTGGTGGAAGTGAACGGGGCGAGGTCGGAGCCTTTCACCATGTCTCGATCCATTCGTCAGGGTTGTCCGCTCTCGCCTATGCTCTATGTCCTTGCGTTGGAGCCGTTCCTTCGCAAGTTAAAGGTGAATCCGGTCCTTCGCGGAATTTCTTTACCTGGTGCCACCAAAGCGGCCAAGTATTCCGCCTATGCTGACGACGTGTCTGTTTTCGTAACGAACACCGCTGAGATTCACGAAGTCGGCAAAGAGATTTGCAGGTATGAGACGGTGGCAGGGGCCAAAATCAACCGCGAAAAGTCAGTTGGCTTGCGGTTGGCTGAGTGGGAGGGAGTTACTCTCCCCGGGCCCTTCAGCTGGACGGACGGGCCGGTGAAGATACTCGGTATCTGGTTCGGTCCCGGCCTTCTGCTGGACACAAATTGGTCGGAAGTTCGAAGGAAGGTCGACGAAGCAGTTCGCCTGTGGACTCGAAGGAATCTTTCCTTGAAGGGGAGGGCGGAAGTGTGCATTTCGCACATCTACCCGGTTCTCCTTTACCGGCTGTCAATCTTATCCGTCCTTTCAAAGTGTGCATTCCGACGAGGTGTAGGCGCACCGCTCACCTGAAGGTGAATGCCTCTTTTATAAGGAATGTAGAGACGCGCTGTGTTGCCTGTTAAAGGTTAAACATCGCCTCTCCGACACACGGGATATGTCTCGGAAGGCTTTGTATCGGGTGGCAGTGAGGGGGATTGCCAAGGACAAGCTTCCGGACATGCTGGGCCTTACGAACAAGGAGTTTCGCTCCGTCTCGCCTTGGGCGTTCGGGTTGAAATGTCTCAACAACGACGAGGCATCACTAACCTGGCTGGTGTTGCGAGGGGCTCTCTGTGTCAGCAAAAAGCTCTGCGCAGCGGGTTTGGCGATTTCAGCCGAATGTGTTCGCTGTGGTGACTGGGAGGAGTCAATTGAACATGCCTTCTTCCACTGCGACGTTGTGCAACCTCTGTGCAGGCTGATTGAAGGCTACATGGTTCGCGTCTTGGACGGAAAGTTTTTTGCCCTGGAAGCCAGTTCCGTTTGTTCCAATGTGGTACCGTCAATGTCCAGGGATCAGCACTATGTGCTCTTGTGTCTGCTCGGCATTATGCGAATTGTGGTGTGGACGACTAGACAGAAGGAGTTCCACGGAGGTGAGAAATTTTCCTCTTTGCAACTGGTCTCATTCTTTAGGCATCAGCTTAAGGTTAAGATCAGGGCGGAGAGGGCGCGTCTCTCCTCGTGGAATTTCGGCAAAAGGTGGGTGAAAATTTCGCGCTTGGTGCGAGTGAGAGGTGCTGACCTAGAGTGGTTGTTGGACGCAACTTAAGCAAGAGGATTTTGGGCCTCGAACCGAAACAGTCATCCCAGCCTTTTAAGGTAAGATAGGACATTTTCATGTTCAGTTTTGGCCTCCTCAGGGCTAAATATTTTCCTTTCAACATAGCTAGAGCATGCAAGTACATAAGTCCTGTTTTTTTGTCCTCCTTTTTAGTTTCTTGTCTCCACCCCTCCCCACGATTTAGGTGACAGATGTCTCTGTTCTCGGGATTTGTTCATCCCAGTTAATAGAGATTTCTGCCACATTTTTGGAAGGGTCCTACTACTAATATTGTTTTGTTTAGTTTCTTGTACATACATATTTTACATTGTATATAAACATTGGGCATTTGATTTATTCCCCATCCCTCGATGATTTTGTAAATAAAAATTCATGTTAGGGCTTTTCATCGAGAAAATGTGGTATTTTGGTGATTGTGTTGTGAAAGTAAATGTGTTGTTATGGTGAAAGGAAAATTGGAAGTACGAATGGGTCAACGAATGAGACTAGATAGTTTTCAGGTAGGACTAGAGAAGACCAGTCTTTTCCCCCCTCCCCATTTTTAGCCCTTGTGGCACATTTTGTATTTTAAAATGCAAATAAATAATAACAATTCAACAAAGAAGACAACGTTTGCAGTTTGTTTTGGTCAGTCACGTGTTTTAAGATTTGTCACCCCCCAAAAATCTGGCCGTCTGCAATTCTTTCATTTTCATTTCTGTCTTTCATCGTGTTTCCGTCTGAACCGATTTTGCATATTACCCCTTTTACCTTGTTTTTTAATTCCTATTACCTAAAAAAATTTTTATGTATTTATTTTAGTGTCGGTCATATTTCAATTAAGTAACCTGGAGACGAAACCGAATATAATTCTACTAAAATATAATTTATACTTTAACTGAAATTGTATTTTCCTCATTCAGTTTCGAAAGCTGTTTTTTTTTCTCGAGTATTTTACTTTTTTAAGTTAGTTCTTTTTTGTGAAATTTATTTTGATAAAAACGTAAGGCTATAAATAAATATCTAAGTAACTGAAATTCAATAAAATATTAGATAATTGCTTAAAATATGATAATTTTAAAGATTTTAGTTAAAAACCAAAAAGCAAGCGTTCCATTAGGTTTCGTAAATGTATGTCAATTTCTGGTGAAACATAACTTAGCATTTCAAAACTTTCGGCTGCGAATCAATGTCAGAAAAAACAACAGCCCGTGGTTTAGAAAAATGCTTGTATGCTACGTTTTATGCTATAAATAAGTAACATTTGTTTCAAAGCAGATTAATTTAACTTTAAATTTGCTAATTTTCATCAAATAACGTGTCACAAATACCAATGAATATAATTTCTAATTCTGTCGCAGCTATTTATCATTCGCTGTTGCAAATTTTCGACAACTATAGCAAAGTCTTACGGGAATGGAAGTTATTCGTTTTATACATGCTGGTACATTTACACCGCAAGCAATATTTCTTCTTCTTCTTCTTCTTCTTCTTCTTCTTCTTCTTCTTCTTCTTCTTCTTCTTCTTCTT